>PYHX02000413.1:42537980-42740086 GCA_004302925.2 Cochliomyia hominivorax | reverse complement strand
TATTTTTCCAAACTTAAATAGTTTATTTTTGCATTTATCTATAAAAAGATTGTAACTAGTTTACTTATGCATCTGTATATTTCTATCAATCACAAACTATTTCTCTTCTTATGGTCGGTCTTAGATCGTGTCTAATAAAAAAAATCTCTATATAAAATTTATTAATATGTTTATGAATATTTCATGTCATGAATATAAAAAGGCAGACAAAAAACAACAATAAAAAATTTAAATAAAACGAATAAAATTAAAAAAAAAGATAATGATCAACATGTTCCCATTAAAAATCAATTAAAAATTATTAAACAACAACAATCAGCTGGCAACAAATAAATTTCTAAAAGGCAACAAATTGCAACACTTTAGGAAAACTATTTTAAGTACCCTATAAGTAAGTTTAGAGATAAGTTGGGGATTAGGAATAATTGGAAGGACTGAAATTGTTGATATAAAAGTGTGTTAATTGTTTGTTGTTGGGCACATAATTTAATAATGTCGATGTTTTGTTTCGCATTTAATTCATTTGAACATCATAAGAAACAATTTGGAGTCATTGTAATATTTGACTTCTTTCTGTAGTGTTCTAGCATCATTTTCGGCATTAGGTAAATCTCCTACCTTTTATGGAACCCGATTTTCTTATATTTACATGTTTCCTAACGTTTGAAATTGTATCTCCCATTAATAGATTTTTTTGTTGTTGACATCAACTTTCGTCGTTCCTTATCTTCACGAAGTTTAGAATGATCGGGCAAACATGCTGCCCAGAAGAGCATCTTTAAGCACAAAATTATATTAAAATAATGTGAGATTACATTTTGAAAACTTAATTATAATCACAAATGTTTACCTTCAAAAACACCAAACCCTATGTGACAATATGTTCCTAAAATCAGTCTACCGTTTTTCCTATGATGAAAAAAGAGAAATACTAATGAGTTATATTCATGACCACTTATGTCAAGAACACCTTAACACACACTCCTACATCTCAGCGATAATTAAAGTAGTGGTTATTGACATCAAGACCCAGTAAACATATATCTGTGGAGAACGTAATGAAAATCTAACCCCACCATTTCGTATACTAATGAAACCATTCACAGTTACGTATAAATCCACTTTTGCTTTTCAAATTGCATGAAATACGAACAAGGATTGAGACCAGATAAAAGTAAACGATTTGGAAAATCTTTCACGATTTCGATACCGTATATATCAAGTTCCTTTTTCGTTCAATTAGAACTGGTATTGAGTTTCTTAATTGTTGTGTGGAGATAGAGTCCTATTCTTACTTAGAGCAAAATTAAACACAGAGTGGCTTTATAGATAGAATAAATCGGATGGTTCGAATATCTATTCTGGTTATTCTTTTCTTTGATTAAAGTGGAGTCTTGGAATTAGATACATTTGGATTGTGCGGAAAAGCTGTTGAGGACAGTTTTCGATTTTTAATTAAAAAAATGTTTTAAAATACTTGGATCTTATTTTTAAGAACTTCGCTGATAACGGAGACATAATTCCTTGATCGTTGCTGAACTTCATCAAGGCAACTTATGTAACAAAAAGAAAAAAAAAAGAATTGTTTTGGACTCTCCTATATCGATCAACTTAATTGGTGTCATCCTTATAATCATATCTTATATTTCTCAGTCAATTGGTTCCTATTTCAGTGGATGTAATCACAAACATTATCCCAATTTTTGGATCGGGAGAATCTGGCATCTCAGGCAGGTTTGTCTTGTTGAGATACTCAAACAGACGATAAGCTCCGTAACGCCTCGCGTGAATTCTTTTTATGACCTATCGCTATTTTGAATATTGTGCATCACTGTGACTGATTGCCATTTAAAGTATAATTTAAATATATTAATGCTCCTTTTATTATTATTAGCAGATCCATCCTGCATAAAACTGCATCGAATCTAATTTAAAATGTTTTCCGTAGATTTCATCAGAATAGTTTTTTTAATGGATTAATACTCTGCGGTCATTTTTGACTTTCAACAGTATTTCATCTAGACTGACTTCATTGACAAGTTCAATCAAAAGTTATGGAAGTACAATCAAGTTCATGTTTTGAGTTAGGCCCCACTGTGCCCAAAATTGGACACCTCAGATCATAAATTTGAAATTTGAATTTGTTGTATATAAACCGAATTTGATAATTCTTGGCTGTATGTTTTCTTCTATTTTTACTTCATCAATAATGTAAAATGCTGTGCTTTCCGGGCACTGAACACACCTTCAGTTGAAGCTGCTTTCATTGTGATACAGTCGAGTCTAGATCTTTATCTAACAGTGTAACTGCTTTATCGTCAGCAAATGCCCTTTCTAAATACGCAAACCATTTAATGTCAACTTTCATAATGCAGATGACAATCCACCCTTTGGAGTTTCTATCTTGCTTATTATGAACTGAATTCAATAAGATCATTACAATCACTATGTGAAATTGAAATCGGATTAACAGTTCGGAAGTTGCAGATTTAATTCCAAATCATTATTTATATAAACTCTTTATGTCGTAGGGTACAAAATTGCATTAAAAATTCCTGATATGACTCTATTAAATGTAGCGATCTTCAAATTCGTTCCATATCCCTTCATGGCAATAATTATGTCCATAGAAAAAAAATATTATTCATTTATTTTATTTTTATTTGTTTTTGCACTTTCAATAATCAATTGAATGAAGCCTTAGACATTTTATTTATCATGATTAAACTACATTTGTTGTTGTTGTTGTTGTTGCTGTTTCTGTTGTTGTATTTTAATATTTTAATTTTTATTATTATTTTTATTATGTACTAATTCCATCAATTTACACTTGATATTAGTTATTGAGTGGTAACAAAATACGACACTTTATAAAAAAGAAACTGTATCTAAAAAAATGTATCTCAAAAAAAAAAAACTAAAAATTACTTGCATTAAAATATTTTATTTATATTTTATATTTTTATATACTTATTTTTTATTGCATTAATTAATTTAAATAAAATATTTTTTAAATATAAAAATTTGCAAGCCTAATGACGCTTATTTTTATACCCTCCATCACCACAAGTGGTGAAAAGGGTGTATTAATTTTTTCATTTTGTATGTAACGTTGAAAAGGAATCATTTTGTCCCTAAAATGTGCGTATATTCTTTTAGCAAATCATGAGTCTATTAAGCTATGCCTGATTGTCTGTCCTTCTGTTTATTGCTTACACGCTCCCATTCACAATAATGGACAGAGCTGAAATGTGGTATGAGTACTTGTTAAAGTCCAGAGAATAGTGTATCAAAAACCGAAACCGGAATCGAGTTAACCGGTTTTTTTACATTTCAGATAACCAACCGTTTTTAAACTTTTCACTATTATATTTCGCCATAAAATTTTTCATAACGTATGTTACACGAGAAAAGTGTTGTATATTCTGAATCGGTTTTGCTATGTCCGTATGTTTTCGATACAATATTGAAAAAAGATTCTGAATTTTGTTTTTCAATAATATAAATTTTTTAGGTAAAGAGATATAGATATATAATTTAGACTATTGTATCCCACTCATTTAGGGTATCATACAGTGTAGGGATTATTTGATGAAGTTTGTTTGATAAGGAACCATTATTTTTACTTCACTTTATATAGGGGTCGTTAAATGATATATTTTTTTGTTGGTTAAATTTTCAATTTCTATTAAATAATTTTTTTCTATAAATTTTATAATAATCAAACAAAACCCGGTTAACCGGGATTTTTAACATAAAACCGTATTCGAAACCGGTTTTTGTAAAACCAATTTTTTAAATAACTCGAATCTTTCGTAAAATATTAAATTATAAATGAATAAAATTTTGCTATAACAATAAGCTATATAGACTTTATTATCATTCCAAATATTATTAAAATCGGTTCAGTGGAAAGAAAGTTATAAGCAAAAAAGTTATAAGTGTTCCGTTGTTATATTTAAGAAACACTTTATGTATTGTATAGGTTTGTGAGTGTATGTGTGAGTGAGGAAACATAATGTATTTACTTCAAATGCATTTGCGGTAAAGGGTATTGAAGAGTCGGTATAGCCGAATATAGTTTTTTTGTTTTCTTTTTTTTTGTGCCAACTACATACTTGTGGAAGTAATTGTAGTACCACACACTGCTCTGTGGGTTATATGGTCCTATTGGTATGACGTTTGACGAACGTTATTAAATCAGAAAGATGGAGATAAGCAGTGTTTGAAGTCGAAATGTGGTATTGATTTCTGATATATTGAAAAGATAAAACAAAAGAGTTGAAAAACAGAGTTGGAGTTAAATTAATGAACATGTTTTTTGTTTTTTTTTCTTTTAGTTTAACTTGTTCAAGTTGATTTTGGACAGAAAAAAATTAAAATATTGATTGATTAAAATATATAAATAAATTTTTTATAGATTAGATGAAATAATTTTTGCTTATAAATGTATGTGTTAATTTATTGGCCAGAATCTGGTTATATATTATATGGATTTTTTGTGACAATTTTAATTACGATAAAACTTGAGAAAAATCTATCTCCATCTTTTGTAGAACAAATAGATTAAAAGTAAGGATTTAGATCGACAAATTCCTAACACAAGTTTATCATTAAATCTTTTAACCCACGCATTATTTGTCTTCTTCGAAACACTTACCTTTCTAAAACATGTCTGTTGTTATTAGGATGATCGGCCCAATTTTTAGTAACCAGTTTAAACCGGTTATTTTGGTTAAGTTGGTTTCTTTTTAAGTTTGAAATACTTTGATAATATAACACTTTAATAATATAGTTAATGATCTGATATAACAGTGACTATTCTATATAAAATTTGGAACATGAAGGAAATAATTATATACAAAATTCAAAAATCTTATTTAAAGCAATAACTAATTAAATCAATCAGGAGATCCTGATGCTTTGTTAACTATATGTCCTATAAGTTCACTGAGTTAAAGATCATTTTCAATATCAGTTTGTATAAAATCAAAGAAAAACATGTCAGAGTGTTATATTCTCTCATGCCCTCTACCATAATTTTTATATGTATGAAGTTTCAACAACATTTTGGCAGACACATACACTCGAACGCACTTTATGCATTTACACACTAATACCATCAAACTTTTTAACCATTGAGAGTTATATACATTTATATATTTTTGACTAAAGCTCTTTTCTACTTATTCGATTTGGATGATTCTTTATATCATAGTTAAATAGTTCTTGCAAAAATTGAGAGACGTTTTTTTTTCATAAATTTAAGGTTGACTCAAATATCGGACTATAACTTCTTTGTTAGTAGACCGATATTGCTGGTTTTAAACTGCTTTGAACAATAACAAGCAATATGCTTTTTAGGTGATTCCTTCTTGACGATACATAACCAATGACAAAGTTATTATACCCACTATCACCACTTGTGGTTGTGAAGGCTATAAAAATCGATATTCTCCAATATATTAAAATTGCATTTTATATTTAAGAATTTGTAATTAGAATATACCTATATGAGCTGTTATTTAATAAATACAACTATTTTCTTATTATTAAGTTGTTAGTCGTTTTAATTTTTTGCCTAAGAGACCGCTTTAACGGTTATAATTAAAAAACCGTAACTGAAAATGTCGAAGAATCGATCACCCTACTTGTTATGTTTAATAACAAACAAATGAATATATTGTTAATCTTATTAAAATTATATTTCCAACAAACTACATCTTGGTCCTACAAACAGTAAGCCAACCATTCCGAGATCTTCCATCAAACTATTTCCATTTTTATAAAATAGAATCGGAAGAAGGAATAATCCACATAATTAAAAATTTTAGAGGCCAAAAACCAAATCACGGCAATTGAAGTCAAGTTTTCTAAAGAAATATTCTTGCTGCATAATAGATGACGAAACGTTTGTTCTGGCAGATTATTTGCAACTTTTACTTTTTTATATCATTGAATTAAATTCCATTTTTCAAATTTCCAAATAAACTCTATTCTATCTTACTGTGCATGGCCATATTTTCTTTAACTTTGATCTCGGACCAATAATTTTCACAAAGAGCTTAGAAACTCAGAAAAGTTTATAAACACTTTGTGGTAGTGACTCCACTTCATCCATACTCAGATAAGCTTTTGTGATCTGTCCTTTTCCAGAGCAGATATTTTAATTTGGTTCTAATTAGATTACGTATATTCTAAGTTCTCTCAGAATGGAGTTTTAAACTCAGAAAACATACAATTGACCATCGTTTCTTATAAAGTTATATTTAATTAAGGATCAATTTTCTACCAATATAACAAATCGAGTACCAGGAAGCTATCACTTCACAGGTTTTTAAGGTGTCATCCTCCCCTAAAAACTACGTATTTACTAACGAGTACTAATTGAGTGGAATCTACCAGGTTGAAAAAAAATTAACTTTTCAAGTTCCATCAAAATAGTTTCAATAGTACAGATTTATTATTTATTTGTCATTGGGAAAATTTAAAAAAAATAAATTTAAATATTTAAAATTCCATCCATAATTATTATTTTCCCTAAATGTTAATCTCTTAAATCTATTCCCTAAACATAGAAAATAACCCTTTTTTAATCTTTAACCAACCCCTGTATTAAAAGAATACATTGGGTCATAGCAAAAATATATTCCGTTTGATGTTTATAAAACCTCACAAAATTTTTAAAATGTACAATAAATTTTGATCCATTACACTTTATATTTCAGATCAGTTGAATTTCTCTTAACTCTTTAACTGAAATTCAGTCTTATAGAATGTAAGTTTACTGGTTTTTAGATTTTCGGAGTTTGCAGATTTCAAATATCACCAAATAGTTTGATAACTTGAGTATTGGTGTTCCACCAGTATCATAATTCCTAAATCTAAATTTAGCATGATCAGAACTTATTGTATCATTCAAATCGAAAACTTCTAAATGTATTCAAACAGATTCTAGTGCATCCATTGCTAAAAAATCATTAATGAATTTTTGGTGAATTTTTTTAAAAAGTTCCATATTTGAGGATTCTAATATTGGAGGGTCACCGACTACGCCTCTGGCTATAGGGACCTGTACTTCTCCAAATCAACAAAGAAATACCTCAGCCCTAAATATCTGTAACGGTTTGTTATATAAAATTGATTTGGAAGTACTGTATTTTGGACGATCTCAAGATCTCCAACTTTTATACCCTACACCACCGTAGGCGGTTAGGGTATTATGCGTTTATGCTGATGTTTGTAACATGCAGAAAAATGCATTTCACCCATCTTTAAGTATAACTTAAGTATAATGTTCGCCTCTGAATCATTTTCTGAGTCGTTTTTAATGTACGTCCATCATGAACACAGTTTGAGATTTTTTAGATATCTCGATGTAATTTGTTCTTATAACAAATTTCATCGAGATATCTTATTGAAATTGGCCCAATATTTCGAGTACCTCCCATACAAATGTCCTCCAAGAATGAAAGCTCATAATAGTCCTAAACATAAAGCGATTTTAAATTTGGCAACACCAAGTATTATGATATTCTAAACCGGTGTGCAAATTATGCGAGGGTTGGTCCATTAACTCTCATAGGTTTCATACAAGCTCTCTTCCAAATATCTCTCTGAAGAGCATTAATCTCACATATACTTTGGTATTGCAATAATAACTGGTCAAATTGAATCAAATAAAAACAAATTATGTGTAAAATTATACGAAAGTCGGTCCACAATTTCATCTAGGTCCCATATAACCTTGAAGAAAATTTAAATTTAAAACTCCTAAATTTCATATAAATGTTAGTTTCGCCATAATATACGGCACACTTAAGAATAAATCAGAAAATAATATGATGCGAGGGTCGTCCAATAATTTTTTATAAAACATTTTTACTTGTTTTGAAACAAAATGTAAGCTATGGACTTATTATTACCCAAAAACAGAAGCAAATGTTCATTTGACAAAATCAAATTGATTGTGACCTTTAATTACTTTTTCTCTGACCCAATATTTAAAGCGCACAATAGTGAAACAAAGTGTGATGACTAAAAATGTTTTTAAGAAAAAGTTTATTCTTATATTTGATTTGAGCGATTATTTCCATATGCTGATATTGTGTTAAACATGTACAATTTCATTTTATATATTTTTTCTTAGTGAATTATTTCTTTTCTAGCTTTTTCTTAACAATTCATACGAGAGCATATATTTTGCATACTTCAGCAAACGCGCCATATTTTGAAGTGGTTTTACTAACACAACAAGTGCTCTCAACTGAAGCAAAAAAATATATATATGAAAAAAAAAACCGTGAAAAAAATCGGTGGCAAGGAACAAAAATGTACACAAGTACACATCCTTGAAAAGCATTTTACTCTAAAGTACTTAAAACATACTTTCATTGTTTCGAGTGGTAGTAAGAAAATAATACAACAGGAACAACAATACAACAACAAAAAATTTTCAAACTCTTATCCAAGGGATGAGGTTTCTCAAGGAAACGGTTTAATACTAAAGAAATGAAACAGAGAAAAAAAAATTAACAAAAAATTTAACAAAATCTTAAGTTGAGAGAAGGCACAAGGGGAAAGAGGGGTAAAAAATGTATTTTAGAACATTAAATGTTGCACAACTTTGAGTATGAGATCTTTAAGAAACTTTAAACACTAAACTGATTAAAAAGTCATTTGGCATAATTAAGGTGATTTTATTCAAAAGTTATAAAATATAATTTTTTAGATCGATAATCTGAAAACAACAAGTATAAATTTATAACTGATTATCTTAAGATTAAATAATATGGATTATTTTTATTATCTGCTAAATAAATGTGTATGGGCAAAAAGATATGGAGATTCTTAAAATATAAAAATAATACGTCCTTTTACTTTACGTATTTTATGATATATTTCGGTATTAATAGAGTTCGTTTGTGATCACATTTTATCGATTTTCTTGGAAAACAAATAACGAAGTGTCCGCAATATATTTTAATCATAAACGTCCCCCTTCGTAAAAGGCATCAACAATCTTGATGGGCTAGTTAATTGTTTAAATTTTGGGTACAAAAGTTATAAATTCAATTTGGATCACACATGCTATTGTTGTAAGTATTCGATGGATGCCAAATCGAATTTTTCGATCGCTATAATAATGTCGAATCTTCTGCATGAAGGAAACCAGCAGAGTTAATGATCAGTCGAAAAGTTTGAAGATAAAAAATTGGTAGTAATGAACAGTCGTAAAGCAGCTTTGGGTGGTGAAACACTTAACGCGTCATCATCATTATCTCTTAAAGACAGTCAGACTGTACTTCGTTTGCTCGACCTCGAGAGTTTTGCGTCTCACTCTTACGCAGTGGTTTATGTTGAGGCGTCGCAAATTAACCTTTGCCCATTTACGCATTTACCACTCGATTTTGGAATATTCAAAGGATTCAAGGGTCCCTCCTAAAAGCTGACACAATCACTTTTGACACATTGAAAATCAAGGAAATTAGGTTTCATAGGCTTTGAAGATGAAATGCTGAAATCTGATTAGTCGATTGTAGAGGATCTGTACCAAAACCAATTGGTTACTTGGAAAAGGGTAATGAAAAACAAATGTACTTTCTCACTACTAATTGTTTCTAACGATGCTAGACGTTATTTCTGAAACATTTAACTCAAACTTAGAACACAATATATAAAATTTCAAACTATTTAAAAGTTGCCCTCGACCAACTACACTCCAATATTCCTCTGATAATTCTATTTTGAATTTCTAATACATGCAAATTGCCTTACTTGTATGGAAGTTGGAATATTTAGAACAAGCAGACATATGATCAAATAGATTAAGCTAAAACGGTCCAGATTTAAATATTGTGTGGTAAGGTAAAGAAGAGTGATTTGTTCTCAATTTGGACGCTAAATTAATTCATTACGAGCACTTCATTAATATATAAATTAAGTCTACTCATCATTAGCTTATCATTTTCCGGGATTTCTTTCCAGCTCAGTTGAACAATAATTTCTGAACACGATGAATTAAATACTTTGCTGTCAGTTCTAATTGTCCATGTCCCAAGTATAGAGACATTTCAAAATGCGATTCCCAGAAGAGGCCGATGAGTGACAATAAAGTGAAATGGAAATCTCGTTAACTCTCCTAATGATCTTCTAATCTATATAGAGACTATAAAAAAACCTAAAATTTGAGCTTTAAATATGCTGCATATCATAAGTATATAGGGATTGCACAGTATTTCATTTGAAAATTAAATGGAAATAAATCTGAAACTTTTGAAAGCTTAGTGCGACTTCATTTCACACAGCAGGTTTAAGATTGGACTTTATGAACGTAACTGAAGCCACTCCATTAATTTGGAACAACGTGGAACGTTTACCAGAAAGACCATTGCATCTCTACATTTCAGACCATGTACATTTGAGCCGCCAGAGTAAAATTAAAAGTCAACCTCAAATGTTCCCTGGAGGAGATAAATGGGAGCTACAAAAATTATAGGTCTTGCAATTTTGTAAATCAAGTTTTGTTTATATTTATGCCCTTCCAGAATGATATGTGGAAATGGATTTTCACGGGACCTATGAGAATTATTGAAATGACTCGACGCTTTTCAGTCAAATTTCGTTAAGATCGCTCTAAAAGCCTAAAAACTCATTTCGGGTGAGCATTTGTATGGGAATATGAACAATTTCAATTAGTATCGTTCTTGGGCCAAAACAATAATATGTACTAAATTTCGTCGAAATATCTAAAAAATTGCGACCTGATATTACATGGAGATCCATCAGGACAGATAGACAGACAGATGGACTGACGGTCATGGTTAAATTGACTCAGAAAGTGTTTCTGAGTTGAATGGTATATAAAGGTGGGTGTTACGTAATTTTTCCTGTATGTTTCAAACATCATCACAAACAATTAGGTGATTTGAACGCAAAGAAAAAATATGTTACCGTAACTACAAATATTTCAATTAAGTGTGATAAAATATGGGTGGAATTGTTCTATGATAAAATTTTAGCAGATCTATTTACATTTATTACAAAGTTCTTTTTTTAATTCAGTTTAAATATTTTTCTTCGTTATTTGGTTCACCCATCTATTAGTTTTAAACAATTTAAATGTGTTGCAACCGCAATACTCATCACGTAATAAGGTGCAAACATACAAAACTTATTGTTGACAAAAAAACGACCTACACACATGCACACAAACAATCAGCAACTTTTTTGAAAACAATTTTAACTTAAATATAAATAAATATTCATAACGTATATTTTTGGTTGCCCTGTTAATTAATATAAAACTGTTAATGCAGTAAGAAGACAGACTGGCATCTTTTTTGTTTGTGTGTGTGTGTGTTGTTTTTTTTTTTTTTGTAAAAAAGATACTTCAGAGTATATTTCATACCTGCAGATAAGAAAATCTTTAGAGTTTTAAGCGCGCTCGTATGTATAATAAGCTCATGTTTTTATATTAATTAATATAAATAAAACTGACTCAGGAGACCTTTATTTTTTTTACTTTTTGTTCAAATGTAGTCGTTGAAATGCATATTACAGAAACAATATAGAAAACACACACACAACAATATGTGAATATGAATGAGTGTTAACAATTAATATTTATATGTATGTACGTGTGTGTTTAAAAATAGCCAAAACAATTTTAATTTAACAAGCATAAGGCAAACAAACACACACACACACACATGTGAAAACATATTGTAAGTACAGTGTGTAGGAAAAGTAATAAAAGTCTTTGTAGCTAAAAAAGTTATGATATATTTGAATAGAGTTCAAAACAAATTAGAATGCTATATTCGGCTATGCCGAGTATTCGGTTTTAATTTAAATCCACGTAGCATAGTTCAAGAAGTACGGTTTACAACTGTAGCCCATACAGACACACCTCGGATAATCACTTTAACGTATATATATCTTAAATGTCAGTGTTATGTTAATACATCGTATGTTAAAGATTAAAACAACAATCCATAATTTTCTATCGGCTTAATACTGCATTTTAAAATCACCTTAAATAGCATAATCTCTCAAAATTCCATTTGTTCCATGTACAACTATTTGGAGCACTAAATTCATCAATATGTTTAACAAGTCGGTCAGTTAAAAGAACGATGTCTTTCCATAAAGTTGTTTGGAATGCATTCATCTCGGCTTATGTTCTTAAATATTCATACAAAAAAATAAATATAGTTAAAGTAACCATAATCGTGAAGCAACATATTATATTAACCTATTATGGTTGAGCCTCCACTAAAATATTGTGAAATAAAACACAGAAATATTTCTCAAATATAAAATAATTAAAGTACTCTTAAAAGGACGAAAAAAAGATAACTATTATTTAATTCTTATAGAAGAAAATTACATAAGGAGTGAGATCAAAGATTCTTAACATACATATATGTTATTGATAGAATCAATTATTAAAATTTACAAAAAAGTTGTGATGAAATTTTGAAACTTTTTTTCCATCCACGTTTTTATAGTGCTCTCTGTCCCCACTTTGGGACACCTTTTGGACTCTTCAATTCTCGTTTAAGAAAAGCAATTTTAAGCTGATTTAAGCTCCAGATAGTTTTGAAAATGTACCTCTCTTGGTATAAATAAATAACCTCTCAAAGGCTTGTTTGCCATAATGACAGGATACCAGGTCAGGTCAAAAATAAGTGAACATATAAAGTCTTTTGAATGGAATCAGTTCTTTTTGTTAACATTCTTTGATGTAACTTTCGGTATTTATAGAGTCCTTTGTAACAAATGACTGACTTCTTTTGCCCCTTTCCTTTTTGACTGCTTTTGATTCCTAAACTTCATCAACGAAATAAAACTTATGTTCAGGAAGTGATGAAAAAATGGCAGCTCATACATTTCTTCATCAAGAATAAACTTGTCTTCAATTTCTAGTCTCTGACAGCGTTCTTGTCAAGAACTTGTTGAGCCTTTTATGTTTTTAAATCTGTATAAGTTTTAACTTTTCGTATCATATAGCCCGAGTACTGAACTAACCATGCTGCTTTCTAATCAGATTTGTTGGGAGCTATATGAAAACGCTTTATTCTTTGCCTTATAAACATCGTATTAATTATTCCTTCTAGCTTAACCAGATTTTCTATCAAAGGACAAGTACGGTGCTTGATAGCAGTCCCTTTGTTTGACATTAAACATAATAACTGTCATGTTTTGCAAAGGTTTGAATCAAATAGTACTTAAGTAAATGTTTGTTAGATTTTATATACTGCCTCTAAACCCTACAATCCTTTCGCTTGATTGATTGTCTTCCTTATTGGAATTTAGCTATGATGACGGGACCAGTAATCGTATTACATATTATTACACCAACAATTTAAAAAAAACACCTTAAAATTCATATTTTTATCCTTCACTGTATGTGATAAACAAAATATATAAAACAGTAAACATATGAAATTCCCGGGAGCTGTTGAAATACATAAACTTTTACAATACAATGAAATTTTGTGATGGCAGGATGCTGGTGATGCAGAAAAAAAAGAAAGAAGAAATAAAGAAAAATGATGATTATGATGATGATGATTGTTGTTGTTTTTGTAGTTGGACTGGTGCCGGTGGTTAGGTTGACTGTTTGTTTGCTTGAATGGTTTTTCATTTTATATATATTTGTTGTCGTTGTTTTTGTTTGTTTGGTATGATAAAGTCTTGATTCGCTTTCGTATAGACTTCATACGGTAAAGTACAACAAGTATGAATGGCTGACAGCGTAAACTAAAGAGATGGCTCATTGCACATGACATTCATTATACTGTCAACGTGAGCACTTATGACGCGCTTAACAATTTGCACCTTGTTAATTAACGAGATTGCAACCTATGCGATCTATTGCGAACGTGACAATACACTAACACACATACATATATACATCAATACTAATGCTAAAGATTCTAAATACTAAAATATTTTATACAAAAGATACTTTTTCTTTTTTTTTCTTTTTTGAGATATTTTTTTATGATTTTTTTTTCGAAGGTGTAACTGCATGTTTCTATAACTAAGAAAAATAAGTTGATGGTGTAACGTTAGTAAAATGAGTGATATCAAAATTGCAATATACACACATACACTGTTACATACATCCTACATTGTGTATTTCATATGCATGTGTGTGTAGATATTTTCTTTTTCATTTATGAATAAAGATGATAAACACACAAAAATAAACCCCCGTAAGTACAAAGTTCTTTTAAATGTCTCAAGTGCATCATACCTTTAATACTTTTATTCATATTTTTGGATTTTATGATTTTCTCCATTATGGAGCACATACTTCACTTGTTTTACTCACACTGGCATAAGGAAAGAATACAACAAAAGTATGGTTGAAAAATTGATAAATTTTTAAAATATAAAATATCGGCAATGAAACTTTCTTCCTCTGAACTTTTTTAAAAATTTATTGAACCCTTTTTGAACTCTTCGTGAAGTGGTTAACTGATGGTGAGTAGGCTTAGAAGACGTACCCGCAAGCCACTGTGTTGGCTTATTATGTGCATACTTTTACCATATATGGTACTTCTAAAATTACTCCCTCATTGCGAGTTGTATCAATTTTTTTTTAACTAAAGTGTGTAGGATTTTAACTTTTGAAATTCGAATCGTATACAGGATCCATAGGCTTATTTTTTAATTGATAAAAAATTTTTGTTTATGGACTAATGAGCTGAATAGGATCAGCTGATATCATGATTTTGATAAGTAAGAGTATAATAATCGGTTAAGTCCGGTTACATAAAATCCCATAACGTGCGTTAATATGGAAATTTATGGACCGAATTTTAATAACATTTCACATAGTGAAAGTAGAGGTGTCAAATGAGGATTAAAACATTACAAATCTTTGTAAATTTTGCGTATGTATTGACATTTTTCATAATGTGTAATAAAAGATTGTTAGATAATTAGCTTGGAAGATAATAAACTAGATGAACAATATTTACAAGGAATAAGAATGATTTAATCCTCATTTGGGATATGTACAAAGGTGCAGATGATCAGGTCTACTGTACAAAATGTATATGAAAACAAGTAAAACTGCTATGTTCAGCTATGGCGAATTTTCAATACCCTCCATCACAAATGCATGTGAAGTAAATATGGTAAATTTCATACATACACATTCAGTTGTAAACGTATACGATCTATAATAATAATTTTTGTTTAATAGAACATGGAATACTTAATAAGTCATAAAATAAGTTATTTTTTTGGTTATAACTTTTTTCAGCTGAACTAATACGGAAAATTTTTATTTCACTTTGTCGATTAATAATTGACAATTTTGCAATAGTTCTTTAAATTTGTTGGTTGCTTCAGATATCGGTCTATATATTTTAATAAAATGAACCGATATTATTTGTTTTAAATAGGAAACTTATCAGGGCCATCACAAATATTTAGGCTAAATTTTATTAAGCTCTGTCAATTGTTGTGGATGTGTCTGCCAACAACAGACAGACACGCGGACAGCTTAATTGAGTCAGATTTGGTTGCACACAAAATTACACAGTTAATATACCCTCTTCACCTCTCGTGATGGTGCAGGATAAAATAAAATTCTTTACATTAGTTTTTCGAAAAAGTTCAATAAAAATGTTTACTATTTTTGCAAATTCTTTTATTTAAAACATAAACAAAGAACATCTACGCGTATGAATTATATGTGTCTACATACATATATTTTATTAAGTATACTTCCAGTACTACAAATAAAAACGGAATTATTAAGTAGAAAGTAACATTTAAATAACCTTTGAAATAATATATTATTATATTACATATCATACATTATTATATTACATATCGGTTTATATAAAATAAATCTGGATCGTTTTTAAATTAAAAAATTTGAATCTCATTACTAACATTTATCAAATTATGCGATTTAGAGTAGTTTTTTAATAGTGGGAGGTACGGCCATTTGCGATCCAATATTCTTGAAATTTGTCTTGTAAATTTGAACTTATATGATTTATTGAATTGAAATAACCAAGAGAATATTTATTTTGAAGAAAAAACTTTCGGTATATACAGCTGTTGCTGATTTGACAATCTCTGAGCCAGTATAACTCTGACCCAGTATAACTTGTTGCGTTCCATTTCTTATGCGTGCGACTCTTTTAGGTTAAATTCCTTGAGAATTTAATTCAATGAGACTCCTAAAACTCTAATACTGAAAAATTTAGCCTCCACCAAAACTACATCTTTTAGGGGATTTGACATTCTTGGATAGTAATAACCATTTCTTGGAAAAAAACTAATAGAGTTCTGTGAATATTTTAAATATCTTGTGGACTATCTATTGAAGCAGAGGATGAAGCAATTCCTAAAAAGTCTAGGGTTAACATAGACTAAAGTTTGATAGCTTGGGAATCTGGAGTCTTTTATATTCCAAAGTCTACACCTGATTCTTAATCCAAATGGACGGAAAGGGGCCTAACTCCATTTTTTGCTGCTGTTAGTACGACGTGAGATTTGTTAACGTCAACTCCTTCAGAAAGAGAGCATTTTATAATAACAATATGTTTTATGTTCTCTCGCGATAGGATCACCTTAAGGTTAGATTGAAATATAGATATTCGCATTAATTTTGAATATATCCATTAGTAAAGCTACATTGCGTTTTACAAAGTGGCAGTTGGGAAAAGTGCTGATTTTTCTTCCCAGAGGCTCTGTTCCGTTTCAAAACTTTGTTTGAATTCTTCCTTTTAGCAACGAGTTTACATGGGAATTTGCAGCAGAAATACATTGGATCAAAAATCATAACTTGATGGTAGCATTGGGTTACAATTAAACGATGGAAATCTCTAATATCTTGTTTCTCTTATCTAAACAAAAAATGTTTAGGCGCCCAAGGTTTTGCTCGTAGAGAAGCGCAAGTTTTGCGGCACCAAAAAGTGAGAACAGAGAGTGAATTGTTCATGGTTAATTGTCGTATACTTTTTTTAATTCAATCATTTGATCTGGTAACTTTACATTATAAAATCTTCCGAAAGAATGAGATAAAAAAGTAAAGCTAACAATTCATACCAAATCATATTCGACATCGAAGTCATCATATCTGAAAGTTTATCCTTCAGATTTTTTTCACCCATACATCTCTTAGAACAATAAATGAAGAAAGCGTGATATTTACACCCCAACATTTATTTATTTCATCATGCTCCTCAAGAGAGTATATGTGCATCTATCAGATTGAAAGTTTGCACAAGTTTATAGTAAATGATGGCCCCTTCATAGAGAAAATACAAAAAAAAAATAGATTTCAATTTTGTTGTTTTTAGGCACAAAGCCACGTTCTTCGGGGAGTTTGTTATTATTAAAATGAAGGTGAGTGTTGCTAAACACTTTTAGTTGTGATATTTTTCCATCATTTGTAATGAACTTGGAGAAGATGAGAATTTTTAATAGAAAGCAAAAATAATAAAAACAACTACAACAATGAATAAAATATTAAAAAGAAAAACAACAAAATAAACTCTCGGTATCATAAGAATACGTGTTGAGATCTAACATGATGTGATAGTAATCTTTTGCTTTTGTATATTAAATTTCCATATGAGATGTTGTGATAGGAATATGAGAAATAATAATTATAAATCTTTATCTTATGAGGCGTTAGTTTTAATGATGAATAGAAATAAAATAAGTAAAAATAGTATCTTAGGATCCTGAATTAAAAACAAGGTATCAATGTGAAAGTACTTTTAACAAAGTAAAATTTTTAAATTTTTCGCTTAGAGAGAATTTTGAAATTGTTCCTAATAGGGAATAGGGTACATATGCTTAGTTCATTACTCTTCTTAATATACATGTCCGATTTAATCACATAGATCAATTCTTTACGAAGTATACCCCACTTAATTATATAATAGTGGAGCAGAATATTTTTTACATAAATTCTGTAAATTTTGATCAGCTGCATTGATTTGTAAGAAATTTAACATTATGATGGCATTATAACTTCGGTAGTTTGAAGCCCATAGGGGCATAATTTGTGGTACCTGCTATATTCAATATTTTAAACGCGTGCCGAATTAAATTTTTTCATTCAACTTCTTACATTTCATATTCATCTCTTACAGTTTTCAAATTATTTATAATTTTCAGCACTCAAATTTTTTCAAAATCTTGAGTTTTGATCTTGTTTATTTTTTATGTATTTAAAATGCAAATTATTTATCTTATAAAATGTATATAACTCAATATCTCCGCCCTGTTCAAAATTAATCACATTTCCTGAATTCTAAAGTGGGATATAATTTTTTATCCAAAAAAGTGGACTTTAAGTCAAAACCAAAAAATTCCATCTCATGCAAATCCATTGAGCTGATCAAAAGTTATAGATTTATTTTCATAAAAATCGCTTTTCACTGTGACTTCGCTTGCACCTGACACAGAGTGATTAGTTGGGACAAGAATGCGGTTTAAAAGTTTAGAATGAATCAAGGAAATTTCAACTCCCTGTTCTAATGTGAAGAATATTCCAAACAGAAGATAATAACGTAAAACTTTTCACAGTTTTCACCGTCTTGCTACATGTGTTTAGTCGATGTCATGAAGTATAATGGTGCTTTTCTTGAGTGCTCTCTTTTCTTGAGTGCTCTCTTATAATGAGTCAATGACCTGCGATAAATGTCCCATGTGATATTAACATATCAAAATACAAAAAACCAGCTGATCGCACTAAATACATGGTTTTTTTGTTGTGGATTTTTGGATTCGGCAGCACTTTGGCAGTTTGTTCGGAATGTACATATGACTTTTTGTTATTGGGAATTATCGTCGGAAGCAGTGCAATTATGAAATTATTTCTTTTTGTAATGTTCTTACACCATTTTCGAAATACAAAAACAATTCATATTGAACTTAATTTCCTTGATTTTTGTAATCATTATTTATTTTATTTATTAGATTTTCGGAGCCATTGATTTCAGATTAATCATTATGGTATTATAAAATTATACCCACATTAAAGTGTTTATCATCTTAAACATATCCATTTGTCGAATAGGCTGTACATATTAAATCTGCAGTTCAAAATTTTAGTAATATCGTGATGAAATTTGGTATATATTTTTATGGATCATGGGCGTAAGTCATGTTCGATTCAATATTACAGGTAGGTCATATCCAAATACCCTCTTGGAATGGGATTCTAAGTTCTTTAAATACATTTGTGATTTTAATTAAATTTAGCACAAATGTTTAACCAACCACTTCAGAAAGTACATACATCACCCCAAATGATATACATCTCTTATATATGAGTATTATGAAAATATTTTAAATAAGCATGATATTCGTCGATCCATTTTTATTCCTGTGATATTGTATAGGGTACTATATAGTAGATATTAATCAACTTAACACTCTGAATTATTTGAAGGTACACGCAGAAAAAAATATGTTTGCGGTAATCAAAAACAAGAATCATCATACTATTGTTGTTAGATAATGCTACCGTTACTAAAATATGTGTTTATTCGCTTTGTGATTTTGCATTATTAACAATAGATATTGTTATCACTACAAAAATTTTGGTTATTCCAATAAAAAATATTGTTATTGTAATAAAAGGTTTGTTTATTCCCACTAAGATTTCGCATTAATAATTAATAGTTTTTGTCATCAGCACTAAAAATATTGTTATCGCCACTAAAAATATTGTTATTCTAATAAAAAATATTCTTAGTTTAATAGAAAATTTGTTTTGAAAATTAGTTTAATAGAAAATTTGTTGAAAATATGAAGACATAATGTGAAATACCTGCGTCATAGAATTTTAATTATTTTATTTGCCTAAAATTTTATGAGAATATTTATTCAAATATATTGTTTTCCATGTTAACACAAATTGTAAAAATAGTATTTGTTCATATTCAGTTGTCAGTAAATTGAAAATAATATTTAGTCCAAACAACAGTTTTTTTTCAATAACAATAAAATTGTGATCAGTCAATCATATTGCGACCACAACATTTTTTTATTTAATAAAAATAATTTTATTAGAGCAACTAAATTGTTATCAATATTAAATGAATTCAACAATTAACATGTTGGTAATAACAATAAATGTTTACTGCGTAAACATAATTGTTTGTGACGAACATATTACGAAATGGCATTTCTCTGCGTATAGATAATAGAATGCCATACCTTAAATTAGCTGTTTTCCAGTTTTTCTCATATTCAAAGAACAAAAATTAAATTAAGCCAACAAATATCTCAACATTGCGTTTTCTTCGCAAAAAGAAAATTTATTATTTTCCGCAAATTATTTTTATTACAATTTTTTCTTCTAAACAAAATTCCATAAAATACTTTAACATTTTCAAGAATTCGTATGAATTTATAAAATTTATTACTGTCGTAAGTTTATAGTTGAATTCTAGTATTTTTTTCCTCTTTTACAAGATACCAAAAGTTTGTATGAAATGATCTTTCCATCGGTCGGTCCATTTGGTCTGTTTGTAAGTTGAAAATGAATGAAGGAATTGTTGATATGAAATCTTCACATGGAACTCTTATACAATCAGCAAAAGTTCAATTTATGACGGCACTTAATACTTATATAAAAACGTACATATATACACACATATGTGTGTGTGCAGCTGATGAGTTCTATGGTATTTTTTGTAATTTTAAATGAAATAAAACTAAATAATGATCGCACATAATCAACGTTTTGAAGATATATATATTTATATATAAATATGTGTATATATTTACAAAAGATCTTTTTGGGAATTAAGTTTGCAATATTTTGCAAATTACGACGATGCGTTGACAGACCGACTTCAGTAACAGCAGCAGCTGCAACTAAAATAGTCTGTTTTTTGTAGTTAATATTTATTTGTCACTGTACTTCTTTTTCGATGTGACTGTTGTTTATTTTGTTATTGTGATGTCCAGCAATATTATTGTCATTTAACGTACAAAAAATATAATATCCGTGTAATAATGTAACACAAATGTCAAGGATGTATGTCCAATATAAATTTACCTATAATATTTTTTAGATAAAATTCTAGATTTATTTATTTTATATTGACATAAACAAATAAGTGTGTAATAGTCGGTTAAGATCGTTAGTATAATACCCTACACATTGAGGGTGGTATGAATATGATATTGCAATAATGAAAGATTTACAACATACAAAAAATAATGAGTAAGAATAAATTCAAGGAGGACATTTGTATAGAGCTACCTATAAATACGGTTCTTCCTTGGTCCGATTTAATAACATGTACCAAATTTCATCAACCTATCTCAAAAATCGTGACCTAGAGAGTTAACATCGTTTACATGTCCTACTAGCCAGATGGACGGACATATGAATGAACATCGTTAATGCAAAAACGTGATTCTGAGTCGAAGAATATTCTTAATCTCTATCAACTTAGGTATCATACTTACCTTTTGAATCCGGACATTTAGTTGAACATGTAAACCTTGAGATCGTAATCCAGGTCAATATCCTGGTGGATATTGATTCCCTACAACTTTCTCTTCAAAATATTTCTTTGAAGTACATAAATCGTTGGTATTCTGATGTTATTTTGTATAATTAAGATATCAAAAAGCAGAAATCTATAATTAAAATTTTACAGAGGTCAAAAAGGTCAAACATTTTCTATAGCTTTTATATATTTCTTTGAATAGGAATGTGGTATAGAGTCTTACATAGTGGGAGTAAACCCACTACAAATTACTCGTAATGATTTAATTGTGGTCCAACAAATTAAGCAATATCTACCAGATGAGTGGTTAGGTCTGATAAAGATAGTTTTGGACTGCCAGTGAAACAAATCTACGCTTGGGAAGTCACGGTCTATGTGAGGCTAATTGAGCCTATTGCACTATCCCGATCTCAGTTGTGCAATTCTACTTTTCCAGACCGCGACTGTACCTGCTCAGTATCTGAAATAAGTATTTTATGCGTGATGGAATTTGAACTCCATGGACGACGATGTTTAAACTTGTATGGACATGGATCTTTGTCCAAGTGTTTAAATCTGTTGCTATAGACAAATGAAAGTTTTAAGCTACTAACGACTTCTCAAATAGGTCGATGTCTATCTATTTCATTTGATCGACAAAGTGGAATGTAGACTGTTATAGAAGGGAAGGTTTTGATAGTATCAAAACTTTCTGATAAATCTAGAAACACAAGGTTTGTCGATCAACATAGGGAAATCAAGATAGGGAAATCAAGGAAATCCGCGTTCTTCTACTTTATATTGCTTTCTTTATTCCACCAAATACGGATCATCTCTTTGACGATATGGATATTAAGCTTCGCCGTTGATTTGCTCGGGTTATCGAAACATATTCCTGTTGCTCCTCAACGATCGATAAAGTGTACCTTCAATATCTTCCTTCTTCAATTCATATGGGACCCAATGATTTTATACATAGAAAAATGGTGAGCAAGTTACACGCATTGGTTTCGCACTTGAAAACGAACTTTATCGGGTAACTTAAATTATAGAAAAAATATGTATTAAATATTGTTTTCAGTAACTTCTATAGAATATCCTTATGGCATCTATAGATTAAAAAGGAAGATACAGACTCTTCCTGTGCCACAGTTCCTCTCTCTTTATGATTTGTCCGAACGTTTAAGTTGGTTTGAACTTTTTGTAAAACTGTATAGCTTCAGCTGTAAAGTACAGCTGCCTACGAGTCTTTTAAGAGTTCTAACTGATTCCTGAGGTGATTTATAAACTTATGTGACTGTAATTTCTACATAAGTTAGACACTTAAAAACTGTATAGTGTTTAACCATGATAAAATTACATTTACATTCAAACTGATCTAAAATGTCACAATGCTGCTAATTAAAGGATTTGTGAACAACCCCTTTTCTGAGATAATATTTATATATAGTCTTGTCATTTGCATTGCACCGGCAACACTAACTCTCATTGCAGAAAAACGTGAGATTATTCGGTTTCCAAAATAGGGCACTTTTAATAAGCTTGCCCACTCCTGTAACTTGCCTATTTTTCCTTCTATTCTATTTTTCTTTTCTTTTTTTTTTGACAATAAAGAACAGTTAACCTAAAGCGCCAGTGGGCACGTACAGAAACAACAGCATCATTTAACTAGTCTCATCCAACTATTATTTTTACACACAATATAAAAAAGAAGACAAAGCATAGAGATGAGTATCATTGCCTTCAATCAGTGTTCATCATAAAGTAGACGGACATATCACAGAGTAAGAACGAAAATATGTGGATGCGCCACACTCTCAAATCTAATCATTTTAATGTCTTTGTGTAATCGCGTATGACTTATTAATTATTTTATTATTCAGATTTTATGTTGTTTTTCACATTTTATTAATAATTTAATATAACGATCTTGTAACGCTAAAGTTGGAATCCAATTTTTTTCTCTCTAATTCCCTCTCATAATATTGTTTAAATTTATAATTTGAATTTGAAGCGTTGAAAAACCTCTAAGTGAATTGCGAGACTAAAGACGCGTGTTGCAAAATAAGTGACCGACTAAATAATATTTAATTTTAACAAGCTTCAAATAGGTTAAATAAAAAATGCGTGTCTAGTTTCACAAAATAGAAATAAAGAAGTTTATTTATTAGAAAAATTATAGCACATTTAAGTTTATTATTTTTCAGCATTAAAGTCTTGATATAAAGAAATCATATGGCATAAAGACTACATTTTTTTGGAACCGGATTCAAACTACATTTTCAAACAGATTTCTTCAAAGATTTCTCTCTTGTAGGAATTTGTTCATTAATCGAATGAAGTGCAGTATATTTAAACAGCTTCAATTGACTTTAGGCTTTAGGGATATACTTCTATTTGCTCCTACAAAGATCAAAAGCTTCGGCTGTATTGAAGTAAAGTGAGCTGAATTAGAAAAAATACATTTTTCAAAAAGGTGATTACTCGCAAGAAATCGCTCACTATTCTTTCCTCTATCAAATCAGTTATAAGTATTTTTATTCCATAAGGATATTCCTTAGACTTTCCCAAGATCTTATTCCGTTCTCCAGCATAATAAAATTCTATACTTTTCTCGCCATTGCTTCTTTTGTTATATTTTTGGATAGAATCGGATTGCCTTTGTGATTTTCACATTTAACGCTATTTGGATAGGTCTCTTAATTCATGATCATAATAATCACAATATCTAAATCTACATAAAACTATTATTTTTTATAACCAAAACGTAGTTTCTTTCTAGGCATCACAGTTGTTCGCACGAGCTGCATTGAATTTCAATAATCTTCTTGGTTTCCATTTGCTTCTGACTCAATCTTCCCAATTCTAGTTCAGTTTTTCTTCAGTTTTAGTTCAGTTCTAGTATAGTTCCGGATTCAGTTCTAGGTCTTGTTCAGTTCAGTTCTAATTTAGTTCTGGTTCTAATTAAGTTCTAGTTCAGTTCTAATTCAGTTTTAGTTCAGTTCCAGGTCTTTTTTAGTTCAGCTTTAATTCTTGTTCATTTCTTATAAGTGAGTTCTTGTTCATGTCTGACCCATGTTCTCGCAGTATAAGTTCTTAAGATATTTCAAAAAAGTTCTTTTCGCTTATGAAGCCAATCGTTTAGATGAAGGTAGGTCTTTCGAAATACAAAAGATAACCGTCTTATATGTAATGTATATCGCAAGATCTACTGCCGACAAAAATTTAGATCGGACTTTTTACATTCTACCAATTGAACACTCGGAATAAATTATACAAAGTTGTTTCAAAATATTTTTTACATTCAGTTACTTTTTGTCTGTAAATCATACAAATTATGTCATGATATTGATGTTGTCTTTCAAGGATTAATATTAACATAAAAAATTGATTTATTTAATTTTTATAATTGAAAAGACATTATTAACAAGCAAATCCCACATATTTTCCAAAATAACAATAACCATTATATATTTTTTGCAGTGTATAATTTCAGAGATTACAATTTTGTTCACAAAACATTTCTGTATTATAACCTTTTATCATCCACGTTTCTATACTTATGCGTGTAAGTGAGGGCGTTTTCTATGATGCATTTTTATGTTATTTTCGCTATTTATTGTGAATGTTGTTGCCAGATAGCTGCTGCTGTTGTTGCTGTTGCTTTTGCTTGATGTTGCATTATTGCATTTGCATATTTTTCAACTGACAAAATATGTCTTCAGTGATCTGCAGCTGGCAAGTGTCAAGCTTATGAATCTTGTCAACGCAATTATATCTAATTGTTGCTACATAAATCTATCGCCTAAATAGAGGATGAACGTGAAACATGGAATTGTTAAAATATTTATTATACACGATCTTTCTTATATTTTTTTTTATTTTTTTTTCTATGTATTTGTGTGAGTGTGTTTGTCTCTGAGTAGTAAGTATCTATTTAATGTAATGGAGTACAGAATGTATATTTTTTTGTGTCCACTTGTAGCCGCACCTTATTTTCTGTTGTACTTAGTTGTATTGTGTGTTTTGTATTCAACCTCTTAACTTAGATTTAAAGATAGAAAAAATATTTATTGCTATTTTTCCAAATATACCCTACAACATTAGGAGAGGGTATATTAAGTTGGTGGTTTCATGAAACGTTCATTAAAAGCCCCATCCAGTTTAAATGGTAAACAACAGATTATCCTTGTCGTAAGGGTTCACATGTGATTTATGTTGATAACAAATTTAGTATTTCAAGAGTGAATATAAAGTTTTTTGTTTGATGTTTTCTGTCATTTAAAGTTAATCGGCCGGTGAAGGTTATTGATTGTTGATAGAAGGGAACAACGTTCAGTCCGTTTAAAAATTGTTTCAATACAGAAACCAAGGAGAGGCTTCAAGGTAGATAGAAACTTTTCGAATTTTCATTTCCTCAAGGAGTGAGTGCAATAAAAATAACTCCATGGAGAGACGCAATATTTGAATCTAGATCGATGATTCCTAAATGAGCTGTGGAGTTCGTTCTGGTGTAATATCTTATTGACTTCCTTTTAGGCTGAAACTTTTGACATTCACAGCGCATGTAGAAAGTTTTGGGTCCGAAATGTTCATGGAAATTTTTACATTTTTATTTTGGAGATTAAAGCGCAATTATTTTATGAAGACTTTTCCCATTACGTCGTTGATGGTCATAAATGGAAAGGGGAGCTTACAAAGCTGGATAACAGCTAACAGATACTATTTTGGTAATGAACGTTAAATGAATGGAGATGTGGAGAGATAAACACATTCACTTTTTGTAAGAATGCCTAGAAATAAAAGGGAATGGTTCACAGTACATACTCGACAATCTTGTTGAATTATCTGGGGTATGACCTAAAGACCAATCGAGATATTTCAAATGATCAGAATGGATCTTCATACGATTAGTGGCGATAAGTCACTATGTAATTTCTTTCTCGCGAGTTGAATGAATTTGTAAAAACGGGGTCATAAAAACCAACTAACCGTTCGGACATAATTTAATTACTATTTTTATCCATTATTACTATTACCATATGTAATACTCCACCATCCAGTCAATTTAATACTGATGCTCATAGAATGGGCGTGGAAAGGAAACAACGTAAAAATACTTCTATACATCGCTCCAAGTACAATTTTATCTCCGTCCCTGAATAGTCAGATCATTCAATCCAATCGGCCAAAGATAGTCAACTCAGCAACAACTGTATCAACGCAGGGGAAGTTTTGAAAAGACTTTCATGATGTCAACTCTTAGTTTCGATCGATGCAAAAGGACTTTATTTCTGGTCGCACTTAAAATTATGGTATTGATATCTATATCCTTCCAAAAAAAACCAGTCCATATTCTTCTGTTATCACAATTTCGGCCTCGTTTTACTATACCAGTAAAAAACTATTTGCAGTACAATGGATAGAAAACTCAATTGACCTGTTTGATATTCCATTACTTGGCTCATGTGATTATCGCTTGTTCCGTTCGATATTAAACGCCCTTGCTGGAATACTCTTCATTTCTTAATGTGAAAGCGGATTAATACATTATTTATCTCAAAAACGGAAAAATTAAAGTCCATATGCTACACATTTTACAATACCAGTTAATAACTATTTAGTCAAAAAGTGACTACCATTTGTTTTGATCAACGCAGAACATTTAGCTTGATACATTCCTCAAAACTGCAACTTTAAATCTTATTTGAACCCTAAAATTTTTTCGACAATTCACACTCAAATTGGTTTTATTGTCCAAACCCACTTTAAAATCAAATTGTCACCACTGACTTTTGAGTACTTGACTCAATTGAATTATAGTCCACATCTATTGAAGAGTATTTAAAATTCGTTCCCACCAAAGATTGAATACCATCGATTTTTTGTTCTTAATATTATTGTTGTTGTTGTAGTTACTAACATGTTGTTATTGTGTTATTTTGCTGCTATTGCTATTGCTGTTGATGTCGTTGTTGTCTTCCTATGTTTAGAGTATTATTTGCATTTATGATCATGATGCAGTCAAGTCATTTAGTCACTGTAGTTGACAAGACACATTCTTGTGATGCCATCAAATTAGTTGTATTTTATGATTAGTATCATATTGTGTTGTAGAAATAACGAATAAAATATCTTTAAAACAACCAAACAAATACATAGAATTATTCCATACGAATTGGAATTTCTATTAAATAAATTAATTACCTACATCTTGGTTTTTTTCTTTTATGACGTTTTCTTATGAAGCCACCGTGGAAAGAATGTCGTCAATCAGGAGTTTAACAAATAAATTTATTAGTTTTATAAATTAATTAAAATAATTTCAGAAATATGAATAATGTATGTACATTTTGTCATAATGAATTTAAATTTATTATCCGACTGGTTATAAGAACATATGTGAGGGTTTAAATGTGACCTAGCGACCTGTTAACAAATGTCTTGCATCTGTTTAGTTATATGTTTTAAAATTGTTTATTGATACTGTCCATATGCAGCCGTACTTATATGAGCATTAACTTGTTTAAAAAAATGATCCCATTGTGATACCGTTATGAGGGTTCAAAACCTCCCACAGTGACTGTTTTGCCATCTAGTTAAGAGATTTTGGCATTTAATAATCAACTTGGACGACCGAAGGATCTTATTATAAAATATTAGAATTTTGTTGGATATTGGAAGTAAGACAAAACATTCCATCTATATTCTCCAAATAGTTTTTGTCAGGTTTTGCAACATGTGGCTAAACGTCAATAGAAATCGGCCTGGTGTATGGTAGTTTTTCGTTGATTTTCCCATTCATACAAATCAATTGTTGTGATCGCTTGAATCAAAAGATCTTGTCAAATATAAAGCATTAAGTGCTCCACAAAAATGAGTATTATTGTGGAGCAAAAAATGTTTAATTTAATTAAACTTTAAGGTTTTAGGGATCACAATATTCGATCCTAGAGATTACTCGCGAGACTGGCCTTGACCGAATGATAGCATGGAATTGACACTGAACCTGTCAATCAGGAGCTTGATAATAAAGAAGCCTGGAAAATGGGAAGAACCGCCCCAGAAGTCTGGGAAAAACAGGAACGAGAAGAAATCATTCCAATTTTCTTTCTATCTCTATATTTCCTTTCTTCTCCCATCCTAGATAAACTTTCTTTCTAAAGTTGCTTACCACCGGCATGTCTAAAGTCTTTAACACTGTCAACTATAAAGTTTTTGTCATCTGTACTTAAGAACTTGTATCGTAAGTTACTTAAGTGGACGTCAGCCATACGATGAGTTTCGCGACCTAAGATCAAAATCTTGTAGAGTAAACCGAGGCCTATATGGTTTGATCAATAGCTAACTCACCGCAAAACTTGCGAAGTAGGAATTAGGTTCTCAAAGCATTAGCCACTAATAATTGGGGTATGGATAAAGAAACCTTATTAGCTACACATAAAATAATAGTCCGAACAGTGTTAAAGCATGCAGTGTGCCCTCCTTTGGTAGGTGCTACCCAATAGAAAAATAAGAACCGTTACAGGATGTATATAAATGTCCTTAATGCAATATCATTTGAACCGAACGGTAGCATTATTTTGCCCGTTACAAACATCTGCAAAAACTCATAATGTCCCAACCAATTATAGTAGTGTAGGGTATAAACATTATCATGATTTCAAATTTAAATTCTTTGAGCGATTGGAAACATGTAAAGTCCGTCTGTTTGTTGCTGTGATATGCTCCTGTTCGAAATTGATCCTATCCTATCTCTTTACTAATTGAATAGATTTTGAACGAGAATTTACCAACTGCAACAAAGAGATGGAGGCGGGTATAGATAAAACAACACAGTATTTGATTTGATGTAACAATCATTATACTTAATTGGGTCCTAGATTTATACTTTATTGAGTCCTAGATGGCGGAAAGGTTATAACTACAAGTGGTAATAGAAGGTATATAGGATTTTTTCATTCAGGTACTGACTACTGAGGGAAAAGTTTTCGTCAACAAACGAAATTTTTTAACATCGTTATTTTGCGAACTTAGTGTAGTGTATAAAGTAGTTCATATTTTATATAATGCGTTTCTGCTATTTTCAATTATTATCTTTAATCATTTAAATTATAACATGATTTTTAGAATTAAATTTCAATAGACAACTACTGAATTTCGAATTTATATTATATAATAATGAAAATCTTTGCAAAGTGTTTAAATGAAGTGATTTATCTCTAAAACTATAAATTAACTTTTAATGTAAATTGAAACTTTCCAACATAATTTCATGTTCAGATTCAGATGCATTTTATTTCAATTCTCATATTTTAATTAGAAAAATCCAGTAGAGTTATCTCATCTGAACAAGTTCATGTTTATAAATTCTCTGTTACATATAATGAAGCAAAACATAAATAATAATGAAAAGGAACCTTTTATAAACTCTGGCCGCATTTTATGAAGACAAAATAATGATTTTTTCTTCCGATAAGCAACATTGTTTTTCATATTTTCTTTAAAATGCAGAACTAAAATTTTATGACGATTAAATTTATCCTCCTCATAGCTGGTGATATTTGCGATTTTATGGTCCATATGTATCACACTACACTCTACTCCTTATGTGAAATTTTAATTTCTCAACTTTTTGTAACCTTTTCGAAAAAGAAAGTCTTAAAAAACGAAAGAAAATGAAGAAAACTATGTGAAAATGTAACCCATAAAATGTGCTTAAATTAAAAAATTGGTATCAGTAGAAAGAGATTAGACATTATTTTAGTCATTCACAGAAGCATCAGTTTCTTAAAGGAATTAATTTTATTCTCATTATTTATAATGATTTTCTGATTACATTCTTTTATATATCTGTCCATTCACAACTTTTGTTGTTATCTGTTTTGGAAAATAGCAAATTGAAATTTTTTCTAAGCAACATTTCCCAGGGATGCCGAAAAAAGCAACTTGAGTTTTTTTTCTCTCCAAAAATTGTTATCATAACGAAAAAAAACAGTTTTTTTCTCCTTTCATTGCATAGTTTTTTCGTTTTTTTTTTGTATGGTCATAACGTATGAATTGTATGAGGATGCATGCGTATCATAGAAAAATAATCTTTATAGAAGGGGCATCATCACCTGTGCCTTAAACTCAAAACAATAAAGGAATAAAAAATGTTACGGGCACAGACATGTATTGCTGCCATGCATAACTATCTTGTGTGTGAGTGTTTTATTTTTTGGAAATAACAACCCAATAAACATTTTGGTTTAGAATTATAGTCTTTATACCTCCACTACCACAAGTGGTGAAGTATGACAATGTTAATATAACCTTAATATTGTCATACTGTGTATAATACTAAGAAGAAATCATTTCAGATCCCATAGTGAATAGATATTCTTGCATCAAAGCAACATATAAGTCGATTAAGCTATGTCCCTCTGTCTGTCTATTGTTGGGCACATTCACATTCACAATAATTGATAGAGCTCATTGAAATTTGGCCTGAGTATATGTTATAGTCCAGAGAAATTTCTTATTTAAACCAGGAAATTCGGTTCAGTATATTAGAAGATATAAACCGATATCTGAGGTAACCTCAAGATTAAAGCAAAAAATGTTTTGTAAAATTCTCAATTATAAATCAACAAATAAAATGGAAATTTCCATTCCAATAATTCCTTTGTTATATTCAAAAAAAACTTTTATACATTGTGAATGTGTGAGTGTGTATGTACGTAACATAGCGTATTTATTTTACACGGTGGCGGATGTTGAAGATTCGGCATGGCCGAATATAGCATTCTACATACTTCTTAGATACTCTTTCGATATCGAAACCTCAGCTGAACTTCTATGTATGAACAACCTCACAGTTCTTCACAATGGTGAATTCCAGCCAATATTTCATACAAATGCTGGTATGCATATAATAAGCGAAATAAATCACATTAGTTCACAAAAGGATTTGAATTATGAGATTTAAAAAAACGTGCAACAAAATTGTTGGGCTTCAGATTATTCTCAAGGAGACCAGAGCAATGAGATCAACTACCAATGAAATACGTGGATAGCTTCTGGATAGAAGGTATTTGAACTAGAACCCAATTGGAGATGCTCTCCCATATCCAGACAAACAAAGCAAATAATATTCAACGCATGTGTAAAATCAACACTGTTGCGCAAAAGTAAAACATGGTTCAAACACCAGCACTTAAAACTACACATTTTCATCAAGAAGTGCTTCTCGCTTTATCTGTCCGTTGGTGTGACGCTCAACTTCAAAAATTTTCCAGCATTGAATCTTTGTCATTCCGATTATATATTCTTGGACTAAATCAAAATTTGGTTTGATTTTGCTAGGTCATCATGCCTGTCTGTTGTTAACAGACTCAAAGCTGAAGTAATCTTGTGGTCGTAATGATCTTATTTATCGTCCCCCGCAAATCATCATTCAAAAGAAGCAAAACTTTTTGAAAATTCAAAAATAGGACTATAAATGGGGTCAAACTTTATCGGCGATGATAGAGACTTTATTTTTAACGCTACAAGTACATATATTCCCCGGGTGGAGTTTTAGGATTTATAAAAAATCGTAACTTTAAAAAAATATTAAACTTGGAACAAATAAATTATTAGTTATCCTTAATCTGAGATTTCCTTGTTCACGAATATAAGTATAATCGAACTTTTTTAAAAATAAATATGCAAGTTTTAATCGGATTTGCATGAGCTAAGGATCTCATTATATAGTTAAAAACAATTAAATTTTGTATCGAAAAAGCCTATAGGGCTAAGTCCAGGTCTTCTCGAATTTGTACCTTTTTTAGATATTGAGTTTTGAATTGAAATTTCCAAAGCCAGAGTTTTAAAGCGATGTTTAGTTTCGTTAATCACAAACTATTTACACTCGTTTAGTAGTCGCTTTTCCGAGACCTTCATAAAAAGATCAATTTTTGTGAATTTAATCAAATTTGTTCCACAAATTAATAATTTAATGTCACAAGGTCAATATTTTGCTGACATGTTTGTTTTTATAACTTCGTCCATGGGGACGCAATAGGTGCAATGTTGAAGTTATAATTTCATACTTCTTTGCTATCATTTGGTTAAATTTCATGTAAATCCCTCCAGTTGATATTACATTTTTACTTCCAATTCGTTTTGCCCGACTATTAATCTCTATAATTTTCCAGAATCGCTTAGAATCATAAATTTCAAAATATTATCGGCACGTACACTGTTTCAAAAGAAAAATTTAATGAAAATGAACATCCGTACATTTAGCCCATTTAAAATAGTGCAGGCGTATTTAGTTTTTATGGACAGAGTCCGGTCATTAGGATATCCAAAGTTGGGCACTTTAGATCATAAAAATATTTAAAACGATGATTTATGTTAAATGAACCGATTTTAAATTTTTAGCTGTTGAAAAAATTATAATCCACTCATATGAGAAGAAAAAATTTTAATATTATCCTAAGAGAGTTGACACTATTATATTAGACGAACTAATATACAACTTCCGAAAATCATTTTGAAATGGAATAATTGAAGATAATAATTTATAATAATTGAAGAACTTTTTGGGCAGCTTGAAACTTTCCAATTCTCCCTATTTCTGACTAACTCTGAGGACAATTTTTGTTGTTTTTTTTTACTCAGTTAAATCTAAGAAAACGAGAATTTCTAAAGGAAAAATGAAAAAGTGTTTACTGGGTTATTAGTGTTTACGTTCCAATGTATTGCATTTTAGTTTTTTTGTACATGAGTTGGTCTAAAATTATGCCATCCTTAAATTCCCCCCCAATTCACTTTTCCCCCAGCATCTCTTTCTTGCCAAATAAACAAAGTAAGCCACAGTATAAACATACATAGAATAGAAATATAAATACATGAGGTCTAACCATTTTGGGGCCAATTGGTCATGTGGTCATCAGAGACATGAAAACCACCAACAATAAAAACAACAGCCACAATAACAATCACATTAGTTTTAAACAACTTAAAAGCAACTACAAGAACAACACCATCACATAATTATGTTTCTTTCTCTATTACAATCCTTTTGTGTCTAATCCACAACAATAAACACCCTTCAGTTTTTTTTTTGCCATGAAAATAGGATAGAGTCAGTTGTCACTTAGTGTATTACAGGGAGACAATAAAAAATTATAGTAACACACACGATACATTTACACGCATAAGCCACCAAGTATGTCGTATGGAAACCGTGAAAGCTTAGTGTTCGCCTGCAGCAGTAATATTGTGGAGTAATAATGTATCAAGTGTGGATCATGAGGAATCTAAAGAAGAGATTACCTCTTAGGACAAGTCCATGTTAAAATGACTAATTCCGAGCTTAATAAAGAGAATAATGTTGTAACTATTTCGTTCGGGACAGTCACCAAAAACTGCTGGGCAGAAACACATCTATTCTCAAGTAGACTTGGTGGTAACATCTTCTAACATATTAATATTTATGTATGTTATATTATGCTGGACCCAACTATTTGTTACATCGAATTGTTTGATGAATTATGAATAGATGTTTTTTTTTTTCTTTCTATACTTATGATTTTCCACATAAAGACACTTTTTTCATGCCTTCAAATACCGGAAAAATTACTAGATGAGAAAAATATGTATGAACGAAGAAATAAAATTATTTCATGGAATTTACTCATAAAATATGGTTTTTTATCTGATTGTATTCATAAGATCATAAGCAATATCCATACATAACATTTTCCATACATACGAGTATTTGGAACTGGTGAAATATGAATGAGTATGGGAGGTATTTTTTTTATTTTATTCATCTGTTACAGATGGCCAAAAAAAGGCAGCATTAGGCAGCGTTAGATATTTAGTGGTTTCAAGTTTTTATTGCTACAACAACAATGCTGATGAAAAACAATTTGTGTTGGTCAATAATAGGTCAGAGTACGCTACACTGGGCATTAATGTAAATCTAATTGTTATGTTTTTGGATTGAAGAGAATCTTCATTTTCTAAAGAAAAAAAAATAAATTTATTCCATTTCCTGCATTTCCTTAAAATTTGATATCTTCCTGAATTTCTTCCCAAACAAGTTAATAATTCTTCTTTGCCCAACTCTTTAAAAAACACAGTTTTAAGTTTAAAATTCCAATAAATATACAATTTTTATTTGTTCACATGGATCTGTTTGTTGTTGGTTTCTCTTAAGGTTATTTATTTGTAATTTTTGTATGTTGAAGTCCGTAATAATCGCAACAAACTCATAAGTTTGTCATTTTACTCCATTCATAGCATTTATTTATATTTCCAGCATTTTCAGCTTCATGTGTGGTGTTTTTTACGTTTATAGTATTTTATGGTTATTTTTAATACATCATAAAAATGATGATGCATTTGTCTCTTGTGTCAAATGTCACCGTTGTTAAAGTGTAATTCATTGGGTAAATTTACTTGAAAAGCATAATTCAATTGATTTTCTTTTATGCGGTAAATAGATGAGATTGAATCTGTAATTTTTTACAATTTTTTTGTTACCTTTAAGTAATCGATTTTGTTGAAATTTTAGGCCATAACAAATAAGAGTGTACAGGCTATAACAAAAAGTCAGTCAAGACCAATATAACACCCTACATAATAACGAGTTTATATAGAATTATTGAATGGTTCTCGATAAGTTTAAAACATGCTTAATCATGACACATTTTTGTGAGATTTCCACCACACTCCATTAGAGATATCTCATAAAAGTTTCACATGATTATCTCTTATAGTTTCAGAAGTTTTCAAATCACAATAAACTTTAAAGCTATTTTGAATCCTGTTTTTTATGTTATTATATGTTAGTGGGCTTTTTATAAATTCTTAAATCTTTCCGAAACTTTAAAAATAATTGAATTTTTATACGATTTTTTCTAAAAAAGATGGCAACATAAATTCACTAAGAAAACCTTTTTTCTTCTGAACTTTATAAAGAAATCTTAAGGGGAATGTGTGTAAACAAAAACCGAAAAGACTATGGGCAAAGCTCTCCCAACAACTCCCATTCGTAGTTATCAATTTTAAAAAAACATTTCCCAAACTGCAAGTCTGAAATGTTTATCTTTATTGGAAGGAAGTAGAAAAGTAAAGTTAGGAATTAATAATCTAATGTAGAGGTTGAGGTATCGCCGTTGGAATTCTGCCATAAAACACAAGTCTTTAAAAACTGGGCAGTGTCAGAAGAGGTGAGGATAAGTTACATCTTCCTCCATATTCTAGAAACTCATGTAAAAATCAATTGAAATAAGAACCTTTCTTTTTGCATATTTTCTGAAGCGACAGCGTAAAAATACTGTAGTACACTGTGTCTCTTATGAAAGCTCTTGAGATGTTGAGTAAGAATGATGAGTTGATCCCATATAATCTGGGTCACATCGTTCTGGTAATCAAACATGACAGTTCATTATTTCATCGGTGTTGCCCAGTATGATAGAGATTGTCCTCTATACGCCTTTACAAGCAGTGATTGGTAAACCACATAGACGATCTGTGTCTTTTTCCGTGAGGTCAGCCATATAATACAAAGCTAATGTTGTATTTTCTGTGGTATCAGAATGGTATCTAGCATTATGAGCTGTTGTGGGGGAAAGAAGTGTGAAAACATGGATTAGGAAATCCGTTTGTTTCGATCGATTCAGAACACTGAACAGTTCTTTTAACGGTGTATTCATACGCCAAAGATTGTTTGTTAATAGAATTTTAATAGAAAATGGTGATTTAGATTTGGAATATATAATATGAAAACAATATTAAGACCACAACTTTATAGGTAACTTAATATGTGTGACCAACTGTTTGGAAGGCTTAGGCAATTTGTCAAGGTGTTGGAAATATACTTAGGTTAATCCTTTGTCTTTTACCGATTTAACTTTTAACTGTTTGCTATCTTTTCTTTACTTAAATTACCGTAATGCAGTTTTACATAGAATTCGCAACAAGACCTCAAAAACCCAAAACGATTACGTAACTGAATGATTTAAAGCATTACGTAGATGATATCTGGTTTTTGATTTATATCTGTTATCGAATTTATTTCACATTGAAAGTTAGACTGAAAATAGAAAGATATGAAAATATTTTAGTTAATAATAGTGGTGTTGAACTTTGCTAACATTTCTATATTTTGTTTTGTGTTGATGCTCTTTGTATTCATATAAATTCGGGTCAGTCAGGAGGATTCTAACTTTCGGTTTTTGGACTTTATAGAATAATGATCTCATTTTTTTTTTAATATATATAAATTTTTTTTGTAAAAAACTTTCTCAGCAATAAAATTTGGATGTTTTATTTTAACAGATTTTATCTAAAAAAAACTTATTTTCCTGATTATAAGCTTTAAAGGTTAACGAAATCTTTCAATAAAATAACGGTCAGCCCAGGAACATTTAAAAGTCAAACACCATCGGTGTGAAATTTTGCACTCCATATTTTTTAATGAATTTTGCCAATTAAATTTTATTAGATTTTGCAATTGTGTTTAAAAGCGAAAAAGACTGCAAATAAAATATAACAAATTTAGTTTTATTCCTCCGTTAAATGTTTGGAATACAGAATTTGTTGCAACTTAAGCTGCTCGTGATCACGATGCAACATAAAAAAGCCACAAACTCTTAAGCAATTTTCCAAATTCTCAGAGGCATAAACTTTTGTCTCGGGATGACTGACTGTCTATTGCTATTGTTAGTTTCGTGGACCATATAGAAGACTTGTTGCTGCTGCTGTTGCTATTGCTGTTGCCGCTTATGATGCTGAAGATGATGATCTTATTGTTAATATTTTATTAGCTCTCTATCAATAAAATAAAGTTAATAAAAAACAAAAGTAGCTTATTATTTTTTTTGTGCCGTTTAAATGGTTTAAAGTGGCTGAATTAAATAAGAGGTGTAGAAAGGTGGGTGGATTCACGTTATAGTTTTATTTTTCTTATTTATCTTTTCCTCTTTTTATAAATTTTAAAAATAATTTTATTTTATTTTTTTCCTTAAAGATTTCGTTTTCTTTAAAGGTCACCAACATTGTTTAAAAACAAGGTTCGGTTTAAGGCAAAAATATTCAACAAATATCTTATTGAAGCTTTTTCTCGTATTTTTGATATCTTCTTATGTTTTCAATTTTATTTTTGTTGAACTTTAATTTAAAAAATATTTAATTGAATCATAATCTTTATATATATTTCGGTTTATTTTATTTTTTTATTATTTTTCGCCATAATCTTTATGTTTAGAAGAAAAGTATGTTTGTTTGTAAAGTTTGTCTGGTGAATGGCAGACAAGACAAATAAATTCATGTTGTTTGCCCTTAAATGGCTTAGTTGGATATTCCTTCGAGGAGCTGGTTGAATTTTTTTCGAATTCAACAGTGACTTGTTAGTGCTATTTTGAGGAAGAAAAAAAACAGAATCATTTAAAGGATTACTTCACCAGCAGTTGGTTAGAATGACTGTAAAGCCATGTAATATTATAATAAATCTTATGACATTTGATATCTATGATAATTTTTATATTAAAATTTTCCTAGAAAATTTTCCATCAAATTGATGCACGTTTTACTAGAAATTTACGATCAAATTGATAAATCCATATTAATTGATAAATCCATTTTAATTTTCCGTCAAATTGATGTAAGTTTTTAAGGAAAATTTTCATCAAATCGATGTAAATTTTTCTAGAGAAAATTTTTTTAGAAAATTTTACAATAATTTATCATCAAATCGATGTATTTTTTTAGAAAATTTTACAATAATTTATCATAATTTCTCTTGACAATTTTCCATCAAGTTGTTGTTTATTTTCAACGAAAATTTTGCATTAATTTGATATTAATTTTCATAGAAAATTTTGCATCAATTTGATATTTATTTTCATAGAAAATTTCGAATCAATTTGATGTTAATTTTTATAGAAAATTTTGCATCAATTTGATATTAATTTTCATAGAAAATATTTCATCCATTTGATGTTAATTTTCATGAAAAATTTTGCATCAATTTGATTGATTTTGAATTATCATCAAATTTAGTTTTACTAAGGATTTACATATTAGTGGAGCTTGGGGATTTATATTCATTTATTTGCAAGGTATCCTAATGTGCAGTGTGTCCTTCAGACTCCTGTTTGTTGTATATCTTTTCCTTTTCTATCATCTTTTTGCCCTTAGGAGCATAACCTTATAAATTGATTGAATATTACACAAGTATTTCTTTCCATATTTTTCTCTCCCCTCTTAAGTGTAGTTGATATAATTTATGTTATTTAACTTTATGATTTCTATTTTTGGCAGCTTTACACAAATTTCAATGACTTTGGTTTAAGAAGAAAAAATGTCACAATTTTTCAATTGTGTTTGCAATTCGCGCCTTTTGTCCTTGAACGTGCTGTCTTGAATATATTATGTTAAATAGTTTGACCATTTTAATAACGGAGGGAAAAAATGTCAAGGCTTTTATATTTTTATATTGTTGTTGGTAAAAAGTATAAAAAATGGAATAAAAGTAACCTTATCAAGGACCATAGCACTGGAATCGAAAATGATGGTTTGAAATTGATCTGTTATATAGGGGTTGGTGTCTTTTACAAAAGTACATTAGGCACTATTGTTTTACGTGTTATATGGTCATGTCAAAATGGGATAATCCTGACTCTACCTGAAAGTTCATGAGCCTTTTGAACTGTCACAGTAACCTAACCAAAGTATTTGTAAAAATAGTGAACTTAAAAAATCAAGATTATATCAATTTATCGGTTGTAAAATTTGAAGCAAAATGTTTTACAATCTTTTGCTGTTAATATGACCACATAAATACAATTTTACAATTAATAAAATATTTTTTGTTATTAATGTGTTACTAATAACCATACAAAAAGGGGGCTTAATTAAAAGCCTGAGGTCATTTATTTAAAGAATGTTTTAGGAATTTCTAGTTTCCAGCCATAAAAGATAAATTTATTATTTTTTGCAATTTAAATTAAAAATCAGTAGTTACACCTTTTGAACTTAAACAAAACTAAATTTTTAGATAAAAATTGCTCCAAATTGTTTATAAAAAGAAAACATTGCAAATAAATTTTAGGTTGGTCATACAAATAATTTATAGCAAAAAAAAAACAAAAACATATTTTAGGTTCTTTTACCTCAAATTACGTGTTGAACTAATTTCCAATAGAACTACGTTAAGAACATAAAATTAAATGAAACATTTTGTTCAATTTGAAATTTACAAAAAACTAAAAAACTAAAAAAACACAAACCAAAAACCAATAACAATAATAAATAATCTTTATCAATCAAAATTTATAGCGGCAAACTTTAAAAAATATTGTATATAAATATAAATAAATATTATTGACTGCCAAACCCTTTTTTCTCTTTCATATTTTTGCTGATACTTAAAACTTGTGTTTTTATTTATTTCATTTCTAATACAACAACATAAATTTCCTATAAAACGTGATCGTAACCGAAATGTACAAATATCTGTTTTTCGTGTAACTCTACTATACATTGTAAAACTATTGTCTGTCTGCCTATTTGTCTATCTGTTGAATTTTGTCTGTCCATTCAGTCATCCATTTGGCTTAGTTTTGTTGTTTGTTGCTGAAGGGTTTAACCCAGAAGCTTTTCAAGACAAAAAACAGACAAATTTGAAATTAGAGCAAAAATATGAAAAAAAACTTCATATAAAGAAAGGACAAATAAATTTAAAGGAATTAATTAAATTTTAATTGTAGGAAGAAAAATTAATTTCTCTAGAAAAACTTTTAAAAACATGTTTATAGAGAAAAGTTTTATAAGATGAAATTTTCATAAAAAAATTCGCATCAAATTGATTATAATTTTTCTAGATTTTTCTAGATGATAATTTTTCTAGAAAATTTCGCATCAAATTGATGATAATTTTCATAGAAAATTTCGCATCAAATTGATGAAAATTTTCATAGAAAATTTCGCATCAAATTGATGATAATTTTCATTGAAAATTTCGCATCAAATTGATGATAATTTTCATTGAAAATTTCGCATCAAATTGATGATAATTTTCATTGAAAATTTCGCATCAAATTGATGATAATTTTCATTGAAAATTTCGCATCAAATTGATGATAATTTTCATTGAAAATTTCGCATCAAATTGATGATAATTTTCATTGAAAATTTCGCATCAAATTGATGATAATTTTCATTGAAAATTTCGCATAAAATTGATGATAATTTTCCTAGAAAATTTCGCATCAAATTAATGATAATTTTCATAGAGAAATTTGCATCAAATGATAATTTTTAATAGAGAAATTTGCATCAAATTGATGATAATTTTCATAGAAAATTTCGCATCAAATTGATGATAATTTTCATAGAAAATTTCGCATCAAATTGATGATAATTTTCATAGAAAATTTCGCATCAAATTGATGATAATTTTCATAGAAAATTTCGCATCAAATTGATGATAATTTTCATAGAAAATTTCGCATCAAATTGATGATAATTTTCATAGAAAATTTCGCATCAAATTGATGATAATTTTCATAGAAAATTTCGCATCAAATTGATGATAATTTTCATAGAAAATTTCGCATCAAATTGATGATAATTTTCATAGAAAATTTCGCATCAAATTGATGATAATTTTCATAGAAAATTTCGCATCAAATTGATGATAATTTTCATAGAATTTTCATAGAAAATAATTTTCATAGAAAATTTCGCATCAAATTGATGATAATTTTCATAGAAAATTTCGCATCAAATTGATGATAAAATTCATAGAAAATTTCGCATCAAATTGATGATAATTTTCATAGAAAATTTCGCATCAAATTGATGATAATTTTCATAGAAAATTTCGCATCAAATTGATGATAATTTTCATAGAAAATTTCGCATCAAATTGATGATAATTTTCATAGAAAATTTCGCATCAAATTGATGATAATTTTCATAGAAAATTTCGCATCAAATTGATGATAATTTTCATAGAAAATTTCGCATCAAATTGATGATAATTTTCATAGAAAATTTCGCATCAAATTGATGATAATTTTCATAGAAAATTTCGTATCAAATTGATGATAATTTTCATTGAAAATTTCGCATCAAATTGATGATAATTTTCATTGAAAATTTCGCATCAAATTGATGATAATTTTCATTGAAAATTTCGCATCAAATTGATGATAATTTTCATTGAAAATTTCGCATCAAATTGATGATAATTTTCATTGAAAATTTCGCATCAAATTGATGATAATTTTCATTGAAAATTTCGCATAAAATTGATGATAATTTTCATAGAAAATTTCGCATCAAATTAATGATAATTTTCATAGAGAAATTTGCATCAAATGATAATTTTTAATAGAGAAATTTGCATCAAATTGATGATAATTTTTATAGAAAATTTCGCATCAAATTGATGATAATTTTCATAGAAAATTTCGCATCTAATTGATGATAATTTTCATAGAAAATTTCGCATCTAATTGATGATAATTTTCATAGAAAATTTCGCATCAAATTGATGATAATTTTCATAGAAAATTTCGCATCAAATTGATGATAATTTTCATAGAAAATTTCGCATCAAATTGATGATAATTTTCATAGAAAATTTCGCATCAAATTGATGATAATTTTCATAGAAAATTTCGCATCAAATTGATGATAATTTTCATAGAAAATTTCGCATCAAATTGATGATAATTTTCATAGAAAATTTCGCATCAAATTGATGATAATTTACATAGAAAATTTCGCATCAAATTGATGATAATTTACATAGAAAATTTCGCATCAAATTGATGATAATTTTCATAGAAAATTTCGCATCAAATTGATGATAATATTCATAGAAAATTTCGCATCAAATTGATGATAATTTTCATAGAAAGTTTCGCATCAAATTGATGATAATTTTCAGGGAAATTCGCATCATACATATTGATGACAATTTTAATAGAAAATTTCGCATCACTTAATGCTAAATTTGATGTTTATGTTAATACACATAGAAAAATTATTACAGATTTTGCGTTTCATATGAAAGATCATTTTGACTACTTTTGCAAATTTTTCCTTCGCATTTTTACATTTATTTCAATTTATTACATCGCTTTATAGCATTAAATAGGTCTTTTTTATTTATATCCTAATAATTTAAAGTAAAATAATAAATAAAATATTTCTTTCTTTAAGCTGAAAAATCTAAAAATTTTTATTGATTAATTTCGTTGTCGTGCTTAAAGGTTATTTGTTATGATTCGTGATGAAGTGAAAAATGATTAAATGTCTCCAATATACGTTTATTTGTGCGACATTGTTACAAAAAAGTACTACAATTCATGTACTGACTTCCAGCGTATATTCAAAAACCAAAAAAAAAAAGTGTTGAAAGCTTTGAGACACTAAAGTGAAGCAGAAAACAAACGTTGGGATCATAAAGTGTCTTGTTAAGAAATTTGTCTCAAATTGCTACAAAAGTTATAACTCTTAAATTAATGCTTATGGATTGACCTTTTTCTTCCCCCTTGCACAATTATTGTCCCAATAATAATTCTTTGGTAGAATTTTTGAAAGTACAGGTTTTAAATCATAGATCAGTTATGAGATATTTTTATTTCAGTTTTTTTAACGATTTATCTAATGTTTAAATCATGTTGCAAAGATATTTCTGAACATGAAAAAATAAAATAAATTAAGCAATTAATGAATGAATGAATGAATGAATGAATGAATGGTATTTTTCTATTTTTCTCTCTTTCTTTTATTAACTTTTCAACAATTTCCAATCAAATTTTTATGCTCGTAAATATTGTTTGAATTTTTTCATAATGATATCGAGTATACTTAGTATAAGGACTGAGATCAAAAAAAATAAAACACACATTTTCCATTAAGACTTTAAACCCAAGTATTATTTTATATTTTTTCTTGATTAAGTTACTTTTGTAAAATATGTCAGTCTGATTAAAATGAGTGACCCGTTTTTTTGCGTTGAAAAATTATTAAATATTTTTAACTAGACCTAACTTGGGAGAACATGCCCGTTCAGATAGAAGAAATGTTTTTAAAGATAAAATTAGCATTATCAAAAGCTCTCTCAACAGATGTGTTGAGAGCAGCCCAGTTAGCTGAGTGCTAAGACCATTTCTACATAAAGTTAAAGATAATGGAGGTTTATAGACAGTCAAGGTTCAAAAAGTTCCTGAAAAAAAACTGCTAAAAATTTAGAAGTCAAAAGCAGAGCTCAGAAATATTCTAATTGCATAACGGAATTGACAAAACGTATGTTCTGCCAGATTTTTCAAAACTTCATGGTCAAAAGAAGTCAATATTTTTTATAACGTGTACTATAAATATCGAAATTTACATCACCGAAAAGGGCTGCTTGCATTCATAAGATTTCATAATGTGTCCACTTATTTTTTACTTAACTTGGCATCCTGTTCAAAAAAATCATTGAGTAGTACAATAACAATAATTCAACCCAAGAAAGTCCTTAGCCCGGAGCTAAGGCCAAAATCAAAATAAAATCAATCAAATAGAAAAATGAAACTGTATACTTAGTACCTTTATTAACATACTAGCTAAGATCTGGTGCGTTTTGCCGCCCTTATAAACCCCTGCCCATGGACCTATCCGCCTATCAGTAAAATTATCTTTTGGATCTTTTTAGATATTCGATAATCAACATTTTCTTTCTATCCGTCCTTCATTTTGTTTAGTAAAGCAGTCCGTTGATAAATTGGTTGGGATCAAATCCGAAAGTTATCGCTGTTATAGTTCCTTAGATAATCGATGATCAATATTTTCCTTGTATGGTGGTTACCTCTCTCCCTGATTCAGTTCCTCGAGGAAGTGATTGAAACCAAATTTAAAAATTCTCGCTCTTATATTTCTTTAGATATTCATTAATCAATATTCACTTTGTATCTCTGTGTTACTTTCAGTCCAGTAGTTTAGCTGTCTATAAGTCCCAAACAAACACCGATTCATTTTTATATATAGATATGTATGTCAAGAATTTGTTGATGTCACTCCTTAAACACAAAATTATGTGAATGTTCATATTCGTTAATCAGTTTAGAGAGTAGATTTTCTTGGTTATTTTTTTTTATATGAAATTATGTGAATAGACCTTTTGACATGTTGCGTGTATTTTTGAAAGTTTTTTCTTCTTCTTCTTCTTCGATTGTTTGGTGTTGATTCAATGGAATTTTTTTCGCTTGTATCATGCAATTTTAAATTGACCAATTAATTAACGGTTAAAATATATTTTTCTTGATCGCAGTCAGCCAATGTTTGTGATAAATCATAATTGGAAATATTATAATTGTCTTGATTGTGGTCATTAGTATGATGATCTCTTAAATATATGAATTTTTAAAAAAAAGTGAATATTTTTCAAAATTACTTTCATTTTTCTTAAGCTTAAAGATAAACAAGAGAAAAATAACTTCTGACAATATTTTAAATTTCTTTAAAATTGAACAAAATTGTTTCCTCTTCCTGTTTGTTTTTTTTTACAAAAAAATTCTTATTTGCCCCTTTTTATACAGGGACTTTCATTTCTCCTCTTAATAAAATTCACAAAATCCTTACATGAAGTCACCACTATAAAATGTAAAAATATCCTTAGAGCCATTCACGCAAACAAAAGGATTTCTTTTAATTTAGTAGCGAGTTGAAAAAAATAATCGTGAGTAAAAAACATCATCATTCTATACTACAACAACTACAAACTTGAGAGCAACAGGATAAATGAATATGCATAGTCAGCACTTTTACCTTACTGATCACTAAGATTCAAGGATATTTTTTAGACAAACGTCTATGCCAAAATTCAGGATTTGTAGCAATTCCGACAGAAATATTTGCATTAAATTGATGGTATTTTTTTGATTAAAATTTACATCAAATTAACAGTATTTTTAATTTACACCAAATTTATGTCAATTTTTATACGATAAATTACATCAAGTTGATGACAAATTTTGTAGAAACATTAAGATCAAATTGATGGTAATTTTTCCAGAAAAACTTACTTACTTATTAATGACTATTTTAGTAAAAAAATCTTCAGCAAATCGATGTATTTTTTTTTTAATTTATTGCATTGAAAATTTTTCTTCAAATTGAAGAACAAAATATGCATCTTATAATAATGACACTTTTTGTAAGAGAATTTACATTAAACTAATGTAAATTTTTGGAAACCAATAACATCCTTTTAATCCCTTTTTGGGCAAAAAAACAAGAAATAATAATTCCTAACTAACATCAATATGACGACATTTTTCTCTTAAAATTGACATTTATATGATGTAAATTTTTCTATAAAATTTAATCTACAAAGTCTATTTTGTATGTCTATATATAAAAATTTACATCAAATTTATATATATTTCTACAGAAAAAATCTTGCTCAGTTTGATGTTTTCCTTTTTGACATAAATTTACCTCACTTTGATGTAAGCTTTTGTATAAAAAATTACATCAGTTCGATGTCAAATTTACAAAAAAGATTTTCCTTAAATTGATGCCATGTGCTATGGAAGAGGCCTAATTCATTTCATTTTTATTTTTCAATGTAGATGTTTTTTGTGCACCATTGAGTACTGTACAAAAATTTCGAATACAAATAAAGTCCATGAATTTTATCCTCCTGCACGTTCTCATATTTTTTGGTATTTTGCTATTTTGACATTTTTTTCCACAACATTTTAAATATGTTTTTTGCTTCCTTTAATTTTGCTCTTTATATTTGAAAAATAGAAGAAGAAAAAAATCTAAAATAAAAACTCAAAAAGAATATAAAATCCTTTTTTGCTTAAAGCAGAAAAGAAAGAGTGAATAAAAATCTAAAAGAACGAAAAATGCACACCATTGGATTTTTATATAAATTTCTTGCATTACGTTATTTGTATGTTCACAGTTGCGTTGTTGCTAAGCTTGTAGTTATTACTCACTCCAGTCCACACGAAGCTGTACTTGTATATGAGTTTATGCATTATCCTTTTATTCCTGCTGATTTTATACCAGCATAATTCTTTATTTTTTTTCCTGATTTTTTTTCCGTTTTTTCGCTGATTTTATTTCACTTCTGTGCATTCACTTTCGTTTAAATATTGTTGTTGTTGTTGTTTTAGTTGCTGCTGGTGTATGTATGTTCATATTGTTTTAATATTTATGCATATTGAATGTGAGTGTGAATTTGTGTGTTTTAAATACAATGTACAATATGCATGTTCCACTTGAGACATTCTTTTGTTTTAGTTAAAAAAATGATGTGGTAGACGTGTACATTTTTAATTTTAACAAATATTTTTTATTATTTTTTCATGCACTTTTTTTCCTCCTCATTTTCCATTCATATGAATAAGGAAAGGCGGCCTAAATGTGGATGAAACAGAAAAGGATGTACACGTAGAATATTCTAAAAATATAGATTTACAAAATAGATTTTGTAGACTCAACTTTATCGAAGAAATTATATTGATGTCCATATTTATAGAAAAAAATTTTTTCTAGAAAAATTTACATCATTTTTATGTTGATTTTTCTAGAAAAAATTACATCATTTTGATGTTGATTTTTCTAGAAAAATTTACATCATTTTGATGTTGATTTTTCTAGAAAAATTTACACCATTTTGATGTTGATTTTTCTAGAAAAATTTACATCATTTTGATGTTGATTTTTCTAGAAAAATTTACATCATTTTGATGTTGATTTTTCTAGAAAAATTTACATCATTTTGATGTTGATTTTTCTAGAAAAATTTACATCATTTTGATATTGATTTTTCTAGAAAAATTTACATCATTTTGATGTTGATTTTTCTAGAAAAATTTACATCATTTTAATGTTGATTTTTCTAGAAAAATTTACATCATTTTGATGTTGATTTTTCTAGAAAAATTTACATCATTTTGATGTTGATTTTTCTAGAAAAATTTACATCATTTTGATGTTGATTTTTCTAGAAAAATTTACATCATTTTGATGTTGATTTTTCTAGAAACATTTACATCATTTTGATGTTGATTTTTCTAGAAACATTTACATCATTTTGATGTTGATTTTTCTAGAAAAATTTACATCATTTTGATGTTGATTTTTCTAGAAACATTTACATCATTTTGATGTTGATTTTTCTAGAAACATTTACATCATTTTGATGTTGATTTTTCTAGAAACATTTACATCATTTTGATGTTGATTTTTCTAGAAAAATTTACATCATTTTGATGTTGATTTTTCTAGAAACATTTACATCATTTTGATGTTGATTTTTCTAGAAAAATTTACATCATTTTGATGTTGATTTTTCTAGAAAAATTTACATCATTTTGATGTTGATTTTTCTAGAAAAATTTACATCATTTTGATGTTGATTTTTCTAGAAAAATTTACATCATTTTGATGTTGATTTTTCTGGAAAAATTTACATCATTTTGATGTTGATTTTTCTAGAAAAATTTACATCATTTTGATGTTGATTTTTCTAGAAAAATTTACATCATTTTGATGTTGATTTTTCTAGAAAAATTTACATCATTTTGATGTTGATTTTTCTAGAAAAATTTACATCATTTTGATGTTGATTTTTCTAGAAAAATTTACATCATTTTGATGTTGATTTTTCTAGAAAAATTTACATCATTTTGATGTTGATTTTTCTAGAAAAATTTACATCATTTTGATGTTGATTTTTCTAGAAAAATTTACATCATTTTGATGTTGATTTTTCTAGAAAAATTTACATCATTTTGATGTTGATTTTTCTAGAAAAAATGATGTAAAAAAATTACGGAATTATTTTGAAGAAAGTCATTTTGGTGCCACTAATATTGCTTAATCCTTTCACTACATTAATATTGTGTATTCTATTATTGCATTTCTGCAATATCAGAATATAGTAATTAAAATAATTTAAATTTTTTGTTAGTGTACCAAATTTTCCCCCAAAACACTTATGAATATTTTTGTTAACTCTTTTTTTCATTTTTTTCATTTGTTTTCTCGTTTGCAGCTCATTACATTGTTTTTTGAAAAAAAGTAGCCATGTTTATGCATATGTAAATAAAATATTTATATACATTCATCATCATTTATTTACATTTACATATGCATCATATAAGTATACATACACACATGTGTACCTTTTTCATTTATAATTCATGCAACATCATTATCAGGCACTTTCTTCTAAAAAATAGAAACGCCTCGTTAGACTTTCAGAGTCTTTTAGCAAAATTAAAAAAAAACTGTGGTGGATTTGAAAAGGATTTTGCATTTTATTCCATTTTACAAGATGTTCCTTCTTTTCTTCTTCAAACATATTTGTTAAAATTTTGTTAAACAAAATCATATATATAAAAGTGTTTAGCTTCGAAAATGCAAGTTATTATTTAAGAAGCTTTTTTTAAGAAAATGTCCATTGAAGTAACTAAAGGCTGTTTGCATTTTAAACAAACTTTTAATTGTTGTCAATGTTGTAGTTAAATATTTATTTTGGTTTTAAGGACATTTTCTGTTGGTTTAACACTTGAATAGAAATATTTAAAAACTCATTAGTTAGAAAAATTGAAATTAGTTTTTTTTTTCAATGTTGTCAATATGAAAGCAATGAACTTCACAAGGGTCTAAAAAATCTCAAGGCTTAAGAATGGAATCGACAATGAAACTTCCACAGATTTTTTATTTTTTAATATTATTTTTTTTTTGTTTAATTGATGTTATCGGAATCTTGTTTAGATTTTACAAAATTATTGAAAAAGTCTTGCTCGAACGATTTTATGATACTTATGTTAAATTTCAGAAGAATGAGTTTCCAACATAAATATATCCTTTTGTGTAAAACCATTAGTTCGCCGATCAACTCAGAATAATTTTCTAAGTCGATTAAATAATTTACATCTGGCCGTCAGTTTACATAAAAAAATAAAAAATTTGAAGCAAAATCATCATTGAAAACAATGTTGCTTTGACATTGACGAAATATTATATTTTTCATTAAGTTAAAATTGAACGTTTTTACATTTGGGTGAATTATTTTATTATTGTACATTTTAGAATATTTCGATATTAATTTATAGAATTATACGACAGCACATTTTTAAAATTATATTTTTTAAATAAAATTTGAAGACATACAAAAATCGCATCTACTGTGAAACAATGTTGAATTAACATTTTTTCTGATAAGCAAAATCAGTTTTGGAGAAAAATTTAAATTTTTAGTGAACATTAAAATTTTTAGTAAAAATTTGAATTTTAGTAATTTTAGTAAATTTTTTTAAAATTTTAGTAAATTGTTATATTCGTAGTGAGGCTCTTACTTCTCTAAACTACAAAAGTAATGTTTCGGACATTGAATAATTCAAAAGCTTTTGAATTATTGTAAAGTTTATTGATTATTGCCAAAAGTAAAACATTATTCTGGTTGCGTATCGGTAGTTGTTAGTAAGATTATTGTAAGCGTTTGAAAATTAATCAAATGTAAAGCTTTAATACACGAAATCCAAGAAATGTGTTTTTGTCAAAAAATCAAAAATATGTCTAGAAAAAAATTGATTTTGCACTTATGACTCCCTTGCAGCAAATGAGTGATATATGCTTTATGGGGTCTTAAAATATAGCTTTTTGATATTACACACGGAATACACCATCTTCACAAGTTCTGATGGAGGAAATTATAAAAACTCTGGAACCTAAAGGAATTTAGAGGCACTGAGTTCGGTAAACGACGAATGTATTTCCAATTTAGAGCCGAGTTCGAAAGCTTGAATTTGTCAAACTGCGAAAATTACTAATTAAAAAAATATACAAGCCTGAATCAGTCAAATCTGCGAATGCAGAATATAGAACTAGAGTTTTGGAGGTTATAAGTTTGGTAAAATATGAAAACAACTACTTTTTAGCTAAAAAATTTCAAATTATAAACAAGAAAGAGTGCAAATTTTAATGAGTCATCAAATTAGTTATATTTTTGGTAATAACTTTTTGTAATGCACCGATTTATATAATTTTTTGGATCTAATTTGCCGATTGTGTCAGATATCGGTCTATATATATTAACATACTGAACCGATTTTGGTGGTATTAAATAGAAAATTCCTCAGGACTATAATAAATATTCAAGCCAAATTGTGAGACAGATTGACAGACAGACGTACATAGTTAAAACGACTCAGATTTTGATTTGATGCAAGAATTATATATACAATATGCGGTCTGAGATTATTTTTTCTTAGCATTACATACGAAAATTCAAAGTTGCTATACCCTCTTCGTGGTATAAATCCATAAAACATTAAACAAGTTTGCATATATTAAACATTAGAAGTTTAGTTGCATTGATGCAAGCATGGCAAAAACAGACGGACAGACAGACTTACAGAACTAAATCGGCTCAGATTTTGATTTTATGCAAGAATATATTTTCATAATGGGGTCTGAGATGATTCCTTCTTAGACAAAGTTAACATACCCTCTACACCACTCGTGTTGGAACAAAAAGTTGCAATTTGAAAACGGTAGAAAAAATTGCAACTGGAGTGGCACTAAGGGTAATACTGTAAATTAATAGGTTTTAGGAATCAAGGCTACAACATATTTAGAAGCCATGAATAGGGTTCGGAAATGATATTCAAATCTTATAATCAGTGATTTTAGTTTTTACCTCCTGTTCCCAAACATGGTCATATGAAAAAGCATGAACGAACTTGGTATTAAAGTATCGCATAATACCTTTAATAATTCTAAACCATTTTTATGGAGAAAAACTTAATTCCACTAAATTCATACATTTCATAAATTCATACGTCTTTCATTGTACGTAAAAAGTGAGTGATTTCTTAATGATTTCTAAATTGAAAAAAAAGACTGTTAAAATAACTTTAACCCATTAACTCATTAAAAAGAAATTTTAAAGTTCATTATTAAATTTTACAAAATGAAATCATCAAATAGATGTATACAGTCTTTTAATCATTTAGGTATACCGTGTACATGACCACTTTCTCAGTCGATTTTACGATGTCCGTCTGTCTGTCCGGCCGGCCGGCTGGATGTCCATGTAAACGTTATGAACACTCTACAGATAATAATTTTTGAGATATTTTAATGAAATTGGGTACATTTTATTATTCTGGCTCAAAAGCGATGTCTATTTATAAGTGGCCATGTTCAGTGCAATATTTCAGGTACCTCCCATACAAATGTCCTGTTTGAGTGAGGTTTTTAGTTCATAAAAGCTTTAAATATAAAGAGATTTTAACGAAATTTGACAGAAATAAGTACCATAGGTCATTTACAATACCCTCCCAAATATGACTTTAAAGAGCATAAATATCACATATGTAATATTAATTGTACTTATACGAGGGCTGGTCAATAATTTGATGTAACTCCCATATAATCCCCCACAGAAACACATTTTAAAACACATAAATTTTTCATAAATGTTAATTTTACAATAATGTATTGCACACTTAAGAATAAATCAGAAAATCGTTCACTACATTAACTTAACTACCATTTATTACCAACTTTGTGGTGTAGGGTATTACATAGTCGATTTTGAAAGTCTATAACATTCTTACTTGTTTCTAATAATAAACAATAAACTAGCAATCTCCTCTCTTTAATTAACATTTCACATTTCTATTTAACAGTCTTTCACTATTTTACAACGTTTTTCATAAATGAATTAAAATATCTTTTTTTAAAAAAATTTTAAATGTGAATGTTCGAAAAAAGATTTAACGTATTTATTTCAAAGAATGTTTTGATGTTTTTCGTATTCTTAGAATTTCAATAAAAAAATTTAAAAAACTCAAATAAAAAAACTAAAATATATTTTAATAGCACAAATTGTTGAAATACAAATTCTTTAGTTTTACAATAATCCCGCATTTATATTAAATTACTAATTATCGTCCTCATTCTTCAAATAAGAAGAACACAAAAAAATAATAATACATTATCTTTGTATTAAGTTAAACAAGAAAAAAGGAAGAGAGCGGCAGGAGGAGAATAAATGCAAGTAAGAGTGATGCATGCGAAGGAATATATTTTCAGAATCGAAAGGGAAATAGACGAATTTGAAATACCTTTCTTCCACGAGGGCGATATGAAATAATATTATAATTTAACTCATTTCATAGTGACAGATTACATTAGTAAAATTATGTTCTTAAAAACTTATGGTCTTATGGTGTATGCAGAGTTTGGAATACATATTTAAGATCTTAGCAATTGCATTATATCCTGTTCTAACAATATTAACTAAACTCTACTTTTTAATGTTACCAATACACCAATGAACCCATAATATTGTCATTGATTGAATGAACGTTTTTTAGGAAATATAGAAAAAAGAATATATACGATTTTGTCACGTGATATGTATTATATCAACAAATATCTAATGGCAAAAACAAAAGGCAACAAAGCATACAAAAGAAATATATATTGGGTCAAATAAAAAGTAACTTCAAATTTTTCATTTGCTTCTAAATTTTTATAATCTTCACTACCATAATTATATTAATTTTGTAAAACCGTATGTAAACATCGAGAAGAAATAATCTAAGGACTCCTAAGTATATTCTTGCATCACATTAACACCAGAGTTTATCTCTGAAACTGATAAAATTTTATAAAATTTGGGTCATGAATAAAAAATCGAATGGGGCACAAGGGACGGATCAATTTTATTTAAAATTAGCTTTTAACAACTTATTCTTAGATAACAGGTTCCTCATCTTTTAAAAAGTATCGTTTATGGGGATAATATTCCTTGGCTAAATTGCAATAAATAAACCGTCACTGTGCTGCTACGTTTGGACAATTTGGTTTAGTTCCTCCGCTTTATTCTGTATTAGTTTTCGTATAATCAGCATCGCCAGTTTTTTTTTCTTTCAATACTAAAACTTCCGAAAATCGTGGACTTTTTTGGTTACCCAGCCATCAGAGCTTTTCGAAATAATTTGGCCTTTAATTGTAGAAATCCTTGATATTTTTGGATTTTCTTTTTTGGTGATTATTATTATTTATTTAGCCTTAAACTAAAGCTTCCGCAAATAGTTCAATCAAACAACTGCTTATGGAATCGTCGACTTTTACCCAATTTTTATCGATTTCTTTGTTATTGAACTTTCTTTTTCGGTGAATTTTTTTCACATTTATCTATGTTATTGTTCTGGTACCATTGTGTCATAGCTTCAGGCTGTATAGGGAATTATATCCTTTTTATGCTTTAGACCACTCCAGAGTTCTCCTATTGAAGTGCTATGATTTCAAATTGTGCCGAACATAACTGGACGTAAAAGATGCAATTTTTGGTTCTTTTGGGTTCCAAATTTATTTACATATTTTCTGCCTGGAACTTTAGGACTTTGTACGTTTTCAAGACTGTAGGGTAAATTTTTCGCAAGAATGTCACCAGATTATAGAATGTCACTATAATCTGGTGACATTCTCCGAACCAAGTCTATCCCGTATCTATGATCAAAAATGGTTTGTCAAATATGTCAAAAGAAGATAGGGGTTATGAGGAGGTCCGTTCAGATTTTAATGGACTGTTTTTATTCCAAATTAAAAATATTAAAGTACTTTATTTTGGAAAATATAATCTGAAATAGTTGATTGGATTTTTTTCATAGTTAAAATTTTGACAAATTATCAACAATAACTTTTTATATAACCCAATACAAAGAAAATATAAAAAGTATATATAACCGACAAAAAACCAATAACATGAAAAACCACTCACTCACTCATTCACTGCACGAAAAAAAGAATTCAACTGAAAATTGGAAGGTAAGAAAAAAAGTAGGAATACAATACATTCAAACGTATTTTATATACCCTGGATTCACTTATTAAATATATAAAATAAAAATTCTCAAAAATAACGAACGAAATAAATACTAAAACTAAAATAAAGAATAAAAGTACAAAGACGACACAAAAAAAACGCAAATAAACGACAAAAATGTTAATGACAAAATAATCCAACTTTGTAGCATTTGGTAAGGAAGAGGAAGACTTATGAGTGCTGGTCAGATATGTCAACACAGCTAAATGTCAAATGGACACGCGAGAAAAATAACTTTCACTTGAAATACACTTTATTTATAATGAAAAAAATACAATTTGATACAAAAAACAATAAAAAGAAAAGAAAATAATATTTTAACCAAAATATTAAGAGTATTAAAGCGAAAAATTACAATAAAACATAAAATAAACTGAGTCATGAGAATGATATATGTAAAGTATTGCTTAAAAGGATTTAAGGTATAAGTGAAAAAACTTATCATCAGATATCGATTATAAGCTCAACTAGAGACTAAGGAAATCCATATACAGAAGTTCTGATATTCAAAATACTAGTTTCTACACTGAACCAAAAATATAGTAAATATAACCATGAAGGGTGTAGAGTTAAAAAAATAGGTTAAATATCAGCCATTGAAACCTTTACTCATCATACCGAAAATTTTCGTTCTTTTTTTCGTAAATTCTTTAAATTGACGAAAAAATTTCAATATAACTATTTGAATTCGTTAATAAGACGGATAAGATCAGGAAAGAGCTATCCCCCATTCAAAGCACATATTGATTACCGAATATCTAAAGATCTACTACAGCGAGAATTTGGATCCAATTACATTTTCTAAACACATGTCGATTGTGAAGTTTCTTATTCTTTCTAATTAAGAACCCAATATATCTCCATTGGGCAAAGCTTCAAGCAGTTTGGAAAATTTGCCTCTCTTTGCACAAACACACACTTAAGGGTTTGATGTCAAGTCAGGTCAAAAATAAGTGGACAAATTAAGAAGTCGTATAAATGAAAGTAATATTTTGTTAACATTCCTTGAGATAAATTTCGATAATTGTAGAGCAAGTTGAAACAACTGCACTTGTATATTGCTTGCCATACCAAAAACTTTTTAAGACAATTTTGACTACTTTTGGATCTTAAAATTCTCTGTAACATTCCCTCGAGCATAATAAACATAAAAGTTTTGACCAGGAAGTTGCGTATTATCTGACAGAATAAACGTTTCGTCTTCCATTATGCAGCAAAAATATTTTTCTTAGAAAATTTGATTTCATTTTTATTGCTCTGTTTTTGCCCTCTAAATTTTTAGTAACTTTTTAAGTCTTGTATGTTTTAATATCATGATTAGCTTTACCTTTTCGTACCAAATAGTCCAAGCACTGAGCTAACCGCGCTGATTTCCTCCTGGATGTTTTGGGAGCTCTTTTGGGAAAGCTTTCTATTTATTTGGATTTATAAATATCATGTAGCTTATTCTTTCGATCTGAACCAGGTTTTCTATCAACGGACAAGTTTTTCCGGTACTTTTTAATATGCTTGACCAGCTTTTTGTAGGATCAAATTGGGTTTTCTTGAAAATATTTAATAATTTTATTACGCACGTTTTTCTGGTCACTGATTATAATCAGATTAATAATATATTCATTTGGGTAACTGACATGTTTGATGGAGGAAACTTGATAAATATCAAATAACTCTTGAGTTTAAAGTTTTAATGAAAAGATAATCAAATTTTCTAAGGGTACACGTCCTTATGCGTTCGACATATTCATCAAAAACAAGTATATTGTAGGAAGACAGTTAATGCTTCGAGTGCCTAAGCAATCTTCTCATACAATCATAAAGCGTTTTAAAAATAAACGATATAATACTTGAAACAGTTCATAGTCACAAGGTTAATTTTAGGCGTCCCTATTGTATTAGCGTAGAGACTATAGGACAAGCCAATGTTGAAATGATTTTTCGGGATTTTTTTTTTTCAGACTTTCGAACGACTGTCGGACATCACTATAGTCACAAAAAATTTGCGATGCCTCTTTTTTAAATATATTAAAATTTTATGAAAAATAAATTAATCAGTTAAATTAATTTTTACCTCTTTTTACAATTCACATAAAAAACATTATAAATCCAATTAACTTAATTATCAACCTTAAGAATAATTAAATGACCATTCAAGTGTATACACAGATATTAATTACATTTCTCTCTTTTAAATAAAGCTCCACCTTTAATATACTGTTTTTCTTGTTGTTTTCATTTAAGAAGAATGTAAAAATTTGCCATACATCCGGCATTTCCAAAAAATAATAATGCAAAATGTCGTCTTGTAGCAAAAAAAGTTCAGCCAATAAAAATGTAACAAATCGATGATTTAACTAAACTTTCTACCACAAATGCGTGTGAAGTTAATATGTAAGGTTTCATACATATACACGTAGGCATACACTCACAAACGTATACAATAAAGCTTTTCTTAAATATAAATTTTTTGACTATAACTTTTTTACTGAAACGATTTCAAAAAATCAGGAATGGTAATATAATAACAACTTAATATTATGACTAAAAGGTTGCCTCATATATCGGTCTATCTACCTTGCTGGTTTTAAATAGGAAACTTCTCAGGACTACAGTAAATACTCAGCCAATTTACATTGAACTCTGTCCATTATTATAGATATATTGTGGATGTAGTTTAATCGACTCAGATTTTGATTTAATGCAAGAATATTTATACCTTATGGGGTCTGAGATGATTTCTTCTAGTCGTTATACACGGAATGACAAATTTAATATGCCCTCTTTAACACTTATGGGGGTGGAGGATATAATAGATAAAAATATTATATTCGCCTATTGTCGAATCTTCAATACCCTCCACTGCAAAAGCGTGTGAAGTAAATTAGTAATGTTTCGCACATACACACACATACATTCACAAATACAATGTATTAAAGTAACATTTAATGAGTCATAAAACTAGTTTTATTTTTGACTATAACCTTTTTCTACTGAACCGATTTTGATAATGTTTGGAATGGTAATAAAGTAAATGTAAGTTAATATTATACATTCCAAATTGTCGATTTATAATTGACAATTTTACGTCGCCTGAACTTAGATTAAGCCTCAGATATCGGTCTATTTCTTTTAGCATTCTAAAATGATTTTGTTGGTTATAAATAGGAAATTTCACAATACCAAATACTCAGTACAAATTTCATTGAGCTCTGTTAATCACTGTGGATGTGAGTGTTCCATCAACAGACAGAACAGACACACAGGCGAACAGACAGTCATAGCTAAATTGACTCAGAATTTGATATGATGCAAGAATATATATACATTATGGAGTCTGAAATGATTCCTTTTTAGCGTTACACACAGAACGATAAAGTTTATATATCGGGTATATCCTCTTCACCACTTGTGGCGGTAAAGGGTATACACATATGTATTTTATATGTATCCATTCAAATTTTTGTCAATAGTTCAATATTTCTAAACATCTGCACGTTTTCCTATAAAACAGAATCACATGTGATTTTAATTAGTTTTATTTCTTATTATATTTATTATCCAGAGTTACTTTCAATGTTTATCTATTTATGACTTTTTTGCCTGTAACTTGATTTGGTTCCATATATTTAACTTTTAGTTACCTTTTAGCGAACGAACGAACTAACGAATGAACATGTGTTAAATAATAAAATTATATACGACGAAAAGATAAAAAATAAATCTTAAAATGTTTAAAAGAAAAAAAAAGAACATAAAATTATATTATTTTCTTTATCAATGTGGTTGAATTTTAGATCTCATCACCTGTTCCTTTTTACAAAAATAAACTATTTATGAATGTATGTGTATGTATGTTTGTCTGTCTTTCTGTGAGTGAATTATTGTATGCATGTATGTGTTAGTATCTATGTTTTTTATGTTGTGTTGAATGCAAAAATAAATGAATGAATGTTACAGGTGCCGATAATCATGTCTACTTGTAAATGACTGTGTAATAGATTTGACGAAACGTTTCCGCTGGACGTGTCTGCAATATTCAACTATTATTAAATCGTATTTCTTTTATTATCATTATTATTATGTTGCAATAAGAAATTTAACAAGCTGTTGCACAAATGTTTCTATTTAACCCTTAAATGAAGTCGGTGCATGGGAAAATATAATGTAGTTAACAGCAAGTGAGAGCATAATAGAGTTAACTGCAGATTGAGTTATAAAACTAGATAAATATTAATAAAATTACAGAGATTTTCTTCATACCAGAAGATAAGAATATTTTAAAATTTTTTAAAATTTTACAAAATCGGTCAAGGAATTAATGATCAGTTACAAAATTACTCCCTGCAAGGTTAAGACTTCTAAAAATCATTAGTTGAGAAAATGTATCAAATATACAGAAGAATACAGTTGCTGAGTCAGATCGTGATATGTTCAGTTGTTGAGTATGAAAACGATTCGAAGTTGGCATTAATTCGAATAACATTAATGTATTTTGATGGATGAACTTGTTCTGAATATGCATTTGATTCGGAACTAATTTTTTGAATTCTTTCCAGATGTGACCTCCCATGAAGAAATGTATTTTTCCATTAAACTTTACAACAACGGCAGTTACGGAATTATTGAATTTTATTTTGGCAACTTATTTCATATAATTTTCCGAATTTTCAAAATTATTTCTATTACAATTCGGGTGTTATTTTGTGGGCTGTTGTGTTGTGACGTCGAAATTAATTATAAAGAAATGAAATCTTTCAATCAAATCTGATAAGGTTAATAAAATTATTGTTACCTCATTCCTAATAAAACTAGTCTCAGTTTCTCGGGTCTATGATGACGGTGGACAAGTTCGCCAAGAATTGTAATTAGAGGCGACTTAAAAATTATTATGGTAGTTCACAGTAGTTCGCAGAGCAGAAAAAGGAAACGGTTCAGAATTATATCTACTAGTCCCTCCTTTTGAGAGCTCCTGTAAAAATCATGTGTCATATCTTCCGTATTTCAATATCATCTGGATTCCGTGCCGAAACACAAATGTTATTAAGCAAATAATGAATCGACTCTATTCTGAGATGAATTGCCTCCCAGTAGGCATGCTATATCGATGAAAAGAAATAATAGTCAAATGAGAAAACGTCTGAACTGAAAAGCTGATGAACAAAAACTATTTTTCAAATACTTCATGAATAGTTTTGCAACATGTGCATTCCATTGGCATCAGGGATTCCCCATATTCAACAATTTCGATGAATGGACATTGAATATATCCAAGTTTTAATTCATGTTGGATCTATTCCTTTTCGCAATGATAAATGAATTCTGGAAACACGTGTATAAAACTCACATTCATAAAATAGTAAAAATAGTATAAAAACCTCAAAAAATTTAGTTAGAAAAGCAAATATAACGAAAATTGTAAATGTGTTCTTTCGAAACTGTTAAATAAAAACCGAAAACTGAAAGATTTTGAAAATCACTTGTCAGTTTCTTTCAACAATTCAACGGAAATAATTATGTTCTTAAAATTTGTTATTTTAAAACTCTTTAACATCCCTACAGTTATTTCAGTACGAAAAAATTAAAAGCAAAAATGTAGACAAACCCTAAAACACAACAAAATACTTAACAATTACACATTCTCACGTACATTTGTTTAAGTGGATTTACACACATCAACAATATCTCATGTAAGTGTAACAATATTGGTAAAAGAAAACCACCCTCATAAGAAAACGAATAAATGTAGAAGAAGAAAAAAAGAAAACAAATCACTTACACATATGATCCTTTAATAATACCATCAAATGTAAAACCCCTCCCATAAAAATTATGGATTGAAATCTACACATGTGCGATGTAAAAATGTAATGAAAAAAGAAATTTGAAATTTCTTGCTTTTTGGCCAAGAAAGTGAAAGTATTGTGTTGATGTATGTGTGACTTTGAGTGTTGTGGGTAAATGACATTCATACCCTAAATTGGGTATTTTTTTCGATATTCGCTTGTATTGGTATAATGACGATATTTATTATTTGTTCTTTTATTATTTTTTCTCCTTTAACAATTTGAAGCTCTCCATTTTGTTGGACATCAAAAGACACTCTTTTCAAGGTGTCACCCTTTTTATTTCTTCAGCCTGTTCTTACATCAGATATTCATATATTTTTGAATTAAAGAACAATATGAAAGAAATGAGGCCTGTTTAAGTGCAAGTCTTAACGCTTAATGTACGTTGAATGTTTGAGTTTCGAAAAAAGAAAAAAATATTACGATACAATGGATTTTAAAATACCCTACAATCACAAGGGTAAATTGAGTTTTTTTATTTGGATGTAAAGCTAAAAAAGACTTTGGAATGAGAAATGCGAAATATAAATTTCAATAGTTTGAAACGATTCTTTTGAAAATTCCTACAAGATTGATAGTCGTTCAGTTTCTAAATTTTTAAATTTCGATTCTAGCACAGTCAGATTTAGTTAATACAGTTTTAAAATCTAGTTCGATCGTGACATCTACTTCAGATTACAGTTTTCATTCTAATCAGATTAATTCAGTGATTCAAATCATATAAACTTAAGTTCGAGTTAAATTCTAACTGAAATAATCAAATTGATGATCAGTATTTCAGTTTAGATCAGACGTCAGTCATTTAGTTTCGATCATGCTCTACTCAGAACTAGTCAGATTCGCAATTCAAGTCATTCTTGCAGATTTAGTGTCTAACCGCAAGTTATTAGTTTAAAATTAAGTTCAGATTTTAGTTTAGATTTTAGTTCAGAATTATTGACCTATGTTTCTAGTTCAGAATAATAGATAAATAGTTTAAGATTTTAGTTCATATGCTTGATTAAACTCTAGTCCAAAATCAAGATCAGTTTCCAGTTCAGATACCATTTCCGATTCTATTTCAGCTCAGAGTTCCGATCAGATTTTCGTACTCTTCTGTGTTTAGTTCTAGATTCATTTTCAGGTCTTTTTTGGTTCTAGAACTGAACTAGTTCAGTTCAAGTTAAGTTTCAGTTCAATTCTAGTTCAGTTTAGTTCAGTACTAGTTTATTTCCAGTTCAGTTCTAATTCAGTTCTGTAAAAATCTACTTACAGATTTATATATATTCTTTTAAGAACTGTACTTGAATTAGTTCCTGTTTAAGGAAAGATATAAGGTAATCAGGTTCAGGGTTATGGCAAATATTAAAAATCATCTTATTGATGGAGGGTGTTTAAAATTCATGGCAACCACGTAAATAAAGCTTTCTTATATACTTTTCCTTTTTGCGTATTCTATACATTTTTTTAATTATCATCTTCCCTTTGAGTTACAGCAAACTAAAAAAAAGTACATTAAATACAATTTCTCTGTTGGTGTGTGTCTATATTTTTTAAAATGTTGTACGTATTTGTGATTTACTTTGGCTTCCTTGTACGAGTAGATAATTGCAAAACTTGAGATACTTGTGTTCAGCTTTTTTTATTTCTTTTTGTTGTGTTACACATTAACGCAATACATACATATATACTAAAGCTTACATACATATATAAATTTTACTTTGAAATCGAAACTGGCCTAAAAGCATTTTTCTTGCCGACAAACATGACAATAACAATGTCACAAATGTTGTACGACAATTATTACAAAAACAAAAAAAACTAAGATACAAGAACATTTTTAGCGAAAATAAATACTTTTTTCCATAAAAAGCAACAAAACTTAAAATTATGTTTTTTTATACATTCCGCCACCACAAGTGGTGATGGTGGTATATAAACTTTGTCATTCCGTGTGTGACATCTAGAAGAAATCATCTTAGACTTCATAATTAACAGAGCTCAATGAAATTTGGCTTAAGTATTTTTTATAGTTCTGTGAAACCAAACTTGGGAACCTCTAAGTTCAAACAAATAACTTTCGTAAAATTGTCAATTATAAATCTACAAATAAGAATCAAATTTTGCCATAATAAATAAACTACATTTTCTTCATAACCATTCCAAAAATTGTCAAAATCGGTTCAGTAGAAAATTTATTATAGCGAAAAATATAACTAATTTTATGACTTATTAAATATTTCGTGTAGAGTTTCTCCACGGAATTTTCCCGTTAAGTTCATTTTTCTAAATCCGGGGAAATTTCTATCGGCCGAGAATTAAAACATTAATTTTATAGAATTTTTTTTTTCTAAAATTCCCGGTAACGAAAAAATTACCGGGAAGAAGAGAAACTCTAGCTCGGTGTTATATATAAGAAAAACTTGTATATATTGTATATATATGTGAGTGTATGTGTGAATGTCTATGTACGAAATATAACGTATTTTCTTCATACATATTTGCGGTGGAGGGTACTGAATATTCGCTATAGCCGAATAATAGCATTCTTACTTGTTTTCATTTAGAATTAAGTGTTCTTTTTCATTATTTTTGCAAAAAAAAGCGTTTCATTTGAAATATGATCATAAAAGTAAAGTAAATGTAATTTTTCTTTGTATCGGCTGCCTTTTTGTATATAAATCTGACCATGTTGTTTTTGTGTGTTGAAATCATAATTGCTTGGATTTCTATTTAGGACGATTTACATGTTTACTACGGTATCTGTCCACTTAACAAATCATATTATTTTTATTACAAAGCGAAAATGACAAATATCTATTACAAATAGGGAAAAAGAGAATATTACTGCTACTTAAAACTAAAACTATTGAAGTTTGTAAGTGATACATGAAAACTATTTTAAATATGGATGAAGGCTTTGATGTTTGTATATCCATCAGAAACGTAAATAACATTTTTCGGTTCATATTATCCATATTTCTATAACTCTAATGCAGATATTTTCTTGGGAAGTTGCTATCGAAAACCAAAATTTAGTAGAAAGAAATTCTTAAACGATAACTGACACAACCTATACAAGGTCACATACATACACATTTTTTAAATAAATCTATAATTTCTGCTTAGCCAGATAGATTTGCATCAAATTTATAATACTGCAAACATTTTTTTCTTGTAATAATGTTATTTTTAAAGTACAATTCCTCATGGTCAAATGCTTTTTACCTTTATCGATTCAAAAATATTATTTCTAAAAAATCAACTCAAACACACTATCGGGCTTAGAACTTTCCTTTCGATCGCTTCATAACGAAAATTAAAAAATTTTGCATCATAACACAGCCAGGAGTAATAAATTTTTATGCCCTCCACCACCACAGAGTCTATTAACTTAGTCATTCCATATGTAATGCTAGGAAGAAATTATGTAAAACCCCGTAATGTATATTCTTGAATCAGATCCAAAGTTTTCCGAATTTTAACTATTTTTTATAAAGCTTTCTTTTTCGGCTTAACTTATTGAATTACAAGGGTAAAATTTTAAAAATGTTATGTTCTTTTCATAGCTTGATGTTCTGAAATTGCTGGCAACAGAAATTTTTGCACCCCGATGTCAATTGAAGAGATCAATTTTCATTCCATATTCAATTTCAAATGCTTTGCGACGAAACTATTTATCTCTTTGCCCGAAGAATCATTTTATTGATAGGTGCTTTATTCCGTTATGAAATAGGTGAGTTAAAACGTATTGAAAGTCTTTATCGAATAATCACAGATCCCACTAGGTTAAGTCATCAGTCTACCACGAAAAGTAGAAGGAACAAGGTATGGCTGTTTTGGATAGCAAAGAAAATGAAGAATAGTTTTCACTCAAGGAAGGTACATTTTCAAGGAAGATACATTTTCTTTACATGCAGTTCAAAGCGACAGTGCCCAGAATGCAGAACTATATTTTTCAAGAGAATTCTGGTAATGAAATACAAAAGTTCATTGTTCCATCAGCGTTGCGCAATATTATTATCTTGCACTTACACTTAACCAGAAGTTTGAAAAACTATTATAGCAATGAAGACACCTTACATCCCACCTTATGAGCGACTGAGTCATATTTTGAGCGATTTATAAACTGCTTCAAGTAGAGAAGAGTGCAGCATAGAATTATAATGATCTCACCGCAGATTTATAGATCCAGTTTCCATTTCTAAAACTAAGTTCCCAACTGTCACTTATGAGCCTACTTCAGGTGTAAATTACAGTCATAAGCTTTGACATCCTAGCATGCGTCAATAAACAAAATTTTTAATATCTCATGCATCTGAAGCTTTCAAAACTAATTTCTTGAAATTGGGCGCGTAGATAAATCCTTAGTAAACAATTTTTAAAATACTTGGCAATTTTTGGATAGGAAACGGGGTAATGGTAGTACCCTTGCATATGAAATTTTTTATGTTGCATATCTCTGAAATTGTGACCGGAAATTTTATGAAATTTTACACATTGATAAAGCAATAATAGCAAAATAGTAGAGGCTACGTAATTTTTGAATAGGGCAAGGGGAGTGATAACCTCCAAAAAGTATGTTCCAACAATTATTTCTAAATTGATCATGGTAAAGAGTATTAATGATTCGACATAGCCAAATATAGCATTCTTGCTTTTTTACTTCCAATTTCAAATATATCAAAAATTATAATATATTTATACTTTAAAAGTTTCCGACGGGCAGTATTCCATCAAAAATAAATCTCCCACTAAAAATTCAATTTTACACCAACAACACAATTTCCTTTAAAAATTTTAAAAATATTTAATATATTTTAAATTCAAATGAAATTATAACACTTTATCCGAAATGTATAACATGTGAAAATTCTTTTCACACAAAAGTTATAATTATGGCCAAAAAAAAAAAACATTCCAAAATATTCTTAGTTCCTTAGAAACATATTTTTATTATTTACTCCGATAATGAAATCAATGAACTTGGTCGAATGTCTCGTCAATGAACATAATATAATACCCGTATTATATATATTTTTTTAAAATATTTTTATTAGGAATATAATAAAATATTAAATTACAATAACAAAAATTTATTTATAAAAACCAACAAAAAAAGCAAATATTGTAAGGATTTTGACTACAAAGTTTTTGAGGAAATACAGGTATTGAACAAAGCGAAAGAAAAAAAATTGAAATAATTTCGTGGTTTAATCAAGCATACGATCATTTACCAACTGTCCCTTGGTGGACTTTTTAAGAAATTCTCAAATTTTGTGAAATATAAAACTCCAAATTTTTTAGAGAATCGGCGCCAAAAATGTCGCTTGTCATTGAAATGTCCTTTTTGTCGTATATATACATTTTTAACATTAATTGCCTATATAAAGGGTATTAAAACAATATATATTGTGAATAAGATAAGGTGACCAGTAGTGAGAAAAAAATTATTTTAAAGGACCCGTGACAGGTTTTGATTTTGAAAATTATGAATGACTTTGTCAAGTACTTAGATAAATGAACAATTTTCTTATGAAAGGGATTTTCTAATCGTTAAATTTTTGGTAACATGATATAGTATCTCAATAGATCCTTCAACTTATTTGCTTATACGTTGAAAATGGGCCGTATTTCCTTGATTCTTATCAAATTGAGAAAGTGACTGCAAAGATAATCAAATGAGCTTGCAATCGTCACAATATTAAATATACCTGCTGTTTCTCAGAATACAAACTAACATTCGTTTGTATTCTCCGTTTCTATATCATCTAGTCAAAATTCACTGCAGTGCATACACTAAAAAACCGCCAGATAATTAGATACATGCACGGAAGAATGCTAATTCTTCTTTTTCTTCTTTTTGAAAAAACAGATTTCGAATGCTTTGCACAGATATCAGCACTTCAAATATTAGTCAAGATGTATGATGAATTATTCGTGACTCGAATTAAGTTCCATCTTAAGATTGTCGGAAGTTGTGCGATAAGAATAATACAAGTTACCTATGAACTTAGTCGTCAAGTAGAGATCGGAAGTGAATGAATAAATGCAACTTTTTAATCACCTAATTTCATGGGCCAATCGACCAAGTTGACCAATATTACTTTGAAGATGACAAAATACTTATTTCTGGTACCACGTTATAAAGTACTCTAGTTAAGACAAGAACAGGCAAAGTCTGGAAAATAAGTAGATTGATCTAAAATATTACTGTTTTCAATAATTTTTGACCAGTTAAAAAATATGTAGTCATTCACCATTGGCGACTTGCATATTATGCCTTCTACGACTCATTGGTTACCGGCTGACATAATGATTTTGGTGCTATATATATCAAAAAATCGATGTTCATTGTGTACCTTCCACTTTTCTGAATAGAATTCGTAACGTTACAACTACCGATAATTTTTTATCACAGTAAAAAATACATTCGCAGTTTATACGAATGTTTCAAAATACCCAAATGCCTTAGAGTGTGATTTCTGGTCTTGGGATATGTACTTCCTTCAAACTGTCATATCACTATTTTTTTTATTTAGTCAGAGATATTGTTCATTAGTAGTGCTACTAAGTAGATCAACTAAAGATAAAAACATATTTTTGGAATCACTATATAAAATCATATGCCAAATGCGATTTTAGTTCCATGGATAAGACATCGCGGTTATGAATAGAAAATGAAGGCCAGAAGTAAGGGAAATGCAATTGGCCACCGTCATGTCGGCCAGTAATAGTGACGAAATATATGTTTCTTATACCCTGTTCTAAAGCAAATCATATTCCAACAAAGGTCAGAAGAAGCAGAAGTCTGGACCATAAGCAGTTTAAGCTAAATGTTGTCATATATTGTTTTCAAAAAATTTTTGACCAGTTGTGAAACATGTGGCCAAATTCGGCACTTACGATCTGGCGATTTTCTTTCTACTTATACCAAAGCACCACTTTTAGGCATTGGTTACCGGCTGATTTTACTACCATATCAACAATTATGCTGAGAAGTTTAGGTGCATGAACGATTAAAGAATTCGGACAAATTTTTTAACACAATAGAAGATAAAACTGAACTTTATGTGGATATTTTCAAATCCTGAAACTTCAAACTGCTGGATCACTATAGTACTCTTAAGATAGATATCTCGCTCTATGGTGAAGCTGTTCAGTTACTTTATACTTTATATATAAATATGTTAGTTAGATCGCTGCAACTAGTTGGTTTATCTTTTAATTTTTTTGGATCCATGAGAGCTGAAGTAAGTGCAGCTGCCTTTGAATCATATTATACTCAATATATGGTTACACTCTTAATTTTTTATTTTGTAAAAAGTTTTTTCATCTATCGGGATTTTTAAGATCAGGATTTATCCCATGGATTAGTTATATTTTTTACCTGGTCATCCTTATTTAAATGTTCTTTTTTCGAAATTATTCTTTATTGGGACATGAAATTTGATATTTAATTTTTTTCTTTTCTTTTAATTTCTTTATTAGAGTTTTCAAAGTTTAATCAGACTTAACTGCATTTATCTCTTACTCATTCTTGCCTAATATCTACAACTAATTATTGAAGACTATATAGCCTGTCTGTCCGTCCGTCCATCAATGCTGTCTGTTTCTATGTTGTTTTATAATGTTTAGTTTCTTCAGATTTGTTATTATTTATGGCAAAAACCCTAAAATAACATAAAATACAGAACAGGAATAATTTTATTCCTCAGTGTGTTTTGTTTTTGTTTATAGACACAGGAAATCATTTGAAAGTTCTTAAAATGAAGCAGAAAGCAAAATGTTAAAGGAAGAAACTTAGTTTTTGATTTTTATACATTTTTATATCCTCTATCCCATCAAGTGATGAAGAGGGTGTATTAACTTTGCTATTATGTGTGTAACGCTAAGAGGGAATCATCTCAGACCTCGTAATTATTTATATTCTTGCATCAATTTCAAATCTGAGTCGATTTAGATATTTCCTCCTGGATGTCCTTCTCACATCCACAATAATTGAAAGAGCTCAATGGAATTTGGCTTGAGTACTTTTTATAGTCATGAGAAATTTCGTATATTAAATCAGCAAAATTGGTTCAATATATTAATAGATATATACTGATATTTAGGGCAACCTAAAAATCCAGCCATAAAACTTTCGTAAAATTGTCAATTATAAATCGACAAATTTGAATGAAATTTTGCTACAATTTTGCTATATAAAATCTTGTATATATTGTATGAGTCTGTGAGTGTGTATGTTCGAAACAACGTATTTACGTCATACGCATTTCTGGTGCAGGGTATTGAAGATTCGGCATAGCCGCATATATCATTCTAACATGTTTTATTTTCATTTTATTTGTTATAAATATTATTATCATGCTAATCCCTCACCTAACCTAACAGAACCAAAGAAAAACCTTTTTGTATTCGGTATTAATCTGATTAATCCGTTTGTAGTCAAAACTTATGTAAAAAATGTTATAAAGTTGAACCTGTCTTGTTAGCCAAGAAGACTCTGGAGGCATGGGAGGTATGGATTTTCTTTTTTTTGTTTTTGTTTTTTTTTTCCTTTTTGAATTTAACTTGACTTAGGAGGCCAATTGTTGTTATGGTGGTTAGAAGTAGTCAAGTGTAGACAAATAAATAACATTAATATATTTTTAACACGCTAATCGCCAAATGCCTGTTTACATGCACAATATGTTTTTAACAGTTTAGCGATTAATTTTAATTCGGTTTTTGGTTAAAACGTTTTAAATTTTTTTGTCTTCAGAAAAGTTTTATAATTTCATATTTTATTTAATTTATTTTTTATTTTATTATACATTTTGTTGTGATTAAAAAAATTTGTTAATTAAAATGAATTTCAAAAGATACACCTTTTATGGTTAAACATTTATGGGCGTTAATAAGGTTTTAATCCCTTAAGTCTAGTAAAGGAGTTTTTATTAAAAACTCTTGGTTAATATCCGCATTACGAACTCATTTGTTTTATAGATAATATTTAATTAAAGAAAACTTTTATCTCTTTAATGCGCTTTACGATTATAAAGTTTTAGTGATGTGGATTTAAGATTAAACTTGATTATTAATTATTAAAGAGTGTTAGAAGAAAGACCGCATGATATTGAAAAGGCCAATGGTATACAGCTGAACTGTTAGTTCACTTGAATTTAAAAATATAATGTCATTGTGTTACCTGTGTGTTGGTCTAAAATTTATTTAAATATCCTTGTCCAGACTTGATTTAAACCAACCAGTTTCAGTAACATAGTGGATGATTCAATCAACATCAACGTCCTGTAGTGTGCTCAAGTCGTATGGAATGAAATTAAATATCTGGAGATAAATTAGGTGTCATGTTTGAATCGGAGTCGAGCCGGTTGGTTTATTTAACCATCAATGCTGATAAAGTGAAGTGCGATACTAGATCTGTGGAAATCCATTTCCCCATAAGGGTCAGCCGTTACGCTATTCTAGCTCATCCGCAACAATAGTGTAGATGTCACCGTTTATCAAAACTAACCAGGTTGAAATGTCTCGCAATCTCGTAAGAGATGTCTGGTATATTTAAATCAAATCTGATGCAGACAGCCTTTTAGTACAAATTTGAAAGGTCGAGATCACTTGTTGAAGAATTCTACGATATAAGAGATAAATATAGGATCTAAAACCTTTTACTAATGCTGAAAGGTTCGTCGGTAGTGATAAAAAGATTCACCGGTAGTTATCAAGCTGAAAACTTTTTAAAGAATTTATATCCCTAAAATATATAGATGGAAGTATTCTCTACTCGTCCATGCAATTGTTAACATAGTGACTTGCCCTTTGCTATCACGTCAGTTCGCTAACGAATGCAACATCACAAGTAGTGCTTTGGTATACACAATATCCAGACGACAGTAATCGTAAGCGCCAAGCTTCGTAGCAAACTATCAAATGCCTTATGGTATGAGTATCTATGGACTCTCAAAAATTTTTTTAATATTTCTACAAATATCCTTGTTATTCGCGAGTCTACATGCTTTGTGGGTCCAAAAATCTTAGAAGATATTTGGGTATAAGTCTTTATTGCAATTCACCATACTAATATACAGAATAAGAATCATGAGACTCATATGAACAAATAGTAAAAGATGCCTTGTTAATTAAATAAACTATCCATCCATTAGACTCCCTATTATGGGTCCTAATGTCCTTAATTATTGTGTATCTGTATAAAAACCTAACGATCACTTGATAAGTGTTGAATATAGAATAGACGGTAATGAAACTAGTACCCTTAACGTTTCCTTGATTTTCCAAAATATTGGCGAGATGGAACCATTGTCGATAATTCCATAAGATGTATGATTAATGTATGTTAATTATTTCATAAGATATAGAATATAAAACACCTCATATATCTTCATATGGTCTGTTATATAAATTTCCATATTATTTTTTCTTTTAATTAATACATTTGTAAAGTAACAATTTCCGTTCCATATCTTTTGTAGCTTTAATTAAATAAAAATTCCAATATTTGTTATATAATTTAATTCACCAACGGAGTGCTGATTGTTAGCAATATGTAACAAGTACTTGAGCATATAATTAATTTTACATACACTTAGAGTGTGTGTAAGTAAGTGTTTGCGTAATACATCCTTTTGAAATAAAAAAAAAATAAAAACAAGTAACAATGCTATATTCGACTAAGCCGAATCTTAAATACTCTCCACCACTATATTGAAGACAGTTATCTATTTATCTGTATTTCGATGGAATTGGTTCATATTTCATTACGGGAAGTGGGATTATAAAGGAGTAATTGTCATACTTGTTTCATATATTAAATATTTATTGACGTAATAGTTTACCAAACTCATTCCCTTTTTCCGGTCAGATTAATAACATATATTTGAGACAGATAGAAAAATTATTGAACGAAATTGATTCTTATTACAAGTTTTATAAGATAAAAAGGGGCCTTATATGGGATTTATAGAAATATTTGGACCGAGATTATACAAATTAAAAATGTACATTAAAGATATTAAGAACTATAATGGAATTAGTCCTTATTTAGGAGTTTTATAAGCTCAAAACCTTTTTTCCGGAAAGGGGCCTTATATGGGAGCAATATCAAAATATGTGCCGATATTAATAAACTTAATTTTATTAATATTTAAGAAAGTCAGAAGATTAATTGTGCCAAATTTTAATAGAATCGTTTATATATAAGAGTTTTATGAACTATACACCATATTCCAGGAAAGGGAGTCATATGCGGGCAAGGTCAAATAATGATTCCAGAAACATTTCGTTTATTTAGATTGATTATTGTATCAAAATACATGTTTATGAAAAATTTCTGAAAATTGTCTTAAAAAGTGCCACCCATATCAGACACAGATATTAGGGTATATCAAAATTGATCATATTTCCGCCTAAAACTCTTTTTCTATTGATTCGATTTTGATGATTTTTTGCGCGATGATGGGGAACGTATAACTTTATGCTTAAGATTAATTTTTGTTAAAATCTATTTTTGTTTTGTTAATCAAAATTAGAAAAGTTATTTTTGAGAATTTTGAGGTCGTCTCAGATATATATTTATAACTGTTTTGCTAATGATTCGATAAAGCTGGTTTTAAATAGGAAACTGCTTAGGACAATAATAAAAAAAGTATCTGAGTTTTATTGAATTCGGTTTTTAAAAGACGGAAATCGACTCAGTTTTTGATCTATGGGGTCTGAGATGATTCCTTTTTGATGTCACACACGGAATGATTAAGTTAATACACCTTTATCACCACTTGTGGTGGTGCAGGGTATAAAAAAATTTCTAACAACACAAATAATACGGTTGAGTTAAATATAACGTAAGACTAAGTAAATATAATACAAATAATGGTAATTATTACTTACACCTGCTAAAAATTGCGTAAATACAAACATACATTTTCTATACATGTATGAAAGGAAATAAAATTTCAATAGAAAATATTTGGAGTTAATAGAAATTATATATAAATTTTATAACTTAATAAAGGGTCACAATAGATAAACAGTACCAATCTTTCCGTCAACGGAAAATGGCTATATATTATGCTAACACCCTTAATGCTTCCCAGATTTTGCCACAGTGACTATTAACTGAACATATCATGTTTATTATTCCCAGCGATTTCAATGCCTTTTTCTCAGATACATTTAAGTTGAGTAAAGAAGAAAAGTTTTAGCCTAAAATACGCAACTTTTTAGAAATGCAATCCTAAGAAGGGATTATTCTGGGAACACTATTTAAACTAGCTTACATATAAGGCGTCTTCAAGGAATAAGGCTTTAATCTTATAGAACTCTTAATTTGTCCCATATTAAAAATCCTTTTAAAAATCGACATAAATTTTATCAAACTGTTTTGAGTATGTATATCGTATTTGAAGAATATCGGTTCATATTTGATTATAGCTCATATGTGAGAACCCTTCCCGTAAAAGCTTTTAAAACTTAAATACAAAATTTAACATGCTAATTTTTCCCCTTAATCCGAACTATCTGGGAGAATGAATACTTACCCAGTGCTATTATTAAGTACACAATAAATTACGCAAATAGCTAGAAGGATTTCAGACACAGTGATGAGCGAGATGGAATTATACTCCTATAGGTCTACCATGTGTAGAATAGTCTTTGCTACTGCACTTATTTTTCATAGCCTTTGAGAAATCTTTCATATAATCCGAATCATAACATAACCTGCAGTGCTCAGTTATGCAATAATATTCCAGGCCTTTCCTTATCGAGAGTATCCTCGTTCGAAAGTCTCCACAGTAGATGCATAAAGATCAAAAACTTATATATTAGAAATGATTATGTTAAATATGTCCATAATAAAATATTACTTCTTTAAATAATATTTTGTCCATAAAGAAAATTCTCCATTATCTAGCATGTTTTGCAAATAACATGTCCTGAACGAATCAAATGTAAATGTACCGTCTTAAATACATAATAACGCATTTGCAGTCACATACTTAAGCACGTCTCCAGATTAGACCTTCATGTTCTTGGGTCATTAGCATGTATTGCAGAAAGGAGAGAAAATATGCATGAAATACATGAAGTAAATGAGTGACATACAACATCATTTGAATTGCAATAATATCCACCATCATCAGCACCGCCACCACCAGCGATTTTCTTATACCGCGAACTGGTATTTTTTGATGGACATTTCATGATTCTTACGCAGAATTAATGTATAAAATCGCGTGTTGTTATTAACTTAAGATGTTGGTGTTTTTGCCTACAAAAAGTCAATAATACTTTTGTGTGGGGTGTATGAGTAACAGAGAAAGAGCGAGAGTGTGATTTTAGTGAAATGATCTTAAATGGAATCAAAAGTAGATTAAATATAAATTTATATTAATATAAAAAATACCACCAATATGATATGATATCTACTTAGGAAACACGAAACTCTGACATTTTATTTAATTTATATTAATTTTTTGCCAAACCTAATTATTGTTCTTGGAACGGCGAGAAAGAAGGGGTATACTGTGTCGTAAAATTTTTAAAAATTTTGCAAGATGTATATAACTGCTGGGACTTTTCGAAACCAGAACGCATAATGTTCTTATCGGGTAATGGTTTTTAACGAACGATGTCTAGGAATTGTGTTTTATATTAAGTGAATAAATCACTTTTTTGAAATATTTGATTTGATATTTGAATGGTGAGTATCCCTGCTAAATATCCACGGTTGTAAGGCTGTGGATAATGTAAGCGACTATCATTATAAAGCTTTAAACAAACTGACACAAATTGCAGGTCGATTAGAAATCTTATCATTGCCAATCTAATATATCATAAGCCACTAAATGGATCAGATGGTGTATTGCATTTTCAGTGAATTGTCAGTCTCTATTTGAGAAATGTATGAATCACTAGTCTCCTAGAGTCAAAAAAACATAATTTTTTAATCCGAACTTTATCGGAAAATGAATACTTGTCTAGCGAATTACTTATGATTAACATACAGAAAGAAGGCTCTTACATACTCTAAGAACTGGCCGTGGCAATACACATATAGACAGACACACAGACGGACATCGTTAAATCGACTCAAGAAGTGATTCTGAGTCGAATGGTGTACTTAGAAGTGGGTATTACACCATTTTTTCTGTATATTACAAACATCAACACCAACGCATAATACCCAAAAAAATTGTTGGGTATTAAAATATTGTAGGAACTATGGAAATATATTTAAATCTCAGACGACTTTGGAACATTCATCTTTCTTTCAGTGGCTGAAAGTTGTAATTATTGGTTATTGAAATATTTCGATTGAATCGATAAGCGAATTTGCGGAATTAGAAAGAGGTACTTACCCCAATGAAGGCAATGAGAGACCTAGTCAGTCGAGAATGTATGAAGCTGAGGAATTGAAATGATTACTAGACTAAAATTGTTACCAAATGCAAGGAGAACTTGTAGAACTGCGGTTTACATGGTGATTCTGAGTTAATTGTTATAATAAATCCAATATTTGTACGTTATGGAAATTATGGACACCTTTTAGCACAATAGTTTCTGGCAGTATAAATCTTAGTCTTAAAAGTACTAGATATTATTACACTTCTAACTCTTTTGACAGTCATTTACTTTAAGGTGATTTTCGTAAGTCGATCTGTATGAGAGCTACTTTCATTTGTGGGACCAAACGGTTTGGACTAATACATAATTTATTTGCGACAAATTTAGTCTTTGAATAATATGTATTTAAAACTCCGCTCAGGAATGGCATTTATATGGCAGCTACCTAAAATATTGGATTAATCATCTTTAATTGAAATAGACTCCATTTCTGTTTTGTGTGCACCAAATATTAAAGAGATATTCGAAAAATTGAGATCTGAGTTGTTCACAGCCAGGCAAACAGACAGATAGAAAGACTTCGTTAATCTTGATTCTGAATCGATCGGTATACCTGAAAGTCCGTTTCGAACCACTTTTCTGTAAGTTACAAATATCCTTATGATACCAAATAAAGTTTTTTGGCATTATATCATTACAATTCCTAAAATTATTAAAATCGGTTCAGTGGAAAAAAGTAACAGCTAAAGATATAACTTAAAAGACTTTTACATATTGTATATGTTTGTGAGTGTGTATATAAGAAAGATAACTTTTTTACTTCACATGCATTTTTGGTGGAAGGTATTGAAGATTCGGCACAGCCGAATATAGCATTCTTACTTGTTTTTTTTTAAACCCACAAATATCGTTTTAGATTTTTAACTACAATTTAATCTTTATAACAAAATCCACCTAATTTGGTTTCCTATTTATAATTTTATTACAAATTAGTCTTTTTATAGGAACGATCGAAAGGAACGTACATGTTTTACATGTAATAATTTTTTGAAAGTCATACAATATGTGTTTATGTGTGTGTGTGTGAATGTATATAAATGAGTAAGTATTACTGTTGTTGTTAGGTTAGGTACACCCATCCCATAACTGCTAAAATGTCAGCTTTGGAAAAATATTACCTTTTTCTTTCTAATCATGAAAAAAAGTTTTCAAAAGTTCATAACAAAATGTTTCATGCGAAAATGGCAACAACAACGAAAGAATAATCAACCGTCAGAAACATAAATGGATTTATTTAGTTATTACAAATACAAGTACTTTATACATACATATACATACATATATATATTTATACACTTTATGGTTATGCAAAAAGGTATAATATTAGCTCTCCTCCAATGGCATATAAATGGATGAATATTATCAACAATGTTTTTGAAAAAACTTAAAGGGATCGGTCTGACTTAAAATGAGTTAAAAATTTAAAAGGAGGTTTATCTAAATATGTTTATTAAAAATATTGTTGTCTATATATTGAGTCAAATAGAAGAAATTTATTGATATGAGTTCCTGAAATTCTTCGCAGGGAAGATTTCTTTCATTTCGTCTGAAGAAAATGTTTAAGGCGGACGGGCAACGTAAGTTCAATAGCTTAAAGCAGAGGTGTCCACCTTTGTTTTAGTGAAACAACAAAAACTGTTGAATGAGTGTTTGTTCCACTGAAATTGATGAGAGAGCAGCAATCTTTGCGAAGTAAGCAGAATTTGTAGTAAAAGTTCTCGAATCGGGAAATTTTGTATCTCAAGTATCTCAGTCTTCTGGTACCTCTGTCGATATCTTAATATAAAGTTTCGTATGAATTTTTTAATTTCATTTCTTCTTAATTGTCGAATTCTAGTCCACCATTATATTTCTCTTACCAGCAACAACAGAAAACCCGTGGAACATGTCAGTCTTCTTTTGAGTATCTTGATTAATTGTATGCTCTAGACTTTCTTCGATTATAACGACTACTGAAAGTTATTTGTTATTGGTAGAAGCTTGAGGTCAAGACGTCGGCGGAAAATTATGTCATATCCATTCAATGACATGAAAATTGGTTCCCAAAGGGTTTGAAGACGAGGGATAAGCGATTTTATATGTGCTACACGATAAAGTCAGTTTTTCCTAGCTTTTTTGTTGATGTAAAAAGTATATTCAATATCCTTATATGCCAAGAGTACTCCTTTGTAATCAGAGAAAGCAGAAAAGCATTATGTCTTATGGCCAGACGCTCTCATGTACTTGTATTGTGTGTATTTCATTCAATTGAAGAGATAAAAAACCATTAGAATATTCGACCAGTTATAAGATCATTTCAGTGACTTAAAAAAAATCATACCGGAGTGTAACAACTATCGCAGCCGAACCCGCGATCGCTCACTAAAAATTTGTGCTGTTCCAAAATTAGTTCGAAAATTATTAAAGAATGTTCCGGGTACAACTTTTCTTATCACTTTATTAATTAAATTTTCACGAGTTATTACATAATTTCTTTATTCTAGGCCTACCATGGCCTCGGAGTATTTCCTTGTCAGTTCCAACTACATCATCCCAAAGAAAGAAAAGGGTATCAGCTCTTTCTTGTACCTGTGTTAAAGGGGTTTTTAATGAATTGTCTTTTCAAATATGTCGCCTTCTCTAAATGAGTAGAAAATATATGATTTAATGAGAAGTACATTTACGACTTGAGACCTATTTACTTCTTACATATTGTTTTGGATCTGTAACTGAAATTATCATTATTTTCTATTTTAGTAAACAGTTAGTCAAATCCTTTCCATTTTTATTATTGGTAAATTATGAACAGGACAACCTATTTCAAATGTGACTAAGTTCTTGGTCCAATCAAAGGCATGTCACCCACACTAACTACTATAAAATTTTCAATATATAAGAAATAACCTAACCCCTTAATATAACATGTTGCTCTTACCCAAACACACACCAGCAATATAACAGCAGCAACAACAACAAGCAATAGCAATAGCAACCAGCAACATTGTACAATATTTTGCATTCGCATGGCACTAAAACTTGAAATAAAAAAATCAAACAAGAAAGTACGAACACAGAAAATATATATACGAATAATCGTCTCTTATAATGACATGGTTTGTAAAGTCTAAAAACACACGGTACAACCACCGGAAGTGCGTATTGTCTCATTAGAAATTCATACGCACCTTAATTTAGTATTTGCGTTCATTTGTTCCATTTCAGTACACGCGTTGTTACTTCGTGTATTTCGGTTCAGTTCAGTTCAATTCTATTCAATTCTTCTTCAATTCAATTTCATTCACTTTACTTTAGGTTAATTTCAGTTTTGTTTTTATGGGCTGGTTTTAGTGTTTAGAATGGTGTTGGGGATTTATTTGGAAAAAAGTAAATTTTGTATATAAAATTTTCTTTTCATTAAGATTTGTATTAGAGAACGCACTGTGGTACCTAAAGGTTAATATTTTGGGAAACTATTCTAAAACTTTTGAAATACTGAATATTTGTTGATGAAATATTATATGGACATTTTTTGATATTTTGAGAGTATCAAAAATTTTTAGAAGTTCTAGCCTTGGAAGTTCAAAGCTCAGAAGTTCTTATTTTGGATATTCATAACTTAAATATATTTAGAAACTTACCCTTCTCAAAATCATTTTCAAGATACCTTAGTAATATACATTTTATTAAAATATATAGCGATACATAAAAATATGCTGGGACGAAGATTGGTCATAGTGTTCAAAACTTTACAGAGGGGACTAAGTTTCAGAATTTTTCTTTTTAGCTTTTCCCATTTTTTCCTTAAAAAACTAAGAAATAAACTTTAAAAATTAAGAATTTCTGGGAGGCCTGTCAGATAAGGCATTTTTTCTAATGTCAACGGATATTTGCGGAAAGAATTTTTCGATAAGCATAACAAAATTAAATTATAGTCCAGAGATACATATTGAATTTAAAAGCAATGAAATGTAAACAGCTTTTGCTTTAAAGAAATATACAACTTTCTATTGGATCCACATGGAAATATGATTTTTGCACAGATATTTTTTAAAAGGTCTATTGGATCCAAATTGATACCATAGAGTACAAAAAAAATAATAAAAAATCTTGTCTGAAAATAGGTCAAATGCATATATCTTAAATTTTAATATATCATAAATAATAAATGAAATGACCCACTTTGTAGGTACACTAATTGTCCCATTTATTCCCCGCCCTTAGACAAACTAAGAACAGATGTTCCATCATCCGCATAGAATACCTGCATACGATTTAAAAAAGTATTTGGTTGTTTCAATATTACACAATTATTTCCAAAGAGTTCATTTCACATTTCACAGTGTTTCCAACACAATTTTTTAAAATAATTTTATAACTTCGGAATTGTTGGAGATTTGTAAACCAAATTTATCATGATTATATATATTTATGTAGAATCATTTACGACCCAAAATGGTATATATTCTTGCATCAAATAAAAATCTGAATCAATTTAGCTATATCCGTCCGCCTTCCTGTCCGTTAAAACTTTATCTCAATATTCGAATTCAATGAAAATTTTGTCACATTGTTTGCTGATGTTCTAAGTTAGTAATCGATATCTGAGACAATCTCAAAAAATTCCGAAGTAAAAGAGATATTGTAAATTTTCGGACAAAAATGTAACTGGATTTATACAGATTTTAACCATAATTAATTATACAACATCGTCACAAAAAAAATTATAAAAATTGGAAAAATAAATGAAAAATTACAGAAACCTTGTACAATTATTTTGTAAACTGTCTTTAAAATATGTACCTAAGTTGACAATTATCAGACCATATTCGGTTATAACTCTCCCTACAAGAATGCTGTTCGATTTAGAATCGATTTTTGCGTCTGTGTGTCTGTCCATTCGTTTGAACATTTAAATATTATAAATCTCGATAGGTTGCAATTTTAAAGTAATTTTGATGAAATTTGGCATATATTACTAAGGACTGAGATTGAAAAATTCTGAAAACACTTTTTTATTAAAATGTCCGCTCCAAAAAATAATAAAATATTTTTAATATAACTTGGTCCACCAAAAGTTGACTAATTATTCAAAAACTTGCCGTCTGTTTCTTACGTTATTTAAGAGTACCGGCAGATCATGTATATTGACAGAAAATCCCGTTCAGAAAAGTGGTCGACTATAGGTCTAAAGGTGGACCACATTCAAGGCGCATTTTCTGACAGGAAGGCTGCTAAAAACTTAGAGATCAAAAACAGAGCACTGGAATTCGAGTAGTTTCGTAAAAATATATTCTTGCAGCATAATGAAAGATGAAACTTATGTTCTGGCGGACTTTTCGCATCTTCTTGGTCAAAAATGTTATGTTGTTGATGATCGAGTGGATGTGGAAGAAGAGTTTATGACCCAAAAAGTCAAAATTTCCCAAAAACACTTCTTGGTATGGCGAGCAATCTGCAGTTGCGGCAAATGAAGCCAATCTTTTGTTACAACGAATTTACATCAAGGAATACTTTTGGCCTGATTTGGAATCCTGTCACTATGATAAATAAATCCTTGAGTGGAATAATGTCGATAATATGGTATTTCTACCAAGAGAAGCAAATCTAAAAATCCAGATCAGACCTTTTATAAAAATTCAATTTTAATCTATGTTGTTCTAAAAAATTCAGACTGAATTTTTAAACAAAACGAAGTACTGGAAAAATAAGTATGTATGAGATGCCCTGGGTACCTCAGAACTTTGAGGTGGCCAATTACTATCCCTCTGGGATCTTAAATCTTCAAATAAATCCAGAAAATTTTCAGCTAATTTAATCAGCAAAATTGCTATCTTCAAACGCTTTTAAACCACTGTGCATTATTAAGTACTTTTTTTGAGGGGAATAGCAATAAGTTGAATGCATTTTCTTTTAGTGGGCATAATTAAATATTTGTTGTTCCATATCTGTTAACTTAAGATTGATGAATGATGATGATGGCAACAAAAACATAACATAAAAATGGGAAGAGTTTTGTTAGATTTCGTAAGAACTAAAGACGACAGTTATAATAAACTGTAAGTAAATAGTAAAATAATAAAAAAATAGGGGGAATATCAATAAGATGTTCTTATATCACTGACTAAAGAAGTGAAAATAGAGTTTCCGCTGCAATAGTGCTTTAATAAATATATCACGAGTGTTTATTAATATTTATAGGTCTATAATTTTAACAGAGAAATATTTAATTAAACAATAATCTTATATATTAACATATAACTTTGTATAACATTGTGAACTTTTTTTATACCCTACACCAACACAGAAAGTGGAGAGGACATATTAACTTTGTCATTTTGTGTGCAACGCTAAGTAATCATCTCAGACCCTACAATGTATATATATTCCTGCATTAAATCAAAATCTGTGTTGATTTAGCTACCTCCTTCCGTCTGTCTGCCTGTTTTTGGCAAGAGCACATCCGCAATAATTGACACAACTCAATTAAACTTGGCCTAAATATCTGTCATAGTTTTAAAGTTCCTATTTAATACTATCAAAATCGCTTCAGAATATTGAAAGATATACCGCGATATCTGAGGCAACCTTTAAGTGCAAGTTCAAAGCTTTTGTAAAATTGTCAATAATAATCAAGTCTTTCTGTCCGTCCATGCTAACAATGTAAACACTCTACATGTTGTACTTTTAAAAACATTTTTATGGCTTTTAATTCAAGCGCTAAACTTTCGTAAAATTGTCAATAATAAATCGAGAAATTATAGTGAACATTTGTTGGCATAATATTAAATTATATGTTATTAATCGATTTAGTAGAAAAATAGTTATAGTCAAAAATATAAATAATTTTATGAATCATTAAATGTTCCGTGTTACATTTAAGAAAAACTTTCAGTCTGTGAGTGTGTGCACGCAAAATAACGTTTTTACTTTACACGCATTTGTAGTGAAGGGTATTGAAGATTCTGCATAGCCGAATATATCATTCTTACTTGTTTTTTTTTTTTTCGTAAAAATTCATTAAATCTCCTCGAAATAGTGAGTAGGGGGATTTTCAAGTATCTTGTGTAATTTGTGATGAATTTTTAATTAGTTTAGTTGAAATGTGTGGCATTCACAATATGTGAATCAATTTTATTGCACTTTGCGTTAATTAACAAAATTCCATAAATTAGTTATACAATTTATTATGTTGATTCTATCTAAAATGTAGATTTTCAGATTATTCTCAGCAGGCACAATTGTTTAAAGTTCTTATCTTTTTAATTGGTTTAACACACTTTAAATCTTGTGTCAGTGATATGTAGTTATTGAGTTACGCTGATAGTTTTTTTTGTAGGGGAATTTTTTTATTTAATTTATTTAAACAAATAATTTAATGTAGTAATAATGAATAGAATTTATGTTTTAATTTTTAACTATGCTAATTGCAGAGAAAATTAGTTTTTGTATTGTGGCAATAAATTTTTAAAGATCTGCTGAAGATGTAACTGAAATTAATAATTCTTTGTATAATATTATTTGAGAGGGTTTCCAATTCGACCTCGTTTTAATGAGAATTTTGAATTTAATATAAGGAGTGAGATTGAAAAATTTGTAACATACATATATGTTAAAAAGACCAAACCACTAATCTTTCTGTTCTAATTTTTTACTATTTAATTGAAATTATTACTACAATTTACAAAAGAAAAATATTTTTGTAGTTTTAATCGCTTGTGATGAAATTTTGAAGCCCTTTAAAATCCCTTCCATTTACGTTTATATATTGCTTTCCTCCATTTTGCTCGAACAGGTAGTGCATCTGCGTTTTAAATCTAACACAATTTTGGACATCTTTTTTTGTCATGAGTCTAATTACTTAGCACCGCGCAGTTTGGAGAATTTGCCTCTCCTGGTACAAATACCACATTATTGTTTCTCTACCAAAAGCTTGTTTACCATAGCGACAGGATGCCAAGTCAGGCCAAAAATAAGTGGACACATTATGTAATCTTATGAATGGTAGCAGTCTTTTTTGTAAACACTTCTTGATATAAATTTCGGTATCTATTGACGCGGTATTAACAAATGTTTGGCTTCTTTTGTGACAACTGCATATTGTTGCAATACAAAGAATATTTTGTAAAATTTTAACTGTTTTGAGTCCTAAACTTTTCTTCAACATTCCCTCGAACATCAAGAACATACAATTTTTAACCAGGAAGCTGCGAAAAATCTGTCATCCATCTGTTTGTCGGCTCTGAATAGTAGCATCCTTATCATAAATTTTTCGAGCTTTGTATCATTTAAACCACTGAGCTAACTGGACTGCCTTCTTATCGGATGTGTTGGGAGCTCTTTGTAAAAATGTTTTCTATATTTTGGCTCAGGAACCATTTCTTCTACCAGAACAAGGTTTTTTGTCAAAGGATATATTCTCCCCATATTTTCTTATAAAAACTTTTTGTAGGACCAAGTTGGGTTTTATTGAAAATATTTAATTATTTCAGTGGGCTCTTTTTTCTGATCACTTATTTTAATCAGACTGACAATATATTTTTTTGTTTGGCATTAAACACAGTAATTGAACAATAATAATAATAATAATAATAATAATAATAATAATATATAATATATATATATTATTATTATTATTATTATTAATAAAAATATATGTTAAAAATTGTTTGATCTCACTCCGTGTCTTAATTACTAAATATGTATACAAGAGGTCAATAGTAAGTCAACGCCGATTTGATTATAACTGATATCCAAATTAAGCAAAATGTAATTTAGATTTATTATATTCCATTTGTGGTTTTGATAGAATTTTTGGAATTTATATTTTACATCCTCGAACGACTCAGAACCAATTCAGTTTCATTTTATTCTTTTAAATTTCTCAATTTTTTAAATATCTTGACGATTTATACTTTTCCACATATTTTTATTTTGCTTCAATATAACAGGTTTCTCCCATCAAATACCCTCTTGGGTTAGGTTTTAATTTTATAAAACTAACGGAAGTGATGATACTCTTTTTAAATTTGGCATAAATTTCTTTATAATCCAGATCCCATTTCAAGGAGATTGATCCAGAAATGACTGTAGCTCCCATATTGAACAACTTCCGAAAATCTCTAAAAAGTACCCTAAACTCAAAAAATGTTAGTATTAATATATGATATATTTAAAATTTATGCAACAATGAAATGTCATATAAAATTATGCGAAAATTGGTCCTTAATTTCCTATAGATTTCACTCTTCTTAAAAAGACACATCATAAAACAAGCATAATTAAATTCTACTAGAATCGATCAAATATTGTTCACGCCTACGTTATGGTGTAGGGTACTACTGTTCTTTTTTTAATGAGCTAGGAGTGGGGTTTGGTTTTTTCATGATACACATTTCTTTGGAAGTTACTTAAAATATTGATAACATCACCGTTCGTTACTTTATTTGATTCATTTTTTACAACAAGACCTTTTAATTTGTTTCGTTTTTATAACAAGTAAGAATCCTATGCCGAATCCTTAATACCCTCCACTGTATGTCGACGGTAACAATCACTTATATACTCTAATATATCCGTAAGCAGACTAATGTACACACACAATAATAGATAATAATTGTTTGTCATAGTGAAATTACTTATGTTTTTCTACTGATCCGATTTTTTCCGAAGAGTGATTTGTACAAGGGTTTAAACGGATAGAAAACATGGTAAGCACTAATTTTAAGTAACCTTCGACAACTTTCTGAGTCGATTTAACGATGTCCGTAAGTCTGGCTAGCTAGCTGTCCATGTAAATATTGTTAACAGAAAGCATGTTGCAGCTCATAAAAACCCTAAATGTAGAATGTTTTTAACGATCTATATCACAAATAAATTGAAGGATGTGCTACAATAATATAACAATGTAGTTCATTATCTCTAATAGATCCCGTACAACCTCCTTCCATATATGGCCTATAATATTGATAAAAAATTTGCTAAAATTAACAATGTGATTAAAAATATTTCATAGTCGGGCTTAATCGCCTATAAAATTCTTACTGATTTTCCTATTACATTTTTAATTAAGTTTACAGTGTTAGAAACAGCGAAGCTCACCGGCTATTTGCTTGCTTTAAAATAAATATAGTTTTCTCACTTGTTTTTAAAAAATAACTTCTCTAAATATGCAATTCAAGTCCTTTTTTACAATATTAATCCTTAACTGTTATCCTTTGCACGTTTATTTACAATTTATCACTTTTAAGGAACACAAAAAAAGGCTCCCCCCCCTTTAATTTCACGTATGTCCTATTTTAATACCACAATTTTCCACTTATAAATATTATGAATGTATTAGTAATAAATTCATCATTTTATGTAACATTCGAAAAATGAAAACACGCGTTTTAGGGCTTCAATGAGTTTTTATGTAAATTTTCTAGAAATATTGCAGTTTTTCATTTAACCGCGTTTCGACTAAAAATGGTCAGTTTAAAATTAAGTTCATGTTTATTTATGCAAATACAATTATTAGTACATTTTAGTACAATGAAAAGCGAAAATGAGAAAAAACAGGAGATTAAAGTAGAACTTGAATGTTAGAGAACAATAAAAAGAAAATGTATTTGGGAAATAATAAAATTTATGATGAAAAGTTATCGCATCAGAAGGTCTTTGCTCCTGGTTTTTTAATCAAATAATTATCATAATCCTTCCCAAATATCATATATTGACTTCATCATAAATTTTCACGTATTATTGTTTTTTATACTTTTTAAGAACTAATTAAATTCAATTAAAATGCACTGAACTTTTTTTTCACCCAACCTAACAGAAAAAAAATACTAAAATATGTATTCATACGATTTATATAATTTTCAGTCACACTCTGTTGGCCTCTATATTTGCATGATGTTACGAATCCAACACGAACTCTATTATACCGCTACTAACAAAAAAAATACTCAATTCAATTTCAATGGTATTGGTCTTCATACAATAGCGAGAGAGTTAGAGAGTTTTACTTGTATGTGTTATGTATATATGTGTATGAGTATTTTCAAATAAAGTAGCAGCGTGACCAAATCAGATAAGAAAGTTGACACATTTTCACCATATATTTTGACATTTGACATTCGGAATTAGACATGGGTTAGTTTTTTATTCCCCTATTTTTTTTCTTCTGTTAGTTAGTTGGCCCCTAGTAATAGAGAATAATTTGGTTATATAGTGAATTGTTATTTTAAGACTTTAATACACTAACATTTCTATTCACTTTAGCCATAATTTTTGTTTAAACTAAGAATATTAGGGATGTTAAAAAGATTAATTAAATTTTCACAATAACAGATAAATGTATATGAACCGATTTAGAATTCGATTTGGTGCAAGAGCATTTTTCTAAATGTCCATCCTTCTAAGTGTTACAAACGGATTGATGAAGTATTATATCCTTTTCACCACTTAAGTTTGTAAAGAGTATAAAAATGTCACGAATCAAATTATCATCATTTACGAAATGAGATCTTCAAAACTCTTAAGGATCATTTGCTCTCGTATTCTGATGTATGAACTTGGGTTTCTTATAATTAAATAAACAAATTCGTCAACTAAGTAATTCATCAACGGGGAAAAGTAGTATTTCACTAAAAGTGAAACAATGTTCACAAAGATTTAGATCGTCTTTACAAAAAATGCTCTAGCCGTTTGAGGAATCGTTCTAAAAGGTATGGAAAGACGCAAAACCAACTACAGAAAATCTTATAAGATCAAATGCTTTGAAAAACTCTACCATAAATTTAAATCACATGTCAGGAAGGAAGATTCCATTCGGCGACTGCAGCTTTGCTGTTTTAGAAGATATACTCCATAGCTTAAGTTATCTTCACTAGTATAATTGATATGCTTTTGGGAATAATACGAAGGCAATTAGCTCTTCTTGATAGTATTAAAGCTGCCTTAAATATTGGATCCTATTTATTATACTGAATAAGTTATTTTTCCAATGATTTACAATCCAGACCACTCTAGAAGCTTCAATCATTAAGTGTGTTAAGTATAAATTCTATTCGCTATGGTTGTGACCCATATGTTTACCTGTAACTGTACTGTCTTCAAGAGTGATCTTGATTGGATGATTTGTTGACTCTATAAATTATATATGTATTTGCTGATTACTTGATCTAGTCTGAGGAAATGGGGATTGTTCTGTCGTTGTTTAATGTACTCTTATGAAAGCTGTCAAGGAATGGTTTAATATATCTCTCTTTTATTTATTCGTCTTTATTTAAAGTTCGACATAGCGATAACAAATGAGTGTTTAGTATTTCTTTAGGAAGATTGCATAACAGAGAAAGTCCAAGGGAATAGATATAGAGACTCAAAATGCAGTATCTAGGTTGTTACTTGTATACCTTCTCCAATTGTCAACACATAATAACTCTTATATGACTGACACCTACTTCAGAAAAGTTACTACCCTATTGAACATATGTGCGATTATTTGAAAACATCATTATGACTCTACAGAATTAGCCAGCAATAAAGAAAATAACAAAATATTGGAACAACTAGTAAAAAACTTCCACTTTATGCGATGAGGAGTGTAGTAAGTAGTTTTATTTGCGAAATAGAAAATTAAAAAAAACATACTTATACAGTGCGTTTTATATGTAACTCTGAACTTTGGTGGAAATAGTAAAAAAATAAATAAATAAAAATGTTTTAAAAGTCAACAAATTCATAGTCAAGTTTATATGGCCTCATAGTTCTCTTTTGTTTGTTTGTTTGTTTGTTTGTTTGTTTGTTTAATATTTTTGTCTTTTAGCTACAAGTAAGTGTTGCAAGTTAGCTACACTAAAATGGATGATATAAAAAGTCTTGTAAAAAATTTGTTTAAAGACAAAAAAATAGTTCTATAAAGGTGTTAAATAAAATAAATAAATTAACAAATCATTTGTTAAGGTTGTTGTGATCAAACCATATAACATGATGTGGGTGAGTACTCTACTTGAACAATTTGTATCGAAAATAACTGAAAAACTCCGAAAAAAGTTAATATATAGAAACTTTAATAACATTGAATCGATATTTATTTGAAGTTTCAATATGAAATTTCAATATAAACTCCTCCAAGAATCAGAAAATTAAATAGATTCTAACTTTACTATGCAGAAATACCTAAGGTCCCAATTCCTATAAGTCGTTGTTTAAAACTTGACTGTTTCAGTTTTGAGATTTAAGAATTAAAAAAGGAACTTTGAGTAGAGCTTATGGGTAAATTCTGCCCCAAGTTTTTTCTGTTAAGATTTCTTTTTTTAAAGTTTAAAATTCAGATTAATATAACTTGTTAATGGATTTGGATATAGTTACGAAGATATGCGACGATTATCTAAATAAGATTTTTTAGCATTTTTAAAATATCAGTATAACCGAGGCGGTCATCTACGACTTCACCCCAAACCGTTTCAAAGACACCTCAGCTCTAATCATGTTATAATATTTCTGTCAGTTAAAAAGTTACAGGAAAAATTTATTTAGTCACGCTTTGCGGTAAAAATTGAGACTCACATCTCAATATTGGAGTAAAAATGCATTTTTTACTGATGAAATTTTTGGTATAACAGTGGCGTTTAAATTTATAAAATTCTTAAATACAAATTAAAATTTGTATTAGACAAAACTAAACTTGGTCTAAAAGTGCCTATAGTTTTCATACATAGCCACACCCGAAAACCACTTTAATATGCACAAATTAGCACACTACTATTTTGATATACATACAGCTATAATGAGTCTTCCTTCAAATAATTTCTGCTTGAAATGTCTGCCACTGTTTTACTTTAAGAGACTTATGTATACGATTCTTTCAATGCAATCCTTGACAGTTGTTGCGACATACTTCGAATGATTTCGGCAGGAATTGTTTGCCACTGCTCTACTTTTAAAGGCTTCAGGGTACGATTTTTCGGATGCAATCCTAGACGGTTCTGGCGACCGCTAACATGGGAGTTATCTGTGGTTTCATTTGAGAACGGTAACATGATATAACTATTTCTCAGAATTCACAGTCTTTGTAACATCAACCTTTTCTTTGACAGCGTGAAATGTTAATGAAATCGGACTAGACGTTCAGAATTTATTTCCGTTTCATCATTAATTTCAGTCAAAATTAAAAGATGAGTCACATTTTCGATTAAAAGTCTTCTACGCAACAATAAAAGTTTCATATTTTATAATTTAAGGCACTTTCAAATTAAATTCTATTTCTATTTTGTTTGTTCTTATTTCATTTGAAAGTGTATTTGCTTGTTGCTGGGTGTCACAGAAGTAGAAAGTTAAACAATTCAGAAACTTCATATACAACAAAACCAACAATAACAACAACATATACCTCCTATACTGACCAACTAAACAAAACAAATAAACCATTTACTTACTTGCAACTTTGGCAACTTTATACCAACAAAAATTATGCTAAACTAACGCACTTAATATTGTTTAACCCTCTTTGCTTGCATCTATTGGCGTTTTATGCCATTTACTATTAAAGTTGTTTCTTTATTTTTCGCTTTTTTATGTTGGTGTTCATGAAAGGCATGAAATATTAGTTTCAATTCAATTTTATTCAGCAACTCGACAACTAAGGCCAAACTAAGTTCAGGCTGCAAAAACAAAAAAAGTTGACTTTTGTTTGTAAAACGCAGGAAAAATTGCAAACATCAAACAAAGAAGGGGGAGTGAGTTTTTTGGTTGTACGAAAAAAAATTTGTACATGTAAAGGTTACTGAACCTTCAATTAAATTTAAACTTTTACGGATTATAAGTTATAAAATTTATTTGTTAATTTGTTACAAACAACAACATATACCAAAAGGAAACGAGTAGAAAAAATAGTCCAACTATTTTAATGCCCTACACTGCATTGTAGGTTATAAGTGGTAGCTACTAGAAATTAATGAACCACCCTCGTATAAAGATATTTTTTAATTTATACTTAAGAATACAGTATATTATACTGACACTAACATCCATGTGGGATTAATGCGTTCTAGAGGATTTTTTCTGTTGGCATTATATGGGAACTGGAAGAAATTATGGACCGATTCTTGTAAAATTTAATTTGACCAATTATTATTAAAATACCAACGTACATGTGAGATTTAAGCTCTACAAAGTTATATTTGGTAGGAGGTTTGTATTTAACCCAAGAGAACCACTTTTGTGACCTTAAATCCTTATTCTGGAAGAAAAATTTGAATGGGGGCCAGGTGAAATAATATACCCACCATTTCAATAGGCTCATCATTGGACCAAAATAATACATGCAAAATTTCATTAAGATATCTTTAAAACTAAAGATAACTTTTGCTCACAAGCTTTATGTGGACAACCAGCCTGACTGACAGACGAACGGACATCGTTAAATTGACTCAGAAAGTGATCCTGAGTCAAATGGTTTACTTAAAAGTTTTGGTAGCACATTTTTTCTGCCCGTTATAAATTTTTTAATACCCCAACTACCTATGATGGTGTAGGGTATAAAAACAATGGAAAATTTTAATTTTTAGTTAGTTTTTAATAAATTAAATTCAAGTATTAACAAAAAGTGGTAATTTTAATAAAATAACTTTTATATTAAATGATTTAATTAGCATAAGAAGTGAGATCGAAAAACTGACATATATGTATGTTAAGATTTTTTCGGTCTCACTCCAACATGACCGTTTTGGCAATAATACCATTACTTTTGAATTGTCAGTGATATCTTAATAAATATCAAAATGGTTAGAGCTTAAATGTTTTGAGTTGTACATCCCCCTACATGGTGAGGGCCGTAATCGAAGACACACCAAAATAGGCCACATTAATTATGTGGATTTTGTTAAGAACTTGTATTTTGAACTCCATTCAAAATATGCTTACATTCAGTACCTATGGATACCGTAGATTTTAAGGGTTCACAATTATCCAAATTAATGTCGAATCTAAATTATTTTTGCTATTTAGTTTCACTGCCAAAACATTGTAAGATATAAAAAAATTTGTAAGATATAACTTTGAATATTGTAGGTATAGGAGAAGGAATATAATGCCGCTATAATCATCAATATTTCTTAAAGGTCTTTGAAATGAGGATTGGCCGTTCTTGAATTTCCTAAGCGACGTTTAGATTGATTGTCCTTTGCGAGTTGCTTTCAGGATCCATACATTTAGAGTCTTAATCCATCCCTCAATACTCATTCTAGGCATGAACCAAAAAGTCCTTAGAATGAAAAGTCCTGAAGAATGAATCATCTCAAAAGCTATAATGTATATATATTCTTACATTCAATCAAATCTCCGATATCTGCGGCGACCTCAAAACACAATCGAAGAACTTTCGTAAAATTATGACCCATAAAGTGTTTCTGCGTTAAATTAAAAAAATATATTGTATACGTTTGTGAGTGTATGTGTGAGTGTGTATTTACAAGAAATAACTTTTTTTACTTCACATGCATTTGTGGTGGAGGTCAGAATATAGCATTTTTTCTTCTTCTAACTTTCATATTTTTTATTGACCTAAACTATTTTCAAATCTTTTTACTCATACTATAATTAAACTTCATCCGAAAATGCTTAATGAATTTCTGTAATTAAAAAGTTTATTTATTTATTTTAAACATACAAAAATATCATAAAAACTTTAAGATAACAATTTTGGTTTCACTTTACACTTGTTAAGTGTAAATTAGTGTAATTTTAAATTAAGCGTAAAATAATAATAGTTTTTATTATTATTTACAATTTTGTTTATCCCTCCGATCGCTTAAATAATGAAAGAAAAATTTATTTCATTAATTTGAAATTTGTAAAATCCATTTGTTATTAACGGCTTTTTAATTGTTTTTGTTGTTGCTATTGCTGTTGATGTGTTGTAACGCATTTGAATTAAAAAAATATACTTTAATTACTCTTTATACAGACGCCAGTTTGTATTTTAAAGCTGAAATGTTGTTTTAACGTTTAAATAAATTTTCTTTATCGTACCCTACACCACCGTTGGTGGTTGTTGGTTATACGCTTTTGCAGATTTTTGTACAGAAAAATGATGTAACACCAACTTTTTAGTATAACGTACAAATTACAATTACTTTCTGAGTCGATTTAACGATGTTCATCCGTCCGTCCGTGATTTCAAAGAAATTCAACATTACTTCTCATAATTCCCATTAAAGCCCCCTTCCAAATATTACTGTGAAGAGCATAAGTCTCATATATACGTTGCTATTATAATAACAATTTATCAAATTAAGATAAATATAATGTAAAATCGATGTTCAAAATTATACGTGGGTCCATCATTTTTCCAGCTCCGTATAACCCCCAGGAAAATCTTTATCAAAAGCATAAATTTCACATAAATGTAGTATCATAATAATGTACTTCACACTTAATCATAAACCAGAAGAGCAATTTATACGAATATCGTTCATAAATTATTGGTAGCATTTATTTACAACCAACAATGTGATGTAGAGTATTAAAAATCTGAGCTTGACCGACTATAACAATTTTACATGTTTTTATTTTTAATGGTTCATAAAATTAGCATCAGTAATTAAAACAAGTTGCCTTAAATTGAACACCCCACATCCAGATTTGATTAGTTAATAAAAAATAAGCACAAACACACACACACATTTATTGTTTAATAAATAAATGGTTAAATAAAAAAGTACAAACGCAAACATTTATTAGAAAGTTTTATTTCATACGAAATAAAAGTTACAAGCAATAAAACATGAAATCGAATCAGTTTATTGGGTTTTATAAAAGGTGGTTGAGGGCATTTGTAAAATTTTTGAACTATTAAAGTTTTTGATGAAAATGTGCTGAAAAATAAATAATGACTATAACTTTCCCTAATATATCCTAATTTTACGCTCATTTCTTAGTACAAGGTTTATCAATTTTCACTATCAATGAAACCTGTCGAATAATTGATGTGATTTCTAGGCAACAGAGACATTTTTATCAAAATTTTTAATTCAAGTGTAAATTGATCTTCTTTAAAATGTGCGACCAAAAAAAGTTCGTACTAAAATTATTAAACATTTTAACAAAAACCAATTTGGTCCAACAAAAAGTTGGCCAACTATTCAAAAGTGTTTTCAAGACCTTTTCAAAGGTCTGTCGTCAAGGTATTTTCAATGTTGTTTGGCAGTACCGTTGATAGAAAACCTGATTCAGATACAAGGAATGGTCCTCGTGATACTTCTCACACCAAAAAAATAGAAAGCAAAGAGCTCTCAACACATCTGGTAAGAAAGTGGGCCCGATTAGCTCTGTACTCGAACTATTTGGTGCGAAGAGTTGAAGCTAATGCAGGTTAAAAAACAAAATTTGTTTCTTACAGGAACAAAGCTAAAAATTTAGATCACAAAAACTGAGCATCGTTTGCCAGAAGCTTTATGAAACTTTCTGACCAATGCTCGAGAAATTAAAAATCAAGGAATGTTTATAACAAAGGCTGCTTTATGCTGATTTGACATCTTGTCAAAATGGCAAAGAAACTCTTATAAAAAGCAATAATGTGGTATTTTTACCAAGAGAGGTCTACTCGTTAAAACTGTCCAGAGCTAAGGAAAGGTATTGAGTTCTTATTAAAAAATGAAAACAAACTGTAGATGCACTATTCGTTCGAGCAAAGTGACTGAAAGCATTATGAAAAGCTTAATGGGAGAATTTTTGAAAAAGGTTCAAAATTTCATCACTTGTGAATAATATTTTTAACAAATAGAAAATTAGCTAGGACACGGGGTTTATATTTCCTTTAAAAAAATTACACCCTCCAATACCGCAAGTGGTAAAGGGGATATATAAACTTCATCCTTCCGTGTATAATACCAAGAATTAATTATTCAAGATCTTATAAGTATGCATCACATCGAAATCTGAGCAGATTTATCTATTTCCATCAGTCTTTTACATGTATGTCTTTCTGTATGTGGAATTTTATTGGCACATTCTTACTTTTTTACGCAGATCGCTATTTCAAACAAAATCGATTCATTACAAAAAGTTATTGACCAACATCTGAGACATTCTCAGAATTCCAACAAAGAGGTTTTTATTTTTTTAATTTAAAGCAAACAAATTTAAATAATTTTTGGCCATAATATTTGTCATACAAAATTGTAGTAATTAATATTAAAGTTATAGTAAACTTTCAGCTATTTTGCTGGAAAATAAATATTCGGTAAATATATTTATCATACAATGTAAATATCGTTGCATCCTTGATATCGTTCGATATTTTTCAAGGATATTAAAATTGAAAAGAAATTGTATGTCAGATCGCCAAATGAGTTAAACCATGTGATAATATTTTTACAAATACACTCTTTCCAATGATTTAGCCAAGCAGTCAGAGATCTCCATGTGATTCTTATTCGATCAGTGCACAAAGGGGTTCCCGTACACAATTTATTTTGGCATAACTCAATCATTTACGAATCTATAGAATATGAAATCTATAAAACTAGATTTGTGTTCGAATTTATATTACAATCTTAATAAGCAACACTAATGCTTAAGCACAAGATAATCGATTTAAATTTAGGTTACATATTTTAGTATCAAGTTTCTTATTGAAAACATCTGCCTTTTTTAGTCAAAGTTACTGGTTATTAAGTTTTATCTTAAAATATCAATACATAACGATAAATTAACCTGAACTCAACAATTTTCATTAATATTCATTACAGGGCCAAAACCTAAAAGAAAAAGTAGCAAAATTGGCAAATAAATAACATTTTTTCTTATATCAAGTTCTTAAGAAATTTACAGTGGGTAAAGAAAAAAACTATATATCAAATTATATCAAATTAAAATTATAAATGTCACACAAAAAAATTAGCGCATAATTATAGAATAACTAAAGTACAATTTTCTGTTAAATTTAAAATCTATGTTTAACTTTTATTGCGCACTGTATCGATATTGGAAAATTAACTCATAAATTTTTATTACAATACATTAAGGCGTTAAAGAATACTTAATTAAGGTTAGTAATATAACCTTTTTTACTGTTTTACATATTATTTTTTATTCTTCTTTATTTTGCTTGCCTCATTTTTGCTTTAATACAGCACGTTTGCCCTAGAGAAGTAGTGGGTACTTGCAAAAACAAAAAATGCATCTTCAGCTTATAGAAGATAATGAATCGATCAATGTTGTAAATGTATGAAAATATGTAAAATTGGACTTTAATACAATTTTTTTTTTTGCATTCATATTGTATTTGTTGTTTGTGGACTTATGAGGAATTCATATTGGCTTGTATTACATCGCAACCACTTACATACATATTACCATGTAAGTAGGTGAGTGTAGTGAAGGGTGGTAGCATTAACGAAAAACCTTTAGGTCATTAATGTACAATCCATCATCATGCACTTTTAGTTGGATGATGTATTAAGGTTTTCTGTTCAAATGAGGAAAAAGCAAAAAAAAACAGAAGTGAAATCCATTGATATGTAAAGTGGCCAACTACTAGATTGAGTGAGATATGCAAAAGCAAAAAATAAAAAATAAAAAAAGATACTTACAGGCAAATATTTCTTTCTGTTTCTGTTGATTGTGAACAAATATGCTATTGTTGCACTATGGGCTGAGGTTGAATAATATGAGAAAAACATTTTAGTTTATAAAAAGAGTGTATCCAAATGGGTTTTTTGGAAAATTTTCTATAACTTTTACCACGTAATAATACAATTTTATATGACCAGAGGCATAGTCCAATGTTTGGCACCTCGAGCATGTTGCTGAGGCATTTTGCACATTGATTTCAAATAATAAATAAGAAGTTATAATTGTTCAAGTTCAACTATGCAATAGCCGCAATAGCAACCATGAGTTAGTAAGCAACTGCCATATAAATTTATTTCCTGATTTATACTTAAGAGTTCATTATGAGTATTATTATGGTACTAAAATTAATGGAAGATTTATGCGTTTTAAGAGGAGTTTCTTTCTGGTTAGTAATATTGGAGCTAAGGTAATTATGGATATGGTAAAATTCAAATATCGGTTTTGTTTATATACCTTAATTAAAGCAAATATTTTTACTATATCGACGCATATGTGAGATTCTTGCACTTCTGCTTGATATTCGAAAGTGATAATTTTTATGATAATTTTAACGTCGTAAGAATATTTGTGACAAATTTCTTAAAAATTATTTTAGATATGGGACTTTTACGCGGGCTAAGTGAAATGAATAAACCTAAGTAAAATAATAGAAGATATAGATCCATCATCAATTTTTATAGGCATATTATGGTGAAAGGTGTAAAAAGTTAAACTTCCTTTCCCATTATTGGTCTCTCAACATTTTCTCTTTTAACATTCTATTAACTCTTTTATAGTGCTTTCTGTCACGTTGCTCGAGCAGGTTGTCCATCAGCGTTAAAAATCTACTCCATCTGCATACTATTCCTGAGTTCTCAAAAAACAAAGCTGAAGTCATAAACGCCCAAGAAGTATTTCTTGTTTTATATGTATTTATTTAAGTCATTAAAGAAGTTTATGTACATAAAATTCTGCAAGATTCCAATTCCACATGTCAAACTGCTCTTAGATCGGCCCATAAATGACAGACTTACACACTACCATATTAATACACATAATATGGTGTAGGGTTTCATATAGTCGGTTTTATCCTAACATAGCATTTATATATATTGTTTGTTTTTCATCAAAATAAAATCCTCGGACATCCTCTAATATACGTATAATTAATATTCAAAACAAATTGTTCGAATATATTAAGTATACGCATGTCTATTAATAGTAGTATAACAAATATATTCTAATATACGTATGATTAATATTTTTACCAAAATTAAGTATACTAAAGTTTTGGGGACTCAATGAGATAAATAAATTTTAATAAGAAATTCATTAAATAGTTTCGAGATAAAATTTTAATCAGAAGATTCATTCACATTGGAAAAATATTTGACAAAATAGAAGTTCAACTTAAAATTTAATTTCTTACTGTCGAGTTCGAACTTTTTAAAGAGAAAATAATTTAACCTTAGGTTTTTAAACCCCAAAATTGTAATACAGTATTGAATGCATCAACTTGATTTTGATTAGTTCCAAAAATCCCTTTTCAGACTACACCAGAATAGGAGGTTGGGGTATTATTCTTTAGTACTGATGAAGTACAGAAAAAGTAGTCCTTCACCAACTGATCGACGAAGATTTTCTTTTTGAGTCAATTTCATTAAATGTTGTCTATCATTTAAATGCAGGTCGCAATTTTGGATATCTTGTTAATGAATGATCCAATATTTCACCGATTGGCTCAGAAGCAATTTTGCTGCAAAATCCGTTAGCTGAATATATACCATTAAGAAATTAATTTCCTGTTCCGGTTGTTACAAAGAAGAATTCTGTATAGATACACTTTTATAATAAAATATACTTTATTATATTTTTGTCGATTTCTGGCCATAGTACATTAAAAGGGTACAGAATATAGCTTCTGTTACAAACTTACCGCTTTAATGTCATTTTATGTAAATGCTACAAATACAAAAGAAATCGCATGTAACGGAATTTAAGGTTTGATTTTTGTTCTATCGTTTCATGATGATGGCAAATGATGTAAATGGAAAATATGTATTGCAGTCTAATACAAACTATGGCCCTAAGAACAAAGGTCAACATTGTACTCTACAGCTACACAGGAATATCAAACTTATTTGTTTAATTTGACATCACTTTGAAAGGAATTTAGTTGCGGTTGTCTGTTACATTCAGAAGAAGTCTGTGTCGATTTAACAATGTCCCTACGTCATTCAGTCTGTGTGAATGTTGTGAACACTCTATATGTTGGAATTTTAGAGATATCGTGATAAAATTTGGTGCAATTTATTAAACATCGGTCTATAATTTTTTATAGGGCTAAGCCGAAAATGTCCTCAATTGGCATAAACTCCGATGATTTTTTAAACCGTTTTTATGGTGTCTGTTTTAATAGACTATTACTCTCTTATTTGTATTTGCATGTTTTGAGAGGCAAAGACTTTTAGCGGGAGACTAATGTGGAGCATCAAAGTTGGTTGTAAAATTATTTGAAAACTCTTCAGTTGTCTAAATCGATATTTTAGAAAATAATTCTGTAACTTTTGAAAATTTAGAGAAACTTTAGTGAAATTTCACAAGTTTAGAATTGAAATGCTTTCGAATTGATTTGTGGTAAATAGAAGTTGTCATTTAGTCATTTAAATATTGTGTCCACTATATAAAACACAAATCAATTAAAAATCTGAAATAGCAATTATTGTATAATTAAACAATTTTTTGTTCTGAACTTTACACTTTATATAATTTTACAAAGAGTTCTCTTAGAAAACTTAATCCGAAATTTTATCATATTTTTTGTTAAGTTCTCAAATCCCAACGCTTTTGTTATCTTTAATTATATTTAATATAAAGCTACAACATTAGGAACAACCTTTTTTATGTTATGCTCAAATTTTAAAGTAAAAGTTTGATTGTCACTGATTTTATTTAAGTGCAAATATTTAAAAAAAATACAAAATTACACAGAAAATAAGAATTTTAGATTAATATTTTTAATTTTAAATTTTTATTCTCAATAAAATTGTGTGACTATAAATTAAAAAAAAAAACGTTTAAGCACCACTGTAGTTTAGTCTTATAATTCCTTTAAACAGAAAATGCTTTTAGATTTCCTTGTAATCTCAAAGAATTTTAACCATCTTTTTCAATAAATTGTATAAATTTAACATTTATTAACTAACTAAAATCCATATTAATATCTCTTGTAAATATTTGCACTAAATTTAATACAGCAGACATCTAAATTGTCTCTTTAACTATTTAAAATTATTAAGAAATCAATATAAAATAAGTGTTAAATGGAAAAAGACAAGGAAAATGAAAAAAAGTATTTATATAAAATACTACTCCTTCCCAGAATTAACACTCCAACGTGTGCTAGACACTTGCAAAACTAATAAATATTTTCCATATACGATTATTAAAATTGTTTAACTTGTTTAATGCATTTTTTTAAAGAAAATATTAATTTAAATCTTAGTTTTTTCTCTCTTTTTTCTCTACCTCCTTTTATACCCTACACCAATACAAGTGGTGAAGGGGTATATTAACTTTGTCATTCCATGTGTAACGCTAAGAAAGAATCTTCACAGACCTCATAATGTATATATATTCTTGCATCAAATCAAAATCTGAGGAATTTTAGTTATTTCAGTCTGTCTGTCCAACTGTATGTATGTATGTATGTATGTATGTATGTATGTATGTATGTCTGTATTGTCTGTCTGCCAGTCTGTGTGTCTGCCCGTTCATCTGTATGTTTTTGGCACGCTTGCATCCACAATAATTAACACAATGAAATTTGGCCTGAGTAGTCATGAAAAGTTTCCAAAATCAAAAATTAGAATAAAGTTTTGTCATAATATAAAGTTATATATACTGCGTTAGCATTCCAAAAATTATCAAAATCGGTTCAGTAGAAAAAAACATAGTAACTAATTCTGTGACTCATTAAGTGTTCCTGTGTTACATTTAAGAAAAACGTTTATATATTCCTTAAGTTAGCAAGTGCGTAAGTACGAAACATAACACGTTACTTCCCACAAGTGTGGTGTAGGGTAGTGAAGATTTGGCATAGCCGAATATAGCAGTCGTACTTGTTTCTTTCCTAATAAAATTCATATCACGATGGAACAAAAATCTATATAAAGTTTGTACAACTCAGAGTTTTTATTATTGTTGTTGGTGGTGATGGTGGTGTGAGATTGGTTTGTTGGTTTGTTGTTCCAACGATTGTTTCATGCCTTTAAAATATGACCACCTTATAGAGTATGAATACGTACTTATGTGTGTGTATGTGTATAAGTATCTAGAAAAGTATTAGTAAATTAATGCTATAATATGCATTCAAAGTGATGTGAATTACAGTAATTTTGTAGTTGTTGTTGTTATTATTTCTGCTGCTGTAGCAATAATAACATTGATGCTGATAATATGGACAATGGAAAAATTAAGAAAAAATGGCATAAAGGAAACAGTGGCAGCCACAATGTCTTTCAAAGAAAAAATACAACAAGAAAATAGTAAAAATCTTATATGCATTTATATGAAGACAAGATATTTTAAAAATGCATTTCCACTTGTCTTTTATAGATTCGTTTGAAAATTGGATTTCTCTTTAAAGCAATGTTGCCATGTATTCCAAAAATAATACAAATGAAGAAAAAGGTTTTATTATATTAAGTATGTGTTATCTGTCTCCTAAAGTATGACTAATCTCAACCGAGTTCTATCGCCTTGGCATAAAAAGCCTTTAATTACCTACATTAAAGATTCGAGTAAAAAATAATTCGAGTAAATAATCCTGATAATCCAATAAACTAAGAGAGTTTTAGCTTTTTATATCAATTTTCATGATCCACTGATTAGGAATCTTTTCGATCATAAAAATTTAGATACAACTTAATTAAATGTGTAATATTTTTCCTATTATTTTTACCTTCTGATCAAATTTTTATAATTTTTGTATAGTAAATAAAGTACATATTGTTGCACATAAGAACTAAATTAATCCAAATGGTTTTGTACTGAACCTGCTAGTTTTACATAAACATTTATAGGCCGTTGTCAACAATAGACCGACATACATTTAGACAAACAGACAGACAGACGGATGGACAGACAGATGTACATAGATAAATCGACTCAGGGTGATTCTGGAATATATATGTAGAACATTTGGCTTATAGGAAAGTGTACCCTCGTGCAGCATTTTTTGTACACAGTGCCCACAACTATCAAGGAAACTTAGAAATAAAAATAGGAGCAACCCTACATAATAATACAGTACTAGAATCCATTTGGGGAAGCAAGGTGTAGTGATTAAAGTACTTGTAAAAAAATAATTATTTCAAACGTTGCAGATTCAAAACTCGTCATAGACAAAGATTGTTAATGTGACGCATGGAATATTAAAAATGTGTCTTTCTTCTTTTCTGGTAAAATAAAGAAACGCCAGAGGAAAATCAGTTAGATTCAATCTACCGTCTCAACTACTGTGGAAACAGAGAGAATGGCATATTAGTAGAGTTCCTAACCATTGCATTACACATAGAGAGCTAGGAAATGATTGATACAAATAATACGAATCTGTATTATCCCAGAACTTAACTACAGTGAACCAATTATTTGCTTAACAATAAACACAACTGGAAACATTATTGAGGCTCTATGCTCCGTATAAATGTCATTTAGGCGATCTTGAAGTTTGAGAGTCCCACCGAGCACCCCTTTAATTAAAAGCTTAAATAAGGAGTGAGATCAACAAATTCTGAACATACATATATGTTAATAAAAATGAAATCCCTTAGCTTACAGTTTTATTATTTAGGCATCTGGTAGAAAATGCAACTTTACGCCGAGCTTATTATTAAGACTATAGTCCCGAATTTGGTATAAACCACTACCTCCACTACCACTACGCATGTTAGACTAGAACTGAAGACCCAACTAGGGCCATCGACGTACGAAGTACACAGAAGTTAAAACTTGTCGATTAACCACTGTAGTTCTCAGATATTTTACCTAAGAAATAGTGTTACCATATCGAATGAGTGCAAGGGCGTCTAAAAATTTACTTATGGTCAACAGAGTCCCCATTTTTTCCCATTACTACACTTATATATATTAATACAGCTGACCTACCATTAAAAATTTTGACGAGGATTTCCTATTTTTAAAGAAAAGTCAGAGATTTTCAAAGAGGTGGCAATACTTATCTTTATTCCTTTTATTATACCCTAGAACAAATGAATGTATATATTTAATTTTTCATATCTTTTGTTATACAAAAAAAGACAACACAAGATCACATATATATTATATATTTCCGGAATAATGGTATACACTAATTTGTTTAAATTTTAAGCTAATTTCTTTAGTTACCATTGGGAACAAGTAGAAAATAATAGTCGTTCAATCTCGACTATATACTACCCCACACCACAATTTTCGCTAAAAATGGGAGCTACCTAAAATTAATAAACTACCTTTGCATAAATTATTTTTCTAATTTATGCTTATTTGTGTCCAATTTCGTTAAAATGTTTTATATTTAGAACTTATATGAGCTTCAAATCCCATTCCGTTGAAATGTATGGGGTAGTATGGGGGCTAAGTAAATCTTTAGCCGATAATAATGACAACTCTTAAATTTTATCAAGATAACTTTAAAATTGCGTTTTTATATTGTTTGCAGTTTTTCATGGATGGCCTGACCGACGAACATGGATCAGAAGGTCTAGCGGATCTAACGTAATACTTAAAAGTTGTGTTAGTAATATCCCCACCTGCTTTTCTGTCAAAAAATAGTCAAAGAATTAAATTAATATTTGCTATTTCATATATTTGCGTTTATCGAGAAATGATATTTTATATTCGCCATAACCGAATATTTTCCTATATAATTCCTTCACTCTTGTATGTCATATAATTTTTTTTGCATTAAAAAATGTGACTTTAGTAAAGTAGTCACTCAATCATCTATAATCTATTGGTATGGTCTGGATGGGCATTTGGATGTATAATATTGTGGTGCTGTTGTCATGACTTATATGTTCAATACGGTGATGTCTGTAGTGGTGACGTGATGGTGGTAGTTGTATTTTGGCGGTATTTGATGTTAAACGCAATTTTTGTCTTGGTTGTTTTGAAGCTGCAAGTGCTGTTCCAGCTTATTTCCACATATGATGTGAAGAGTAGTTAGATTGAAAATGTTGTTAAAACGTAGTTTTTCAGGGAAATATATGGCTCCAGAATATGTGTGTAGAAATTGTAAGATTGTACTCTTAATTTGTAAAAGAAATTTTCTATTCAATTCTCAATTTACTCACTCAAATTAATACAAAAATATTGGATTGTAATAGATCCATTTTGAAGGCAAATATTTTGGTTAATGTTTTACCACGAAAAACTGCACGATTTTCATACCAGAAATATAAAGTTCTATCAATAAAAACCAAAAACAAAAAGAAGCAAAAATATGATCGACAGCATTCACAAATGATTTCTGTTTATATATAAATTTTTTATTCATATTATAGACCATATGACCGCTGGCATTTTGTTTTAACATCATCTCGGTTTTTTTTTGTTGCTATTATTTCTGTAGACACATTTTGATCCTATTAAAGTGAGACATGTTGGTGTTCATGCCTCCAAAACAATAAACTATAAGAATGAATGAATGACTGAAGAGTCAGTGAGTGAATGAGAAGAGTATGGGCTAAAAAGGAGTAATATCGAAATTTGAACATTCCTGGAAAGAAAACTATAACAGGCTGGTAACAAATCTAGAATATATATCCATCCCCAAGTCGTATGGAGCTTAGATCGATTGATAGAAATCGCTGTCTTTGAAAAATAATTGACATCGCAAACAAACTGGATCGACAATATGCTAAGGATTGGATGGATTCCTTGCAGCGAATTGAATGTAGGACAGCGATTCACAATATTCTAGGACAGCGATTCACAATATTCTAAGGATATCACGCTTCACAGTATTCTAAGAATAATAACCGTCGAAGGATTTGAACTATAATACTTCTGAGATTAAGGAACCGGTTCCACCTACGTAGCAGAGCATAATTAGTTCTAAACATAGCACCTAGTTGTTCATCTTAATCCAAAGAAATTTAAATTTCTTCTTTAAAATTTAAGTAAAGGCAACGTCTGGTGGAAATAGCGAAAAGTCTCACAGAAATCATATAATCGATATTTTATAGATGTCTACAAGTATAAGAGATTGATATTTAGAAACCAATTGATCGGACAATCATTCCTAGTCGAACGGAAACTTGCTACGTCCAGGATACTCATTGCTTTACGGATAGATCCAAGTAGTAGTAATAATAAGGCAGGACTGGGACTCTTTTAAGAAGAATCAGAAACTGAAATATATCTTCCTATTACCAGACCTAAAACTGTTATTCAGGCGGATGTACGTTCAATCAGCAAATGCATAGTCTGGGCTTGGAAGAACTTAGTCGATTTTGCACACAGAGATCTTGTATATATTTGCTTTTAGTCAAAAGCTAATCCTTACTGGACATTCCATTCCAAGTCAACATAGATGTCACCGCCGACATCGAATGTAGTGTATGTCCAATCTTTGGAACCCAGAGATCCCTAGATTTCATGCGGGTACTTTGCCAAGAAATTTAACTAAACTTCTCAACCTCAGGGAGAGTTATCGACGATGACTTGTGGTTGAGAAGTTAAGATGAACGAAAAAAAAACGGGAAAAAACACATTAGAATCAATATTTTGATTGTAGTAAAATTTTTTTGCCCATACATTTGTAGCTAATGGATTCAGTGGTATTGTTATTATTGTTATGGTCTGATATTTTGACGTTTGGTGGGTTACATTATTTGACTACTGTATGTTAATCTCAACCATCTGAAGGATGTTTTAACAATAAAAAACAACAAAATAGCAGCAGCCTAAGTATCAACAAGCAACAGCAACAAGTACAAACTATAAAAATTAAAAAAAGAATCATAATTTAAATAAAAATTATACTACTCGGTCGGTACTTGTATTTATTTCTACCTAAAGGCGCTAAAATATTATTTCTTTTTTTCTCCTCTTATGCTTTATTATGGCAGACTAGAGAGCTTCTGTCTATTATTAATGGCGAAGAAGAAAAAAGTCATTCTTGTATGGTGGGCTGGTCTCATCTTGGCTTTGTGGCCTGATCATGTTTTATGGCATTTCTTCCTTTTTTTTTTTGCAAAACATTCCTTCTTATAAATTCATATTAAGTTATTTCTAAAAGTTAATAGTTAATAATATTAATTAAACATGAATTCATTATTCTTTATGGCTTTAATAATCATTTGGTTCCAATCGTTTTTTTTTGCAGTCTCCTATTATTGGCATTTTCTTATAAATATGTAGATTATTAAAAAAATCTATGTAATTTTAATTAAATAACAACAAAAGTTTAATAAAACAAAATACAACAAGAAAAAATCTTACAAAATCAATTAAAATTCTTTAATAGAATCACAATATCAGAGCTGCGTTTTTCTTCTCTTTATACCCTACACTACCATAGGTGGTAACAGGCAAGAAAAATTGTGCTACCATCACTTTTAGGTATTTCGATCCACTTAGAATCAATTTATGAGACAATTTAAAGATGTTCATCAGCCTGGCTGGCAGACAATCTGTCCACGTAAACCTTGTGAACAAAATGCAGGCCGCAGTTCTAAAGATATCTTAATGTTATTTAGCATGTGTCATTATTTTGGCCAAGGCTAAAGTCAATTAATTGGTAATGATGGGCTCAATATTTCACTAAGCCCCCAAACAAACGTTCCCCATGAATCGGGGATTTAAAGCCACACAAGTCCTAAATAAAAAGCGAGTTTAATGATTCAACTTTCCTTTCAAACAATATTTTGAAGGATTTAGTCTTACATAATTTCCCCTAGTCTACACAAAAAATTCCTTTTAGAACGCATTAATCCCACATGGATCACAGTACCAGTATAGTACACAGCATTCTTAAGCATAAATTAAAAAATACCTTTATAAGAGGGAGATTCATAAATTTTTGGTAGCTTCGACTTATAACCGGCAATGTGCTGAAGGGTATTAAATAGTCGTGCTAGATCGACTATAATTTCTTACTTGTTTTATTGTTGTATTTGGTTCTCAAATGTTATTATTCGATATCGCGCATGTAAAAGTGATCAAGGTGTGCTATTAAAAGGTGGGGTTTTGTGATGAGTGAACACTAAAGTGCCCGAAGTTTAAGGTTTTCCGTTTTTAGTGGCTTAAAGAGAAGCTTTGGTTTCATTGGCAGGAATTGAATTGAAAGTTCTTTTTGAGTAAAAAAAAAAACAAATTACATCATACAAAAGGCAAATTATTGCAATTATTAAAAAGTGCTTTTCGATTTATTACGAATGTCTCATTTTGTTCTTTTGCTTGTTTTTATAATAAAAGAATTATAATTGATTCCTCAAATAAGGCGAGCTAACAGTAACCATGTTTAAAAACAACCATAGTCATTGAATTCTTATATTAAACATTAAAGGAACAGATAAGAAGATAGATTGCCTAAGATTACTCATCCCAAATAATTCATATCATCCATAATGAACCTATGGAATTGATTCACATATTCTTAGCCTCCTGAAACAAAAAAACATATTTTACTTGTATATTTTTTTAATTTCGAAAAGATCAGCAAATCTCAATTATAATGAAAATAGTTCCGAATTCATCCGCGCAAACAAATAAGCTGTGCAACATTAATTTTCAATAAATCTGAATCTTTTAATCGACAGGATTTATTTGCAAGTACTTAAACATTTTAATAGCATTATAACTCAAGACCTTGGATCCAGTAGCGGCTCCCGGAACGGGGTTATAGAAATGAAAATTTTGATATCTCAGACAATAATTTATTTTTCCAAATGCCAAATTGTTTTCATTAAGAAAAAAGATAAACCCAAAATATCCTTCATAAGGAGTAGAATATGATGACGGATTTTGAATCATTCATCTCTTGGAGACTTAATATATCTCTAATTAAAAATAGAAAGATTTATATCTTCTATTTTAAATCAGACATTCTTTGATCTCTGCATGGAGTTAATCTAATTCTTGAGAAACTGTTGTCCGACAATTTTGCACAAATATTGTTTTTCTATAGATTTTACAAAATTTCTCTTATTTTCATTATTTTCTACTTTTTCAAACTTTAATTTATGATCCCTCACATATATATTAATTTTTCAACATTCCACAATATTTCCATGACAATTTGGAAATAATTTTGATATGTTGTTTCCAGTTATACAATTCATTGTTTTAATGAAGCATCCATATAGCCAATCATCCATGATGACTGTTCAATATCATATTAATTTTTTGTTCATGAAAGCGCTAAATGAGAAAAAAAACAGTGAAAGAGAGGAACTTCATCAAAAAAGCAATAACAACAACAACAGTATCCATAAATGAAACGTTGTAGGCCATTTGTAACTATTTGTCAAATTGTTTGTCGCTGATTTAATTAACGTTATGTTGACCATGTTTAAAACGATTCAAAAGACTCTTAACTTCTTTTTTTTTTGTATTATAAACACCAACTACCAATTGATGTTTTTCATAAGTTTAGTTTTTGTCGCTAAATAGAAAGAGTTGTTTATTTTGTGGTTTTAAAGATGAAAATCATAAGTCAGTATTAGAGACAATAATATGAAAAAGTCATTAATGTTTCCGTCTGTTCATTTAGCAATATAAGAAAAATGTTATTTTAGTTTACCAAGCAGACATAGTGACGATGACATTTATATTAGAATAATAACAACTTATGGCCCCCTTGGACTTACTATCTCTCAATAGATCTGTCTCTTTCTCTCTTAAACTTAATGATTTATTTCGAAATGATCAGTTGCAGCATAAATTTAATTCCATTTTTTAACTAGTAATTTTCCATTGATTGCAGAAAGTATTTTATAGCAAAAGGTTGTACATCAATGTCCACATATTTATTTCTTTTTCTAATTTTCATTTATTTTTCTATATTTTTATTCATTTATTCCTTTTGCAAAAAAAAAAAGCTTACAAAAACGAAAAAATAAAAGAGGAGGAAGATTAACATTAATTTTAAGATTCAACAGCAGTTAACAGTCATTATCATCATTAATGTCCACGCATCAGCAACAGCAACATTAGTTACTTGCGACCAGCAACTGCAACATCATCAACAATGAAAACAAAAATATCATTTTCATGTCAAAAATGGCCAACACCATTTCATGTTTATGGTCAGACGACTTAACAACTTTGCCGTTTGTTTTTTTCTTATTTTCTTTACAGATTGAGTTTGTTTTTCATTTAGTTATTATTTCCTGGAAAAGGAAGAACTAAAAGCATTAAAAATTTCACACAAATATGGTCTAATAATTCATGCCAATGTGTGGCTAAATACGTTATAATATCAAAAATATATATGAACTCTAAGTACTTGGAAAATTAAACCATTAAGAGGCGAATACTACAAGTGATTGTATGTGTAATTATGGAGGAGGTCACGTCCAGCTTGAAAACACGTTTTTTTTTTTTTTTTTTTTTTTTTTTTAATAAAATTTTGTGAAAATACGATTTTTATATGAAAAATTCAATTTTGATTGAAAAAATTCAATTTTAGTGAAAAAGTCATGTGTAATCCAATATATACACGATATCGAACCTTGTCCGGTAATAAAGATCATTCGAACAATGCTCTGATTTTAGTCCAATGTAAGCAAGACTAATCGAGGCAACTTGGAGGATATTGCCCCGACTACTCTTCAAACGAACCTCCGTCTGCTTATCAGATTTGGACAAGATAGGATGTGGCTACGACATTGTTCCCATTCAATATCTCAAGAACTCTCTTAAGTGACAGTTAATGCGGTATCTGCACATTGCCGCTTTGGAATACATTCATCAAGAATGGGTAATTCAACAAACGGGGTTTGTAGGATTTGTCAAAATGAGTTAAAGAAAAAGGAAAGAATGTCTCACCTTTTTTGTGCAACTGACCGCTGAAAAAATAAAACATCCCCTAACTATCTCTTCTACTTTCACTACAGACATCAATCCTCCATCTCTTCTTAAACCTTTTCTGCTTACATCTTCTTTTCACTTCAACTTAATTTTTCTACCTCTCTCTTTTTTGGTATCACAAAGTGTTCTTTAGGACCCAAGTGAACCACATTCTGTACTTTATTAATCGTCAGCCTGATCATCTAAACTAACTAACTAAACTAACTTAAGTTTTGATAGTAAGTAGCGTCAGGCAACAAAGAGTATTATGGAAATATCACTACTACAAAGCAAATTAAACTCAAATACGATCATTGGATCTATTAATAACCAAAATGTGTGATCTCGGAGAACATAAGCAGTATTACTCTATTGAATCATCAAGTCTGAAAATAACACTTAGAAATGGCAGCGAAAGAATTTCTGTACTGCTACCAAAATACTGATGCTACCAAAATTTCCAAAGGTTTTTGCCCGCAAGACAACAAAAACTTGCCACGTGCTTTTCCCCATACACAGAGAGTTTGTAAATCAACTTTTTTTGGGAATAACTTTGAATCGTTAAAAATATATTTATGATTTTTCAAATGGTTGAATCTGAGGTGGTTCCAAGATGATTTGGAAGAGTGTAGGGCCCTATATTGTCAGGAATGGAGTCAGTGACCCTCAAAATGTGTTCAATACGGGTATGATATTTCTTTCTTAAAAGTAATTAATGGGACGTCCTTTATAATGACATGGTGATCACTTCAGGGAAATTTTTAAACATGTTTTATATAGATTGGGATTTGGGTACTTCCGCATGGAAAAGGTTGATATCTTTTAATTCTTTTGGTCAAGAACAAGTTCATGAAATTTTTCTTACTTTTTTATTTTAGAATTTTAGAATTTGAAATCCTCCAAATTCTAAAGTTTTCACAGATTGCAACTATTTGTATTGGAAGTTTAAACCTTAATTTAAAATCCATTAAAAATTAGTCTCTCTCAAGTCAAACTTTAAAACCAAAAACTTTTGAAATTTTACTCTCTTCTTATCCCAAATCAAACTTTCGAATTGATTATATTTTTCATTCCATTATTTTTAATATTAATTCGCATTTAATTTCACAATTAAAATTAATCAATTTAACTTGATTTACGATATAATTTGATTGGTTATTGGCTACTGAAGATTTTCCATTAATAATTTTATTATTATTAAATTAATATTAAAATGTTAATAATAAAAAATTAAAGGTTTAACTTTAATACCATTCTGCTCATAAGCGATTAAGTATACAGTGGCAGTAATAATATGAAGTAAGAAGCTTTACCAAAATTAAAAAAAATATGTTCCGTCGATAGCAAATGGTAGTTGAAGTGAAGTGAATTCAGTTAAAAATTGTAGATATTTAACAACAACTTCTTCTCTTCATGCACTTGCAAACATTAAAAATTAAACTTAATACGCACATTACCAACATACGTTCATACAAACATACATATGTTTGTGTGGGTATATATAAAAATAGATCTATGGACTTGGCTTGATTGTATGACGATGATGTGTATTTTTCTGGTGCCCAAGTTTGTAATAGACCATCAGTAAAGCAAACTGACATTTTGCCTTTTTTGCCATAAATATGATTGATATCATTGTGGTGGTACAGGGGCGTGGCTTTTTGAAATGTGGAAATAATTGAAATAAAAAAAATGGAAAAAAAATTAATTACACTATTTTTCAAAAAAAAAAAAAAAATTATAATAAAATAAAATGATATTAATAAATGGGTAAAAACATGGGAACAGCTTAAAGCAGTATTGCCGAAAAATGAATGGAATTAACATTATAATGAATCCATAATAACATATCATGAAAAACACTGTCTAAATCTTGATTTATAATTGAAAAGAAAAATATTCCTCGAACTTGAGTTTGAAATAAAATTGAAGTAAAAGCAAAATACCTGAATTATATTAACGATGCCTTAAAATGTTCGAGTTAAAGTTGATGACACGAATGGCACACCATTACGATCAAGCTTAAGTTCAGTAAAAATTGCAGAAACCTTCGAACGGAATGGAACTAAAACAGAATCTAAACGAGAAGTTTAACGAGAAACTGAATTAGAACTGAACTATTACTGAACTTAACAGCGCCCAAATATTGCAGCAACTGAGTCCCTTCAGAAAGTTTTTAAGATGTTAATCAATAATAAAGTCCTGATCACATCAATAACCATATAATTCTGGTAATCAGACATCACCGTTTATGATTCCATCGGTGCTGTATTATAGCATGTAGCTCGTCTGAGTAGTAAACCATACAGACGATCAGTTTTCGCGGTGGGATTAGCTCCAATTACTGCAAGACATCAGCATTAAGGTTACCTTGGTTACTCCCATATCCATTCATTTAGAATGCTTTGCCATTATATTTTATGATGTACGATATTCCCAGACAATATTTGACAAGTCGAAGTTTTTAAGGGACCGAATTGATATATTTGCTTTAATCTCAGCTTTGAAGGACATGGGAATGTTTAATTTCTTAATAAAGAGAAGGGAATCAATAGTCAATGAGCTCTAGGATTATACTCTTCGTTGCTGTACCTCCAGAAGAATGCTTTCCTAGTGAACAAATCAACAGTGCTCATCTGTCGCCTATGTTTCTACTACAGATGTATGTTGCCGTCATTACCTTAAATATTCTAGCTTGTGTGTCCTTACTTTACGTAAATCTGTTAAAGTTCCATAAGGCTACATCGACAACATATGCTATCGTCCTAAGATCTAAATAAGTCCATTTAAATAAGCAATCTGTTGAATGCCAAATTCACCAATAAAGGTGAAAGAACGCTTGCTAGATAAGTTCCTTCAAGGCACGTCTCATAATAAAGACGTTGGTCATATTCGATGCAATTACCCATTTACAGAGAATACTAGATACGAATACAACAATAGCCTCTCTTAATCCTAGATTACAAAAAATTCGATTAATATTTCGACTTATTGGAACTAAAAAAAGCTGAACTGGAACTGACCTAGAATTGAACTAGAATTTTTACAATATTTTATGTTAAATAGTTTTGCCCATACCTAAAATGTTATTAATTATTTTTTAAGTTTTATTTTTTTGAATTAAACCACGTTCAAATTTGTTGCAATTAATTCCCAAGGGAAAGGTAATTATTTAAGTTCAATACCCTCTTCTAAAAACGTCTCTGTTAAGTTGTATTTGTTGCATTTAGTTTCTAATGAACTTCCACACACTTAGTTTTACTTACTCTCTTTACTTCTTTGTATTTGCAGACATATTTGTAGTTTATATCGGCACTTGTAGGCTGGAAGCATTTTCCTCAATTATACAGTGGGAAATATGGATCATACATCAGTTTGATGAAATTTACAATTCTTGGAAATAAACTAGCCATCTTCATCATCATCGTCATCAACAACATTAGCAATAACAGCAGCAGCATCATTGTCGACATCATCAAAATCAAAACTAAAAATCATAAAATATAACATTTGATAAAGAAAACTAAACGCATAACAAATGTCTTCAATAGTTAAAGACTATTATCCATTTGTTCGTCCACATTTTGCCCATCATCATCATCATATCCGTTGGATATTTACAGTGGGAAGAAAACAAACAAATGTTGGATGTAGTCCTATAAATTCTGTGCGGTTGAAAGAGTTTTTTATAAAAAATATACGTGAATATATTAAAGGGTTTTACGAAGATGACTCAAAAATTCAGGTTTCGTTAGATAAACCCCTCTCCGAGCCCAATTCAAAATTATAAATAAATTTTCAACATTTATACATTATCTCCCCACAGTTCATTGAACAGAAGCGGCAAAGGCCATCTCTTCATATGTTGCAATTCAAGTTACAATAACCAACAACCACAAACAAAAATTGCCTATAAATCGTTTTTTGATATATTTTTTTCATTTTTGTTGTTAAATTCGTATTTATTCCTGATGTTTTGTATTAAACACAACAAAGAGCCAATATATGATTCAATAATGTCCGTCTTTTATTGTTTACAACCCAACAAAATGCATCGCAACTTAAATCTTAAATTGGAAAAAATGCAAAAAGGAAAATATATGTATGAAATGCATTTATGTATGTACATATATGTACTTTGATATAAATAAGTGTATGCGTATTAGTATGGAATTCCTAATATGTGGATTGGACCAAGATGAGGTTGATCTAATTCCTAGTAGCTGTTTTCCTTTTCTCTTTTTTGTTACAATGTAGTTTTGTTGTACTCTACATCATTGCAACGAGTTATGTATATAATTTTCAAAACGTTTATTTGAAGTCCTAAAGTGATCCCAACTATTAGTAATTTTTCTGAAACTAAATTCCATTCCTCCTTTATTATTTGTTTAAGCTCTGTTATGCTTTCATTTTAGGCATCATTTGAATAAACTTTGCAAGCCATGTATCCCCATAAGTTCAGGTTTAAGTCTGGACTGCAGGACGTCCACTCCAATAGCATTACGCTGTGTTCGTTAAAATAAGATTTAGACTACTTTGAAACAGGTACCGTAGCATTACTTGGTTGGAATATGAAATATTTATCCATAAAAGAGAGAAAAGCATCTTCCAGCAATTCGTTTTTAATTGTGTTATTCAATTTTGTTGGAACTAAACAAATTTTAGATTTGCTAAATGCAAAAATGCCGCCGATGAATCTGAGTCAGGACCATTTAAATTATTTTTTTCGTCAGTAAAAACTACCTTATTCCACTCCTCTGCCCACTTCATGTATTTTCGTTAAAATTTTTGATCGGAGAATAAAATCTTGTAAATCTTATATTTTTGTAAAGTTGTAAGATTGAAGCAGAGTATTTCAATTTCGGCACATATCAGTCACTAACTCACGTATGTGGTATACGTTTTTTTACAATTATTTACGAGTGTTGTTAGAAAAAAAAAACTAAATATCGACTATTTTTTGTAAAGGTCTTTTGAAAATAAATCTTATCTAGACGTATAATGCGGACTTATAAATTCTCATTCCATCCTCGTTTCTTGACTTTAATATGAACGTGTGATAACAGAACTGTCTCTCTGTCTCTCAAACTCTGTTTGTGTTTGTTTACATAATGAGTTTCTTTATTTCTTTTGATGATTTAGCACAAGTTCATTTGACGATTTGTTTGTTTTTGTTTTCCTCTTTTTTTCTACATAATTTTCAGCTTTTATTTATAAAATCTTTTTTTTTAATTTTTCTCTTTTATGTTTCACTTTGTTAAATATTTTCAAAACAAAACTCAACTCTTTGTTACAATTTCAAAGTAGAGTTGACAGTTGGTCATGACAGCCGTATAACATAAAAGACTCGATGTGACTTGAATTATATTTGAAAAGTTAATCATTTCAAATGAACTCTAAAAATGAACAACAATAATAAAAATAATAACAATAATAGTAATAATAATCATAATAGTGGCATAGAAAATCGAAAGAAAAATTCATAAGTTTTTTTTTTATTACCCTACACCATCACAAGCGATAATAATAACTTTGTCATTTCATGTGTAACGCTCAGAAGGAATCATCTCAGACCTCATAATGTATATGTATTTCTGCATCAGGTAATAAATTAAAAATTAAAGACCGATATCTGAAGCAGCATCTAAGTTCAAGCAAAAAAATTTCGTAAAGTTGTCGATTATAAATCCTCAAATTAGAATGAAATTTTGACATAATATTAAGTTATATGTACTTCATTATAATTTCAAAAATGTGTGAGTAAGTATATGTGTGCGTGTGTATGTACGAAATCTAACGTATTAACTTTACATACATTTGTGTTGGAGGGTATTGAAGATTTTGACACAGCCGAATACAGCATTCTCAAAAAGCTGTTCGACTCCGAATCACTTTCTGAGTCGAGTTAACGATGTCCTTCCGTCTGTCCATGTAAACAATGTAAACAAAACATGCATGGGGACTACCCCACTAGGTTCCTCCCGGAATAGGATTTTACTATTATGATAAGATTTGTTCAAATTAGGCTAATTATAGGCAAAAATCGTTATACGAAATTTTACAAATTCTAGCTCCCGCACTATCCCCTCAGAGAAAAAGGCTTTTAAAAATGCACGTATCTGTCTGTCTGTTCGTCCGGCTAGCTGTCCGTGTAAACATTGTGAATACTCTACAGGTCGCAATTTTTTTAGATATCTTACTGAAATGTAGTACGTATTGTTTTCGCCGAATGCCATAACCTATTGAAACTAGTCATGTTCGGTCCAATATTTCAGGTACCTCCCTTACAAATGTCTTCTCGGTATGAGATTTTAAGCTCACAAAAGTTCTAAACATAAAGCTGTTGGAAGAAATAGATCTTATGATATTCTACAACGATGTGTCAAATAATGCGAGGGTCGGCTAATTGCAAGGACATAGTTCTCACATATACGTTGGTATTGTAAGAACAATTGGTCCAATTAAGCGGAAAGAAAACAAAAATCAATGTACAGAATTATACGAGGATCGGTCCATTTAACCCCTAACAAAAGTATATTTAAACACGCATAAATTTTACACGAATATTAGTTTCACGAGTGTCGTTCGTTACTTTTTCGGCATACCAATATTGTGGTGTAGGTTATTACAAAGTCGGGATGACTGATTAAAACTTTCCTAATTCTTTTTTGCTAAAATTTGTTTAGAATGGTGAAAATGTTTAAATCATTTAACGCATCATTAAAATTTTTATGCTAAAGTTTTCATCATTCACTGAAATGATGAACATTTATTTGGAAATAATTTTTACAATTTAATTATTTTTCTAGAAGAGAATGATTTATTACAAAAAAATTTCATATGAAACGAAGAAAATGAAAAATTGCCTTTTATTTCTGAAACCAAAAATATTTCACGCTATTTTTCTTGATAATTTCTTTTAGTCAACTTTTATATATTTTTTCACATTTTTATTGTATTTTAGCACAAAAGTGAAATTCCTTTTGTGATTTTTTTTTCGCTGAATGAGTGAAACGTCTAAAGAAATATTGTTCGCAATAAAATTGTTAAAGTGAATATTTTTATTATTAATTTATACGAATAATATGGAGTGTTAACAATAATCGTTATTGGCCTTTTGTAGCTAATTGGTGTGCATGACTCTTAGTGTCATTGAAATATTTATTATGCCACTGTATTTATGATCAGTATGTAATTATACACTTTTTCATTCTTATTTAGCTTTAAACATAAAATACATTTCACACACATGTAACGCATTACAAGTGGCAGCCGAGTCATATAAAATTTCCTAAAAAAGACACCAGGTGTAAAACAAGGATGTCATTTCGTTATTTATTGTGATTTTCATAAAAATGTAATTTTTAATAAAGAATTTATAAGGAAACATAAATTGGCTTTAGAAGAAATTCAACTCAGCTCATAATTATGTACTTTCATATGGATTAGAGATATATCATTAGTAGATTATCACACATCATCGTAGATAGTTCTGTTAAGATTTAAAGACTTTACCTTTAATGGCATTTTCTATGAAAGCTATTTCGCTGGAATCGTATTGACGATGCTTAGTGATTTTGAATTGATTATTTAGAAATAATTCTGTAAAATTTGAACTGTTGGAGATATCTCATTAAAATTTCACATAATTATAGCTTAGGTATCTTTGAGTTGATTTGGAGATGAACATAATCAATCTTGTCTTGAATTTTAGGCACGAAGTACTGAAAAAGTTACCGGAAGTAAAGTTTCACTCCAATCTCAATTTGGCTTCCTTAAGTCAAACTTAACTCATTTTCATGCATTTTTAAGACTTTTGACCAGATAATTAATATCTCTCATTTTCAAATTAATTTGAAATTTTAATGTAGGAAACCTTTTTAATAGTCACTGTATAAAAAGTGTTTATTTGATAAGACGAATACTATAGACAAATAAGTAAGAATGCTATACTCAGCTATGTCGAATCTTCAATACCCTCCACTACAAATGCGTGTAAAGGAAATTCGTTATGTTTATGGAGTGGAGGGCATAAAGAACAGATATATGACCATATAAAGAACATTTTATATATCCATATTATTTTAGTAAATCCCTTATTTCGTCCCTGCGCTGACAAAGTAACTATGTAAAGATTTTCGAAAAAAAATTGTTTCATTTGAAAACCCAATTCGTCATACATATTCCCACAAAATCTTTTGTCAAAATCTTAACTGGTTAAATGAAATATGTTCGATTAAAATTTCCTATATAAACCAAATTGCCTATGTAAATTTTCTTCATATCTTCATATATCTAAAATGTATTGGAGATTTTTCATTTCTCAACCACAAATTACAATGTTAATAAAACTACACATAAGCGAAAGAATTTTCAAAAATATATTAAAATTATGTTTTTTTTGGGCAAATAATATTGTCCTTTGTCTCTGCCGAAAAAGTCTCTAAAATTTACATAGTAACTTTTCCCAACGCTGTGACGTTTTTTGAAGTTATTCAAGTTTTACTGAATAAAAAATTATAATTTTGATTTTAATTTACATGATTTTGTTTCATATGTAAGTATTAAGATAATATGAGAAGGATTAAGGTCTTCTATTCAAAATGGATATAATAGATGCTTTTTTGAAGATATCACATTGATGATTGAAAACTACTTTTCAGTGAGGGCACACTATGATTACTATGAACTGAATGTATTTTATTTTATTTGACTTTTTCCAAATTCATTCAGAAATATATTCTTCATTAAAATATGAAAATAAAAAAGTTCTAACATTTTAAAATACATAAATATTTAAAAAGTCTTATAAAGGTTTTATCTATAAAACATATACATATAATTCATATAATATAACATTTTGCAATAATCACATAATATTAAGTTTTTTTCGTTAGAAACATTTGACCAGGATTATAAGAAAACGAAAAATCATATAAACGTATGAGTGATATTTAGTTTAGTTGCAATAAGTATACGCACTCGGAATATAAGAAATTTATAAATAGTAAAAAGAAAATGAAAATTCTTCTATAGACAATCGTAGAAGAACAGCTCTAAAAGTGTACAAAACTCCAAATATTTATCGGAGACGTTCCATTTTGACTTTCGTGGCTACCTGACACTCCAATTATCAATGCTGAATTAGTTTTGGGGTCACTTAAGCAAAGGAAGAAAGTTTACGACTTGTTTTAAGACTTAAAATGGTGTGAGGAGTTTAACAATGGATTTCAAAATATCTTCGTTATATATTTGCCTCATATTCGTAATAAGAAATAGTTTAATAGTTTTTCTCACTTCCTTGCATCAATGAAATTTTTTAAAGACAGTAATCTCTGGGATCATCGCCGCCTTCTTAGCAACGTAAAACTATACTACGACTTGTTGCAACATTTAATTTTTCCAATTTCCTAAAAAAATCCCTACAGGTAAAACTTTACTACTGCAACTACCAATCTAGTTTAGAATGTCTAGAATGCTATTTTAAGATTTTTGCTTATGTAAAACAATGTTTACATCGCATAATTGATATTAGGACCTCGCAAAATTTAGGATAGTGTTTCCTGCTAAGATAAATTTTCACATTAAGGAGTTTTATTAGCTAAAAGTGTCATTCCCATTTACATGACTGTCGAAGTATATTGAATCCATCGGTTATAGATCTTCATAAAAATAATTGATGGTGGAGAGCATTAAACGATTTAATTCATATGTTAAAGTGGGTTTTGAAGTGTTTTGTTTTTTGTGTAGTAAAAGTGTTTTTGTGGTCAGGGGCATAGTCGGTGATCCTCCAAGTTTGGGCATCTTTTCTATCTCTTCTAGTTTAGCTTTAAATCGTTATTTAAGGTCCAGTTAGACATTTTGAGGAAAATAAAAGTGATAAGAGATTTTTGTGTTTTTGACTTTAGCTCTTCTAAATTAGCCTTAAATCGCAATTTTACTTTTTCATATTAAAAATCGAGTTTTGGAAAAAGTAGAAGAGATAAAAGATTTTGTCCCCTTCGGCATTAGCATCTTATGTTCTTCATATAAAAATCGGTTTTTTGAGGAAAATTGTAACTCTATTAGTTTCTTTCAATTCATTATAAATTCTTCTATGAATTGAGACAAAAAAAAATGGGATATAATCTTAGCAAAAGTATATTAATATTCAAGACAAAATAAAAGTTCAAACTCATTAAACGCTCCACCACCACAAGTGATGAAGAAAGTTTTTAACTTTGATATTGCGCGTGAAACGCTAAGAAGTAATCACCTCATACTCTATAATGTAAATATGTTTCTGCATTAAATCTGATTCGATTTTCTCACATCCACAATTATTGACAGAGCCCAATGAGTTTTGTCCTTAGTATTTGCTTCAGTCCTTCGAAATTTACTATTTACTTTTTCAAATCAGCAAAATCGGTTCAGTATATAAAAAGTAACCTCTAAGTTCAACTTTCGTAAAATTGTCAATTAAAGATCGACAAATAGATTTGAAGTACTTTATTGACATTCCAAAAATAATCAAAATCGGTTCAGTAGAAAAAATGTTATAGCCGAAACATGACTTATATAAATGTTCCTCTTTTGTATTTAATAAAAAAACTTTTATGTATTGTATCTGTGTGAGCGTTTATGTACGAAACATAATGTGTTTACTTCATACGCATTGGTGGTAGAGAGAATATGCTTAAAGACAACAATGAATGTATACTAACTTTACATAAATAGCACACCTTTAATCTTGAAATAAATTTAAAACTTCAAAAACACTTTAATACATTATATCCAATTTTTAAGACTCAAGTTATGCTTTTTATTTATCCTCGGCTTATATACAAATCAATGTATTGTGGTTTTTCATTATATATTTGGTATCATTGTTATTCTGGGTGTTTTTTTATTTTTGGTCACCACAAAAATCTTGGAATTCTATTGAAATAATAGACATTTTGACTATTTAACCAAAATTAACACACACATATTTCTCAGCCTACAAAAGCCTACAAAAGACACTTATTTGTGATATAAACAATTTTAGTTAACATGCGACATTGCGTCTGACTGACCATTTTACAGCAGCAGCACAATACAACATCAACCAACAACAATAACGCCAATAAACAAATAGAACTTGATTGGTTTCGATTGGTAAATAAATATTTGACATAAAAATACGTCTTTTTAGAATACCTGAGGAGACAAATATTTTTCCTCATTTTTTTTACTCACTTTGGTTAACCAAACCAAACACGAAAGAGTACTTGAAACCAAATGAGAAACAAAATTATTTTCGTATTTGTGGTGTAAATTATTTAAAAGATACAAAATGTTAAATGAAAAAAAGTTTCTTAGTCATTACATTAAATGGTTTCTAAAAATTTTTGAAATTTGTTAAATACGAATTTTCATAAAAAGAATAAAACGCACTATTTATTTGCCACAATTGAAAAATGTTTGGAAAATTCCATTCTAATGAAGTAGAAATGCTCTATTTGGTCTGCAAACTTTTTATTTGGATAAATTCTATTTAAGTCTATTTCTAGAACTGCAAATAAAAAAAATAAATAAAATTGCCAATTTGGACAGTACGTTTAAGCTTCGAAAATTAAGGTAATAAAAAAGTAATTGAAATTCGTAAACTATCTTGAATGCATTCGTTAATAAATTACAGAATTAAATTCCCAAATTAAATCTAAAAGTAATGAATGTCATACGCACAATACACAGCCTAATGATCGATCACATCCGACTACATAATACCCTACACTATGATGTAAGAATAAGAAATTATAGACCTGCCCTTTTAGAATTTGATTTTATGATTTAGACCATTTATGAAATACACTTACTTCAACTAATAAACCATTAATTCATACCAAATTATAATGTCTACATATTACTTGACTTTTACAAGCTTAAAATCCACATGGACTGGCAACCGGACAAAAAGAGAGTTTCTAGTTTAGTTTCCAGTAAAGTTGCTAATTCAGCTTACAGTTATGTTTCCTGTTCATCTTATAGCTCAGTTTCTAGTTCAAATTCTATAACAGTTTCCAGTTGAGTTTCAGTTCCAAGCTGCGTTTTTCTTTAGTTCGAAGTCCAACTGTTAGAATTATCCACAGTTCAGCTCTCAGTTCAGTTCTGGTTAAATTCTAGTTTCGTTCTTATTGAGTCTAGTTCAGCTTCTAGTTCAGCATCTAGATCAGCCTCTACTTCAGTTTTAGCTCAGTCTTAGTTCAGTTCTATTTCAGTTCTAGTTCAATTCTTGTTCAGTTCTTGTTTACTTACAGTTTAGTTTCGAGTTCAGCTTTTAGTTCAGCTTATAGTTCAGCTTCTAGTGCAGCTTCTAGTTTAGATTTTACTTCAGTTCTAGTTCAGTTGTACTTCATTTCTACTTCAGTTCCAGTTTTTAATCACTTGCAGAACAAATTTAAATCTTTCATATGTTTTAATTGTGATCATTTGTTAATTCATTCTAATGATCAATTATCCCACGTAGTTTAATATTTGAGATAAAATTTTTCTTAAAGAAAATTTTCATTAGACATTGAACATGCTACCGCACTAAAGATGTTTGTAACATTTCCATTTACTTATGTATTAACAAAGGTTTTATACGATTGACCATATGTAGATGGCGAATGACAATAACAAGTGGGAATTTTAATAAGGACAAGGGACTATTAGCTTTTTTAAATTCAAAATTTCTGGCAAAAAAACCTGGACAAGATTAGATGTGGAACAAAAAGACTCAATCAAATTATGGTTCAAAGTACAAAACTAAATGTTCCTATTTCAATATCCTAATACTGTTAATTTTTCTTTCCAGCATGTCTCTTCTATCCATTAACAGTCTGACAAATTCACAACACACAATCTTTCTTTTCTATAAACAACAAGAACAACAAAAAATGTGATTTGTGACTTAATGTAAATTTTTTTTCCTTTTTCGCCTTTTCTTATATTTTAGCATTTTTCCATCTCCTTTGCAACTCTTTTACATGGTCAATGGCATGAGCGAGCGTATTATTATTAACGAATTGATTTTTAATAAAGTTTAACTTTAAATACAAAATTTCTCGTTTATCCAGTTCCACACATCATCGTCAACAGCGTCGACATGGGTGTAAGTATGTAACTAAATAAGAAAGTATTGGTGGTTTGTTAGCGGAATGCCAGGTTGGCAGTATGTCTGATGATGTCTTATGGTGTTGTCGTTGATGTTGGATGGTGGGGCCCCCATAGAATGCGTATGTACGCAATTCTACGCAATACACATGTTGTCAGGCGTTGAACGACAGATTTTATATGATTAAATTATGTTCATGGTGCCGATCATAAATTACTTAAATCATATTTTCCTTATTTTCTCTACACATTATTTTTACAGTTAAAATGTTAAAGACGTATAATTAAAATAATATTATGGGGACATTAAATCGAAAAGAAATAAGAAGAGATCACAGTATAGGAGTCACTATATTTAAAGAATTAGTTAGTTTTTCATAATATTATGGCCAGACGCATATTAATAAGGATGGATACTGAATTATGTTAATTTATTTGTTGTATGTCTAATTGTAATTTAGTAGAGGATAAATAAATATATAGAATTTCTAAGAATGATTTATTTGTAAACATGAGGTTCTTGTTAATAAAAATATCATTTTATGTTCTTAGAAGCAGAAGTGAAGATTTTTTAGGATAAAAGAAAAGGTAATGAAAATGAAGTTTAGGCTTAAATCAGACTAGTCATGAAATAATAAAATTTTTATTACATCAGTCAGATATAAGCGTCAACTACTTCACCTCTGTCCATATAGGAGTTTTCACTGAAAAATCTCGAACTGTTCTAACGTTACAGAATTATATCCAAAACAAATAAGAATGCTATATTCGGCTAAGCCGAATCTTTACTACCCACCATCATAATTTATTTAGAAATAAATAAGAATAGTGCACTCCCACATGCTCTATCCCAACATTACGTAACAGCTTCAGGATATGCGAAAATTATATACTTCTTACAAAGATTCCAAATTTCTTACGAAGATTCCAAATTTCATGAAAATTTCCCTAACAGCTTCAAAATTTTGTTAAAAAGGAGGTTTCCACTCCAGCGTTCCCTTCCAAAACTTTGTAAGTCTTCAATATTTTGTAATTAAAGGTTTTGTTTGAAGAGGGATAGCATTCTACTGTGCCCTATCCGTAAAGCGCTGTCAAAGCCCTATTCATGTGCAAATTTCGTGAGATTTTCTGTATAATTTATAGAGATATGCAAGGGGGTACCCTTCCTCAAATATAGGGGTAATATTTTTCTTCTATGGAACCTAGTTAAAATAGAAAACTTGTTAGGACAGTAATATATTTAAGCTCTGTCAATTTTATTGAATATGAGAGTGGAAACAATAGACAGACGGACAGCTAAATCGAATGAGAGTTTAATTTGATGCTAGAATATATTTTTCTTGGGTTACGCACGTAATCACATAGTTAACATACCCTCATCACTACTTGTGGTAGTGGATGGTATAAAAATCGATTTATACACTCTGTGCATCGAAACCCGTTTATTTGTAAGGACAAAATTTTTATGGCCCATTTGTATCTCATCCTCCTTAATTGGCAAAGAGACATTAAAAAGCTTATAAGTGTATAAGTCTGATGACTACGAGACTGCCTGTTAGACGTACAGTGTGACTTTAAAGGTCCCATGTCCACTTATCCAGTTTCTACAAGGTTTGGGACGAAACAAAGGTTCATATTGGGAAATGACTCAACACTTGTGTTAGATACTAAGCTAGCCCATGCTCGATTATGAGCATTAATATCAAACACTGGGAAGGTATACGTATTGATCTCACAAATCAAAACAACTAACTTCACAGATAAAATCAGACAAGATTGGAGATATTGAGCTTATTTTTTTTAAGCTAAAATGATTGGCACTTAATCCTTAACCTCAGTATAAAACATCGTAAGTTCTTCATTCAAAGTAGTATGGCATTCGAAGCTTCTGTGGAGAGAAGAATATCCTTTATTATCACCCATCATAGGGACATATGAAATCGAAATCACCTTGACCTTCTTCATGAACTATTCCATTCACTCAGGCCAGAGTTCCTGTAGTTATTCTCTTAAGCACTTTAGTCGGTCTGTCTTTGTCGCCATTTAGTTAAACGTATAGATTAATCACACTTGTTCTAAAGAAGATTTCTCCTAGTCCATTAAGAAACAACTCTTTGGGATGATAATTCGGATCACTAAAACCCGATAAGATATAAGGAATCCATATCATTTCATGATCCTGTGAACCGACCAATGTTAGACCTATTAGGTCTAAACTTTTACACTTCTACTATTATTGTGTAAAGCGGTCGGCTTTGTATTCGGAAGTTATAGATTTATTTCCATTTCATTTTTCATATTAAACACTGTATTACATTTCAGTCATACGAACACTTTTTCGCCCTCCTTTCTTTCATAAAGTATTTATATCCTAAAAGAGTTTGGACCAATATAAAATTTTATTACTCTAACTGAACCAAACAAAAAAAACAATCTACTAAAACCACTTTTAATCTCTCATTTTCATTTTATTTCTATCCAATATCTGAACCATTTCAACCATAAACACAAAACAACGTGTTTTGATAAAAAAGTGTTTATATATTTTTAACTTATTTTTTTGCATATTTTATTCCTTCAATAAAAATAATGAAATAAAATATTATTGATTGTTGTTAGTGGTTTCCTCTGAAACGGTTTATACGCTCTATTAATTTCCATAAATATATATCGTTTTTTGTACTTTTTTTCCATAATTTTTTCTATATTTAACACACTTTATCGTTTCCAACCAACTTACGATGTATCTGCGGATAATGAGAAAAAGTTCCTTTTCTTTTGCTGTATTTGTTTTTGCTGTTGTTTTGGTTCGCCTCCAACCAAAGTACCGTTATGCGAAATTATGATTATGAGCTGTGTTTACACACTTTATTAACAAATTAACGCATTGTAATGCAATTTTATGCTTCATTCAAAATGAAAATAAAAAAATAATAAAAAAACAAAGACAAAAACAAAATTGAAAATAATACACGATGTAAAACGGTAAAGTTTGTTGGATGAAGAAACAGTGGGTTTGGATTTGTTTAAAATTTAGGTTAATTTGAAGGGCTTCATAATTGAGTGCTCAGGTAAAAATGAATTATATTCTCTTTGAATAAGGCACCAATCGTTTCATTATATTTAGAACTCAAACTGACTTTCACAATTTCGAATTCACTTAAGTGAATACAACAAGAGCGAGAATAAAATATAAAAACATGAAATAGACCAACCTACGTAGAATTTCTTATAATATGTTTCCATTAATGGTCATTTCGGAAATAAGGTTAGTTAAACAATTTTGGAACGATCTTCTCAAACTTAGATACTATATGTTCATGTTATATACATCTTAAAATGTCAGAATAATATAAAATCGTGATAACTTTTTTAGATATATGCTTTTTCGCAAGTGGGTCCACTTGGTAAATACTAGCCAAACGGATGGGCGGATGGACTAACGTTAAATTGGATTGTCGTATATACTCTTAAACAAATGTTACCATCATGAACATTTTACAAACTCTGAAACAAGTGTTAGTTAAAATGTTACGTGGAAGTATCACTTTAATTTAAACAATAATTAAACATTGAAAAGATAGTCATTCTATAGCTCTAATGACCTCCCAAGGTATTATTGCAAAGCAGACAAATGTATTTGGTTTAAATAAAACTCAGATAATAATCATCGAAGTATTTGGAACTAGGAATATCTGATAAATACTTTGCGAAGAAACTTTGAGAGTAGCAAGTTAGCGTTGTTGGTTTAATAAGATTATTAAATTTTCAACAACTAGAACGAGTCCTTACGGTTCAAACAACGTTAATTTCGAAATGGGTAATATGGTATATGATTAAAATGAGTAACTAGTACAAATATTAACTATTTTAAAAAGCCCAACTTGGTCCTACAAAAAGTTGGCTAAACATTCTATACTCTGCAATCAAACTCTTTCCAATATTATTACACAGATATTTCTGAAGCCACCTCATCCGGTAGGAAAACTGCTCAAAGCTTAGATTATTTGGTACGACTAAAGAAAATGCAATGCAGAAACGTAAATTAAGAAACGTATGTTTTGACAGATTTTTCACAACTTCCTGGTCAAACAATTCGTATTGCTGATGTTCAAGGGAACGTTGAAGAAAAGCTTAGGACCTAAAGCCGTAAAAAATTCCAAAAAGAAGTTCTTGGTATGTCAAGCAATATACCGTTGCGGCAAAATAAGATTATCATTTGTTACAATGGACTCTCTAAATAACGAAATTTACTTCAAGGAGTTAAGCCCAGTGGAGAGACATTAAGCTCTTATTAAAAAATATTGAAGACCACAAAAAATGTGTGCAAAAGTGTAGTAGACTTTAAACGGAGATGGACTACTTCTTCAAGCAAGTGCCTTAAAGCACAATAGAAGCATTAATGGAAAGGTTTCCGAAAAAATCTTTAAATTTCACTACTAATAATTAAAATAATAACAAATTCCTTAAAATTATCTTGAAAATTGCTACCATGTGACATACTAATTTTTCGGGCAACATTTAAGTCTAAATTTTATCTACTTATCCTAATTTGATGAAATTTGGTAAGATGATGAAGCAAGTATAACTGAGGGAATTAATTCTGTTTAAACCCATTTTTATTGTATATTTTAGAATAGTTTTTCTTTTACACTAAGGAGGTGCTTCAGATATTGACGTATATCTTTTTTTCTATGAAACTAATATTAGTTCTGTTTTTTATTTGATACAAAATAATCTAATATATATGATTTATGGGATCTTGGATGTTCCCTTCTTGGTGTTTTTTTCTTTTTAGTTGGCCTTGCTTTATATTCTCTTGTCCCAAAAATGTTTCCCATCGAGCTTGAACAGAAATAATTCTCAGATTTATTTTTGTCATATTTCTGAATTTTAAACCACTGTAAAACAATAATATAATAAAAATAAAACTTCATTGAACAAATTAATACAAAAAGGAAAAACAAAAACATATAATGGGCAAAATACGGTAAGAGAGTAAAAATATATACATATAACTTAACCGGATGTATTTCATTGGTTTATACACATAAATACATATGTATATGTTATTGTATTCATATTTATTGGTTATGTTTATATTATTATTTCTTTTTTTTAAGTCGATCGGATAATACACATTTTCATCCATATATTTCCTTCTTCATTTCATTATTATTTTTATATATAATTTTTTTTTCCATTTATTTATTTATTTATTTTTATTTTAAACAGGAGATCTCAAAAGAAGGGGGTTTTATTGGTATCGTTTGGCTTCGTTTATTATGGCCAACAACTCATTATTTTATATGTTTGCATTTCAAAACTGGTTGGCATGTGCAATTTTACTATGCTGCAGTATAGCAAAATGTTGTGTTTAATGTTGCAAGTGTAATACGGTGCAATTGTTTGTAATTACATTTTAATTAAACTTTAACGGTATCGAAAACATGTGTTTGTTTTAAATTATACCACTAACTTTATTTCGCTTTTCCATTATTTTGTACTTCTTTTCATTCATTATTAATTAAATGTTCAATAATGATAATTATGAATTAATCCGAATATATATACAAATTGTTATTGATCCGTGTATATATAATTTTTGTTTTGTTGTAAATAGTAAACGAAGTTTTGTATAACACAAAACTTTGTAATTAAATTTGTAATAAATTTCAGATAAATATTTCATTAAATTGGAATAAAATTCATAAATAACATATTTCTTTCTAATGGATGGAAAAAAGACTTATTAAAGTCCTTGGTATATTTTTGTTCAATTTGGGCAGATTCAACGGTATTAGAGTTGTAAATAATGTAGCGTTTAACTGGAGGCAACTCATGTAGAAGTCCACAAGAATTTCACACAACCTACTGGATAATATTCATTCACATTTGAATTTGTACCATATGTGAATAATATTATCAATGAGTCCACATTTCGGTTTTAAGCGTTACGAAATTACACTCTACATTGCCATATGACATCAAACTAGATCCGTTGTCATATTTATAACAGGTTTGATACCAATCAACCCATACCCCTGTGCTCATTTAAAGTCTCATGCTTACAGGCATACACATAAACAAATATTTCGGCTAGTTGTGCGTTCGTCCTTGTAAGAGGTAACAATCCACAATTGTCTAAAGGATCTCCTCAATATTTTCCAATTCATTAACATTGAGATAAGACATGTTTATTAAGGTATTCTTTGTGAAGCTCAGAGATCTTGGGATTACGAAAAGAAAAATTTTAGATTTATACGCAGCTGCAGAGTGGAATATCAAGTGAGTACATTCATGTTCCTCCTAAGCTCACTTTATCTCCAGTTAAAATATATTTGAGCCATAATAATTAATTTTCTTTTTGAAAATCTTTATGTATCAAACTATGCCCTCCTTGATCGACGTAACTGCCATCGAAGAACCCTATTATAGTTCAGAAGTCGAAGACATATTTCGATTTTTGGTTCTTCCTACATGGGATGGCACTTAGCTCTACAGATCTTTATAGTCCAGACTAAACCAATTTTCTTAACGAAACATTATACATCATTCGAGTCAGAACTGCTTCTCAAACCCCTTTAAGATTCTAACTAAGGTGTCCAGGTCCCACTTGAACTTTCCTTGGTGTTATTTTACCCGACTGAAAGTTAAATTTTTTCGGAATCTTTTAGAATTTTCTTAAAATACTTCGTCAGTGTGCAACCGACAAATTGCTCGTCAAGCATATATTTTTTAAGATTTCCTGCAGCTGTTCCTATGTTGCCTAACTCTTTCAGTATCGAATGTGTCCAGATGTTTTTGAGCGGCTTCGCCTTCTTGAACTTGAGGATTCCACCCACCACCATTCTGTTTATACTTTCCGTGTGTTTTTTTATAGTATGACCGATTTATATCTATTTCCTACAATTTATTTGTATTATTATGCGTTCCTCGTTGGTAATGCGGATTATGGTTTTTGGGCCAGGTTATTCTGTCTGCCTTTTCATCCTCTCTATGCCTACAGTATTTGCATTTGTTTTCAAAAAAATACATTTGCATGATCGTTCCTTATTGTTTTCTCCTGGGCTGGGATTCGGAGATCCCACAACAGCAAACCATAGGTTCATTTTCTATATGCATCGAAGGTTCATGACTGGTGTGTATCTGAAAACTTACAAATGGTAGTTTGGATCTAAATATAATTTAAAAAATCCCAGTTCCTGGCTTTTTTCCATCTCAACTAGTCAGTTAAGAAAAAATACAATGAAACCATTCTACGTCTGTCTTGGTACTCTCAAAGTGTGATCTGAGTTCTATACGAGACCTCTAATTTCATCTAGAGGAGTATTTTTATAAGCATTTGTGGTCATGTCTTAAATGTCCCAGTTTTGTTTAATTCCGTTTATTTTTAATTGAAAAATTAAAAGTTCTTTGATAGAATTTTTAAGTTGTCTCTGATATCGGTCTATAACTTTTTTATGAATTTATTTTATTGGTTTTGGATATTTGTGCCAAATGTACATGAGTTAGGACTATTTCAAGGGAACAGTGTGCACCAACAGCAGGCAAACGAACGAACATGTGATGTGCACTTCTTGTTGTTACACTCGAAATGACAAAGTTTATTTAACGAATTCATGAGAATCAGAACCAACAAGAACCAATACATTGTCACAGAATAAAATGCACTTTTCTTGTTCAACTTTCGATCTCTTATCTTGTTTTTTTTTTATAGCAAAATAGCTTAAAATATCGTCTATTATATCGAATCACTAAAACTACGAATACATTGCTTCCAAACCAAAATATTTATACATTTTTATATGACTTAAAAAATCAATGCGGATCTATCAATTCACCAAAAACGCTTATCTTAAAGAATTTTATATTTTTTTTTTTGTAATTTTATTGAAAACAATTAAAGAATTTGATAAAAAGAAATACATAAATAATTGCATTAATTAATCGTACGTATTAAACCATAAGAGTTTTTAAACAAAATACAAAGTGATAAATAAATAAGAAAAATAAAGTTAATGAAAATTAATAATAATAAACTACTGGCGGACCAAATATGATGTCTGCTATTAATTTGAAATATCTACAACAATGTATAAATTAATAACCACAATTTTTTATGGAAACAAAAAAATTTAAACTAAAAAAAATAACAGATAAATAATAAAAATAAAAAAATAACTAAGAAACAATTTAATTTTTATTTTCTAGAGTTAATTAACACATCCAAGAAAGGTGGTTCATTGGTTTATAGTTTGGTGTACACAAAAATAACAAGTGAATGTAATTCTACTCCCCAATGACAGATATTTTAAAGAATTAATTCTTTTGGGATTGTGCAAAGTTTCTTATTGAAGTTCAGGAGAAATTCGAGGATAAATTTAAGATTTCAATTTTTATTAGATCCAACAAAGTTTTTATTATGGCCTGCTCCATCACCAGTTGTTATATCAGTCCGTGCGTACTGCCTTATACGAATAATCTAAGACCTAATAAAGTATGTATTTTGCATCAAAATATGAGTAAATCAATTGTCTATTGTGGATACGCTCACGATCAAAATAATTGGCAGAGCTCAATTAACTTTAGCTGGAATATCTGCAATTGTCTCAAAAAGTTATTAACCCAAAATTTTACACAATCGTAAAATTCACACGAAAACCTTTTTAAACTTTTCACTAAATAGAAATTGTATAACAACAAAATTTAATCATGAGATACAGCTACATGTACTTTATCACTATGCTAAATGATCAGGAAAATTGTATTAATAATTTAGAAAGATAATTTTCTCAAATTTGATACAATCATATATTTTGATATAAAAATATTCACATTAATAAACATACATTATTTTACAAAGTTTCTTATAAACTCCCTTACGGGAATATGTTCAATACTCTTCAAAATTGACCAATTATCTTTAATTTCTAATTTTAATTTTTCTGTTTATCTTTAAAATACGAATTTCGATCACACATAACCTTTTCACGTAGAAAGGTTTTAAGTTTACAACAAGTTTGTAAAAGTATTTATCAATACCAATGAACTTCGGAACAACTATTTTGGCAATTACCATGTTACTGCTGTCTGAAGCTTCTATATAAGACATTTTTCGGTATCTCGAACATAAGAGTATTCCTGACCTAATAGAACTGTTTAATGTTAAAGCATATTAATAAAAGTGGGAACATATGAAACGAATTTAAACTTTTTCAGAGTATCTTCATTGAGGGCTTTTCAACATCACATTTCAAGTGGATTAAACCTCCAATTATTTTTATATTCTCCATATTAACCTTTACATTCCGTGAGTCGATTTAGCTATGCCTGTCTGTCCGTATGTCTGTTGCTTTTGCGTTCACAACCACAATAATGGACAGAGATTAATAGAATTGGGCATTCGTATTTACTATTATCTTAGGAAGTTTCCTACTTAAAACTGGCAAAATTACTTTGGTAGAATATAATATATAACATTGAACATGGATAATGATCAAAATGTTTAATTTTTTATAAAATTTGTCACATTGATTTTAAGAGTAAAACGTTTCGCACCATTTATTTTTCTGATAGGACATGGTATGATAGTATCCCCCTTCCAAATGGAATTCATAATGTCGCATATCTCTATAAGAAATATAGAAAATTTCACTAATTTTGACACTTGAATAGTATTTTGAAAACACTTTATCGTGGTCTACAAAATTTGCGGAAAGTCCTTTACGGGGGAGTGGTATCTCCCTAAAAACCGAAATTTTATTTACGCATATTTCATATATCAAAATTTATTGCAAAAGTCTAATTTCAAAAATCTTTTTACCTCAGTGTGCAACAGCGTTAATGTTAAATTTAATTCCAAGAATGTTTGCTTAAGATACGTATACTTTATCCATAATTCCTCTTCGACAATCAATACCTTTACATATATTCCATTTTTTTGTAGTTGTTGTAGGTTGTACTAAAATAAAATTAATTAAAATAAATTTAAAATTTTTTTCATTTTCTTTATTAGACTCATTAAATTCATTATCTATAGTAAAATATCAAATAGAAAAAGTAAGTTATTAACAAACGACTAAATTTTAGGCTACAATATAAAGACTTTCTAATATATTCCCTTCGTTTTCCAAAATTTTATTTGGATTGACTTCAAAACATTGTGCACATCCAATAGTCCAATAATGTATAGGGATTTCAAATTTACAATTTGGGTACTAAACAAAAAATATATATTTTTTTAATTGACCAAATAGGTAGAAGCCTTGTGATTCCTCTTCTTTTTGAATACTCTTAGGTCTTTGTATTATTCAATACCGTGCCGAATAGCTGAGGTGATAGGGGATGACCTTGTTTGACCCCAGCATCTAATGAAATGGTTGGCTGATATTTTCAATTTTTTTCATATGACAGGTCGTCTGATCGTACAGAGTACAGAAACTGCTTAAGGTATTTGCTTGATCTACTCAGCTATTAAAATCTTTAAGGTCGCCACATTTTTTGCAACTTAACAATAATACCTTCCAAGGTGAAGGTAGTCTCTCTTTCTCCCAGACAGAACGGACGTGATTATGTCCATAGAATTTCTACTAGTATTTTTAATTAAGATTTCTTTAAGATACAAGGCTCATTGTCATATAGTTGTTATGTGTAATTTTTTCTTAAAAAAAAAAAAACAGAACGGATCAACGGATTTTGTTGAAAATAGTTCAGGAAGTGATTCAAAGCCAACTGGTATAAGATCCAGACGTATAAACGGAAATTATTAAAAAAGACTTAGACTGTTAATCAGAGAATTATCAAGTAGGAACTGGAAACTAAGTTCCAGGTGCGTTACAAATATTTGCATATAAAGAACAATACCAATATGTTCACCGTAGGGTGTAAATAACAAACCTGTAACCAAATATAAACATAAATAAAATATTTTATAATGAAATAAATTTTGATTTTGTAGCTTTTTCTCATTTTTATTTATTTATTTTTTCTTCATTTATTTTCTATATATGTGAGTGTGTGTATCTGTGTTTATATTTGCCAAGTCAGTTTTGATATTTAAGATAAACAACTAACCCACCAACTGTAACTGAGACTAACAACTTAATTATATTAGAAAAAAAAATCAAGTACAAAAACAATAATAAATAAAACGAATTAATATGAACTTTTGCTGTATTAAGATCAATCTTTTGTTTAAATATCAAACAATCAGTTTTTTTAATTTTATTTTTTAATTGGTGAATAGAATTTAAACTTTAAGATTTTAGTTTAATTATTTTGTTGTTAAATTAAAAACAAAAACAACAACAATGAGAAATCTATGTTTGGAGAGGTATGAAAAATTAATTTAATATTAAAGTTTAATTTTTTTAAAAGGTGGGATCATGATTAAACTTTAAAGTTAAACTTTAAACAAGAGCAAATTGATAAAGAGATAAACCAGAAAGGGTCTGGGAAACTAAAATTAATTATACATTTATAAAAAATATTATATGTGTATGCTTGTATGTAATGTATGGACTCCAAAGCGGCTGGGACAATTTTGATGAAATTTTCACAGAATGACCCTTATTTACCCGAAAGTAAAATAGCTATAAAATAATTCCGGGGGAGGGGTACCCCCACCATACAAAGCAAACATTTATTATCAAATTATCGAATATCTAAAGGACTAAAACAGCGAGTGCTGTTAAATTTGGTGCCAACTATTTTCTCAAGAAACTGTTTTGTTGAACAAACTGTAGGACGGATAGGATCAGTATTAGAAGTAGCCCTCATACAAAGCAAATAGTGATTATCAGATATATATAAATTCAAATTACTTTCTCCAAGAACTGTTTTACTGGACAGAACGTGCGACGGATAGGATCAGGGAAGAGGTACGCACCATACCAATCACATATAAATTATTATATATCAAAAGAACAGCGAGAGTCTTAAAATTTTGCAGCAGTTTTGCTACTGTGAGACAACATCACTGGAAAAAATTTAGGTCAGATAGAATCAGGGGGATGTGATAATAAAATATTAATGTTTGCTTAGGGCTAGCAATGCTCTAATTTTTTTGTCTGCCAAATAATTGGAAAAGTAATATAAAGTAAAAAAGATAAAGATGCTTTTGAGAAACAAATTTTAAATGGAGATAAATTGCTTTATAAATTACCCGCGCTATATTTCTTCAACACAATTTAACGAATATTCGATTAATTTCCTTTCAATATTAAGATGATTATCTAAACTTGTGTTGCTTGTTGACAGACTGTTCCAGTTCCAAGTATCTTAGCTAAGACCTCGCAAACGAAAAACTTCTGATAATAATTTCTAATAAGTAGTTTCATCTGGGTCAGATGCGCATTCGTCTCAAAAGTTGTTCTGTTTAAATAAATTAAAAATGAATTATAGACTTTGCGAGTTTTTCAAAAATGATGATATCGAAGACTAAAAGAGGGCTAATGAACCAAAAAAGCAAGAAAATTTGGAATAGAAAATGAGAAATATTTCATAAGTTTCAAAATTCTCTCGGGATTGGAGAAGTTCGGGCGAAATTGGTTCAAGCCTAAGTTTTATCCAAGATCTCGGAGAAAGTGGACCTTCCCCCGGCTCCGAGAGGAGTTAAAAACTTATGCTCTTCCAAGGCACTTTAAAAATACCTTTGAAATAAATATAAATAAATATGTTAAACGAATATAAAGTTGTGCAACTTCATGGAATACTGCAGTATGTATAGACATGGGAAATCTGCAAATTTGTGGGGAGGAGGCAAAGTTTCAGTAAATTGTTTGAAGGGTTTATTATAATTTCTTATATAAGTGTTAAGTGTCGTTGTAAAGATAATTACTTGAAATTGATAATATCTGCATAAAAAATTATTTGAATTAAATGTTTTTAATAAATTTAACAAAAATTAAACATTTTTATTTTCTGTGCACTCTTGTAAAAAATTTTTAATGTTTAACATTAAATAAATTTTAAAAAAATTAAGTTATATTATTATGAAATCTGAATATAATGTGTTCTACATATCGGACTACAAAAATTTCAATCCAAAATACTTAAAATTCCAATCCAGGAAAAATTCATTAATTTCAGTTAATTTCTCTTCCTGCAGTTAAAGAGGTTTGGTTCATTACAGATTTCCCGAATGTAGCTGTACGTATGAAGATGTTAGCATTGACATTTTTTCCTCCTCAAAGAACTCAAACAAAAAAATATTGAAAATAGATAGAGCTAGCGGTAAAATGGTTTCCCCTAATGTCCTCGGACTTGCTTTATATGTTTTTATGTAAGAAATTCTTTCAGAATTGAGAAAAAAATCCCATTTTTCTAAATTTCTATTTCAAAATAATATATCATTTTATTGAAATCATATATGTAAATGTTTCCGTCACAAAAATTATTTAGAATTTTGTATAAAATTGAGACAATATTTTAGATTTTTTACCCGAATGGAGCCTACCAAGCTCAAAAATATATAAGAACCTGTTCAAAAATAGATAAAAATTTTACTTAGGTCTAAATATCTCTTAAAGTATACGATTTATTCTACTCATGTTAGAGAGAGTTTTGTAGAGAATTATAATATATGTATGTAATATATTTTTAAAAAAATAATAAATCAAATTTTGGCAATTTTTTAAATTATCGTCATAGCCGAGCAAATTTGGGAATTTACTTCCCAATCTCTAGAACCCACTAGAATCATGTCCTTCTCCAAATCAATTGCAAAATACCCCAGGACTTTCCATTTGAAATTTATTTACAAAATATTCAATAGTTCCAAAGTTACATAATTATTTTCAAAATAAGCGTTTTGGGACCAATCTGCGTCGCCCACATTTTAGTGCTTTTAACTATCATTTATTATGATCGAAACATAAAGTTCTTATTGGCGACATGGATGATCCTGACCGAAAAAACGAATATGAATATAAACTGAACAAGACAAATGTTACGGAACAGCGATTTACTCTTAGCGGTATTCTACTCTTCAGACATGAAGCGTCGTTATCCCTCTTTAGTGAGCAATAACTTTTGTTAATAAAAAATTTCAAGCAACCGGCCAAAGAGCAATTTTTTGTAACATAAATTTGAGCTGGCAGCAACAAAAAAAACGAATATGGATATAAAATTGAACAAGATAAAGGCTACGGAACAGAAATCTACTCACAGCCTTGACTGTGAGCGACGATCTACTCGCCTGATATGTAGTGTCGTTATCCCTCTTTAGTAATCAAGGAAATTTTCAGCAACCGGCCAAAGAGCAACGAGAATATAATATGTTAAGATTTTGATCTGTTCTCCAGCTAGAGTTTTATATATTTATAGAAAATTTTTAGCTGCTCGCCATCGAGAAAGTCTTCTGCCAGAGTGTTTTATATGTTGACTGAAATCAAACTGCTCACCAGCGACAGATTTTTCTATGTTAATAGAAAATTTTGAGCTGCTCGCAAGTTTTCTATGTTAATAGAATATTTAAAATCAGTAGGAGAGTTTTCTGAGTTAACAGAAAAATTTATAGTGATAAGAACAGTTTAGTGAAATAATTTCAATTTCATAATAACTAAGAATTAGTTATTAGTTCCTTTTGCAACAAATTATGGCAAAATTTATCGATTAATTATTATTACTGTTACAATTGTAATAGCAACATTTTTTGAAGCGTGACAGGCGTGAATTACAGAATAAAATTAATGACAATTTTACATGAAAACATAAACGGATAATAATTCTTTAACTCGAAACTAAATTATTTTAGAATAAATCAATGTTTATTTAATTCTTTTTGTTTTAAGGAAAAAAATATATCAAATTAAATGGAAACGTAAGTGTTTATTGCGCTTATGACACTTAACATGCAGCGCTCGTTACAACAATGTATTATTCAAATTTATATCTCTATATAATTTTTAAGAATTTTTTGATTAAACAAAAACAAAAGAAAAAAAAACATAAAGAATAACGAATGACATATAAAAATTGTCACAGAAATTATAAACAATTTTGTTAGAAAATAGTTAAATAATTGTTATGACAATTTATGGTTTTATTAATGGCAGTTGTAACCTGAAATTGTAATTAATTTCTTGAACAAATAAATAATTAATTTATTTTTAACTTTTTTAGTTTTGGTTATTTTTTTTCACTCTTTTCTGCAGTTAAATGGAAAAAATCTTTTGATACGTGAATACAAGTAAAGTAACATAAAGAGTGAGATCGAAAAACTCTTGATATACATATATGTTAATAAAAATGAAACCACTAATCATATTTTTATATTTGATTTGAATTATCATTACAACTTATACAAAATATATAGCTTTAAGCACTATGGATGATCTACCACACTTTTTGGCACCTTTCTTGTGTTCTTCAATTCTCTTTTAAAAAGAACTAAATATATCTCCAATGGCAGTTTGGAAAATTTGCCTTTTTTGGTACAAATATTACATTATTGTTCATGTACCACTCAAGGACTTCTTCACAATAGTGACTGATTGCCAAGTCAGGCTAAACATTACTGGACACATTATGAAGACTTCTGAATGGATATTAATTTCGGTTTTATAGAACCCGTCTTAACAAATGATTGGATTCTTTTGCACAAATAACATACCAAGAACTTTTTAGGAAATTTTGAATGTTTCGTCATTCATTGTGCTGCATGAATATTTTTTTAGAAAGCTTGATTTCAATTTCCGTGCCCTGCCTTTGGTCTCTAAATTTCTAGCAGCGTTTCAACCAGGAATTATGTTACAAACCTGCATTAGCATTAACCATTCGTACCAAATAGAACGAGCACTAAGCTTTCCTAACGGATATGATGGGAGTTCTTTTGAAAATGCTTACTATTTCTTGGCCTTAGAAACATCATGTGGACTATTTCTTCTACCTGAATCAGATTTTTTTCCAACAGACAATTCTCCCGGTTCTATTTAATAACATTGGAAACAGTTTGGCGGCAACCTTGTGTATGTCCAACTTGAGTTTTGTTAAAAATATTTAACTCTTTCTGGTCACTCATTTTAATCGGATTAGCAATTTATTCATTATTAAAATCTGGGTTAAAAGTTTTAATTAAAAACATCTGTTATGATTTTTGTGCTCTCATTCCTTAAATATTTGTTTTCTGTCTTTTCTTCTGATTTTTTATTTCATTTTAAGAAACAGAAAATAGCCGACTTACAGATTTGTCTTGTTGTTTCCAAGTAATTGGTATTCATTTCCTTAATACCGTGTCAAATTGAAACAAGAAACAAATCTACGTAAAGAAATATAAACACAAAAAAAACAAACAAAAATATATAGAGAAAAATAAGACAAAAAGAAAAAAGTATAACGGTCATAGAGGTCTGATTTCTATCTTAAATATTTTCTAGTACTACTTGTACTTATTTAGTATTCCTAAACTCTTAGCTATGGCTCCAATATCAAAGCAAAACATATAAATCTGTCTGTTTGAGTGTGTATGTGTGAGCGTAGAGAAAAACATTTTTATATTTTGTATGCATCTGATGGACATGTAACGATCAAAAGATCAAAAACAACAATGTGTTCCATACGACATGAACATACCAAAGGAACTGTACTATTAACACTACTAAGAGTCATAGGGTCATGAAAATTTTGGGCTCCCCAAAAGCGTGAGACTTTTTATATTAATAGAAAATTTCTAAACTGAAATAGAAATTTTGATATGGCCTCCGCCGACAGTATTTTCTACGTTAATATGAAATTTTGAAGCGACCGCAAGCGAGAGAGAGTTTTTAATTAGGAGTGAGATCGATAATTTCTTAACACACGATTTTAATTAAAACTATTAATCCAATTATTACTTAATTATTTTTTGATCAAGTCACCTTTGTCAAACATGTCATTTATTACATTTTTCATATAAATTGTTAATCTACCGGGAGAACTAGCTATTGATTGAAAACGCGGTTTAGATAGACAAAATGGTTCGTACGACGTTTCAGAAGTCAAAAAATATAAAGCACTTTCCACAGCACACATCTATTAAGAAAACAGCCAGGTTAGGTTAATGCTCGGATTACTTGGTACGAAAAATAAAAAGTAGTGCAAGTTTAAAAACATACAACGTTCAAAAAGTTCCTAACAGTGATGCTACTGAAAAATAATAGACCAAAAAGCGAGCACGGAATTTGAAGTCAAATCTAAAAAACATATTCTTGGTGCATGATGGATGACGAAACGTTTCTGTTCTGGTAGATTTTTCGCAACTTCCTGATCAAACATTATTTATTTATAATTATACATTAATTAATATCGAGCATCAGCATCATGCTCGAGAGAATGTTGAAAACTGCTTAGGACCCCAAGCAATCAAAATTTTCGAAAAAGTTGTTAGTATGGCGAGCAATATGCAGATGCAGCAAAGGAAGCCTATCATTTCTTACAACCGGCTTTATAAATACAGAAATTTACATAAAGAAATATTTACAGGAATGGCTGCTTACTTTCATAAGAGTACATAATGTGTCCACTAATATTTAGCCAGACATCATACTGTCCAATGAAGAACAGTAATATGATATTTGCACCGAGAAAGGTGAATCGTCAACTATTCGTAGCTGAGGCCAGTGGAGAGATAATGGGCTTATTTAACGAGAATAAAAGAGCATAAAAAGGGGTCCGAAAGTTTGGAGATAAACATTCTGAAATGGAAGGGCTTTCGAAAAAGTTCCCAACATTCATCACTAATGATGAAAATAAAAATGTTTTTATTTTTGCAAATTGTTATTAATAATTTCAATCAAATAAAAATATTCAAATGTAAGTTTAGTGGTTTCGTTTTTATTAACTTTTATGTACGTTAAGAATTTATAGATCTCACTCCTTAAAAGACAATTTTGAGCTCACCTCCAGCGAATGTGTTTTCTATGTTATTTCATAGTTTCCTGTGGTTTTTATTTTAAAATCATTCAGTAATTCGTTTGATCATTTTCAATCTCCCTGACTCAGCTTTGGGTTAAAAACAACTTAAGTAAATGGTTTGGGAAAAAAACAAGTAAACAAATCTCTCAAACTATATTTGTTTTAGATACATGTTCATAAACACAAACACATAAGTTATCTCTGCTTCTAGTCCCGCCAAATCAAATACTTAAAGTAAAGAAAAATGTTATGGCCATAGCCTGAAATGACTGCTAATGTCTGATGGCCCTTATGAACTTTTGCAATATTTGCTAAAGTATTATTTTTTTAATGTTGTTTTTAAATGCAAGTTACAACTCGAATACAAAAATATTGAGTTATACACTAATCGAATCAAATAAGTACGTGAAATTTATGATAATACACGTTTTATGGACCACGATTAGTAATACTTTTTAGATAATAAACTAAAGTAAAATAAAATATTTTTATTTTGTTGCTACAAATCAAATTCTTTAAAATGCCTCACAAACCCTCGATATAAAGTCAAACAGCTGGTTGCGATAGTTCTTTTGGTGACCATTTCCTTAAAAGTATTTATAAATTTTTCATAAATTTTCATAAAAAACGCATTTTTGTCAAATATAAATTCTGGAGCTTAAAAAAAGTGACAAACTTGAAAATTATATTGTAGAAGAAGAAGAAATTACGATTTATCGAAATGCAAAAGGTTCTGTATTCGTTTATTTTATTGATATTTTTCTTCTGCTTATAATAAACGTTAATAAAATTTAATACTTTATTGTAAAGAGTTTTTTCTACAATTTAAATAGAAAGACCTACAGACAGACAAATTGTCACACAGATACTTGTAAATGTAACGTAAATATCTGTACAGGTTGTTTGTGATTTTGTTTAACAAACAAGTGGGTTTCTGGTTGGTTATAACAAACAAAATTAAAAGATAACACAAGCGATTAAATCTAAGACGAATTATTGACACTCTACTCGATACAAACAAATCTTAGATTTAGCTGCGAGTATTTTGTTCAATTTGCCACTCTTGGTACATATACCACTCAAAAGTTTGTTCACCATAGTGATAGGTTACCAAGGCAGGCCAAAAATTAGTAGACACATTATGAAGTCTTATAGATGGAAACAGCCATTTTTGTAAACATTCCTTCCGTTTTAGTAAGTGACTGGCTTATTTTTGACACTGTCGGCTGACAGTGTCAAATGTATTTGGTACCACAAAGATCTTACGTTTATTTAAGTGGATACGGCTATTAACACCGTTGTGTTACTATGTATTTTGTGGAATTCATGTTGGTGTTGGATGGTGATAGGAGGAAAATTGGCCTGTTGGATTGTCCCTCGTCCTTGTCTTTTCCAGCTTTTTGTATCGGGATGAATCTACCTATTTTCCAATTATAAGGTATTATCACGCTTCTCATTGACAGTTTAAAAACCATAGTCAAGTAGTCAACTTTCCGCTTGTCAAAATTCTTTAGCATTAGTAAAAATCGCTGCGATGTTATGAATTTTTGCAACAGCACTTCATTTCCCCTTACCTCTTTTAGCACGCTCAATAAATTGTCATCAAAATACTCGTAAGCATCCTTTGGATCGGATATTATTGTGTCTGCAAATAAAATCGCGATCCTATCACCCTTTTAAGGTTAAAGAGAGATCGAACAGTTGATCATAATATATTCACTTCACTGTTTAGATTGTTGTTGAGATAATCTAGTTATTTCTTCCGCTTGTGCTCATTTACCAACCTGCTGATTTCGCAGTTCTTGGGTCGCTTGAATTGGTATTTCGGATCTTATCATGTTCGTTTATTATTAATTAAATAAATGTGGCTGGCGGTCAGCGATTTGGGCTGTTCTTGAGAATTTTCCATCAATTTGTTTTTTATAGATTTTTTTCAATTTCTGTTACAAACTCTTTGATATCAAGAAATTTCCCATTAACAGTTCTTTAGAGTACTTTAACTAGATTTTAAATGAGATGCATTCTTAATATTTTCGCAAAAAGCTTTTTGTAGGTCTGATTGTCCATTTGCCTATAAGTTCTTCCGCCTGTCCGTCCGTCCGTCCATCCTTCTATCTATCTATATTCTTTCATCTATCTTATGTCTGTCCACCTTTTATATTCTTTCATCTAAATATTTATTTTCAACTGTTATTGTATCTAAAATATATGTATATAAATATATTTTGTGTTGTCTACGAACAACAATCATAGCAACAATATCAGTAACAACAGCAACATCTAGTTGTTAAGTTAGTATGAGTATTTATATATATATATGTTTTTGTTGTTTTTTTTTCTGTTTAGTACAAGAGTATAATATTATTATTATCATACACTTGTGATCATGACAATTTCTTTGCCAATTTTATTAATCTTGAAATTACAATTTACAATCAACATTTCAACTGTCACAACCTTAAGAGCCAGAGTATTGAAATTTGATATTTATGCCTGTATTTTGTTTTCTTGATCTTGCTGTAGTTCTTTTTATTCAATATTTTTTCTTTCTGAATTTTACAACAACAAAAAAGTTGTCTAATTTTATTTAGTGGTGATTTCGTTTCAAAGTAACAGGTTTCTTTCTTCCTTTTTTTATTGATATTGCACAGTGGTTTCAAAACGAAGATATGGAGATATGGTTAATGGAGAGATTTTTTCATATAATAGAGGCTCTTATCTGTAGATAACACCAATTTATCTATTTCCAAAATGAAATGGCATTGATTCTACTATTTAAAAAAAAAAACTGGAATCAATTCCCTCCTTAAATCGTATCAATTGCATGAGACGAAATTAATTTTTTTCGGCAGTGTTAATTCTCTTTTTCTTCTTCTCATTTCATAAATTAATTGTGTGGTGGTCAACTTTGAAGGCGCATCGACTCTAACCATGTGATATCTCTAACGGTTCAAAAGATAAAAAATTATTAAAAGAGTCAATTTGGACATACATTCATACAAGTACACCATTCGCTCAGAGTAATTTTTGAAGTCGATGAAGCCCTTTGGAACTGGCCATGTCCGGACGAATATTTCGGGTATCTCCTATACAAATGTCCTTACGGAATAAGGTTTTAAGCTCACTAAAGTCAATTTAAGCTGATTAAAGTGATTTCAACGAAATTTTACATTAATAAGTCTATAACGATGTGTGAAATTATTTGATGGTCGGTCCATTGCTCTCATAGTTCCTATACAAGTTTCCTTCCAAATATCACTTTTAAGGGTATAAATCTCACATATACTCTGGTATTGTAGTACTAACAGGTCAAATTAAAATAAATATAAGCAAAAATATATGTAAAAAATTACATCATGGTCGGTCCATATGTTCTTCTGATTCCCACATAATTCCCAGAAAAAAATAGTTTTAAAAGTCCTAAAAGTCACGTAAGTAAGTTTCACAAAAATAAACTGAACACTTAAGAATAATTCAGATAATAGAATTAAACGAGGGTCGTTCATTAATTTTTCGTAATTTCTATATAAAAACAAAGTTGTGGTGTAGGGTATTACTATGTAAGTTCATGAACCGCCCACATATATCTCGATGGAGTCGTAAGCAGATGATTACATTATCACCTCATTATCTTAATATAAACGATATTAGTAATACTCATTATTTGGTCACCATTACGCATTCAGAAGAGCAAATGTACGGTATCACTACTCTTCAAATAATTAGGGAATATTTGCATGAAAGAAATTTCGTTTGTTACAGCTGTCGCTGGGTTGACAACCTTTGGGCGAGTGTAACTCGGGTCGGTTCGGCACGGATATCCAATTGTCGTGGAAACGGCCGTTTAGTTGTTGTTACTTGCAGTAGATTAAAAATTTATTTCGGCTTGAATATTTCTAAAATTAAAATAGATAACGGACACATGTAAGCGTATTTTGTATAAAGGTTTGAATGATCTTTCTCCGTCTTAACTCATCATCATATCCGAGGGTCACTCACTGAGGCCCTGACCAGGTAGGGGTTTATGATCCTCCAAATCAACACAAAAATAGTTCATCTCTAACCAGGTAAAATTTTTGAAGTTATCTGTGGGGGTTCAGAAGTTTCAGTAATATTTCCAAAAACTATCGTTTTGGATCCACTGTGAATTGATTTTATTTTTTTCAAATTTTGATTTTCTGTTTTTTATTGTTGCAGCCTTTCCATAGATACTTGTTATTTAGATAGTCTTTGTTTGGGCCTTTAGTTAGAGATCTTGTTTTTTGTATTTCATTTTCTAATAATAATAATAATTGCTATAAACAAATATGGTATTTTCAAAAATAAAAAAAGCAGATTTTGGTTGATTAAGAAAATACTTTATTTATTATAATAAACTTGGAAAATTATTATTTTCTTGTCTTTCACAAATAATCTAAGAAAAAAATAAACGAAGAATGACAAAAAACACTTTAATATCATTTGAGCTGCAATGAAATTATCATAAATATCATTATTTTAATAATATTAGATTTTAATTAAATAGTAAATGAAATTGTTGGATGAAATAAATAAATTTAATATTTTTATTGTCAATTAAATGGATTTAAAAAAAATAAAAAATAAAAAAAATAATTTGAGTTTTAATTCAGAGTTTATGTAATAATCTGGGATTTGCATAAAATTACAAATTTATAGAAATATTGGAACAAAAAAAAAATTAAAATAAAATACTTGATGGTAGCAAGTTTGGAAATTGGAAGTGGGTTTAACGTATAAAATGTTATAGGCCAATATATCTAAGACAACTTCAAAACTATATCTATGAACTTCTATTAAATTTTCAATTTATATATAATTCAAATTTGGGAATTAAACAAAAAATATTTTACATTTTATCAGCTTGTAAAATGTGCTATAAGCTTAACAAGTAAGAATGCTTTATTTGGCTATGACAGCTCCTTAATACCCTCCATCACGATCATTATGGAAATTGTTGCTGGAACATCTTAAAAATACTGCTTGTAAGATAATAGCACTTTCCCCTTTTCTATTTCAATATTACGTAGCATATAATATTTCAAAATTATAGCTTTAGCTCTGCCCCATTTGAGGGATACCACTCTCCCTACCATATCCGGAAATCTAAAATAATCTATTGTCAGGGCACAAGCCATGTGCCAAATTTCGAAATATTTTTTTATATAGACATGTAATATTAAGTATTTCGTTTATAAGGTGGATACTACTCAACCATGTTCTATCCGAAAATTTTATAGTGCGTAGTATTTTTCACTCAAGGCGATTATTTATCCTAATCTATGTTTAAATGTTTCGGTATTTGGAGGTTGTCTGAGACATTGGTCACTAACTTATTTGCAATTCAACTAATTTTGAAGGTTTAAAGTACGAAACTACTGAGGACAATAAAAAATACGCATGTCAACAACAGACAGACGGACATTCCTAAATCAACTCAGTTTTTAGTTGATGTAAGAATTTGTATACTTTATGGGGTCTTAGATGATTTATCCTTTTCGTTACAAATGGATGACAAAATAAATATACCCTTTTTATCTTTAATGTCTTTTATGGAAGGTATAGTAAAATATGGATGTTCTCAAAACCACCAAGTTTTGCCAAATTCGGCAAAAAGACTTTCGCTGTTATTAAGCATCCTAAAATCAATCATTAGGCATCCTATAATCAGTCATTAGGCATCCTATAATTAGCGAATAGTGATTCTATTCGGCCCATACTTTTTCATAATTACTAAAGCTAAATTTGGATGGATGTACTTGTCATCTTTATTTGATACGCACTATATTATTCCAAAAAAATTAAACTGTAGTTGAATCAATCATTATAAATCTGATAATTTTTTGCTCTAAAACAGAAAAAGCCTATGCTTCCTTTTTGACATATAAAAATGTACTTTATAAATTGTAAGAGACACGTCGGAGACGTTAAGCCCTTATTACATGGAACAAACATTAGTGATCCAAGTTTATAGACCATTTTGTCCAAGCTCCTCAAGTTTCGCATGAAAATGCAATTGAAGATTTCATAGAATATGATCGTTTTTTACTGATTTTCGCTTTTACTTTGTCGTTTTGGACAGAAAATGCAACTTTAAATTTTCAGACAATATTATCGATTATTCTTCCAGTTTCGCCAGAATTATTTTTAGTTTTTTTAAGAAAATGGTCTATTTTCAAATAGAACAATCGATTTTTGATGAAAATATATGATTCAAGATTATTTTCCCTTTTCGTTCTAGCTCTTTTAGTTGTTTTTAGTTATAGAATGAAAGTAATGAAGATCACAAATTATTGCCTATTTTCTTATTTTCAAAAAACGTTTTAAATTTTAATGGGAAATTAATAGATTTCGTTTTCTGATGATAAGAATAAATGCCCATAGTTTTGTCAGAAAATGTTTTATAAACCCTCCACCACCAGTGGTAATAAGGGTATGTTAACTTTGTCATTCCGTATGTAACGCTAAAAAAATATCTAAGACCTAACAATGTATAAATATTTCTACATCAAATCAAAATCTGATTCGATCCATCTATGTACGTCTGTCTGTCCGTTGGAAATGAGTAATAAAATTATTCATATTTTTTGGCTACAACTATTTTTCCATTTTATTGCAGAATTTTATTCTAATTTGTCATCTTATAATTGACAATTTCATGAAAGTTTTTTTGTTTGAAATTAGAGGTTACGGTCTATATCTTTTAATATTTTGTTAATTTTAAAGAGGAAACTTTTAAGGACTATAAGAATTTTTGTGGGCGTAAGCGTACCAGCAACAGACGGACGTAGCTAGATCTACTGAAATTTTGATTTGATGCAAGAATATATATGTTATGGTATCTTATATGAACCCTTCTTAGCATTACAGACGGAATTACAGAGTTAATATACAATACTTGTGGTGGTGGAGGGTATAATAAAATTTTAAAGTCATATATTTTTGATGTGACAATATAAGTGATCACATTTCATTTCCGTTTTGCGGATATTTCTCTACAATTAACAAATTTTGGATTTTAATGAGCAATTCCATACAGACATACAGATGTCTTTAAACTATAATCATTATTTCTTTTCGTACGTTATTTAAATATGTTCAGTATTATCCTCCTTTAAAAAAAAAATCGAACATCCTTTTCATTCATTAGTTTTAAATCGGCATTGAAAGTAAAAATGTCTTATTGCAAATGAATCAATAAATTATTTTAATTTGTTTGTAGATTTTTCTAAACATTTTTGAATTTCTTTTTTGCTGTAATTTGTTATAAAAATTTATTACTTTACAACTTCTATTTTGTAATTTATTTCCACAAATACATAAACAAAGGCACACAAACACATGCACGCAATTATTATTCCACAGAAGAAGAAATTGCTTCAGAACGAAATACAGAAACAACTACCATTTCTGGTTTTTATTCTAGCAAATTTGTCAAATAATGACAAGTATTAGTGATTCCCAATTGAATGAATAGTTTTTCATTTTCATTCCAGCCAAACAACCAACCCAACATCCTCACGTCCACAATACCAAAAGATGTTTCTAGCAACAAATACAAAGTAGACAAATTTTAAAAGAACCACAGAGCAAGAGCGACTGGATAAAAATCCGAAAACCCTTATTATGTACGAAACCATATGATGAGGAAATAAATCTAAAACGCAACTACAACCACAAAAATATTGAGTATGTGAGCAAATGAATGAACGAGCAAGTGTGTGTGAGAGTGTAAGTAAAATTATTTGCATTTAATAGCTAAAAACTGGCACCAAACATCCATGTTGCAAATGTCATTAATTCTGTTGCTGGTAGTATGGATTTTGATAGTGGAGCAACTGCTAGACCAGTAGTGGTATTTTAGCAGATGATATTGTCGTTGTTGTCATTACTGCATTTATGTTTCTATATCTAGTGGACACAAAATGTTGGTTTCATGTGAAGAATGTAGCAAATGGCAAAAGCTGATCAACTTAATCGAAGTTATTTTAGTTTTATTTCAATTTTTTAGAGCCCCTTTAAATAGCGTCACAGTGATATGAAAACGTGTTTATATGCTCTTCCACCACAAGTGGTGATGATGAACTTCGTCATTCTGTGTTTAGCGTCTAGAAAGAATCATATAATATCAAATCAAAATCTAAATCAATTTATCTATGTCCGTCAGTCCCTCTGTTGGAAACATTCTCACCCCTACAATAGTTGTCAGAATTCAATGAAATTCGGCCACATTATTTATTATTGTCCTAAACAAATTTTTGTTCAAAATAAGATTTATCAGTTCTTTAGCCAAAAATTATAGGCCGATATTTGGGACAACCTCAAAATTTCAAAAAAAATATTTTATAAATTTTTTAATATTTAGACAGAATATAACATCGGATCAATAGAAAAAAAGCTATAGGCTAAAATATACAAAATTTTGATACACCCGAAAACACGTGAGACTTGAGGACAACAACCAAAACATTTCGCCATCCATTATGCAACAATAATATTTTTTAACTTGACTTCAATTTCCGTGATTTGATTTTTGCATTTAACCAGCATTAGCTTCAACTTTTAGTACCAAATAGTCTCAGCCCTGAGCTAATCGGGCTGCATTGGTTTACAAAGTTTACTTGATAAAAAAATTTAATAAATAAAATAATATTTGGTTCAAAAGTTTTAACAATGAACACTCGTCTGTGTCTGCTGTGTTCATCCAGCATATAGGACCACATTACTACTTAAAAATTAGCGGCTCTCTATTTTATTGCAATTATCCTCTCGCTTAAATCATCTAACTCCATTAAAAAATTCGAATCCCAACTTAAAAAAATAATGATAGAAAATTATTTCCATACTCTCCATAGTAAACAGCCATCATAAACCTTTATATTGACCACTTCCTACAGCAAAAGGGTGTATAAAATAAACACAGAAAATCACAAAAATATATATAAATAAATATTAAAAGACTGAATGACTTTAGTGGACATAAGCGAATTTATGGTTTCCCTATTACATCTTTGGCATGTATTGCGAATTATTTTTAGATTTATTGATTACGAGCACCCCGACACAAAGACAACAATTTACTGGTTGGCAAAGCTTCTGCTGTTGCTGCTTCTTTAGTTGGAGTTAAAAAAGACTTGCAACTATATCTAGAAGTTACTCTTTCTTTTATTTTTGGTCGTCATCAGAGTTACTGTTACTGTTGTTGTTTATGCATGAAAGTGTTTGTACTTTTTTTCAACAGTTTTAAATTCACTAAAATGCATCTGTAGGAATTAGTATGAGTATTCTACACACACGTATGTGTGTGTGTGTGTAAGCTCATATTTAAACGAGTGTGAGTTTAACTATTTTGCTACTGCATCTGTATATTAATTTAACTAGCCTTTGGCTATAACTATTCTTAACCATGTTCCCCTGTTTTGCCATTTATTTATTTATTTAAGTTCACTTTTTTACGTTTTTTGTTTACTGCTGTTGTTATTTTTATTTTATTTTTATAGCATTTTATTTCATTACCTTGCAGAATAAAAACCCTCTATGAATAGTTAAAACCTTAACGATCACTGCACTTATAATAGTAAAATATACTGTATCTTGTCTATTACAACAACAATAAGAAAAATATATATAGAAAATAAAAACAGGAAGGAGTAACAGCAGGAGCTGTTACGGCTTCTGCCTGCCTGCCAACCATTCATTTTGTTTTTCTTGCGCAGAAGTAAAATGGAAATACAACAACGGCAACTGAAATGGCAAGTAAAAAAACAATAAAAACAACTAAAAGTTCTTTAAGTCAACAAGCCGCTAACTTGGCATTCAGTCAATGTCCGCTAAATTCATCCAATCGTTTTCATAGCAATTTTAACTAAAAGCCAATATTAAAAATAATAACAGGGATGTGCCTAATTGATAAGGACAAGTTTTTCTCTTTAGTCTAAATTGTATTTTAATAGAAAATTTATTCGAAATTTTCTCTTTATAGAAATTTATTCGAAATTTTCTCTTAATAGAAAATTTATTCGAAATTTTCTCTTATAGAAAATTTATTCGAAATTTTCTCTTTATAGAAAATTTATTCGAAATTTTCTCTTATAGAAAATTTATTCGAAATTTTCTCTTAATAGAAAATTTATTCGAAATTTTCTCTTAATAGAAAATTTATTCGAAATTTTCTCTTAATAGAAAATTTATTCGAAATTTTCTCTTAATAGAAAATTTATTCGAAATTTTCTCTTAATAGAAAATTTATTCGAAATTTTCTCTTAATAGAAAATTTATTCGAAATTTTCTCTTAATAGAAAATTTATTCGAAATTTTCTCTTAATAGAAAATTTATTCGAAATTTTCTCTTAATAGAAAATTTATTCGAAATTTTCTCTTAATAGAAAATTTATTCGAAATTTTCTCTTAATAGAAAATTTATTCGAAATTTTCTCTTAATAGAAAATTTTATTCGAAATTTTCTCTTAATAGAAAATTTATTCGAAATTTTCTCTTAATAGAAAATTTATTCCGAATTTTCTCTTAATAGAAAATTTATTCGAATTTTCTCTTAATAGAAAATTTATTCGAAATTTTCTCTTAATAGAAATTTATTCGAAATTTTCTCTTAATAGAAAATTTATTCGAATTTTCTCTTAATAGAAAATTTATTCGAAATTTTCTCTTAATAGAAAATTATCGAATTTTCTCTTAATGAAAATTTATTCGAAATTTCTCTTAATAGAAAATTTATTCGAATTTTCTCTTAATAGAAAATTTATTCGAATTTTCTCCTAATAGAAAATTTATTCGAAATTTTCTCTTAATAGAAAATTTATTCGAAATTTTCTCTTAATAGAAAATTTATTCGAATTTTCTCTTAATAGAAAATTTATTCGAAATTTTCTCTTAATAGAAAATTTATTCGAAATTTTCTCTTAATAGAAATTTATTCGAAATTTTCTCTTAATAGAAAATTATTCGAATTTCTCTTAATAGAAATTTATTCGAAATTTTCTCTTAATAGAAAAATTATTCGAAATTTTCTCTTAATAGAAAATTCATTCGAAAAATTTATTCGAAATTTTCTCTTAATAGAAAATTTATTCGAAATTTTCTTTCTCTTAATAGAAAATTCATTCGAAATTTTCTCTTAATAGAAAATTTATTCGAAATTTTCTCTTAATAGAAAATTTATTCGAAATTTTCTCTTTATGGAAAATTTATTCGAAATTTTCTCTTAATAGAAATTATCGAAATTTTCTTATAGAAATTATTCGAAATTTTCTCTTAATAGAAAATTTATTCGAAATTTTCTCTTAATAGAAAATTTATTCGAAATTTTCTCTTAATAGAAAATTTATTCGAAATTTCTCATAATAGAAAATTTATTCGAAACTTTCTTATAATAGAAAATTTATTCGAAACTTTCCTATAATAGAAAATTTATTCGAAATTTTCTCATAATAGAAAATTCATTCGAAATTTTCTCTTAATAGAAAATTTATTCGAAATTTTCTCTTAATAGAAAATTCATTCGAAATTTTCTCTTAATAGAAAATTTATTCGAAATTTTCTCTTAATAGAAAATTTATTCGAAATTTTCTCTTAATAGAAAATTTATTCGAAATTTTCTCTTAACAGAAAATTTAATCGAAATTTTCTCTTAATAGAAAATTTAATTCGAAATTTTCTCTTAATAGAAAATTTATTCGAAATTTCTCTTAATATAAAATTTATTGGAAAATATTAAAAAAATGTTAATAGCATTTATCAGTTCTCAATCATTTGACCTCCACCTGTCCCTGTTAAAGAGATATAATATATGAAATTATAAGATATCAGAAAATAACATTAAAACAAAAAACAACAAAGAAATTAAAATAACTCTGGAATATTATCTTTGTATGCGATATAAATAATTTACACGATCTTTTAGTTTTAGTTTGAACAGAAGAGAAACCCAAAACGATCTCATAAAACCTAAGAATTCTTGAAACCAGAAAATTTATAAAAAAAAAATTATTTTTTAGTTAAAATAGTTTTGAAAAATTTTTTATCGCAATAAAAGTAATGACAACTCCATTCCAGTCTCGAAGAGAAATTATTACCTTAAACGTGGAATATATATAAAAGACATAAAACGATTTTTTATTAATGTATTCAGATATTTATAAGAGAATTCAATGATTTCGTAATACATTTTATGAAAAAAATACTTTGAAAGCTAAATTTTTTCTACTACAAATTTTTCCTGATAGAAAATTTGCTCAAATTCATTACAAAATTCCCTTTAAAAAAATTTTCTCATTATAGAAAATTTGCTCCAAATTATCACTGTATAGAAAATTTGCTCTAAATTTTCACTATATAGATCATTTCTTCATGAATAATTCTAAGTTTTTTCCCAATTTTTTCTTTGCATGAAATTTATTCTAAATTTTCAAGTTCAAGAATTCAAATTATCTTTTTATAAAAAAATTACTTAAAATTTTCTCTCTTTAGAAAATTTACTTAAACTTTTCTCTTTACAGAAATTTTGCTCTAAATTTTCACTTTATAGAAAATTTGCTCTTAATTTTCACTTTATAGAAAATTTGTTCCAAATCAAAGCTCGTCAATCAGGCACACATGTGCATATGTACTCTTTACTTTTCAATGGACATGCTCTTAAATTTTTGAAAATTCATTTAGACTTGCTTGAACCTTCATTGAAAAATTAATACATGATTTTGCTAAGTTTATTTCAAGCAGATGTAAATGGTAACTTGAAAAGCATGATAATTGTTTTTAAACATTAACTTATTTTAACTTTACATAAAATAAATACAATTTTGTTTTCAAATTATTAAACATTTTTTTCTATGTAATTTAAGAGAAAATTATGAACACTTCTTACATACACCAATTCAAAATTTTTCTAAATTTTCTCTTTATAGAAAATTTGCTATAAATGTTCCCTTTACAAAAAATATGCTCTTTATATTCTCTTCATAGAAAATTTTGTTCTAAATTTTCTCATCATCCAACATTTACTCTAAATTCTCTCTTTAATGAAAAATTCTCTTTATACAAAAATATTCTCGAAATATCACTTTAAAGAAAACCATCAAAATTATTTTAATAAAAATTCTGTCTTAGTTTCCTTGATGTATTTTGCTCTTTGAATATAATTTCTAAAACAGAATTCTCCTTGAAGAAAAGAGGAATAATGCGATTGTAGATTATTATAGTTCTTTTTCTCGTTTTTGCTTCTAAAGCAATCTTAAATATTTGATTATCAAATCCATCTCCTTTCAAAACATCTCAGGATAATTAAACTTAATATATTTCCAACATTCATATACAAATGTAAAAACAAACACACACACAAGTACACAAACAAACACAGAATGAAATTATAGCCCCTATTAATGTCCTTTTTACTTCTGACTATTTTTGATGCTATTTTTAATATTTAAAAGTTTAAAGCCGCCTAATTTAGGAGTTACTTTCAGCAGGTGAAGTTATACTTTTATTTATTGTTACATATTTTGCGCCAGGGCGCTTAAACTCCACAAACAACAAAAACAACAGATAACAACTTACAACAACAGCAACAACAAAATTAAAACCTTTAGTTGACTTGCAGGTCTTACAAGACAAGTTCTTCTCAGGGACTTGGTGAATTTGTATATGAATATAAATATATTATGGTGTTTGTTTGAATGTTCCTCATAAGTACTTGTATGGTTTTAGTTTCGGTGTATTGATGATCTTGATACTGTGTCATGATTTATATTTAATAGTTTTTGGTTTTTCTGTAAAATTGTAAAACTCCATTATAGTTTCTTTTAGAGAGTTGTTCACATCTCCATACAGATTGAAATTGAATGTTTTTTCTTTTTGTTGTTTAAATCATGGCAGGTTACTTTAACATACATTTATTTTTACAAACAAATAAAATACATGTGATCACACATATAGATAAGGTATGGGTAAAAAAATATACAGAAAAAATTAAGAGAAAGATTACACAGAAATATCTGGATTTGGAACACAAATCTTTAAGCGTAACAAGGTTTTTAATAATGATATACTTTTATATATATAATTTCTAAAGATTCCCTATGCTTTTTGCCCATACATTTTTATACGTATGATTATACCTATTCCTACCTAGAAATTGTAGTCCAAAAGTTGTTTGCTACTCCATCATTATGTACTTTTGGTAAGTTATTGTAGCAGTTTTAGTTGTATTGCTGTTGCTGTTGCTCTTGCTGCTGCTGCCTCCAATACAACTCCTGATGAGGATGATGATATTGTTGTTATAGTTATAGTTGTTGTCGTTGTTGGTCTACAAAATGATTGTACTGGTTTCTTAGATAAAGACAGTCAGTTGGTCGTCAGTCTTCTACTTACATACTTGTAGTGGCAGAGAGTACTTTTGTTCCAGATGACGATGATGATGACTATGGCGATGACGATGTTGGTGTTTATTTAAGTCATACATTTAAATTGAATGGAGTTGGAGTTTTTTTCTCAGATAGTTTTTTCATTTGTTCTACTCGTGTTCTGCAAGATGTTGGGACAGTGTGCAAAGTAATTGTTAGTAACACCTGCTTACAGATGTGGATTGATGATGACGACCACGATTATGATGGTGTTATTGGGGGTTATTGTTTTTTTTTTCTCATTTAGATTTATTATATATTCTTTAGGTCGATTATTTGATTGGGTGACTGGCAAACAACAGAGGTTGTTGAGGTTGTCTGAACTTGTGATCTAGTAAAGATTTTTGTCAATGAGTTTTTTGTTCAGTTTATTTGTTTTTTATTGTTTTTACAACATTTTGGTTTAAACTGTTTTCCATGTTCATTTTGTTAAAAGTGTTTGGATTTCGATATAAGTAGGATTTCAGAAATTGATGTAAAATTTTGTGGTAACTAATCTTTTAAAAGAAAATTTTCAAGTATTTTTCTCTTCATAAATTTGGTTTTTCGAAGAATATTATCAAATATTTTCCGTTAAGAGAAAGTTTTCAATATTTTTCTCTTAATAAAAATATTAAAAACTGTTTCTTACAACATCATTATAAATTGTCATGTTATCTGTTATGAGTTTAAGGGATTTTCATAAAATTGATGTTAAAGATAAAATTTTCCATAAAAAACATTTTCAACAAATTGTTTTTAAGAAAAAAGTTTCCAATTAAAGATTCCGGTTGCAGTTCATCAAATTCTGCTAGTTGAATCTTAATTATCTGCTTAACACCATTATTATCAGCTAATCTATACAATATACCAATAATACAGTTTATAGTCTCCGCATTAGACTAGTTTATAGTTTCCGCTATAGACTAGTTTAATAGTCTCCGCTATAGACTAGTTTATAGTCTCCGCATTAGACTAGTTTATAATCTCCGCTGTAGACTAGTTTATAGTCTCCGTTGTAGACTAGTTTATAGTCTCCGTTGTAGACTAGTTATAGTCTCCGCATTAGACTAGTTTATAGTCTCCGCATTAAGACTAGTTTATAGTCTCCGCTATAGACTAGTTATAGCTCCGTAACTAGTTTATAGTCTCCGCTGTAGACTAGTTTATAGTCTCCGCTTTAGACTAGTTTATAGTCTCCGCTTTAGACTAGTTTATAGTCTCCGCTTTAGACTAGTTTATAGTCTCCGCTTTAGACTAGTTTATAGTCTCCGCTATAGACTAGTTTATAGTCTCCGCTATAGACTACTTTATAGTCTCCGCTATAGACTACTTTATAGTCTCCGCTATAGACTAGTTTATAGTCTCCGCTATAGACTAGTTTATAGTCTCCGCTATAGACTAGTTTATAGTCTCCGCTATAGACTAGTTTATAGTCTCCGCTATAGACTAGTTTATAGTCTCCGCTATAGACTAGTTTATAGTCTCCGCTTTAGACTAGTTTATAGTCTCCGCTTTAGACTAGTTTATAGTCTCCGCTTTAGACTAGTTTATAGTCTCCGCTATAGACTAGTTTATAGTCTCCGCGACTAGTTTATAGTCTCCGCTTTAGACTAGTTTATAGTCTCCGCTATAGACTAGTTTATAGTCTCCGCTATAGACTAGTTTATAGTCTCCGCTATAGACTAGTTTATAGTCTCCGCTATAGACTAGTTTATAGTCTCCGCTATAGACTAGTTTATAGTCTCCGCTATAGACTAGTTTATAGTCTCCGCTATAGACTAGTTTATAGTCTCCGCTATGACTAGTTATAGTCTCGCTATAGACTAGTTTATAGTCTCCGCTGTAGACTAGTTTATAGTCTCCGCTGTAGACTAGTTTGGATTGATTTGAAAGAAATTTAACATATTGATAGAAGAGGATTGTGACATTATAACTATGATGGCGTAAAACAAAGTAACTCGGACATTTTTTTTTAAGAGTACCAAATTTTCATTCATTTCATTCAATTTGAACGCCTCATAGCCCTCGGTGAGGCCTTTAAAATATATGCTTATATATGCAATTTATTTAGAATTTAGAGTTTTAGTTATTTTCATTTGAATCCTGAGTCAGTTTTTATATAGATCCGACAGTGTTAGCTATATGTTTTTGAAACAATTCCTCTAGGACCTAAACCCTCTTTTATAAAATGTTTTAATTAAACCTGTGTTTTTTTTAAATTATAAAAAACTGAAATTCAAAACAGAAATTTAAAGGTACTTATAGGTCACACTTTAATTTAGAATCAGAAGTTCAATTCCTGAAAATTGCAGACGGATATCAATTTTAAATATATTATTGCGTTTCCTCCAAAATTCATAAAAAGTGATGTAGCTTTAATGAAAAAAAAATTAAAATATGGTATTAAAATGTAATATTCAATTTCTTGCCAAATTACAGATTATTAAGGATTTTAGTAATTTGCTGTAATATGCTCTATGTTCCACCCTTCAACAATTTCCGAAATAAAAAATCTTCCGACCTTCTTGCAATTGCATATATGGAAGTGATTATTGTTCTGATTTTTTTTCGCAACATCAATATTTAGAATCAACTTTATTTTTGCCATTATAATAATTTAACTCTTTTTTATGTTATCTGGTTTCTATAAAATGTTATTAAAGAGTAGAATGGGTTTTTATTCTTTTATAGCAAATTATTAAAAAAAGAAAGAAAATAAGTAAGAATGCCATAGTCGGCTATGCCGAATTTTCAATACCCTGCACCACAAATCACAAACAAATGTGATGTTTTTGTACATACACATTCACAAACGTATACATTTTATGAACGATTATAACTTTTTTCAAATGAGCCGATTTTTTTGGAATGGTAATGGAGTAGATATAACTTAATGGCAAATATATAGCATATAATTATGTGGCAAAATTTCATTCTAATTTGTCGATTTATAATTGACAATTTTATGAAGTTGTTCCCTTAAATATAGAAGTTTCCTCAGATATCAGCCTATAGATTTTAAATTACTGAACCGATTTTTCTGTTTTAAATAGGAAACTACTCAGCATTATAGCAAATACTGGAGCCAAATTTCATTGAGCTCTGTTAATTGTTGTGAATGTGTGGGAGCAGACAGACATATCTGAATCGGTTCAGATTTTTATTTATTGCAAGAATATATATTTATAATATGGTGTCTGGATACTTCCTTCTTAGTGTTAAACACAGAATGACAAAGTAAATATACTCTCTTCATCACTTGTAGTGGTGGAGGGTATAAAAATCAAAAAAATAATATGAGGGTCTGGACAATAATTTAAAATTCTCTTATATATAGTTTTTTATTGTTTAGCATTTTATGTATAACAATAAAGTGATTTTTTATAAACATGAAAATTGAACACAATGGGACATCAAATGTTTTTTTTTTTCAAATATCAACTACGTGTAGAATGCAAAATACGAATTACAAACTAAAACAACAAAAATTTTTGCATTTCAATTTTTTTGTTTTCAATAAAAAATTTTAAAAACTTATAAAAAAAACTTCAAAGAATTAGTAGAACACGTACAGCAAAAAATATATACAAAACTCTATATAATAATAAATATATAGCAAACAAACATTTTATGCAGCAGCTACAGTAGTTCAACTTAAAAGTCGATGCCACAGATTTTATTTAAATTTTGATTTTTTTATACCCTACACCACCGTAATTGATTGGGGTATTTATTTTCGTTTGTGCAAAAGTTTGCAACGGTTGGAAAAAATATTGCTGTCACCACTTTTAAGTATACCGTTCATATTAGAATCACTTTCGAGTTTGATTTAACGATGTCTGTCCATCCGTATGGCTGGTTGTTCATGTAAACCTTGTGAACAAAATACTGGTCGTCTTCATGAAACTTGAAAGGTGCAATTATTTTGACCCAAGGACGATCTCTATTGATTATGGGTTCATTATTTTATGTAGCCTCCATACAAATATTATTCCCAGAACAGGCTTTTAAGGTCATAAAAGTAAAAATTTAAAACGATTTTAAAGAAATTCGGCACAAATAAATCCACATCTCACATATACTTTGGCATTGCCATAAGAATTGGTAAAATTAAGACAAATATAAGCAAAAATCGATATATGAAATTTTACGAGGGTCGGTTCATAATTTTCTTTAGCCCCCGTATTACGCCCTAAGAAAAGCACACGATGTCGTTCATTAATTTCTGCTAACTACCATTAATAACCAACAATGAGGTGAAGGGTATTAAATAATCGGGCTTGACCGACTTTAACTTTTAATTGTTTTTTTTTTTTTGCATTTTCAATTTTTTTATTATTATTTTGTTAAATGAATAAAACCACAATTCCAACTGTGAATGGAGTGAAAGGTTTCAATCAAAATGCATGATTAAACTAAAATATAAAAATACAACAACATTAGCAGCAGCAATAATAATAGCAACAACAACAACATACAACAACTATATAATAAAATATATATAATATTGGAACATAAAATAAATTGACAAACAAAACATTTGGAATGAAATAAAATTCAAGAAAAAAACTTTTGCAAAAAACGTTCTTTACAAAAACAATTGAACTTTAATACATTTAAGCGTTTTTATTTATAAATATATATGTTTGTGTGTGTTAATGTGTTGTTGATGTTGAACGACTTTCAAACTAATTGTCGTTAAACTACAAGCTGCAGCATTATTGTTCTATGCAACAATAAGTTCTAAAATGCATATGAGAATTTTTCCGAAAACGATTCAAATTTGTAAACAACATGAGATTTTTAAGCCGGAACAAAATTATATTATAGAGACTTTTTTCTACCAGTTTTTAATTTAGTAACCGATGACCTCCTATTTGATTGGTTGCTTTTTATCGTTCATAGGTAACTTTTGACGGCTGTTAAAATTTTCATGAAATTTAACATAATGATAACCTCGGTATTTGAACCGCATGTTTCAAAAAATAAATTAGTTGCCTTGCGCTCTCAAATATGTGAAGAATCCTAAAAATTTGAATATTTTGTTTTCTAAAGAGTCTACGTTTAATGGAGGTCTGGAAAAATCCATTACCATACAATTATAAACACTCTAAAATTCACACTTTAGATTTAAAAATGAACAAATTCAAGGGGATCTGGGCGCCTTAAGTTAATAAAAAATATTTTTATAAGCTTTTCAATTCAAGGGATGTGTTTATTGGCTCCTTTTCTCATCTAAATGGCATAAAAATAGCCTGTGCCCAAAATTCCATATTGAAATTGGCGTATTCTATCCAAAAATACTCAGTCTATTATATTTATGTATTCACGTGTTAAATTTAATTAAATTTGTATTAATAGTTCCAGAGATATGTGATTGTTACCGTTACAAACAAAACCCTATCCAAAATGATGATTCCTTCTTGACGCTTAACACGGAATGTCGGCGTTAATATAAACTCTTCACTACTTGCCATGGAGGATGTATATATAAGACTATTGCACATGCTACGTTATTTGTATAATCCCTTAAGGCTTGTACAGGGCTTCTGCTAAAAACTCACTATAGAGTAGAGTAGATGTGGCAGAATGGATGATGAATGTTAAATAATCGTTATCTCTTCTTCTATATTTTGACAATAACTCAGAAAGCCATTCAACAACAACATATTTTGAGAGTGTTTCTGATATATTATATATTTTTGCCTGATAATTCTAATCTCTAAGCATTTCTGCAGTATTGTATAAATATAGTACAATAATATCTTATTATTCTCCTAATTTAAAGCTTTATGTTCTTAAATCTGGCATTACATTTACCAATTTAGGTTCATGTTATTGTTCAACTCCAGGCCAAGGAATGCACTCGATGTTGATCCATAGATCTCAGACGGATGAGTGGATTGTACTAACAGTTGAATAGATCGTTTCAGGGCCTTGGTACAGCAGGGAGGTTAGCCAATAAGATACATACCCAATACTGACAGTTTGAATTAGAAATTCTAAAGAAGTATAGGATCAAATGAACTCCAAATCTTTAACGGTCACACGAGTGATGTGAAGAAGTGTTGAAGGTGATTGTATTCCCGCGACAGCCAGTTCTTCTTACGCGGAATGATCCTGAAACTCTTCGTGCCAAGCGTCTGTCACCCCAGCAATGTAAGAGAGAAGCACAAGTGCTTGGCTAAACTAATTGTTGGGTGGAAAAATACTTTTACAGTCCAGAAAAACATTATGTTTCGGATCCAATTTAATTTTAAGAATAATGTTTTGACCTTACCTACTTTCCTTGTTTGCACATTTACTATATCATATAGCAAAACTATATATAAGCGACTCATGTCAGCAACAAGGAAACCAAACAGATAAATTCATTTTATCACTGATTATATATTATATTTCCTTAGTCGGTGCTTTAGCTCTAGATGAAATCAGTGTTCCAGTGCTATGATAAAACCAAACAAGGCTTTAGATTTTTGTCAAACTCGAGAATTTTTATTCCATAGTTTTGATATCAGATAAGCTGGGTATTCGAACGCAAAATATATTTCTCTACTAAGATCACAAGAGAATTATAAAATCGTAAAAGTCATTTTCGCAAGGACGTGATGTTAAGAAAGTTATAATAAATTGTTAGATATTCGAAAGCTAATAGGTCCTGATTTATTCGGTCTACATTTCTATTCAGTAAATAAAAAAAAAGTAATATCAATGCACGATAAAACAAGGTATGTTTCATATGTATCGTATATTTTTTTCCACAGGATGTACATACCCCTATTTAAGAATCAGAGAATTAGAAAGATTTCCACTTTTCCACGCCGAAACTTCAAAATTTTAATCCATGTAACAATTAAATTAATTTTTGAAAAATTTTTTAAATATCATCAAATCGATTTAGACAACTTTGCTAGTAACCAGACATGAATTTGTACTTTTCTACATCAATTCGAAAACACCTCAGCTCTTAATATGTAAAATTTTTTTAAGATATCTCTGTTTAAAAGTCACCGTGTCATTTCCAAAATGATCGATTTGGTCATATCGTGAAATACTTTGCCTTTTTTCTTTCTGAAGTTATGACATTTCAAGAAAATTATTAGAGTTTTATATTTTTAGGTGGAACTTTATTGATTATAAAAATAATTTCCTTAACAATTATAATACATTACGGAGACCTTATACTACGTATTAGGGCAGAGCATATGAACCAAACGATTTCATCTGAAATATAAATACATTTTTGATATATAATTACCCTTTAAAATATTCTCATTTTGATACATACATATGTTCTTTAACACATTTTGTATATATATTTGTTTTGTTTTGTTGTTTTCAATTTATTATTTCCAATAGTGTAACTCTCCTTAAAAAACCTTCGAACTTATGACTTTTATGGTCAATAGTTTTTTCTTATTTTAACTAGTTCAAACCATTATTTTGTATATATTTTTTAATAATTCTACTTTTTTGTTCTATTTTTTTTTTTTTTTTGTTAAAATAACGATCTATTGTTTTGTACTGTTTCATTCTTTTCTGGTTAAACTGATTGACTTTTCATCGTTCAACATGTCAATTTGAGTCAGGAAATCCCAGCATGAATCATTTTACAAAATAAATGAAAAACAAAAAGTGAACAAAAAAAATTGTTAGGAAACAAAAAAAATGTTGCCAATACATAAATGTATGCAAAATCAAATAACAACAAAAGAAAAAAAGGAACTATCATATTCATACTATCGTGTACATATGTCCAAATGTGCATATCAGTTCATGTCAAATATGCCTTGTACATATAAGTCAATATCATGAATCAATATAGACAGTGAAAACATTTAAAGTGGACAAAATTTTAAGGAGAAATATATTAGAAGTGGAGAAATATTTCAGAGTTATCAGTTATACAGGAATCTTTTTAAAACTTAATATTTTTGATCTGAAACTTCTTAATTCTACTGTACTGTAAAAACCAATTGAAACTTACAAATGTTTATTCAAAACTTTAGTATGACAACAAAAGCAACAATAAGAAAAATTTAAGTGTGTCTAAAACGACTTTAAGGATCCCCTCTAAATATCATGATTAAATTATTAACTCTACAAAACTATGCCAAATAATATAAAAAAACACGTGATTGAAAAAGGGACATGGTCGGAAATAAAAGGCTGATTAGCCAGAACTTTTGTTCTCGTGATTGGAATTAAGATAAAGCGGATTCCCAACAATAGTTAATAAGTTTGTAATCGGACAGATGCCAATCCCATTGATTATCTAATTCGATTTCCGCTATTGTGATTATTGATTGATTTGTTATTTCTAAAAATATAAAATTTTTATCGAAAACTTTCACTTGTGGAAAAATTTTGGAATATGGTTCTCCTGACTAAGCTATTAGAAATTCAAATACTGTTTCTTATCTCAAAAATAAGATGGATGTTTTACATAGTTTTCAATGGCATTTCACAAGGTTATATATCTTTTGAATACTTCTTCCGAAATGGTTGCAAAATATAGATCTAGTTTTTAAATAAAACGACTTGGTGGCACTACGATTAAGCGATGCCAATTTATCTGCTTAACTTTAAAGTGAAGCTTTTATTTAGAAAAAAATTACATATTTAGCTCTATTGGCCCGTGACTAAATTCCAGAAATTTATTGCCGGAATAATGTTTGAAGATTTAAAAAAGACCTGTAGTACTTCAATATAAATATGATATTTGGATTTACAGATTTTGACTTCGATTTAGAAAAAAGAGAATTGGTCTGAACAGTCTGAAAATTTGAAAATGTCAAATTACATTTTCACTAATAGTTGGGTACGAAACTCCAACTCCAGTACACCAAACTATATCAGCTTTTTTGGGAACTTAAAACATCCGGTATGATTGTCATTTTGATTCTTGAAGAGAACGATCAAATATTCTGCTAAAATACCCTCCACGATAAACATATTACACACATACACACTAATAACAACAAACTATATCTGAATTTCGAGATCTCAGAGTCTCAGATATTGGTTTGTAACTTCATTGTTACTTAAACGATTTTGAAGGTTTTAAATAAAATACTGCTTAGGAAAATAGCAACAATTATCAGATGGACATGAATAATCCACTCTGATTTTGATATGAAACAAGAATATAAATACTTTATGGGGTCTTAGATGATTTCTTTTTGGTGGTGGAGTGTATAAAAACTACAAGAATATTCGACCAGACCACTGGTTCCACTGATTTGAATTTTTTAATAATACCTTTTGATTTGATTAAGAGGTGTTAAGGATACCATCTAATCAGAGGCGTAGTCAGTAATCTTCCAAATTCGCTAAAAATGTATTTATGAATTGAGGCGAAATTTTCTGTATAGATAGACCTCGTAGATATTTTTATATGCCTCCTGAAAATATTTTAGGTTTACAATTCCTCCAATAGTTCAAAATTTGTAGATTTTCTTAAAAGATAGTTTTGGGACCATTATGTGTTGCTAAAATGAATAAGATATAAATTCTGAATGGATTAAACTGGAGTTAAGACTTTATTTTCTGTAGCACACAAACAATAGCAAAGCCCATAATGCCCTCCTCATATGTGGTAGCTAATAAACAACAAAGTAACTCCCACTTTTTTTGTAGAGCATCACATTTAATAGGGACATTCATTGTATGTGAGTATTTATACTAGATAAATAAAATTAAACAACAAAAACCTATCTATGAAATACATGTACTTAAACTGAATAAAAACAGAAAACAACAACAATAATAACAAAAAACAATCTATAAAATAAAATATCTAGTCAATATTCCATAAATATGACTAACAGTAGCAGTAGCAAACTTTACATTACATCTTAAAAGTTTGTATGTGAAATACAAATGTATCTTATGGATTGTTAATAAACAAAAAAAAAACAAAACAAAAACAAATTTAAATTGAAGCTTGTTGTTTTTCAGTTGTTTCTGTTTCTGTACTTAAAAAATTTCAATTGCAGCTGTAACATTTTCATCCACAAAAACAAAACACATTGATACTCATGATTATTTTAAATAAACTATTCGACCATTTTTAGACATAATCGTACGTGTTTATCCAAAAAATAAAAAAATAAAATAAAAAACAAACTATAAGATTGAATAGTTTTTGAAATTGTATGTATATGACTCATATTTAACTTGGTTTTATGTCGTATTCTAAATGTAAAATTAATAGTTGTACTAACGTTATACTTGCATAAATATTGATACATGGATTTCGATTTATTTCGTCTTTAGTTGTAGGATTTCTGATCGTTTTGTTACATGAGAAAATATCATTAATTGGTCTTTGGAAATTTATTTGTTGGGAGAAAAATATTTTATATATATTTTTTTTTTAATTTTGTAATTAACTTAAAAACATTTAAATGTAATCGAATGATCGGAATAAACTTAATAGGGAAGTAGGAAATTTTAAAAGGTATCAAATTTTGAAATTAAAAAACAGTAAAAATAATAAAAATCGGAACTATAGATCATGATGTTTTAACAAATTTGGTCATGTCTACAATTCTTCAGAAGCCTCAATCCAAAAATGACTCACTGGCATTACAGAAGTTTTAAAGAAGAGTATTGAATACCAATGATATTTATGTGTCATATGAGGCTGTGCTCATGTCGTTTCGAATTCTATGTGTGAAAAAATGCACAAACTGAGGACAGAGGTCAGCACGATGTAAACATCCAACGAAATTGAAACCAACTACAACACTGAAATACTAGATAATCAATACTGGTAAAACGGAAAAGTTTTGCAGATTTTTGCTTATGGAAAGTTATAATCTGGACCGTAGAAAACTCTTGGGACATAGAGATGTATATCGTTAACAACAGCCAAATAAAAATTACTGCTTGAATTGCAAAGCAAATGAAGGGGTAAATGACCTATTTAATCAAGTAAAACCTTGGACATTCCCATGCCTTTCGTCCTACTGAATGCACGTAGATATTTATGGGAGTACGTTTCTTTATAGAGCTAACTTCATGATAACTCTTCACATAGGGAAAATACAATGCATCCAAAAATGCCGCAAGATGCAATAGACTGCTGTTTGGATATGACTTCCCCTTTGGTTAGGAGACTATCTAAACTGTACCGATATTCGGGTCATGACTCTCGTTTGAAAATGCAACTATCCACTGAGCACAAAGATATGGACTTTTCACTTAATTTGGTTTTAAATCATAGCCTCCATAATGCTTCCCAAGAATTCAAACCAGTAGTCAGACTGAGTCATGGCAACCGGTTTATAATACAACTCCATACAATTTTGAAGGGACACCAACAACGCCCGTGATCTGAAAACAGATTGTAATCTTCCATATATACTCATCTCTCGTTTGCTTTTAATATGCGTTAAAAGTAAATTTTTTAATATTTAAAAGTTAAATATTTCAAAAATTCTTTAAAATCAATAAGGTGGCACTCTAGGCGTATACTTATTATAACTGATAAATATATGTAACTTATACGCAAGTGCATACTATAATGATTCTCCAAAAATGATATAAATTTTTAATAACATTAATACTAATTCGAAAAACACTATTTAAAGGTTAAAGCCGGTTATATCGACTTTATAATACCCTAATTTATACTGGTTTATATATAAGAATAATTTTGCGTACATATAGTCTTTGTAAATCTGTATAAATATACCGACATCTGTAACTTATTCCCTATAGTTTTAGATATATTCAAGTCCAAGTTAAATTTTAACCAATTTTGCTTTAGTAAGTAAGCGAAATTAATATAGGACCTAAAAATTGTTATATGTGCCATATAATTATTTTCTGTGGAAAGGCCCACTTTAGCACAGAGGAGTTCATTTTATTAATGAAATACATTTTTGCTTATTTAAATAATAATGCGGATTGGGATTTTGGGACTGAGAAGTAGAATTTTTTAATTCTCTGATTCCATATATATCGATGGCCAGTTCCGACAACGGTACTGGCTATCTAGGGGCCTACCCTCCTCCTAATCATACACCTTATAGAACCCGTTGTCACAAATGATTGGCTTCTTTTGTCGCAACTGCATATTGCTTTTTTAATATTTTTATTTTGAAAGTTATTTAATATTTCAAAAATAATTTTGGATCAATTAGCTAATTCACTGGGCGTATACTTATTGCAAGTGATAAAAAATATATAACTTATACGCATCTGTGTACTTTTATGATCTCTCTGAAATTGATATACCAATTTCTATGTCATTAATACAACTTTTATAAAACATTAGTAAGAATTTAAAGTTGATCAAATCGACTATATAAAACCCTTCTTTGTAGTGGGTTATACATACAAGGCATGTGAGTGTGATTGTAAAGATATAAAATGGAAATAATAATGAAGAGTATTGATACAATCACCGTTAAAATGTATGAACCCGTTAAAAAGTCATGTTAATCTGACCAGTATAAACTTAAAATCATTTGACCATTTTTCTAAAAAGGTGGCAACATTCATTCACTAATAATGCTTTCTTTTTTTGAAATTTATATAGTTTTTCATAATTTAATAAAGAAATCTCAAAAATAATAAATTTTTAGTAAATCCACATGAGCTTCGGATAAAGATCACATGCCCTACTCCAATATAGACAATTTGAAAAGAAAAATTTTACTTTTTGTTAAGTCTTAAAATTGCAAATTTGAAAACATCCTTAAAAATCCTCATTACATATGTTTGTTAAATACTCAAGAAGAACTTTCTGCGGCTGCTCTTTTTAAAGACAGGTTGGTCATTTTACTAAAAAGGTATAATTTATTCTATATCTTAAGTCTTAAAGCTTTTATAGGTATCAAATACATTTGTAAGAAGTTTTCACATCGACTGAAAACACAACCTAAACTAGCATTCCTAAAACCTTGTAAGTTAAAGCAAGTGAGAATATTATAATCAATTAAGCTAACTAAATGGTAACTACGAAAATTTTATCAATGACCCTCGCATAATTTACTTTTCGGATTTATGACTAAAGGCTTTATATAAAATAAAGCTGAATGAACAGATATGTGTGACAAGTTAATATTTGCCACTGAAATAGAAGTGTTGCTGAGGTGAAATTACGAACCCACCAATTTCACCAATTTCAATACGTATTTTCCTTGCAAAAAGCATGTTATAAACATCAGTACAAATTCATAATACCGTTACCACCTATAGTGTTGTAGGGTATAAGAAATAAGAAAAGGTTAAAAGTGAGTTAAAAAATTATTTCTAGCTAAATATATCAGGAACTATAAGAGGTGGTCCGTATTTTTGTTTCAATTAATGAATTTTTGGCGAATTAAAAAGAAATCAACATACTTAAGGTGGCCAACTATGTTTTCGTCATCAACTACGTTTTTGACCGGATGGAGCCCTATACTGCTCCTTCTAACGGTTCAAAAGCTTTTGAACCATTGTGGGGTATAATATAGTCGGAATTGATCGACTGTTCCTTATACAGTTTTGTCGTTACATTGATAGAACGATGATATCACTGCATAAATTTGGAAATGAACTTATCTTTTTTTATCTGATCCATATTACCTTCTTTTCTCGTTTTTTCATTATTTGGAGGATTTGGAGAATCCTTTTAAACGGTTTAAATTAGTAAAGCTTTCTGTAAGAAGTCTTTAATTGTCATGAGCCTAGTGGGCCCTCTTAAGCCACAACCTTTCTTTATATCTAAAAGTTTCTTTATGTCTGATCAATATATTTTTTCCTCTTTTGCACTGAATTTTATAAGTTTGTTTTTGTTTTATTTTTCTTTTAATCTAAATGTTCGAAAGGTCTATAAATTTATTTAGTGATTTTTGTCATCGTCATATTTGTTTGACGTTGTCATTGAAGACGTTGATGTTTGTATATTGTTTATTGTTGTTTTTGTTGCTGTTTTGCTGATAACAATGTTTAAACATAAATTAAACTTGTTAAACATATTCAAATTAATATGATGACTATGTGACTGACAATCGTTTGTCACAGAGTCAATAATGTGTTATTGTTGTTGTAGTGTTTTTTTTTTTTTTTTTTTTTTGTGGAATACGATTTAAGCATTTTTGCTATAAGTAGCAACAGTTGCTGCATTCGAATATACGATTATATTCGATTTATTACATTTCTTTTTCGCTTTATTTATTTATTCGTTTATTTTTTGTGATTTTTGTATTTATGAGTTTATAAATTAAAACTGACAATATTTTATACGTTTATGATATTTTTTTACTTTTTGCACTTTTTTTCGAAATTGATTTAATATTTTTTATTACATTTCAAAAAATATGTGTTGGCTGTTGTTGTATATGATTTTTATACCCTTCACCACCACAAGTGGTGAAGAGGGTATATTAATTTTGTCATTCCGTGTGTAACGCTTAGAAAGGAAATATCTCATACCACATAATGTGATATATATTACTGTACTAAATCAAAGTCTGAGTCAATTTAGCTTTATCCGTTTGTCAGTCTTTCTGTTCGTGTGTCTATCTGTCTGTTCGTCGGCCCAAAGAAATGCGGTCTGAATATTTTGAATCGTCCTGAGAGGCTTCCTATTTCAAACCAGCAAAATCGGTTTAGTACATTACAAAATATGGATCGATATTTGAAGCAACCTTATAGTCCCGGCGAAGAATTTTCGTAAAACTGTCTATTAGATATCGATAAATTACAAGAATATTTTGACATAATATAAAGTTATATGTGCTTTTATTATTATCATCCAAAAATTTTATAGACAAAAATATAACTAATTTTATGAGTCATTTAATGTTCTATGATATATTTAAGCTAAACATTCCTATAAGGTATTTGCGAGTGTATGTGTGAGGGTTTATGTAAGATTGTGAATTTATAGTGGAGGGTATTGAAGATTCGGCCTAGCCGAATATGGCATTCTTACTTGTTTTTGTTCGATTCCAAACCATAATGGTTGAATTATAAATTGACATGTAACACGTTATTAAATATTATAATAATCCTAAGATACATTTATGGTCGAGTTTGTTGGAAACATATGAAATGAGAGATGAGGTGAAGGGTATTTAAAACAAAATACAAAATCAAATGCGACTTAAAACAATACAATTGAAGTTTATTGAAAGTTGTTAGTGTTAAAGTGTCAATTTGTGATTTGTATTCAATTATTAAATAGAAAAAATATATTTTTAAATACATTGTTGTAATGTTTCGTTTGTTTTTTTACATATTTGGTGGCACAAGAAATAAAAAATGTTAATACAAAATGATTGGCAAGTAACATTTTGCAACTGAAAAACAATGATGTGGAATACAGAACGTCATCAACCAAAACTATCAAACAAAATAGAGAAAGAGATTTTCTATAAAACATTTGGTCATTCTCATAAAAATGCTTAAAACTACTGAATTGCACAGTGTGTTCAAAATAATTTTTATTAAGAAATAATTCTGTAACTTTTGAACCTGTAGAAATAACTTATTCTGTGCTGAGTTGTTTTTGAATTGATCTTAAGGAATAAAGATGACTTCTTGATAAGGGGCATAGACGGTGACCGTCCAAAGTTGGCAACTGGGTATATTGATTTCTTTTAAATTCGCCAAAAATCTATTTCTGAAATGAAAAAAAATAAATATTGTATTTAGATAGTCTTTGTAGATATTTACAAAAAATACTTGATTGGGTTATCTCTTATAGTTTCGGATATTAATGTTTATATAAATATATATGTGTCCCTTAAAAAGTGAAAAAATATTTATACACTAAATGGTGGTAGAACTTATTCACTTATAAAAACTGTCTTGTTCTGCGCTTTATAATTAATAATTTATTATTGATTTATAAAGAAATCTTAAAGGGAATGCATGTGAAATAAATCCAGAGACAAGCCCACAATAAACTTCTCAGAACTATAACAAATACTCATGCCAAATTTCATTGATCTCTGTCAATTATTGTGAATGTTACCGTGCCAACAATAGACAGATGGACATAGCTTAATCGACTCAAATTTGATGCAAAAATATATATACATTATTAGTTTGGAAGCAATTGGCAATAGTGATGATAATAACATTAATTAATTAATTTCAATTCCGAGCATAGACAAACATTATCACCATAATTCATATCCTTCAGTTAATATGAAAGGTTTCATGTTATTTCCTTTCTCTCTGAGCAGACCGTGCTGAGGTGATAGGGCGCGTGCTTGTTTTACTGCAACACTGTAATGAAAGTTGTTGGCGTTGTGAAGAATGAGAATCATATATCCTCATATATATATCCTCATATATAAATTTGTATTATCTCCTGGACTATTTCTTCCTTCTAAATGCTTTCCATATCAAAGTTCATCTTATAGTATCGGAACCTTTTTACAAAATCCACAAACAGCATATACAGGTGAGTACGCAATTAAGTATTCTTCAATTATAATGCGAAGAGTATCTGCTTGGTGTCTCTTTCCCATATTTGGCAGTCTTTCCATAATTGCTCTTATCTTATGTGTGGAGTTAAGCAGAGTCATACCTCAGTTATCAGTTTTCGGTAACATAACGATGACATTTTTCTTCCATGTTCTAGATAGCCTCACAATCTCCCAAACAGAAGTTACTGGTGCCGCTATACGGTCAGTGAGAGTTGAGAATGAGAATCACTTCTTGAGTCGATATCAGAAACAGTTCTGAAGTAACGGAACTATTTAAAAAAGAAGTCATGTTAGTCTTTAGTCTCAAAAAACACAAATTCTAGAAACTGAAGGTCTAACTTAGTGCAAATATCGAAAATAGAAGTAAAAATATTATTTTAGTTTAAAATTAAAAAATAGTCTATATTTGAGCATTATTATTATTTTTTAATTATTGTTTATCTAAACTATATTTGTCTACTTAATTTGTAGTTTTATTTTGTATCATTTTCAATAATAATTGACTCGACTACAGTTCATAATGCCTGAATGGTAACTAATGGACACTATAAACACAATTCTCATGAACGTACTCATGTTCTCGCACCCAAAGTTATGTTTGTTTATTTATTTATTTGATTTTGAAATCCATATTCAATTTTATTTTATAATTGTATTTCAATATTTTATAACAATCAATAAATATAATCAAACATTTTATATGGAATTGTATACAATTGATACTCAGTAACCATCCATCCGTGTGTTTGGATTTATATATTTGTTCATATTTACTTCTTTTTTGCAAACTTCATTTTCATTGCCACTTTATAGAAAAAGAATTAAATTTGAGAAAAAAACCCAAAAGTGGTAATTGCAATCAGTATCACAACATGTCTGTCTTTCCATCCGTCTGTAGCTTAGACTATTCCCAAACATATCAATGCTACCAGCTGTGTTGAGATTTTTCTTCAATTTTAATGATCACCTTCTAACAAAAACTACTGAAGTACGATTAAAAAAATATATTGGAAGATTGCTGAAATGAAGTACACATTTTATGAAATATTCACTTACATTCGCGCAGTTTATATCGAGACCAAAAGTCTTCTCATAAGCATAGATTTTTGGTTAAATTAAATGAATGTGTTCAGTTCAGTTCGGTTTGATTCTTGATTACAGTTTTTATTTCATTATTTGTTTATTTAACTCTTTTGAGTCCATAAAGCCAAACAATTCCAACTACTGTTTGGGGATTAATTAGTTTTTGCAAAAATTACAGAAATGTTAAGAATACGTTGATTCCCATGTACATATGGAATTTTTTCAGTTACTTGTGCTTAACTGATTAAAGAGTTTATAAAAAATTAAAAAGTTTTAAAATTTGGTTGTTTGTAACTGTTTGAAGGACCATTATTATTAACCGATATGGGATTTCATGTGAATTATTCCTGGAACGTGAAAGTTGGTTAAAAAATGAAAATAACAAAATAAAATGTTTTATATTTCTATGTCTTAAAATTAAGTTATTCTTTTAATGACAGTATCTCAATTTTCTAATTTAATCGATATATTTCACAATGTTTGCAGATGCCCAAGGGAACTTTTCCGTCCGATCAAGAAAAAATCCAAATTATATGTTCCATATCCAAAGATATTCAAGTAGAGAAATTGATCGTTAAAGTACACGCTCTGAAAGTGAGCAATTTCTCTAAGAAAGGACAGAACAATGGTGTTCAGAAACTTACCACGGGAAATACAAAATTATCAAAAAAAAAAAATAGATTAAGATATGGCACGATTTCAAATCAAGCTATGTGCGGTGTCAAAAGGTTGGTATCACTTCTCAGTTGGTTAAACTAATTATTATTTTGTTCCAACAAAAATGAATAGCACAATTCATAACGAATTTATGGAAGATTTTTATGGATCAAAAAGTGGAGGAAGACTGCATCAAGATAGTATTGAGATATATGTTTCCAAGCAATCTACTAAATCATCTTGAAATTACAAGAGATTCGGCTCAGTATACATTTTCTTTTGTAAATAGCTGACATATAAAGCTTCATAATCATGTTAAACTTTTTGTAGTTTTGGCTTTGACATTTTTTGCTCCTTTAAATACCAGAATTCCTATAAGACAATCTGGGAAAATTTCTTCGATATTGCTCTCGGATTTTTATAAAGAAAAAGTACATAGTCCAGAGGAAAGGAAGTCATTTTTATATTATATTTCAATAACAAGTCCATTTTTTTCTAAATTTCCATTTTAAAATATGTCCCCGTGTAACCAACTTTGAAGATTTAATCCGCGACCTCAGGACCAAATTGAAATGTGTCGTTTTGCAAATCATTTAGAGAATATCACAAGAATGATCTTGTGAAATTTTGTGAAGGAAAATTCTGTAGTTTTAAAGTTACAAAATTATTTCCAAAAAAAGCGGATTGGGATTTTGAGGTTTTCTATATGACAAAATAGGAACTTTTGTACAAGAGTTTATAATTTGGCTGAAAATCCTACAAAAACTAGGCTTATTATAAAAAAAATTAGGGGTTTTCTATATACTACTACGACAAATTTTGGAAGGTCACCGACTACGATCGTGATAAGATGTGGTCCCACACACCCTTATATAAAGTTGGAAAAACCTTGGCTCTTATTATATGAATTTCCATTGGGATATCTCCAGTTAAAAATTCACATAACCATTTTGAAAAAAAAACTATATGGAAATACTGTGTGGAGGCACCTTTAACATGTTAATACCCTTCACCACTGTAAGTGCAACGGGTAGAAAAAACTATGCTACCACCAATTTTAAGTATACCTTTCGATTCATTATAATTCTCTGAGTTGTTTAACAATGTGTAACTAAGTATTTAAGATCTTAAGTAAGGAGTCTCAATTTCCTAATGTTGCCTAAAAAATTTAAAATTATTATAAATCCTAACTTATTATTCGTTCTGATCCACAGAGGTCATTAAAAGTCTCATCCGTGTAATCACACCAGTAATCAGCTTCTCTTCCTATTTTTTTCTATTCATAATTAAATCATAAATCATTTAAAAACATCTGTTTAATTTCTTCACTGTTATCAATCATATTTTCTTTAAACGAAATTTTATTAAACTAATTAAATTTTAATTAAATTAATAAACAAAAGAAATATGAAAATTTTAAACAAAGAAAAATTTAAATAAAAAATTTTTAAATATTTAATTATTTATTATAGTTTCTGTTGTTGTTGCTGTTTTCCATTATGACATGCGTTTAATATTTGAACATCTGTGCAAAAAAATACACACACACACAAAAGAGTCAAAAGTGTTTTGTTGGAAATGAAAAATAAAAAATCCATTTACGTAACATTAACTCAGTTATTTAAGACAAAAACAAAAAAGCTATGAAATATTTTGGAATTATTCCCTCCACCACCAAAAGTGGTGATGAGGATGTACTAACTATTTCACACTTTAGCGCCAAGATAAAATCCTCTCAGACTCCACAAAGTATATATATATATATATATATATATATATATATATATATATATATATATATATATATATATATATATATATATATATATATATATATATATATATATATATATATATATATATGCATCAAATCCAAATCTGAATCGATTTAGCTATTTCCGAAAAAAAACTTTTCTTATTTTTTCAACAAAAAATAACTGGCTGAAATATGCAAAATTATGATACACAACAAAATATGTGTGCTATTTGGATCACATTTTTAAAAATAATTTTCTTTAAGTATATCGTTCGATTCAGAATCACTTCTTGAGTCGATTTCACGATGTCTGTCCGTCCGTCTGGTCGGCAGGCTGACTCTATCTAAACTTTGTGAAAAAATGCAGGCCGCAGTTTTGAAGATATCTAAATGAAATTTAACATGTGTTTGTTTTTTGGCCTTGTGACATGTGTTTGTTTTTTTTTAATAAAGTCGGCCATTTGAAATCTATAGCTCGGCATCATTATAAATAACATATTATATTTTGATAGGCGCATTTTTCAGTTTTTAAGTGCAATATCTTCAACTCATGCAATTTTTTTTTTCTGCATAAGTGTTAGTGGTGTATGGTACTAAAGATTCGACATAGCCGAATATAACATTCTTATTATTTTTTTTTTTTGCTTTGACTTCTTATCAAAAACTTTAGTTTTTTCCTTTACAACAACTTTTATTTATTTTATTTTATTTTATTTTATTTTATTTTATTTTATTTAACATTCCATTGTTTAGTATGAAATTGCAAAAAAAAAAAAATAGTTGAAATGAAAATTAAAGAAAATATTTTCATCATTAGTAATAATAATAAGTATTTAGTACTGAAATTCGTGTCAGTTAGAATATGTATTTTTTTCTATTTCATACTATTTATTTCTTCTTAACAAAAAACAGTTGCTGCTGTTTTTTTTTTTTCAAGTTGCTTTTGTTTTACTGTTGGAATGAATTGCTGCTATTTTTGCCGTTGAACACTTTTGTGCTTAGATTAGCAATTACCTAATTACTTAAAAATGCCATTCAGTCTGGAAGAATGTGCCAGCAAATAAACATTGAAACAAAAACAACTACAACAACAATAACGAAAAAGAATGAAACTTTATAAAAAATATATAATTATATACTTATAAAACATAATATAAATATTTGTACGTAATTCACACGTATAACAGTATGAGGCAAAAGTGTGACACCCACAAAAATGGTGCCATCGTTTTGCAAGAACTTATCACTAAATGTTTGGAAGGGGATTCTCATAGGCTGCCTACAACTTAAGATCTATTTGTAATAACTATAAATATAGTGAGATTGATTAAATCATATCATGATCGAATTAATTTACGAAGCCAAATTAATGATTTCAATGCCAATCAATAATTTAAAAATAATTAATACAATTTCACCTTCACAAAGTATTGAAAAGCTCTAAACACATCAACATGCTGATTGCAAAAGGATTTTTTTGGAAATAATTCCGTAACTTTGGAATCGTTAAAAATGAATAGACTATAGAAGGGTGTAATTTTTGTTAACAAAAGGTAAAAACATCTGATAAATCGTTTTAGAATCCGTTGAGAAACATTTCAAGTTTCAAATTCCGTTACTTTTTCAGCATTCATTACATTTGAGAAACTGGGTTCCTGTTAGCCACGTATTGTTCCCACTGAACTACAAATTATGAACGAAAATATTCAGCATTAAATACGTGGATTGATTAAAAGTCTTCCTTCTTAATATTTGAACATATCTTGAGTCATTTCAAATATTATTGAAATTCACTCAATAGTGTTGTATGGAAGACCTATTCTGGCAGTGTGAGTACCAAAAGCAAATTGTACTGGAGGTGAACTCTCTTGGTTGTACTTAGCTGGATCAGTTTAATAGATATCGTCAGAAAAAATTATGGGCCATTTTTCCATTTAGAAAGTTGTTTGCACTTATATGGTCCAGTTTTGGGTGATATCAACCTTGTTAAAATATATGATAGTTCATTTTTCCATCCTTCTTTAGCCGGCTCGGAGAAATTACTTTGTTTGAAATTGATAAAAATTAACGATATGAGATTTTATGGTTTTATATAAAAGTACTTTTTATTCTTTGACATACATCATATGACACAAATTATGTAACAATAAATGCATAAACATAATTTGTGGATATTGTGTGGTACTTTTAAGATGCTCTAAAAGTACTTTTTGTATTACTGGGAATAATAAAAATATATTTCAAACTAATGATACCTTGTATGAAATGGACAAAAATTAACCAAAGGGAATTTTATGGTACGATATGAAATTCTTAGTGGTACTTTTTAATTTTTTTGCTTATTTCACTTAGAAATATGAAACAAATTATATATACATTTAATTGGATAAAGTTGATTGAAGGTTTTATATGGTACATTTTGGATCTTCCAAAAGGTGCTGTTTGATTTTTAAAACACAAAAAATGGTACAAAATTTTGGACATATGGACTTTCATGTAGAGTCGTTATACATTCCTATTTACTAATTTTTGCCAAATTCGAAACAATTTAATAATGATAATATAATTGTCCTTGAAAAATCCAGATTTTACATATTTAAAGAAGAACCATCCTTACTTTTACCACCCACTGTAACCACTTGTTATTAGCAAAGTATAGCATTTATTATTTTAAATAATTAATTAAAAAAAACTGTGTGAATATTGAATGATAAGAAAAAGTATCACTTTTTGTTTTTGTTCCATCATTTTTTTTTTTCGTTTTCTTTAGTAAATATTCTTATCATTTTGATATGATGAATATTTCATATGAAAATAAAACAACAACAACAACAAAAAATATAAAAATCTTATGTTGTTTTCATTTAGATTATTAGGAAAATTACAATCATAAGTCCAACATTGTATTATCGTTAGATGATCTAACATTTATAAATATACATATTACTATATGTATGTATATATATTTGTATAGAAATGATTATTAATCATACCGTGAAGGTTGTTTGACCTAATCTCACCTCTCTCTCTCTTTCTTCATCCGACTCATTTTCTTGATGATGATAAATTTAAACAAAATGTGACTGAATTTTTAAATAAAATTCCGTCATATTCCTAATTAAAGTGCTGGACTTCAAAGTGAAATTATTATCAGCGTTTTTTTAAGAGGTCGAATTTTTGAACTTGTTGTTGATTCAGTTTGGTGTGATTGAATGCAGAAAGTGGGATATGTGACTTTTAGCATAATGATTTATGTAATTTTATGAAAATCGGAGAGGGTTTAAGTTTAATATTTTTCAAAAGCGATGTATTGGTCCATCTTATGATTCTCTAGTCTAAATCAAATAGAAGAACTTGAATTAAACTAATCAGTTATAAATTTAAAATATGCATTTTTTGGCCTTGAAAAATAAATAAAAATGAACTAAAATTATTTATATGTGTAAGAAATGATATCAATCACGTTTTTACTTTTAACCCACCTTTGTAAAACATGTCAGTAATTATGTTTCATGATGTCAAATGAATGAATAAATTGCTTAATCGATTAAAATAAGTGATCAGAAAACGTGGTCCTCAAAAAAATTGGCCAAGAGTTCAAAGGTCTGCCATCAAACTACCTCCGAATATTATCAAACAGTTCTGAGAGAACTTGTCCGTTGATGGAAAACCTGACCCTAATAGAAGGAATGGTCCACATGATGTTTTTAATGCCAAAAATATGAAACATATTCAAAAAAGCGCCAAAAACATACAAGATTGAAAAAGTTCCTCATAAGAACCTTTAAAAATACCAAAAAATCTCAAAAATTTTACTGATGCTCGAAGAAATGTTCAGGAAAAAGACGCAAAAGAAGTCTGGTTTCCCCCCAAAGGTTCTAGGTACCATTTTATTTGTTACAACGGCCTCTATAAATACACAAATTTACATACCGAAGTTTACCCAAAAATTTGTTTCCATTCACAATGCTTCATAATGTATCCACTTTTTGTTGGGTTGAATTGGCATACTGTTACTACTAAACTACACCATGAGTGGTACAAGAACAATAATGTGGTATTTGTACCAAGAAGTCAATCATACAAATTGCCCCGAGATAAGACTAATGGAATGACATTGGGCTCTTAATTAAAGAGAATTGAAGGTGTCCAAAATAGTGGTAGATTTTAAAGGGAGATGTACTTCCTGTTCGATCAAACTAACAGAAAACATTATAAAAACGTCAATGGAAGGGTTTCCGATAGGGGTTCCAAATTTCATCATTAGTGACGAAAGCTATAAAAATAGATTTTTTGTAAATTGAAGTAAAAATTTCAATTAAAAAATAAAATTAAAACTATAAGTTCAGTAGTTTTGTTTAATTAACAAATATGTATGTTAAGAAATTTTCCACCTCACTCCATAATACTCTTTATTATTAATAATTTTCCTCTCAAAAATTATCTATAAATTTTTATTTAAAAGATCTCTCATTTATAGAAGAAAAAATATCTCATCATTTAATTTGATGCTTTTTTTTAAACTTCAGTTCATGACCTTACATAAGTTAGTTGTCATTCGTGTCCATTTTAATATTACATTAAGCTTAAATACACAGATAATTTACAACTTTTTAATAATTAAACAACTTAATTAAAACAACGAAAAAAATACAAAGTAAATAATTGACTACAGAACAGAATAAAAATATAAATAAAAAAACAAATAAATAAATAAAATAACATGATGATTATTATTTGCGAACAGTCTGACTTTGATGACATTTTCCCATAAAGGTTAAATTGGAGTTGCGAGTAAATGAGTAAATAGCAACTCCAACTAGTGATATTTAGTCATGGTAACAACTTAACATCATGAATATTTTGACTGGACATTTTCGCAAACGAAAAATGTTATAAAAAATATTCAAAATATTACGAATTGTCTGTGACGAATTCCATATGCCCTTCAAAAGCTTCCTGAAAAGAGTTGCTTATTTATTTCAAAGAACAGCTCTGGTTTTGCGCTAAATTGTTAATGAAGTCATTTTCAGATAACCTGCTTAGAAATTAACTGCATTCCAGTAAGGAGGCCCCATCATTGTCCTTTAAAGCTTAACTAGAAGCTGAAATAAAATCTGAAATTAAAGCTCAACCGGAGCCTAAACTAGAAGCTGAATTAAAAGCTGGACCATAAGCTGAACTAGAAGTTGAACTAGAAACTGATCTAGAAGCTGAACTAGAAACTGAACTAATAGCTGAACTAGAAGCCCAACTAAAAGCCGAAGTAGAACTCAATTAGAACTGAATTTGAACTGAACTGGAATTGAACAACTCAACTAGAGCTGAAGCTTAGCAATAAGTTGAGCTAGAAGTTGACAAGAAGTAGGACAAAATGTTGGACAGGAAAGTGGACATAAATGTAAACGAAAAGCTGAACTAGACCTAAATTACAACATAAGTAGAAATGTACTAAAACTATACTAGAACTCTCATATAATAACACAGATTTTAATATTGTTCAGGAATATATCTTTATAATTTTCTTCATAGAGTTACAAACACCTACATTTGCTATATCCTCCTCCACCACTTTTAATGTTGTGGTCTGTACCAACAACAGAAATTAGTATTTGTTTAAAAAATAGCAACAGTGGCAGGAGCTGCAGCAAACAGTAGTGTCAATATAGAATTAACCCATTAGGAATGTAACATGCTACTGGTGCTTATGCTTACAACTGACAAACTGATTAAACTTTGTGTTAAACAAACAAAAGTTGAGAGAGTTGAACAAAAACAAAAAAGAAAAAAAATAGTAATAAACTGGACACAAAGAAAACAAGAAGCTAAATGTGGAAACTTTACAGAAAATTGTTTACTTAACATTCTAAAAGCATTCATATGAATACAAAAAAAAACGAACTGAACTCAACTCTACTCTGTACTATTCTTAACAACTTAAGCCGATTCGAATTGGATAGAAAAATAGACAGACGGACGTACATACGTACACATGTATAAGGGAACTTTCAAACAGTTTTAAACTCGTCATTCTGCCATTCAGTTTATTCTATATGTCACTTTGGCAGTCATCTATCAAATATAATGTCGATAAATAGCTGGTAAATATAAACTGGCAAATGACGACATTGCAACTGCAACTCATACTTCTCGACATGGGACCCACTGTGTGTATGTGTGAGTGTTAATGTAATTCTGAGGAAAACGAAATGAAATGAGTGATTTCTTTTTTTTCATGTTTTTTTTTTGTGCCACCAAATAAATTGAATATTTGCACATCCATGTTATGGCACACCATCATCATCATACCCTTATACACTTACATGGATCACATGTAACATTTTTTTGCAAACCCTGACTTTTTCCCAAGTAAATTCAAATGAAAAACAGTTTTTTATTTTTTCCCTAAAAAAAAGAAAAAACATTATTTCGTATCAATTCTGTTTAATTTTCTTTTTTCTCTCACAAGAGCTAATAGTGTTAATGAAACTTCAATCGATTGGCCAGTGGACACTCTACCATATCTGTAAGTATGTGCATCATAGTGTATCATTGTGATACACTATGGTATCATTTCGTATCGTATAATAATCATACAAACAATGACAGATACACGCAGCCATTGATAAGGAACGATAAATGTTGAGAATAATTTCCAATTCATGTTTTTTTCTGTGTGTGAATGTGTATTTTTAAAGAAGCTTATTTCAAATGCGCAAAACAAAATGTATTTATGTCCAGCTTGCTTACGGTCGTACGTTTGTATGTACGTATCATCATCTAGTATTATATATTCAGCTAGATCCAGCTTGTTAGGTTGCCCGGTTTTATGTGCAAAATGCTTTTTCAAACTTTATAGCCAACGGCCAATGTCCACAAAACTAACCTACCATCAACATAGATAGAATATACAATAAGTATCCATACAATACACTCGAAAAATAAAGTATGACTTTCTCCACACAAGACATGTTTATTATGACTTTTAAAATGGACTGATGTTTGCAATCCTATTATATCTTCAAAATGCTCAACTCATCTTTAACACATATAAGCCTCCCGTTAGCTCCAAATAGTCTAAAAACATTATTCTTAATGCTTTACTCTTCTTTATATTTGTCTCAAGCCAACCATTCTCCAAGTGTTCTATATTGCATGTTCGATATCATAAGCGACATATATCATCCACATAAACCACGCACAGCATTGGAGTCAAGACATTAAGTTTCAATTATTTCCAAATAGTTATTAATCTACCTTGCAAATTCTATCCGGGAGTTTTTATAGTGGATAATTTCTAATTAATGTCTGATTAAATATTCAGGTGAATCATCTTCTCAATTTAATTTTCACTACAGGCACTTTTTGTTCGTCTGGTGCGATTTTAAAAGCTTTTAAATCAAAATACATTACATTCATTTTTCATCAACATTAGGTAAATAAGTACCATCACTTAAGCCACTATGCAGGTCTGTTGTTCACTTCCAATTCGATAATACCAAACCTCGCTCAAAAGGAACTTTGGCTCTCAAAACACTAAAAATTTTGCAAGGTTATGAATTATAGTTCTCAATCTATATTTGATGGATTAATGAGATTAATATCGAGGATAACAGCGTGTCCAAGTGTAAGCCTTTGTTCGGTCCCTGGAATCATGCAGACTTATAAATAATTTTTTTTTTAAATTCATTAATAAATTTTTCGCACATTTTTAAAATATCAACATACATTCGAGTTGATTTGGAAAAGTACAGTATCTGGTCCGTGGAGTTATACAAATTTATATATATTATCAATATACAATTGTCTCAATTCATAAATAAATTTTTGGAGAGACTACGCCTCTGATCAGAAAGGGCCTTTGCCGCTGTTCCATCAACTCTAAAACACGTCAGCTCTTGTCATATGAATTTCCTTAAAATTAAAATTGGACACGATATGCTATGGAATGTTACAAATAGATGATAATTCCGTTATTATGAATTGATACAAAAGTCCCTTGGGATAAAATAAAATTTATATTGATTTTTTGTTTCCAAGAAAGGATTAATTTTTCTAATTGATATATGCGTAGAATGACTCGAAATTTCAATTTCTCTCACTCAATAACGAAACTAATCAGATTAGTATAAGAATAATAATTCTGAATTATCGGAGAATGAAAGCAAAACTATATACACTCAGTTATATATTACGAAAATGAAATGTCTGTGTATTTAAAACTTAAACTCAGGTATCATCTGTACAATTTTCTTTATTTTTACCAACATTTTTCCTCTGGGTGTTAAACTAACATTGTTCAATATTTATTGCTTACGAGTATGTTTGTAAAAGTCAAGCCAACAAATAGAAATGTATATCCAACATACACACATATATGTAAGTTTTCTCTCCTCTGTGTAGTTGTATGTAATGTTCAAATATGTTCAAGTACAATTTACCATATGGGCCATCAAAATTATATTTGTACTTTTTTGTATGGTGACAAACATTATGTGTGCGAGTATGAGTGTATGCAAGTTTGCATATACATATATATGGATCTTTTGCATTTTCATGCCACCATTGTCATCCTCATCACTATCATTGTCATCATGCACCCAAAATGACAACGACCTGCTTGTGCTGTAGCTGTTGCTATATCTGTTGCCACCGCAGCTACTTCTATTCATACAAAACTATATATTTGTATATTTATATTAACATAGTATTATTGTCTGCATTTACAATTGCGGATGAAATAATAGCAGTTATGAATAAATAATTTTGAATATTTTTGGAAGATTTGAAATTGTAGTGAAAATATATTCCAATATTTTGTTGTGAGACTTAAGTCTAGTTTTCACCTTTTAATTCTCTCCACTATCTCAAGTAATGAAGAGAGAATATTAAATTTGTTATCATCTAAGATTACATATTCTTGTATCAAATCAAGAACTAAGTCTATTAGATATGTCCGTCTATATTTCTGTCTTATATCAACAATAATGATCCAATTTTTATGATCCAATTGTCGTGGGAACGAGAATTTATCCCTAAAAGACTGTTATAAGCACTTTCTCAAAGTGTCAGTAGAGAAAAAGGTAAAGTTTTTGAATTTTGATACACCCCAAAATAATCGTGTCCTGGAAGTCACAATTTTAAAGATAACTTTTGAAATTAGTCACAACAACCGCACAATTATTTTGCTAATTGTCTCACTAATAAGACGATCATTGGTTCATATTTAGCTTTAGCTCCTATACAAAAACTGTTCCCGGATTAGGGATTACAAAACTCTTAAATATGAACAAATTTTATTAAAATTAAACCTTTCAGGAATCTTAAAAACCTCTAAAATATGGACCAATTTAACATAATTATTGTACCCTACACAATAGGTGGAGGGGGTATTATGCGTTTCTGCTGATGTTTGTAACATATAAAACGAATAGTTGACATATAGAAAGAATAAAGATATATTGATGAAATTTGCTACATATTATTTTCATATTCTTCATAACATCACAGATAGTTCCCATACAAATGACGTCCTGAAATAGGATTGCATGGTCTTAAAACTCAAAATTCGGCGCAAAATTTCGTGAAGGTCGGTTTACATAACCAGAAAACGCCAAAGAAAATTTTCCAAGGATTGGACCTTTATTTGCTTTAATCCTCATTTATAATCCACATCATTTTTTATCAATAATTCTCTTATATATAAATATTATGAATTAATTTTAAATAAATATATTTTATATGAAACACAAATCATATGTTCGAATTTTACGAGGGTCGATCAATAAGACTTTATTTAAAATTTTCGGAAAAGAAGTTTAATATAATAAATTTAAAGTATTTCGAATTTTACCATTCATTTAGAAGGTGCCCATTTTTGATCGAGTTTATGAGATTCGACAGGAATGAGTATATATAGTTATAATAACTATACTATTATTTTGATCATAACTGTTTATTTGAATATTTTGTATATTTGCTTATAACATTGATGGCAATCCATATTTACATTGACAAACGTTGAAATAAATGAATGGTTTTTGAAAATTCAGTATACAAATCGTCGTACCAGATGGACAGTAAATATATTGTCCGTCTGTCTATAAGTCCATCCATACGTTCATTGGTCCTATACTCATTTCATATATATATACATATAACGTTTATTTTTTTTTATTTTATTTGGTCTTGTGTATATTTTAGCTCTGACATCGTATGTGCCTGCCTGCCTGTTGGTCAAATACAGACAGTTATCGATGCAAATTTAATACGCAAACAAAATGATTAAATTGAAAATCTCATTTGTATTAAGTGATTCTTAAGCTAACATCACATTTAATATCATTCATTCATTCAATCGTTCATTCTTTCGATTTTTTGTATGTATTTTGTTTTTGGTTTTTCTTTTTGTGCATTTTAAAACATAAAATTTACAATAAAGCGGCATTTAAAACTTATAAAGTTGTTGCTTTATAGGAAATTGGCACGAGTACTTTTTTCATTTTTTTCCATTTTCATCTTTGGCAGGATGAAAGAAGGTCTTTGGCTATAGTTTGCATTTAATATGAACTCGTATCGTATCCAGAATACCGTATAATGATTTAATTTGTTTTATTTTCTTTATTTTTGGCTACTTTGTTTAAATAAAAGTGAATGAATGACTGAATGAATGATGAATGACTGAAATGTATCATACATTTTAAATGAATTCAATTATTGGTTTAAACAAATTAAAATAACAAGACAAATATATAAATAAATAGACAAAGACAAAATAAAACATTTGTCCTGTAATCCGTTTGTATTAAGTTATGTATGAATAAAGTTATCTTTCGTATACGATTACATTTTTCCTTACAAAAAGGAATTACTTAACGATTTAGTAATTGTTTATGCTAATTGAAATTTGTAAGTTTCACAAAATGTTCACATTATATCAGTCATAAATAGCATAAATCACCGATTTCATTGGTCTTCTTTCGACAGCTCTCAAGCTTTGCCGGCTAGACCAACTAAATCTATAAATATCCTAACATCTATCACATAATCATTAATGATAAAAACAATACATACCAAAATCTACAGGTCTCCTTTACTCTCTACTTTTTTATTTTCGATTGAAAATTCTATAATAATTCTTCTATAATTTTCGCTTCAGATTTTGTGTAGGTTTAGATTCAGTTCTAGTTCAGTTTCTAGTTCACACCATAGTTCAGCTTCGTGTTCTGCTCCTAGCTCAGCTTCTAGTTCAGTTTATAGTTCAGCTCTTAACTCACCTACTTGATAACCGTCTAGTAAGCCCTAGTACTGCTTCTTATTCTGCTTCTATTAAGCTTCTCGATCAACTTCTTCATAAGCTTCCAGTTCTTCTATTAGCTCAGTTTCTAGTTCTGCCTCTTGTTCAAGTTCAGTTTCTAGTTCAGTTACAAGGTCAGATTAAAGTTCAGCTTTAAGTTCAGCTACCAGATCAACATAAAAAAGAAGTAACATAAATCAGAAGTAAAAAAGTAGCTAACCTGGCTACTTTTTTACTTCTGATCCGCTTCTAGCACAGCTTCAAAATTTACTTCTAGTTCAGCTTCTAGATTAGCATCTAATCCGGTTGTAGTTCAACTTCTAGGTTGCTGTCTAGTAATGGTTCTACTTCTGGTTCGAGTTCTGGTTCTTGTTCAATTCTAGTTCAGTTATAGTTCATAACTGAACTAATAGTTCAGTTATAGTTCAGTTATAGTTCAGTTCTAGTTCAATTCTGGTTCAGTTCTAGTTCAGTTATAGTTCAGTTCTATTTCAGTTCTAGTTTAATTCTAGTTTAATCCTTGTTCAGCTCTAGCTCACTTTTAGTCCTTATTCCTCCTTTCCATCTTATCTAATGTTAAAGAAATTATACTCTTAACATCACACTCTTAAATCATCACAAAAAACTTAATTTATTTAAAACAAAAACAATTAATTTTTACATATTCTCCACATTATCATGTCTTATCGCAAGATAAAACACTTGTCGTCAATATTAGTGAAAATGTAATTATTTTAAGCCCCAGTAAATTATAAATTATCATAAAATTATTTATGACAAAATAATAAACATTTTTTAAAATTTGTCTTAATTGTTTAATTAAAAACTTAAACAGCTAAAACACTTAATAAAATAAATTATTTAAAAAGACCTGTAATTTATGATCAGAAAAATAACTCTAATAACTCAAACAACAAGCGATCGCAAATATTTTAAATAATTATCACAAATTTATTTTGTCTTTCATTATGATTATAAAAACAAAATATTTAAAGAAAAATAATGAATTTTAAAATTTAATGTTTAAATATTTAAATTAACATAAATAAAGAAGATTAAATTGGACATGTGCACGTTAGAGGCAGAAGTCGCTAAAGGTAATTGGAGTATTTTAGAAGAAGAAGAACTGAATATGACGAAAACAAGGAAAGTAAGATTGAAGTCTTAAGAATTACCATGTTACTTTGGACCAGCTGTAAATAATGAATAATGCTAAGGAAAATAATTTTTGTGCAATATTCGGTGCAAGTGATAAGTGGTGGCCATTCACAAAATACACCCCTTTTTACATTACTTTTTGGGAGTCCAAAAACATTTTTCTGTTTTCTTACTTTTGAACACGAGTGTTAAATTGATAATCATGCGTATGTATGTATGTGAGAGTGAGAGCAATTGGTTTCTTTATTCTGGCAACACGCGATTTTCAAGTCAAGAATATTTTTTAAATTATATATTTTGCCAATTTTTTACTAAAATTAATTTCATTTAAAATGTTTACTTAAAGCCAACAAAAAATAATGAAAAATTCCAATGTTTTTTTCCCTGTTTAACAAGCAGCCTTAGAAATTATAAGAAGAAGTAGAAAAAAAACAGGGGGTTGTACTTGATGAAATTTAATGGTAGACAACGGGAAATATATAAACATATATGTACCGTTGTTTCTATCTGGTTAAATAAATCGCTTGCAAAGTGCAAACAGAAAACAAATTCATTCATTGAAGCGCGTGCAATAAGCTGACGATGACCAAGTAAATTGCAATTTGATGGAATAAATACAGGTTATGAGAAAGTGGTCTAATTTATCAATATTCAAATTTAATTACACGAAAAGGAGCAGCAAATGGCAAGTAGTTTTATAAAGAAAATTCATTCATACAGCAAATCCAAATTTTACACAATTTTCAATTCGCCTACTTTCATATACTTAAATAGCTGACTACATAAACATGTTTACAAATATTTGCCAAAAAAAAACTTACTTAAACAAACTTCAAACAGGCTAAGAGTAATACCCTTTTGTCTTTTATTTGATGTTTGCTCATTTAGTTTGAACTGAACGGAATACCCTTCCTTATCAGTTGGTAATATCATTATCAACACCATCATCAAAATGTTTTGACCACCACCACAAAAACAAGGTACCAACGTCAATAATAACAGCAACAACATCATCAACATAATCATCGTTAGCACCAACAGGGTTTGTTCTCCAACGTTGTTGTTGATATCGTTCTCATCGTCATCATAACATCATTGAATTAAGGTCTACATGCAAAAATAAACACCTTCAAGCACACAAGTAGATAACGTTTCATATCAGCTTTTGAGTGGAAAAATACACAGATAAAATTAGAACTGGATTAGTTTGAGAAGTGAAATGAACCAAAACTATACTTAAACTGAACAAGAGCTGCACTAGAAGTACTGAACTTAAAGCTAAAGTAGGAACTGAACTAGAGTCTGAAATAGAAGCTGAACTAGAGACTGAACTATAAACTGAATGGAAATTGTTGTAAAAGCTGAACTAGAGCTTGAACTCAGCTAGAAGTTGAACTACAAGCTGAACTTGAAGCTGGACTACAAGCTGAACTAGAAGCTGAACTTAAAGCTAAAGTAGGAACTGAACTAGAGTCTTAAATAGAAGCTGAACTAGAGACTAAACTATAAGCTGAACAGGAGGCTATACAAAAAGCTGAACTACAAGCTGAACTAGAGATTGAACTAGAGATTAAACTAGAGTTTGAACTAAATACTAAACTAGAAGCCAACTAGAAGCTAAATTAGAAACTGAAATTTAAACTTTACTTGAATCTGCAAATTCTGAAACGAAAGCTAAACTAGAATTGGAACATAAAGTTGAACTATAATTGAATTGGAATCTGAACTTAAAGTCAGAATATCAACTAGAAATAAACTAGTAACAGAACTAAAACTAAGAACAGTGGAAGCGAAACAAGAATTTTGAAAAATTGTGTTGGAAGTAGTTATTTCATTCAAGTTTTTTTTCCTTTCTAATAATTAATTTCATTCCGTTTATTTCTCACTCTGTACTTGCAACTCGCCTACCACTAATACCGTCTACACCTTCAGTTTAATACGATTTAGCTCTGGATATTTTTCGCAGTTTTTTTTTATCAAACAAAAAAAACACACTAAATTTAATGTTCACTGACTTGAATTCAACACCTTAATTTAGTTTTGTCCAAAATAAGCGACTGAGTGTAAGTTCAGTGTGTTTTTGGCAATTTTGGTTCTTAAACATATTTTAACTTTTTTTTTTTGGTTGTTACCAACCTTTTATTTGTTTACAAACATGTCAGGATGAAAGTGGTAGATAAAATGCAATTACATGCGATTATCGGTAAAACAGTCGAAGAATACTAGCAACAACAAAAACAACAACTAAAATAACAGCTATAAAATATATTGTAAAAAGGTCCTGACTACCACTTACAGCCAAAAATACCAAAAATGTTTATGACTGGGAAGTGTACAAGTTACAACAACGTCAATAAAACTAACTACAATTTCCAAAGGAATCTTGAATGCAAAATGAAAACGAAGGTTGTAAAATTATGAAATATATAATTTACAGTTAGAATAACAGTGTTAAACCCCCTTTAATACATTTTCAAAATAAAGTTGATGTAAGATGTCAAATTGACCATTGACTGACCATCAAATAAAAGGGTAATATCAATATACATACATATGTATGTCAGTGTGTTGTGACGAATGAGTATAATTTAGAAATTAAAGGGTTTTCAAATTTTGTTGTTTTATTTATAATTATTATGACTAAATTTAAAAAAACGATTAACAGCACATGCATTCGCAGGCACTGAGAGAAATTTATAGATTTTTTTTGTAATAAAAAATTAAGACTTCTATTTTAAGATAAAAACAAGTAAGAAGGATATATTCGGTTATACCGAACCTTCAATTCCCCTTTACCACAAATTCGTTTAAAGTAAATACATCATGCTTCGTACATACACACTCACACATAAGCGTTTTTCTTAAGTACAGAAACACTTAATGAGTCATAAAATTAGTGATACTTTTTCTGCTGAACCGATTTTGATCAATTTTGGAGTTGTAATAAAGATCACTTAACTTAATACTCTGGTGACTTTTAAATAACAATATTATGAAAGTTCTTCGCTTGAACTTAAAAGTTGCCTTAGATATCTGTCTATATCTTTTAACATACTGAACCGATTTTGCTGTTTTCAAATAGATAACTTCTTAGGACTATAACAAATAGTATAGTTTATTTTATTGAGCTCTGTCAATCATTGTGGATGTGAGCGTGCCAACAAAAGACAGACAGACTGGCGGATATAACTTAACCGACTAAAATTTTAATGTAACAATATATATACATTATGGGGTCTGATTAATACTTAGCGTTACAAACGAAATGACGAAGTTAATATACCCTTTTCACTTGTTGTGGTCGTCAAGTCCGTTGGTTGTACATAACTGCTGCGTAAAATTTATGAACGACTCTCGAATAATTTGTTTTTCTTATTTATTCTTAAGTGTGCAATAGATTATTATGGTAAATTTTGAAATTTATGCGTTTGAAATTAATGTTTTTCTGGAGGTTTATATGGGGTTAAACAAATATGGAACAATTCTCGTATTTCGCACTCTGGTTAATGCTTATATTTATTCTTACTTGAACTAAATAAAAAAAGTGATGTATGGAAGAGTGGTTTTATGGAAGCTATGTAAAATAAAGGACCGATCCTCGTATAATTTGGCATGTCTTTTTAGAATATCATAAAACTTATTTTTGTAAAATTGGGTTAAAATCGTTTTATAATTAGCAATTTGTTTTCCCAAACCCACCCTTAGTCCAAAAAAAAAAAAACCTACGGTGGTGTAAGTTATAATGAATATGATGAAAAATCGCCATTTTTGAACATGAAAAATACTTAAATTTTCTGTCAATATTTGCGCCTTTAACTAGCAAACGCACTGTAATCACTAATGAACGTATAATAAACCAAATAAGTACGAATTGTTGTCGAAGAAAAGCAAATATAAAAGTCTAGAAGAAGTATAGTGAAGTCGTCAACGGTAAAGACGAAGAAAGTATGAATGAATAAATGAGTAAATAAATGAATAAATGAAGAACCGCTTTGTTGGCCAAACAAACCAGCCAATTTAAAAATGAATAACATGAGACAGGGTGTGTGCCAAACCATAAAAAATATTGCTGTTATTGTACTTGTTGTTATTGTTGTTTTTGGTGTTACTATTTAACATGAAAGCTTGTTCGCAACATAAAAATTGATTTGTAAAAATTTAGTTTTACAGTTAAAAATACTAACACATCGATATCAACATAATTGACTTTCAAACCCAACTGATCGAAAGTTATAGATTAATAAAAATAAATATCTCCGACTCACTTGAATGGAACTAATGAAATTGTATTATAATATGTACTTTAACTGAACTTAAAGTAGCACCAAAGGCTAAATAAAAGCTTTGGTATGCTAATGGTAGCGATAACACCGAAGTGTAGGAAGACTTGTCACTCGAGGCCAAAGAATTTCGGTCCAATAAGACCATCATATTTCCTTTTTCACACATTAAAAATGAATAACATGAGACAGGGTGTGTGCCAAACCATAAAAAAATATTGCTGTTATTGTACTTGTTGTTATTGTTGTTTTTGGTGTTACTATTTAACATGAAAGCTTGTTCGCAACATAAAAATTGATTTGTAAAAATTTAGTTTTACAGTTAAAAATACTAACACATCGATATCAACATAATTGACTTTCAAACCCAACTGATCGAAAGTTATAGATTAATAAAAATAAATATCTCCGACTCACTTGAATGGAACTAATGAAATTGTATTATAATATGTACTTTAACTGAACTTAAAGTAGCACCAAAGGCTAAATAAAAGCTTTGGTATGCTAATGGTAGCGATAACACCGAAGTGTAGGAAGACTTGTCACTCGAGGCCAAAGAATTTCGGTCCAATAAGACCATCATATTTCCTTTTTCACACATTAGAAAGACAAGTTTATCTTCATATAATATTTAATACAATTAAAAGTCAATTGATAAGAGGGCAACTTCATATTTTTGTCTGCCGACTTGAGAAGAGCCTGCAATGTAAGGAATATACGGAGCTTTAAACAAATATCAAGATGCAGACGATCAGCAGAGCACATGCGTTAGATTATCTACTCTATTTAAATAGTGGAAGTTGTTTGGTTGTTATCCTTGATGCGATAAAAATTGCTGCATGTATGCAGCAATAGAAACAGATGCAAAGGTGTATCTCTGTTTGCATCACTAATGATAGTGAAAGCATGGCACAGTAGTTACCTGATGTTATACAAGTCGACAGTAAGTTGTCTAAGTGAAAAGTATGGTCGCAAAAATACATTTTAAACTGTTTAAACGATAATTCTTGATGATGTTGGGATTAAAGAACATGTTGGTCACAATGTGAGAAATTATATAATTCCTAGAACATTCTTTGCGTGTTGAAACTGCATAGAGAACTGGTTTTGTTTTGATTTAGTCTAAAATAACCAAAGGCAAATTCGAGGGTGTATATCTTGAATGCTGATGTGATATAGATCGTAGGCTAAAATTGTAGGTCTGAAAAAATTTATGAGATTGTGGATAAATCGAGATAGTTTCTTTAAAGAAAGAACGTGTGAATCGTGACTAGATTGCAGCCTGAACTGCAGATTGGCAAAGACCTTATGGCCAAAGCTTAACTCTTACGATACACATCGCAAAGGTACGGGTATTCTAATAAGCAGTTTATATAGAACAGGGAAATCTCTGACTTCTGTAGGATATGCCGTAAGTCAGAGGAGACAGTGGACCATATTTTGTGTAACTGTCCTGGTCTGCGGGTTAGATAGACGATTCTTTGAGGAACTGGTTGATCTCAACGGTTACAGGTAAAGGGATCTTAAAGTGTTTTTGAATAGCATTTTTTATTTCCTTTTCTCAGTTAGAAGAATTAGAAACAAAACTGAACTACTGGTTGAATAATAATGTGAACTAGAGCCAGATCAAGAGAGTGAACAAGAAGCTTAACAGGAAGCTGAACTAGAACTAGAACTGAATGATTATAACTGTACTAGAATTAAATTTGAAAAAATATCTTGTTAACATTGCTTTGGCCAACTGGGTTATGTATTATGATATTTGCTTAAAACTGGCAACTTTATGTGGCAGATATGTGCAACAAGTCATAAATAAGATGAAACAATTTCTCTAGGCTTAAATAAAGAGGAAAAGAAATACAATGTTTTTGAAGAAAATATCAGTTGTAAAGAATTCACCTATTAAGGTGGCAAAGATTTAAATAAATATTTACACTTAAATAAATATTGTGGTTAAAAACATATTTGAACACTAAAGAAAGTAGAGACAAACAAAATGTAACCATAAAGTAACCTAAAAAGACCGTTATTTTGTGGTGACTTATTAAATGCATTTTAGTGTTCAAAATAACATAAATTAAAATATTTTAATAAATAACTTTAATTCAATAGTTTTTTTAACCAAAATTTCAAAATCATGTTTAGTAAACAAAAATTGCTTAACAAATGTTATAAGGATTGAGATCGAAGAATTCTTAACAGCGTATATATGTTAATAAAAACGAAACCACTAAACTTACAGTTCCTTTTTTTCAAGAGATAGATACCAAGCCAGGCCAAAAATAACTGTACACATTATGATACTTGAGTTAAAAATTTTAATGAAAAACGTGTATTATGAATTATTCAATCGCAGTCCTTACAAAAAAGTGTTTACAAACACAAGCTGTTCTGTTATTAATTACATCAAATTGCTATAGATTATCTGACAGCTTAATACTATATAATAGTTAATCTGCTTAACACCCCCTTAAACATAATTTATTATGATTTTAAATTCGTTTAAGAAAAACCAACAAAAAGTTAATGCTTTAGAGTGAAAGAGAGAAAGAGAGAAGGGCGAATAAAACACCATTAAGATTAAGTGATCATTGGCGAAACATTCGTCTAGCTCTGTGTCCCACTGTCAAGTTGAAATTCATTTCAATAGAATAACACTACAATGCAGTCATAATCATGATTGATTTCTTTTATTTTTTTCTACACTTCACTGTTTGAATACACTTACAAACAAAAGTGCTGGTACCACAAATGCATCTATTAAAAGATACATAAATGATATTAAGTTTGTGCGTTTTTCATACGATATGTGAGTGGGATTTTTTCGTTGTTTATTTGAAATTTCTCACTTTCTATGCTACAATTATAAAAGTGGTGAATTTCGTTTGGCATTCTGAAAGTAACATCAGGAAAAAGTTATTTAAATATATTTACTTTGATGGTACCAAATAGCCAATCCAATGCTGGATCAAAGTGTCTTTGATGCCAAGTTAAAATTTTTTATTTGAAGGTATCAGAAGGTTGTTTTGTATTATAAGTTGTTTAAATCGGGCAAATACAGCAAACCTAGCAATCATAACATTCCGGCAAGTTAACACTCGATCACAAATCGTAAGACCGAAAAGAAGCTCAGAAATATTAAAGAAAATTTTACATTTGTCTATTCTACTAGAAGATATTCAGTGTGCATGCTTCAAGACTAATCATTAAAGAGCGGGGATTGCATTCCACAGTGGGGCAGAATCCATTTTTTTGGAAATGAATATGTTACTTTTGATCGATTGGGAAGGATCGTTTACCTAGACATTGCATTTCGTTACAGTATGGATGGTTCATCCCTGTAAAAGCCTTAACGTGGGAATCACATTAACAATTCTAACAAAACCAACATCAAGCTTCTGCAAAGAGTCAACCTAAATATCAAACTGGTAGACGACAAAATGGATCTAGCAACAAGGCGCCTCTACCTGCAGTGGCAAGTATCACCAATGATTCCCAAGCCTTGGCCGAAGCAAATTGAGACACAGCCCCTATTTTGGTCACTGTAAGGGTTATCCGTAGATGCCCCCTGCGAAATTGATTCACTTGATGAACTCCTCGGGTACATCGTAACCCTTTTCCACCCTCATTGTCACCAAAGCACCCCATTGCAGAAACCCATTAAGGAAGACTTTTGCCGGATGGCGTTTCTTACGAAGGACGACAAGGAGTAATTTGAATGGGCCAGGAAAAAATCCACAGATACATGCTATTTTTGAAGAAAGTGTGAGTGATGGAGCTTTTTCATTTGAGAAATAGACCTTGAACGTCAAAAACTGCTGTAGCTGTATCGGAAGATTTTGGAAGATAATCCAAAATTATCTACTCAGAAAGATAATACTAGTTAGTTTCAAAGTGACAACAAACCTTTGGCAAGTATAGCGAATGTCACGTCCCTAGAGGAATTATGAACTGAAGAGAACTGGAAATGGTTCTCTCGGAAGGAATACCTGAGATATCTATTAGAAGTCTGTATGGATTAAAAAAGGGGTTTTCATGTTCGTCTCAAGTAAGAATGTTTATTCCAGTTGTGCCGAATATTAAACACCCACCACTTAGCAGAGTTGAAAAAATTGCAACAAAAAACTTTTTCATTCATCAGCTTAAATACGAAAATACGGATTACGGAAAAAGGCCTCTATGAAGACTATAGGGAAATATGGTAACATATTCATGAAATAACCTATAACTATGAGTAACTTTACTCGATTTTTAAGTTCAAAACTGTTTTCCGACAAGGGATCCTATATGGAAGCTACAAGGAAGTTAGAAGGTTAGAAAGTTAATTTTGCTAAATTTCTATTGAATTGGTTTATATTTAAGAGATTTATAAACTATAAATCATGTTTTGGGAATAGGCCTCATATGGGAGTTAGGTGAAAGAAAGATCTAAGAACAATCAAGTTACTTTTTGTTTATTATTTCTTAATAAATATAAGGCAAATTTCTGAAAATTGTCTTCAAAATGCAACTCCTATATGACGCGGAGATTTTGGGGTGTATCAAAATGTTGGTTATTTCGGCCTATAACTTTTTTCTATTGATCCAATTTCGAAGATTTTTTGGAATAATGATGAAGTTTAAATCCAATTATCTTTTGTTGAAAATAAAATAAAAGTTCTCTTTCGGAACTTTGAGATTGTCTCAACTCTCGGACTATAACTTTGTGCTAACTAATCGATTTATCTGGTTTAAAATAGAAAACTGCTTGGAACAATAAAAAATAATGTGACCAAATTTCATTGAATTCAGTCAATAATTCAAGACGTGAGAATGTTTCCCAACAGACAAATAGACGAACATAGCTATATCGATCTATTTGAATTCTGAGATGAATTCTTCTTGGCGTAACAGACGGTATGACAAAGTTAATATACTCGCATCAACACTTGTGATGGTGGAGGGTATAATAATAAATCATGATCATATATTTCTTTTTATTTGTATGAATATTCAAATTACTTTTAAATATAACCTTAACTTGCATAAATACAATTTTTTAAATTTAACATTTAAAAGTGAGTACAAAACAATAAATGACAATAACAACAATAATAATAATAGCAACAACAACAAGTATTAAGTGTTAAATATAAAAGTGCGGTTTAATGTCAAAATATTTTTGTTAATCCAATAATAATTTCCTACTTACAAATTAGTTTTTATTTAAAGATTGTCTATTTGTATGTGTATATACAATCAACAATATATACATATGTATTTATGTTTGTATGTATGTGTGTAAATCTGTATAATTTATTTAATATTTCTTTCTTTCATTCATCATAATAATCATTATTATCATCTTGAATTTAAATAAAAGAATATTTATGATAATGATGATGATGATGACGATGATGATTATGATGTTGATTGAATAAAATAAGTTGTTGCTTAATCGGATTTGTCAAAGATCCAGTGAAAGAATTGATCACAAACAAAAAAGAAAAAAAACATGATTAAAACCCTTTTAAAGTCAATAATTCTCTATTCGAATTAAATTTGTTTATTTAGAAATCAGAGAGAGAAAAAAATTGAAATAAATACCTGTTTCTAATAAGTAGCTTAATTGATTAGAAAATAATATATTTATAATACATAAATTAGTCGAAAGTAAGTGAAATATGAACATTTGATTGGATTAAATAAACCTGATTATATGTCTAATCTGATATTTATAAAAAATTTTCTTATTTAAAAAATAAAACTTTCTATTAAGAGAACTCGATTAGTTTAGTTATTATGTTAATAAATTAATAATTATTTATGGTTAAAAATATCTTCGAATTTAAGAGAGATTTTGTTTTTCATTGTAAGGAGTGAGTTCGAAAAATTCTAAACACACATATATGTTAATAAACACGAAACCACTGAAATTACTGTTTTAATTTTTTTATTGAAATTTAGGAAAAATATTAGTTTTTTAGTCTGAATCCAAAGTGATGATATTTCTGTCACTTTTCTTGAATAGGTAGCCCATTTCCATTTAAAAGCTACCAAATTTTTCTAAACCTTTTTTGTGTTCTTCAATTATCTTTCCACTGATCATGCGATTTGGAGGATTTGTCTCTCTTAGTACAAATGCCACATTATTGTTCCTGTACCACTCATGGGCTTGTTTACCATAGTGACAGGATGCCAAGTCAATAAGTATACACTTTATGAGGTCTTATGAATGGAAGCATAATTTTTTTATATACATTGCTTGATGTAAATTCGGTTTTTATGGAGCCCGTCGTAAAAACAGATTGAGTTCTTTTGTTGCAACTGCATATTGCTGGACATACCAACATTTTTTCGAGAAATTGTGTCTGTTTTTGGTCCTAAACTTTCCTTTAACATCCTCTTGAGCATCAGCCACATTAAAAATTTGCCAAGAAGTAAAAATTTGCCAGAACATAAGTTTCTTCATCCATTATGCAGCAAGAATATGTCTTTTTAGAAAACTTGACTTAAATATCAGTACTTTTTTCTTAGCCTGAGCATACCGGACTACTTTCCTACCAAATGTGTTAGAAGCTCCTTCGAAAATGCTTTTAATTTTTTGCTTTAGAAGCAGCATATGAACCATTCCTTCTACTTGAACCAGGTTTTTGTATTAACGGAAAAGTTCTTCCGGTACTGTTTAGTAGCACTGCTTGCTAACTTTTTGTAGGACTAAGTTATGTATTATTAAACCATTTTTTTGACATTGGACATAATATCTGTCATATAATCAAACAATACTTGGATTAAAAGCTTTAATAAAAGTCGTAAGAATTTTTGATCTCACTCCTTTTGTCACATTTATACAGGTGATTGAAAAACTTGAACGATATTGTAAAATATTATGGAATGAAAAACTTTCCAAAAAATTTTACGTATATTTGTTTAACCTCCCTGACCGATGTTCTATTATTAAAAGTTTGAAAATAGATCAACCCATGCAAAATTCATAACTTTTTTTTAAAATTCTAGCTTTGTGACTTCAGTTCAGTAAGAAAGAGTTATAAACCGTAATAAACTTAAAACTAAAATTTGAATCACGATTATATTTAAACGGCCTATACAATTTTCCTGAAATTTGTAACGTTTATATTGCTTTTACTGGAAAATGTAGCGCTTATATATTTTTCGGATAGGGCATGGGATGGAATATACACTTTAAAACTAATAAAGGAATCTCACGAAATTTTTCAAAAGAACTTTTCATACAGAATATCTCTGAAACTGTTACAGAGAATTTCATGAAAACTAATCGTGTTGAAGGCCAGTTAAATTCAACGAGATCGCAATCAAAAATGTAAAAAGTCATAAAAGTTACAAAAAAAAGATACTAAGAAAATTTTTGAAGCCAAAAGTGAGAAAGAAATTTTATACACGAAGGATTATATAACGTATGTTATATAACGTATTTTGAAAATGTTTACCCATAGAGGGATATATGAAAAATAGTCTGGAGCGAAGTTCCTTAAACTCTTGTATAATGAAGATTGAGAAAGATTAACAAGTTGCCCCAAACTATTAAAAATTTTATGAGCTGATAAATAAAATGCAACAAAATTTAAATTTTATTCGGTTACTCCTTTTACAAAAAAAACGTAAATAAAATAAAATTAAACCGTATTCAAACGTTCTCGTAGTGTAACAACAACTTGTCAACAATTTTAATAAAATACATTCATATCAATAAATTTCGCCAAACATTTTAATGAATAAAACAAATTCTTTCTCATAAATTTTATAATTTCTTTCCTTTTTTTAACCCGATAACATTCTTTAGGCTTTTCGCAAATATTATGCAATATTTATGTTTCTGAGCCTTAATTCCAATAGCTGTTTTTTTTTTTTTTTTGCTCCTTTCACAACTGTTTCATTGCCAAATAACTTTGAATGGCAAATATAACAACAACAATAATAAGAACAAAAAATGTCAGGGGAATTCATCAAATAGTTCATTCACCTTTAGTGGCTTAAAACAAACTACTAACTAAAATAACTAAACTTCAACAAAAAAACTATTGTTTTAACATTGAATTAAAATTACGACAGAAAAAATAGCAACAGATGACAGGATTTCATACCAACAGAACAGAAGAGAACCGAACAGAAACAGGAATAAGAATAAGAAAAATTGAAAATATGTTTAAGGACATGCGGAAATATTTTTAGTTGACCAACTGTGTGTTTGTTGTGTTATGGTTAACTAAAAGTAATTTGTAGGTTTAAATGTGAGTTATCATCATCAAATAAGGAAACAAAGTAAGAAAACTAAAGTCATTGAACTTTACATAAAGAACTTATAGAAATTTTTGTTGTAAATTAAAAAAAAAGAAACCTTGTAAAAGTAACAAAACTAAATAGATTTAAAAAAAAGTAACTGATGGTTCAAAGAAGAACAAAACGAAGTCAAATATTGTTGGAATAATGAAATGATAAAATAAAGTTATTGGAGGAAGTGTAAATTAATGGGATGGCGATTTTATTATAATTACGTAATATTTTTGTTATCGGCTGAGTTCTTGTACCAGCGCTCTGGTCAGGTTTTCTACGGCTAAGAACACTCGTAGGTTATCTGTAGCACATTAAGAGTGCAGCAGATAAATTTGAACGACTCTAATCGCTTCATATTCGACTAATGCCTCTTGACAAGAGGCAAGGATGTCTTCTTCGAAAAAGGATCCAAGAACGGATGGTGTAAAATAGGAGAAAGTTGTAGAGTAGAGCGTTTTTGATAATCTTATGACGCTGAATATGAATACCTTAGAAAGCTATATTGTTTTAATCGGTGTTCGTATATTCGAATATTCTTTCTTACGTGCTTCGTGACATCCCAGCATGAAGTGCACTTTTTAATGTTTCTTAAACGTTAGGATCATGATGGTGCATTCGGAATATCGGAACGTTGTTAAGACTGTGTTTTGACAATTTTGAACATTCATCTACTGAGTGTCACTTACCGAAAAATTCTACACTGACTGGCATAATATATCACTGACCGGCCAATTGTTTTATATGTAGCTTATAATTGTTCTTTATGCATATCCAGAGTACTGCTGACTAGTGCTTTAAGGACTTTATTCCTGCATAGTAGAATATGCGTGAATCTTATGACATGAACTAAAGTGCTAAATAGACTTTAAAATGAAAATCCCAAACATCAAAATGCTCCCAAAGTGGCCAAACCAGCAGCCAGGCTGGAACAAAAGCTCCAGAGATACCTTACTCTCGTGGTACCAAAATTAACTTGGTAAACAACTCATCTACTACCAGTTGAACTCCAAACAATACGACACTGGAGGACCACCGCTTAACATACCAACACACATAAGCAATTATTGCAACATAACGATTGCAATGGACAATGGACAGCAACGTTACTGAGCAATGTCAATGATGCTATCAATGACAAATGTCGTAGCGATGTGCTCAACGGTCTTATATTTCATTCCAGCTCCACATTACGGAAATTTGTTATCTATGTGTCATAAGTAAAAATAATTAAAGACTTAAGCCGAAGTCAAAGTCCGAATGTCGAGGTACAAATTCTGCGTCACGTACCCAACATTTGTTTGCATTGATCCATCGACTCCCCTCTGAGTCTCATACTGACTTTATTTTCCTGCATTCGGAATTCAAGAAGTCATTCACAGAAATCTAATCATAATCTAGAAATGCAAGTTCATTCTTGATTTTAATAGTGACAGCAAATACCAGACAGGAGCACCAAATATTACAAAGGCAACGAAAGGCCTCTATATATGGTACGTACAGCACTTCCGCTTAGGTCCAAGTCATTTCTAGTGGTGCTCTTAATCTTATCTACTCAGCAGTCAGCTTGTCCTTGACAAGAGAAAAATAGAACAGTCATTTGCAAAGGTCAACTATAGTTGGAGTCGCTGAGAGTTTCGAGAGTAGAAGTTAAACAATAGCGGTAGTTTAGAAATTTTATTATTCTTGTTGTCTGGCAATGAAAGGCCACAACTATGTACAATTTGATTGACAACGGCTGTTGTCACAATGCTGTCGATTGTTTTTGTTCATTATACAGAATCTATGCTGATGACAATAACAGATCAGTAGGGCAAGTTGTCTTCCCAGGGAAATCGTTGCCCTGGAATGACTTTTATTATTTTCCAAATATGGATATAATCAGGTTTCTATTGACAGGTAAAAAACGGCTTCCAAGTAAGTAAATTTGAAGAGTTATAAAATTTTTAACATCAATAACAACCGAAATAACGAAGAAACATCAATTTACCAAAATCAGTTCAGATGTAAAAGTTTTAGAAAAATATATAGAAATGTTGAAACTTCGCAAAATTAGGCTGTTATATATACAGCTTTTTTCAAGACAGTGTCAACCACAATTAATCTTTTCTTCCATATGAATTCCGGTAAAGCATATTCGGCACACATATGCCAAAATGTAGCTGAAAAATAGCGACAAATAATAATGAACTTAAAATAACTTAAATGAAAAGTTTAATAAGGTGACACGAAAATAATCCAATTTTGAATGTCATAGCTTCGGTTAAATGAGTCCAACACCGATCGACAAAGATCTTGATTTTATAACTCTTGTGAAAATAAGTCTTTTACTAAACATTATAACTTAATTAACAAACCGTGTGCCTAAGTTGGCACAATTCTGATTTACAACATTTTATATATTTCGTAGACTTGTTGTCATGTCAATAATTTAATGTATGAATGAACGAATGAGTGAATGAATGTCGAAATGAATGAGCCCACATTTGTGGCTTTGAGATTAGCATAAATATTTTCGCTTTCGGTTTTTGTTTTCTATTTTTTTTTTTCTTTTTTCTAATTTCAATTTTTGCCAATTTCACAAAACTGCCAAACAATATTATTTTGGCATTAGGAATGTAAATACATACAAAATAATTATACAATGTACTTTAAGCATACATACATACATACATACATACATACATACATACATACATACATACATACATACAAACATTTTCTTTCATAAACGCACACAAACACATATAAAGAGATAAGTTTTCAAATGAATATACATAAACACACGAATAAACCTCATTAAACGGTAATGAGTAGAATGACGAAATAAAATTAAAAAAAAATAAGTAAAAATATCATATTCAGCTATGCCGAATCTTCAATGCCCTACACCACAAATTTTTACATGTTAGTTTCGGTAGATTTAAATATACAAACACATACACTTAAAGGTTTACATTACATAAATGCTTTTTCTTAAATATAACACAGATACATTTATTGAGTTATAAAATTAGTTATATTTTTGGCATTAACTGTTTTTCTACTGAACCGATTTTGATAATGGCAAAATTTTATTTCCAATTTAAGGACTTATAATAGACAATTTTACGGAAACCATCGTTTGAACTTAGAGAGTGCATCAGATATCGGTCTATATTTCTTAATAACGGAATCGATTTTCCCGGTTTTAAATAGCAAACTTCTCAGGACTATAACAAATACTCAGACCGAATTTCATTGAGTTCTATCAATAGACAGTCAAAACAGACAGACAGACGGTCATAGCTAAATCGACTCAAATTGTGATTTGATGTAAGAATATATATATTATATATATATATATATATATATATATAATATATATATATATATTATATATATATATATATATATATAATATATTTATATATAATATATA
>PYHX02000413.1:42406928-42537880 GCA_004302925.2 Cochliomyia hominivorax | reverse complement strand
AAACAAAACTGAAAACTGAACTACTGGTTGAATAATAATGTGAACTAGAGCCAGATCAAGAGAGTGAACAAGAAGCTTAACAGGAAGCTGAATTTGAACTAGAACTGAAATGAAAACAGAATTATAAATGTACTAGAATTAAATTGAAAAATATCTTGTTAACATGCTTTGGCCAACTGGGTTATGTATTATGATATTTGCTTAAAACTGGCAACTTTATGTGGCAGATATGTGCAACAAGTCATAAATAAGATAAACAATTTCTCTAGGCTTAAATAAAGAGGAAAAGATATACAATGTTTTTGAAAAAATATCAGTTGTAAAGAATTCACCTATTAAGGTGGCAAAGATTTAAATAAATATTTACACTTAAATAAATATTGTGGTTAAAAACATATTTGAACACTAAAGAAAGTAGAGACAAACAAAATGTAACCATAAAGTAACCTAAAAAGACCGTTATTTTGTGGTGACTTATTAAATGCATTTTAGTGTTCAAAATAACATAAATTAAAATATTTTAATAAATAACTTAATTCAAAAGTTTTTTAATCAAAATTTCAAAATCATGTTTAGTAAACAAAAATTGCTTAACAAATTTTATAAGGATTGAGATCGAAGAATTCTTAACAGCGTATATATGTTAATAAAAATGAAACCACTAAACTTACAGTTCCTTTTTTTCAAGAGATAGATGCCAAGCCAGGCCAAAAATAACTGAAGTCTTATGAATGGACGCAGCCTTTTGTATTCTCATGTGGATTTTTGGGTCACAAACTTTTCTTCAACATTCCCTCGAGCATGATCAAGTTAAAATTTTTAACCAGATACATACGTTTCCCTATTTATTATGCTGCAATAGTATTTTTTAGTTCAGAAAACTTCAAGTTCCAGACTTTGTTTTTGGTCTCTAAATTTTAACAGTCATTCCTGTCTGGAAAATTTTCAGCCTTGCATGTTTTAAACTGGCATTAGTTTTAACTTTCCTTTGCCAAAAAGTCTAAGCTTTCTTTTCTACTCTAGAAACTTTATGTGGACCATTCATTCTATCATGGAAGAAGTTCTCTAGCACTCTTTAACGACATTGAAAACAATTTGAGGGCAGACCTTTGAAAGTTTGGCCAACTTTATGTAAGATATTTTATTGAAAATATGTAATAATTCTATAAACGCACTTGTCTCTGGTCACTCATTTTAGTCAGATCAACAATATATTCATTTGTTTGACATTAAAAATAATAATTGACATTTTTACAAAGGTAACTTGATCAAAGAATATTAAATAATACTTGAGTTAAAAATTTTAATGAAAAACGTGTATTATGAATTATTCAATCGCAGTCCTTACAAAAAAGTGTTTACAAACACAAGCTGTTCTGTTATTAATTACATCAAATTGCTATAGATTATCTGACAGCTTAATACCATATAATAGTTAATCTGCTTAACACCCCCTTAAACATAATTTATTATGATTTTAAATTCGTTTAAGAAAGACCAACAAAAAATTAATGCTTTAGAGTGAAAGAGAGAAAGAGAGGGGAGCGAATAAAACACCATTAAGATTAAGTGATCATTGGCGAAACATTCATCTAGCTCTGTGTCCCACTGTCAAGTTGAAATCCATTTCAATAGAATAACACTACAATGCAGTCATAATCATGATTGATTTCTTTTATTTTTTTCTACACTTCACTGCTTAATACACTTACAAACAAAAGTGCTGGTAACACAAATGCATCTATTTAAAGATACATAAATGATATTAAGTTTGTGCGTTTTTTATACGATATGTGAGTGGGATTTTTTCGTTGTTTATTTGAAATTTCTTACTTTCTATGCTACAATTATAAAAGTGGTGAATTTCGTTTGGCATTTAAATATATTTACTTTGATGGTACCAAATATTTTTATTTGAAGGTATCAGAAGGTTGTTTTGTATTGTTGTTTAAATCGGGCCAATACAGCAAACCTAGCAATCATAACATTCCGACAAGTTAACACTCGATCACAAATCGTAAGACCGAAAAGAAGCTCAGAAATATTAAAGAAAATTTTACATTTGTCTACTCTAATAGAAGATATTCAGCGTGCATGATTGGTTGGACTCAACATAAATATCAAAAAATAAGGTTATGACTATAGACAAGATAAGCAATGAATAGATCATGCTTTAAGACTAATCATTCAAGAGCAGGGATTGCATTCTACGGTGGGGCAGAATCCATTTTTTGGAAATAAATATGTTACTTTTGATCGATTGGAAAGGATCCTTTACCTAGACATTGTATGCCGTTACAGTATGGATGGTTCATCACTGTACAAGCCTTCTCGTGGGAATCACATTAACAATTCTAACAAAACCAACATCAAACTTCTGTAAAGAGTCAATCCAAATATCAAACAGGTAGACGACAAAATGGATCTAGCAACAAGGCGCCTCTACTTGTGGTGGCAATATCTCCAATGATTCCCAATCCTTGGCCGAAGTAAATTGAGACACAGCCCCTATTTTGGTCAATGTAAGAGTTATCCGTAGCTGTCCCCTGCGAAATTAGTTCAGTGAACACTTGATGAACTCTTCGGGAACATCGTAACGCTCTTCCATTCTCATTGTCACCAAAGCACCCCATTGCAGAGAACTGGATTTAGCTGGTTTAAAATAGAGAACTGGAAATGGTTCTTTCGGAAGAAATACCTGAGATATCTATTAGATGTCTGTATGGATTAAAAAAGGGTATTTAAAGTTCGTCTCAAGTAAGAATATTTATTCCGGTTGAAAAAATTGCAACAAAAAAACTTTATCGTTCATCAGCTTAAATACGGAAATACGAATTACGGAAAAAGGCCTCTATGAAAACTATAGGGAAATATGGTAACATATTCATGAAATAACCTATAACTATGGGTAACTTTACTCGATTTTTAAGTTCAAAACTGTTTTCCGACAAGGGATCCTATACGGAAGCTACAAGGAAGTTAGAAGGTTAGAAAGTTAATTTTGCTAAATTTCTATTGAATTGGTTTATATTTAAGAGATTTATAAACTATAAATCATGTTTTGGGAATAGGTCTCATATGGGAGTTAGGTGAAACAAAAATCTAAGAACAATCAAGTTGTGATGCTGAATTTTTGTTTAAATCCAGTTATCTTTTGTTGAAAATAAAATAAAAGTTCTCTTTCGGAACTTTGAGATTGTCTCAACTCTCTGACTATAACTTTTTGCTAACGAATCGATTTAGCTGGTTTAAAATAGAAAACTGCTTGGGACAAAAAAAAAAAAAAAAAAAAAAAAAAAAGGTGACCATATTTCATTGATTTCAGTCAATAATTCAAGACGTGAGAATGTTTCCCAACAGACAGATAGACGAACATAGCTATATCGATTTATTTGATGCAAGAATATATATACTTTATGGGGTCTGAAATGAATTCTTCTTGGCGTAACAAACAGTATGACAAAGTTAATATACTCGCATCAACACTTGTGATGGTGGAGGGTATAATAATAAATCATGATCATATATTTCTTTTTATTTGTATGAATATTCAAATTACTTTTAAATATAACCTTAACTTGCATAAATACAATTTTTTTAAATTTAACATTTAAAAGTGAGTACAACACAATAAATGACAATAACAACAATAATAATAATAGCAACAACAACAACAAGTATTAAGTGTTAAATATAAAAGTGCGGTTTAATGTCAAAATATTTTTGTTAATCCAATAATAATTTCCTACTTACAAATTAGTTTTTATTTAAAGATTGTCTATTTGTATGTGTATATACAATCAACAATATATACATATGTATTTATGTTTGTATGTATGTGTGTAAATCTGTATAATTTATTTAATATTTCTTTCTTTCATTCATCATAATAATCATCTTGAATTTAAATAAAAGAATATTTATGATAATGATGATGACGATGATGATTATGATGTTGATTGAATAAAATAAGTTGTTGCTTAATCGGATTTGTCAAAGATCCAGTGAAAGAATTGATCACAAGCAAAAAAGAAAAAAAAACATGATTAAAACCCTTTTAAAGTCAATAATTCTCTATTCGAATTAAATTTGTTTATTTAGAAATCAGAGAGAGAAAAAAATTGAAAAAAATACCTGTTTCCAATAAGTAGCTTAATTGATTAGAAAATAATATATTTATAATACATAAATTAGCCGAAAGTAAGTGAAATATGAACATTTGATTGGATTAAATAAACCTGATTATATGTCTAATCTGATATTTATAAAAAATTTTCTTATTTAAAAAAATAAAACTTTCTATTAAGAGAACTCGATTAGTTTAGTTATTATGTTAATAAATTAATAATTATTTATGGTTAATAATATCTTCGAATTTAAGAGAGATTTTGTTTTTCATTGTAAGGAGTGAGTTCGAAAAATTCTAAACACACATATATGTTAATAAACACGAAACCACTGAAATTACCGTTTTAATTGTTTTATTGAATTTAGGAAAAATTTTAGTTTTTTAGTCTGAATCAAAAGTGATGATATTTCTGTCACTTTTCTTGAATACGTAGCCCATTTCCATTTAAAAGCTACCAAAATTTTCGAAATTTTTTTGTGTTCTTCAATTATCTTTCCACTGATCATGCGATTTGGAGGATTTGTCTCTCTTAGTACAAATGCCACATTATTGTTCCTGTACCACTCATGGGCTTGTTTACCATAGTGACAGGATACCAAGTCAGGCCAAAAATAAGTATACACTTTATGAGGTCTTAAGAATGGAAGCATAATTTTTTGTTATACATTGCTTGATGTAAATTCGGTTTTTATAGAGCCCGTCGTAAAAACAGATTGGGTTCTTTTGTTGCAACTGCATATTGCTGGACATACCAAAATTTTTTCCAGAAATTGTGTCTGTTTTTGGTCCTAAACTTTCCTTTAACATCCTCTTGAGCATCAGCCACATTAAAAATTTGCCAAGAAGTAAAAATTTGCCAGAACATACGTTTCTTCAGCCATTATGCAGCAAGAATATGTCTTTTTAGAAAACTTGACTTAAATATCAGTACTTTGTTCTTAGCCTGAGCATACAGGACTACTTTCCAACCAAATGTGTTAGAAGATCCTTCGAAAATGATTTTAATTTTTTGCTTTGGAAGCAGTATACGAACCATTCCTTCTACTTGAACCAGGTTTTTGTATTAACGGAAAAGTTCTTCCGGTACTGTTCTTGCTTGCTAACTTTTTGTAGGACTAAGTTAGGTATTGTTAAACATTTTTTTTTGACATTGGACATAATATCTGTCATATAATCAAACAATACTTGGATTAAAAGCTTTAATAAAAGACGAGTCGTAAGAATTATTGATCTCACTCCTTTTGTCACATTTATACAGGTGATTGAAAAACTTGAACGATATTGTACAGACTGTTTTAAGGCAACTCAATCAGTAAATAATTGTTAAATATTATGGAATGAAAAACTTTCCAAAAAATTTTACGTATATTTGTTTAACCTCCCTAACCGATGTTCTATTATTAAAAGTTTAAAAATAGATCAACCCATGCAAAATTCATAACTTTTTTTAAAATTCTAGCTTTGCGACTTCAGTTCAATAGGAAAGAGTTATAAACCGTAATAAACCTGAAACTAAAGTTTGAATCACGATTATATCAAAACGGCCTATACAATTTTCCTGAAATTTGTGACGCTTATAATACCTTTACTGGAAAATGTAGCGCTTATACATTTTTCGGATAGGGCATGGAATGGAATATACACTTTAAAACTAATAAAGGGAATCTCACAAAATTTTTCAAAAGATTTTTTCATACAAAATATCTCTGAAACTGTTACAGAGAATTTCATGAAAACTAATCGTCGGCCAGTTAAATTCAATGAGATCGCAATCAGAAATGTAAAAAGTCATAAAAGTTAAGAAAAAGATACTACAAAAAATTTTGAAGCCAAAAGTGAGAAAAAAATTTAATACATGAAGGATAACGTATATAACGTATGTACTGACAAATTTTGGAAATGTTTCTGGAAACATTAGTTCAATTAGTCTGAAACTGCTCAATGTCTCTGAATATATAAAGAATAATATTTCCTAAAAGAAAAGAACGCTATAGATTGGTACGTACCATTACCCAAAGAGGGATATATGAAAAATAGACTGGAAATGAAAATTGAGGAACACTAACAAGTTGTCCCAAACTATTAAAAATTTTATGAGCTGATAAATAAAACGCAAAAAAATTAAACTTTATTCCCAAAAAAATATTCGGTTACTCCTTTTACAAAAGAATAATAATAAACCGTATTCAAACGTTCTCGTAGTGTAACAACAACTTGTCAACAATTTTAATAAAATACATTCATATCAATAAATTTCGCCAAACATTTTAATGAATAAAACAAATTCTTTCTCATAAATTTCATAATTTCTTTCCTTTTTTTAACCCGATAACATTCTTTAGGCTTTTCGCAAATATTATGCAATATTTATGTTTCTGAGCCTTAATTCCAATAGCTGTTTTTTTTTTTTGCTCCTTTCACAACTGTTTCATTGCCAAATAACTTTGAATGGCAAATATAACAACAACAATAATAAGAACAAAAAATGTCAGGGGAATTCATCAAATAGTTCATTCACCTTTAGTGGCTTAAAACAAACTACTAACTAAAATAACTAAACTTCAACAACAAAAAAACTATTGTTTTAACATTGAATTAAAATTACGACAGAAAAAATAGCAACAGATGACAGGATTTCATACCAACAGAACAGAAGAGAACCGAACAGAAACAGGAATAAGAATAAGAAAAATTGAAAATATGTTTAAGGACATGCGGAAATATTTTTAGTTGACCAACTGTGTTTATATGTGTACGTGTATGTGTGTTTGTTGTGTTATGGTTAACTAAAAGTAATTTGTAGGTTTAAATGTGAGTTATCATCATCAAATAAGGAAACAAAGTAAGAAAACTAAAGTCATTGAACTTTACATAAAGAACTTATAGAAATTTTTGTTGTAAATTAAAAAAAAGAAACCTTGTAAAAGTAACAAAACTAAATAGATTTAAAAAAAAGTAACTGATGGTTCAAAGAAGAACAAAACGAAGTCAAATATTGTTGGAATAATGAAATGATAAAATAAAGTTATTGGAGGAAGTGTAAATTAATGGGATGGCGATTTTATTATAATTACGTAATATTTTTGTTATCGGCTGAGTTCTTGTACCAGCGCTCTGGTCAGGTTTTCTACGGCTAAGAACACTCGTAGGTTATCTGTAGCACATTTAGAGTGCAGCAGATAAATTTGAACGACTCTAATCGCTTCATATTCGACTAATGCCTCTTGACAAGAGGCAAGGATGTCTTCTTCGAAAAAGGATCCAAGAACGGATGGTGTAAAATAGGAGAAAGTTGTAGAGTAGAGCGTTTTTGATAATCTTATGACGCTGAATATGAATACCTTAGAAAGCTATATTGTTTTAATCGGTGTTCGTATATTCGAATATTCTTTCTTACGTGCTTCGTGACATCCCAGCATGAAGTGCACTTTTTAATGTTTCTTAAACGTTAGGATCATGATGGTGCATTCGGAATATCGGAACGTTGTTAAGACTGTGTTTTGACAATTTTGAACATTCATCTACTGAGTGTCACTTACCGAAAAAGTCTACACTGACTGGCATAATTTATCACTGACCGGCCAATTGTTTTATATGTAGCTTAAACTGTTCATTATGCATATCCAGAGTACTGCTGACTAGTGCTTTAAGGACTTTATTCCTGCATAGTAGAATATGCGTGAATCTTATGACATGAACTAAAGTGCTAAATAGACTTTAAAATGAAAATCCCAAACATCAAAATGCTCCCAAAGTGGCCAAACCAGCAGCCAGGCTGGAGCAAAAGCTCCAGAGATACCTTACTCTCGTGGTACCAAAATTAACTTGGTAAACAACTCATCTACTACCAGTTGAACTCCAAACAATACGACACTGGAGGACCACCGCTTAACATACCAACACACATAAGCAATTATTGCAACATAACGATTGCAATGGACAATGGACAGCAACGTTACTGAGCAATGTCAATGATGCTATCAATGACAAATGTCGTAGCGATGTGCTCAACGGTCTTATATTTCATTCCAGCTCCACATTACGGAAATTTGTTATCTATGTGTCATAAGTAAAAATAATTAAAGACTTAAGCCGAAGTCAAAGTCCGAATGTCGAGGTACAAATTCTGCGTCACGTACCCAACATTTGTTTGCATTGATCCATCGACTCCCCTCTGAGTCTCATACTGACTTTATTTTCCTGCATTCGGAATTCAAGAAGTCATTCACAGAAATCTAATCATAATCTAGAAATGCAAGTTCATTCTTGATTTTAATAGTGACAGCAAATACCAGACAGGAGCACCAAATATTACAAAGGCAACGAAAGGCCTCTATATATGGTACGTACAGCACTTCCGCTTAGGTCCAAGTCATTTCTAGTGGTGCTCTTAATCTTATCTACTCAGCAGTCAGCTTGTCCTTGACAAGAGAAAAATAGAACAGTCATTTGCAAAGGTCAACTATAGTTGGAGTCGCTGAGAGTTTCGAGAGTAGAAGTTAAACAATAGCGGTAGTTTAGAAATTTTATTATTCTTGTTGTCTGGCAATGAAAGGCCACAACTATGTACAATTTGATTGACAACGGCTGTTGTCACAATGCTGTCGATTGTTTTTGTTCATTATACAGAATCTATGCTGATGACAATAACAGATCAGTAGGGCAAGTTGTCTTCCCAGGGAAATCGTTGCCCTGGGATGACTTTTATTATTTTCCAAATATGGATATAATCAGGTTTCTATTTGACAGGTAAAAAACGGCTTCCAAGTAAGTTAATTTGAAGAGATATAAATTTTTTAACATCAATAACCACCGAAATAACGAAGAAACATCAATTTACCAAAATCAGTTCAGATGTAAAAGTTTTAGAAAAATATGTAGAAATGTTGAAACCTCGCAAAATTAGGGTGTTATATATACAGATTTTTTCAAGACAGTGTGAACCACAATAAATCTTATCTTCCATATGAAATCCGGTAAAGCATATTCGGCACACATATGCCAAAAGGTAGCTGAAAAATAGCGACAAATAATAATGAACTTAAAATAACTTAAATAAAAAGTTTAATAAAGTGATACGAAAACAATCCAATTTTTAGTGTCATAGCTTCGGTTAAATGAGTCCAACACCGATCGACAAAGATCTTGATTTTATAACCCTTGTGATAATAAGTCTTTTACTAAACATTATAACTTAATTAACAAATCGTGTGCCTAAGTTGGCACAATTCTGATTTACAACATTTTATATATTTTCGTAGACTTGTTGTCATGTCAATAATTTAATGTATGAATGAACGAATGAGTGAATGAATGTCGAAATGAATGAGCCCACATTTGTGGCTTTGAGATTAGCATAAATATTTTTCGCTTTCGGTTTTTGTTTTCTTTTTTTTTTTTTTCTTTTTTCTAATTTCAATTTTTGCCAATTTCACAAAAGTGCCAAACAATATTATTTTGGCATTAGGAATGTAAATACATACAAAATAATTATACAATGTACTTTAAGCATACATACATACAAACATTTTCTTTCATAAACGCACACAAACACATATAAAGAGATAAGTTTTCAAATGAATATACATAAACACACGAATAAACCTCATTAAACGGTAATGAGTAGAATGACGAAATAAAATTTAAAAAAAAATAAGTAAAAATATCATATTCAGCTATGCCGAATCTTCAATGCCCTACACCACAAATTTTGTACATGTTAGTTTCGGTAGATTTAAATATACAAACACATACACTTAAAGGTATACATTACATAAATGCTTTTCTTCAATATAACACAGACACATTTATTGAGTTATAAAATTGGTTATATTTTTGGCATTAACTGTTTTTCTACTGAACCGATTTTGATAATGGCAAAATTTTATTCCAATTTAAGGACTTATAATTGACAATTTTACGGAAGACCAACGTTTGAACTTAGAGAGTGCATCGGATATCGGTCTACATTTCTTAATAAATTGAATCGATTTTGCTGGTTTCAAATAGCAAACTTCTCAGGACTATAACAAATACTCAGACCGAATTTCATTGAGTTCTATCAATAGACAGACAAACAGACAGTCAGGCGGTCATAGCTAAATCGACTCAAATTTTGATTTAATGTATGAATATATATACATTATGGGGTCATAAATGATTACTTCTCAGCACTGCATACGGAATGATAAAGTAAATATACCCTCTTCACCACTTGTTGTAGTGGAGGGTATAAAAAATAGAAATTGCTAACGTCGTCAGAAAGTCTACTTAGAAAATCTAAAAATGACAATAACAACAAAAGCAAAAAATACCTCTATTTGTATATGTATGTGTATGTATAATATACTTTTGTGCTTCTTATTTATAGAAATAAATACCTACAAGTGTTAAATGCGATAATATGAAAATAATATAAACTTTAAAAGAAGGATTTAAAAGCAACTAAAACAAAAAAAGAAATTTAACTCATTCCACATGTAATTAATATTATTACACATTTAACACAATGACTTATGGGACAAGTGGAGAAAAGTGATTATCAAAGAGAGCAAGGTTCTAGCTTCATAGTGGATGGGTCAACGATCAATTCTTCTTGAAATCTAACATTATGTAAATTATGTTTCCGATATCAATGTTAATTTCATTATTACTCTCTATAGCACTTTGTAGATTTTTATATTTTGAGCATTTGAACATCACGTGTTCGATCTAAAAATATGGTGCATCTCATAATGCTTTATATATCTTGTTCGTACTAACACAGTAATATAAAAATGATATTAGATTCTTCCCTTATCAGTAGCATACCAAATGGTGCTGTTCCAAAGTAATCACTCAGGATTCTGCTTACGTAAACTTCTTAAGGGTCAGCACGAAACTGTCCTTTATTATTTATATGCGTTTGGATCAGAAATACCAGTTATGTTTTCCAAGCCTTAAGAAAATCTCCATTCCAAAGATAATTATTAAAAACATTGACTTATATTTGAAACATTGGCTAATACATCCGGCTTATTCCTTAGTGTCGCCTTTATTGACTTTTTTATCTTATCGAAGTTGCCCTTGGATTTCGTATTTTATCGAAATGGATTCCACTATTCTCCGACAGAATCGTGGTTTAGTCTGACCCTTAAGCGCGCCATCACTATATGAGGTGCTTCTCCAGAACTCTTCACTATATGGCAGCTTGGAAATTTTTGCTAGTTGCTAGACATTCCCTCTAATGAGTTGCTATATCAGAATTCTGCCAGTAATTCGGTTTCCTATTTTCTGATTTTCTTCCTGGCATTGCTTCACTATGTACCAATACATCTATATCCAATTTATTCTGTGCATAATATTGCTCGAATAGTACCTTCATCTTAGTAATTACGGTGGGTGTAATACCATTTGAATTCCTTTGCCACTATTAGTCACAAAAACGTCAGGTTAAAGACTGCTCTAGTACATCTTCTCTGAAATATTTAAATATTAATGGCATTTATCAAATCTATATCTACAATCGTGAGACTATAGAAGGAAATCCTTCTCATCTCAATCCCTACAAACTCTTCAGCAGAATTTTTCATTGATTCGAAAGAATTATTTCCTCATTACCCCTTTTTCCAAAATCAAATCGTCAATATGGACTGGACTATATTTTAGTCAATATTTTCTAAAGAGGCTAGTCAGAGATTGGAAAACATCTTTAAAATTGAATGGCACGCTATAATCTATTTTTTGCCCTTATTACTCCTTATATGAAGCCAAAGGCTCCCAAAATAATAAAGTTACACTACACGGCTATAACTAACATAAATTTAATCCAAGTTCATCCAGCCTACAGATTGAATTCTACTCAACTGTGAATTGACTTTATTCAACAAATCGGACTAACTGGAACTAGAGTCCAGGTATTCCACAGTCAATATTAAATAAAGGTTATTTATAAATCTCATATTTTACAAATCGATCTTAAATTCAATTTATTTTTAATTATTTTTCAATAATTATATTAAACATCATGTCTTAAATTAATATCTTACAACTGTTATTTAATAATTAAACCATTAACTACAATGAATCTTAAAAATTAATTAGTTGCATCTGCTATAAATAAAATTTTTCATTTCAACACCACTAAAAATCAATGGACTTAATAAACTCAGGGTTAAAATATGAGCAGAACAAATTTTTAAGATTTTTCCTTTCAATTAATATTTTTTTCAATATAACAAATGACATTTAAATACGAATGTGAGACACAACAAGAAAAAAGGGTTAAAATTATCAAATCGATATGCAAATGAGTTTAGGGTTCATTTACTAAAAATTGATAAATATAAATATTTTTTTTCATTTGTTAAGAAAATTTCTATAAAAAAATCATCAAAAAATGTGCATATGTCATTTTAAATAAAAATCATTATAATTTTTTATAGAAAACAACAAAAAATACGTTAAAAAATATTGAAAAATCATCCCAAGTGTTTTCAAAGATTTATTGACGTTGACATTGCAGATCAGGGGCAGTTTTGTTCAATACTTAATATATAAATAGATTTTTTAACACTGTACACTTTAGTGTAAGGGGGTTGGAGTAATATGAGTTTGTCAGGATGTTTGTTACACAAGAAAAAATTCAATGACATCAGTTCATCTGGTCGATCAGGTAGAAATTGTAATCAAAGACAAATCCTTTTTTATCTTTAAGATATTTGAAAAATAATGTTCTTCCAAGAACAAAAGTATAAAATTAATTTCGGTTATTATTCAAATCAGTCCATAAATTATTTGTACTTAATATAAATGATTTATAGAGATGAAAAAATTTAAATTTGTCCCATTAAGAGTGTTGGAACTTTAAAATGGGTTTGAGAAGAAAATAATTTAAAATTGCGTGTATAAACATCAAAAAGTTCCCAAAATTAAGAATCAAAAATTATTAGAGAAATTTCCTATGTTTCACAATGATTTAAAGGGACTAAACTTCTATAATAATTTAGGTATTAAAATCTTTATGCAGCTGCTTCAAAATAAGTAAGCCTTTTGTTATAGCGGGCTTTATTGAATCCGATATATAGACCAACAATTTTAGAAATGAAAATCAGTCAACTGGCACATCTTTTCAATCAGCCGATCAATATGTCCAGATGTAAAGGACAAACTAAGGATATAAGCAGTGCTTCAAAAAGTATTTATTTTGTTGTTTAAAGGAATGTATTATCCCGATTGTAGACCAAAAATTCCTCTTTTGTCAATGGGATTAATTATAAATTTTCCTCCAGTTTCGCATAACGTTAGAGTGATAAACAAGTACCGGAGTGATACCAACAGAATAACACTAAAAGACTTCAGTTCTCCAAGTTTTCTGGAACTATGATTTATGGAGAGGTATTGGAACCTTGCGAATAAAAATGTAAACATCCATGAACCATATAGAATAACTCAAACATCTATTAAATTAAAAAAAAATATAAATATTCAAAAAATTATCCAAGTTCCCTAGAGAATTTAATATTTTGATGCTCAAACAAATAGAATTTTACTGTACTCTTATCAAAGGAGAGGCGAACATTAAAAAAATGTTTTAAAATATTGAAATCTATAAAGAAGTGTATGTCTATGAAGCCAATGTTATGAAATGTCCGGAACTAGAATCGACAATGAGAAAAAATTTTATTAAAGTACACATTTTTCCGTAGTTTTAAATCCATAATTAATCATCTTAAAAATGTCAAAAATGCGTTGCAGCTGATATTTGTATCGGACAGAAAAAAGGTGCTGGTTCCACTTTTAAATATACCGTTCGATCTACTATCACTTCCTAAGTTCATGTTTCATTAAAAGGTACAAAGTAATTTCAGAGACGTAGCGAAAAATGTCAAAAGCTATTGGAATTGATGATGGTCGATAAAATCTTTCAAGCACATCCCATATAAATGTCCTTCAGGGATGAAGTTTTAAGCACATAAATGTTTACTACAGATAGGTTCAGGGGAAAATATTCTCTCCATTCAAGGTCAATTTTAATTATAGACTATCTAAAGAATTATTGAAGTCAAATATTAGGACCTCATCCCAATTACTTATTCAAGGAAAAGCTTTATTACAAAGTTAAGATTAATAATCAAGTGGCAGTTTCAATATTTGGTCCTAATCACTTTCACAAGGAACTTTTTTATTGGATAAATTATAGGACATTATATATAGGATAGGATGAAGGAGAAGTATAGCCCCCCTATAATGCAAATAATTATTGAATAGAGACTATTTAGGTTTTATATTATCTACTATTTCAAACAGTTTTATTGATTTTATAGGATCTCGGTAGATATAGCTAAATTAAAAACATCTGTACGTGACATTTAGATCAACAATTGGTCCGAAATTCGAGAGAATTTTTCTATATTCAAGAATGTTACAAGCTTAAAACCATATTGCGGGATGAACTCTTTTATAGGAGTTAGATCAAATAATGGTTTCAGTGAAACCTTGTTTCTTTGGGTTAATTATTACATCAAAATAACTATAGCTTTTTCAGGAAAAGATCATCAAAATTGCGATCTAAATTCGTTCAAATTTTGCATATTTTAGCAAATAACTATTTTGTATTGACCCGATTAAAATTATGTTCTATACGATAATTACGTCATATTAGTATATGTTATGATTTTATTCTGTTTAATTACTGTTACGTTTTGTACAAAATTTTCTGAATTTGAAAATTTCATTCTAATCCATTCCGTCGATCACACGTTATGGACTTATTTCCAAAAAAAATCGTTTTTTCCCATTTTGAAATGTACTACATCTTATGATCGCTTAAGTCCGTCTTTTTTATTCGATTTCAGCAACAAAAAAAACAAATCTATTAAAAAGTGAATTTCTAAAAACAAAAAACAATTAATAAAAAATCCTTATAATTTTTCAAAAAGAGTCAGACGGTCGTCATTTGCCTTGACAGTTGTTGTATTTAAATTGTAGTCGGTTGGTCTCACAGTTTGCCTGGCTCATTGACTGGCTGGTTGGTAGCATTTCCTGTATATGGTTTTAAGCTGCATGCAGCATGCTGCATATTATTACAAATATATTTTTTTATTTTATTACTTCTTTTACTGCTGTTTTACTCATACTTTTTTGTCGTTTTAAGTATTTCAATTCGAATTTTTATTTATTTTTAGTTGTTTTTTTTCTATTCAGATGACATTTCCTTCCAGCCTGTTTAACCCTTTATTTCACTCTTCTAAAGTAATTTTAATAATTAATAAAGTGTTGTATGTTTGTGGACATTTAAAACAAATGATGAAAATAACCAAAAAAAAACATACACACACATATAAATATTAAAACGATAAATTTTTAAATAATCCCTTTTTCAATTTACCCACAAATACACAGAGAATCTAATTTTTTTTGTTGTAAAAGGGTTTAGTTTTTTTTTTTTTTTGTAATTTTTTAATAAATTTTGTGTAAAATGCATTTGTCACTGCATTTAATTTGCACATTCATGTCGTGTCTCACAAGGTTCAGTTCAATGTTCGTTTCTAGACTTCATTCCATTTTTGTTTTTGTTCGAAACAATTCAATTTGATGTTTATTGAAAAGTAAAATAATGGAAAAATTGTATAACCACATAATTGAATGTTTATTGCCCCGAACACATGGTGAGAAACGATATATTATTTAGTCATATATTCCACGTCCTTTTTTTTTTTTTGCAATTATTCAAATTTTATTTTTAAATGGACAGAAGTCATAATTGCAGGACTAAAATACTTATTAATTTAATAGAGAAATTAAGAGAATCGCTGGAAGCTACAGAAATTGAAAAAAAAACTTTTAATAGGACATTTTTAAATCGTTTACTAGTGAGTTTTTTAAAATATAAACACAAATTTGGGACTTTAAATATTTGAAGCCAAAAATCAATGTTTAAAAAAAATTTAAATAATTTTAAGTATTTTTAAAAAAGTACAATAATCTGTGAATTCCATTTTTTTCTAAAATAAATATATTAATTAGAACACTTAAATGTGACATATTTTTATTATTAACTCTACCAACACATGTGGTATTAACTTTGTCATTCCATGTGTAGCGTTAAGAAGGAATAACCTCAGACCCCATATTGTTATATATATTTTCGCATCAAATCAAAATCTGAGTCGATTTGATTATGCTTGTTGTTGGCACGCTGACATCTACAATAAGTGGCAGAGCTGAATGAAAAATGTGGCCTGAAAATTTTATTTAGTCCTTAAAAGTTACCTGTTTAAAGCCAGCAATACAGGTTTAGTATATTAAGAGATATAGATCAATATCTGAGTTGAAGACAAAAATGTGTTAAACATTTATTTTTTCTTGAATTTCTCTGAAATTTTAGAGACAACCAACATATGTAAGAACACTTTTTATAGAGATTTGCTTGGACCAACTATATTTAAAATTTCTTTTGTTTCAATTTCTATTTAATTTGTAAAAAATCTCCACAATCAAATGGGCAAATTTTGGAGGCCAACTGAATACGCCCCGACCAGATAGGGATCTGTGCTGCTCTAAGTTAACTTAAAAGTACCTCAGCATTTAAGACTTAAAATAATACAGAATTATTTTCGATAAAATCAATTTAGGCACACTGTGTATAGGTTGTTGGGGCACTATGAATTTGTGCTGATCACTTTTTGATTTAAAGATGCCCATCTGTTGTGCGGAAATGTATAATAAATTTATACAACTATTTTTTATCATATTCAAGATATGTGCTTCTTGCAAAAAAATCATGTAGAATTTTGTAGAGGATCCAGACAATTTTTAAGACATTTTTTGGAACCAATTAGTGGATACCCAGTTCAAAGCAAAAATGGGTCATAATTTGATTCAAACTCCTGAACATTAAGAAAAATTACACACATGTAAATATTTTTATAAACAGCATTATATAATTTGTATATCCTTTGTTGTTGTCACGCTCACATCCACAATAATAGTTAGAGCTCCTGACAAGTTTCCTGTCTTAAAATTGTTTAATTATGTTAAAAGTTATAGATCGATATCGGATACAGCCTCTTAATTTAAGAGAAGATCATCCGATCATCTTTTTGTACATTGTATGCGTTTGTGAATGTATATGTGACTGTGTTTGTATGTATGTAAACTACATAGCCGTATATAGCATTTTTACTTGTCTTTTCAATCAAATCATAAATAAAATTTAGGCGATTTTTTTAATGTTCATTCCCGAGGAGACAAATTTCGGATGTCCCTTTCTCAATGTTAGGACCCACTAGGAACATGTTCTTCTCCAGATCAATTGAGAAACACCTGTAAAATATCCATGCCAAATTTCATTTAATAATTTTTAATGGAAAAAATATTCCAAAGTTAAAAAAATTAAACTGCTGGTGTCGATTTACAAAAATATCGATTACATTTGTATAGTTGTATCTAAACAATTTTTTTTTTTGAAAGTGATTATAATATTTTAATAGTTATAAAATATAATTAAATTTATTATTTATGGTTAAATTGTTTTTATAAATGATTTGCAAAAAAAGTTATTAAGAGATATAGAAAAAATAGCAACAAATATTCATAATTACTTAATAATTTATAAATAAATAAAAAATAAATATTTCAAATAAATATTAATAATAAATTATTTAGTTTTAAAAAAAGTTGTTTTTATAAATTTATGTATTTATAGTTATTATTGTTTTTGTTATTTTAAAGAGATATCTGACATTTGTATATGTTATTTATAAATATAAGTATCTCTATTGGTATTATGTATGTATAGTTGTATTTGTATGTATTTTTCATAATTTATGTTAACATATGTTTTTGTATTGAGTATAGTTGTTTGTAGGTTTGTCGTCTTTTTTTGGGGATACTTTGTTGACAGGTCTCATAATTCAAAAACAATATATATTTCTTAGTTTATTTTTTCTCGTCTTGTTCTACTCTTTAACTTGAAATATTTCTTAACAAATACATAAATATTAGATGTATCTATAAGATATATTAATGTATGAATGTACGAATGTTTGTAATACTAGGAATATGTCTTTTTAAAAAAAATTAAAATATTGTTTTTATACCCTTCACTATCACAAGTAGTGAGGAGGGTATACTTACTTTATCATTTCGTGTGTAACGCTAAGAGGGAATCATCTCGTAGCCCATAATGTATATATATATTTCTGCATCAAATCAAAATCTGGGTCGATTTAGCTATGTCTGTTTACCTATCTTTCCGCCTGGTCGTCTCTCTATCTGTAGGTTATTGGTACTTTCACTCAATGGCCTTAGTATTTGTTATAGTTCTGGGAAGTCGCCTATTTAAAATCAGCAAAATCTGTTCAGTATATTAAAAGATATAGACCGATATCTATGGCAACCTCTAAGTTCAAACAAAAAAGCTTTCGTAAAATTGTCAATTATAAATTAAAGAATTAGACTTTTTCCATAATATTAAGCTGTATGTATTTCGTTCGAAATCGGTTCAGTAGATAAAAATTTTAGCCAAATATATAACTAATTTTATGATTTCCTATATATAATTTAAAAAAATTTACATATTGTATAAGTCTGTTAGTAACGTGTGAGTGTGTATGCAAGAAACATAACGCATTTACTTCACACGCATTTGCGTTGGAGGGTATTAAAGATTCGGTATAGCCGAATATAGCATTCTTACTTGTTTCTTGTTCTTGTTTTTGTTCATATTCACATGTAGAAATATATAAATTTATACATATATACACACATACACACATCTATATGTATTTTTGTACTAAATTTTTGTTAACAATTTTTCAATCTAAAAAGACAACAACAAGAAAAACTAGGAAGTTCATAAATTATTTATATTTAACACAGAATATCTGGATGAGTTTGGAAATATTCTCAGATACTTGTGGATTTCATTTCATTTAATAATTTTTCTTTAAATATTTTAATGTTTTAATATTTTAATATTTTAAATGTTTTTTGCAGATTTATTTGAAATTATGAAATAATAAAATAAAATATTTAATTGTTAATGAAATTTAGGTCAATTAAATAAATTATCATAGAATATAATTATTAGAGTTTGTGCAAAAGTTATTAGAGGTATTTGTTCTTTTAATATTGTTCATCACTTATTACTGCTTTTTTTCATATTTCAGGCAAAGTTTATACCATCTACCAACACAAGTAGTGAAAAAAGTCATTACCAAACAATTTAAACACTTTGAGGTTTTCAAACCTAAACTTTGTTTTAAAATTCTGGCTTTTGCACTGAATCGAAAAAGGTAGTAAAAACAACGAAAAAGGGTGTAGAATTGAAGAAAAGTAGGCCAATGAAACCTTTAGTCATCATAACAAAAAGTTTCGTTAATTTTTCCTAAATTCGCCAAATTAACGAAAAACTGTCAATATGAATATTTGAATTTGTTCCTAAAAATGCGGTTAACGCGAATATTTATTATACAATTTGAATAATACATTATGCAAATTGACAACAACAAAATTATATTAATGAATTTTGTTCAATTTTAATAAAGGTAAATTTAAAGAATTTTAGTTGAATTGAACAAACAATTACGTTAAATTGTTGTAATTAATTCATACATAAAAGTTATTGCTATAAAAAATCAAAATATTTGAAATATTTTTTATAAAATATATTTTTAGCAACAGGAAAAAATTTAAACTATATCATAAACAATTCCGATAGGATCAGGGAAGGAAACCCCACACAAAGCATATATTGATTATCAAATACTTAAAGAACTGTAATACCAGAGAACTCTTTTACTTGACAAAATGTAGGACGGATAGGATCAGGGGGAAGAAGAAACCCCGATATAAATCAAATATACATTATCGAATATCTAAAGATCTACTGCAGCGAGAATTTTGTTCCCAATTACTTTTTTTAATACATGTCGTAATTTGTGAAACTTGTTTCGAGATCTATGGCTGAGGAGAATTTTTGTGCAGCAGAGCGCACCGAGTCGTATTTAATGAAATGTGACAAAGAAAATTTACAAAATTATTTGACGAAAAAAATAGTTAAATAAACAAAAATTTTTATCAAATTAATTTAATTTTGTTATTATGCGTTACTGTTTTTTATTTTTCTTCGTTAATTTCTTAACGAAATTTTATTCAATTTAACATCATTTACTAAAAAATTATTTTGATTACTTTTTTTTAATTATTTGAAGAAAAATCTATTATTTTAAAAAAGTTTTTAGCAGCTACCAATTTAAATATATTATATCGTGTAGGAAGTTATGCTTCCAGTGTTGACTGATCAAAGGCTTTTTTTTAATTTTACTTTTGTTTGTTTTTTAAGACAATTTTGTGGTCCAAAAAAATTATTCCGTAGTATGATACTTTTGTGGATCTACTAAAAAATAATGCTAATTTGGAGTAGAAAATTCAGAAATAATTTTTAACGTAATTTAAAAAGGAATATCTCGAGTTTATACAATCAGCAGATTGTTCTATGCTCCAAAAATCTGTATTGAACAAAATTCATATGACAACAAAGTGACCAATTTTCTGAATTAAATAACATTTTTAAACAAGCTTTACCCGAGTGTAAATTTTGAGTATTTGGAGGTTAAAAGTGGAAGTCTTTTTCAAGATCTATTTTAAGGATATTTTTCTCCATGTTATATCCAATTTTATAATGGATTATTCTAATTTTTTCACAAAAGTAAACCGAAAAAACATATTTTGGACTTTTAGAAAATTTATTAAACCAATGTAGTTCAAATAAGGACCATTGAACTGAAATTCAGCCGATTAGACGACGTAGCAATATGACCAGAGATTATTTTTTCTTAATTGTTTCAAAAAAATATATATTTTTTCTTACAGAAGAGAAACAATATCGGGAAGTTGAAAAGGCATGACATTCATAGAAAAGTGTTTTCTATGAAAGTCAACAATTGCCATAATTCAGTATAAACAGAATCGGAATTTCCACGCCAACCTCTGATGCGACCAACAATCTTACCAACCTTTCAAAGTGTATTGTTTACAATAGATTTCATTTGGGCTCATGACATTTTGAATATGTCAAAATCGACCATCACTTACTTTTTCATCCCATTGAAAAAGAGCAGACAATAAAAAAATTCTTACAATATTTCCATTTTCCAAAACCTTTCTCTTCCTATAGGAAGAATCACAATCCAATAAACCTTAAAACAATTCCTTTTTGGCCTTTAACAAAACATTCTATAGATAAACGAAATAAAAACAAAAAACTTCAATCTAAATCACGTCTCTGCCATGATTGTTGTTTTGTTTTTCCAATATCATCAACATTCATTTCTAAAATCAATATTCGATGCCAATAATATTGGCATTAAACATTAAACAAAAACACTATTTTGCTGTTATTATTGTTGTTACTGTTGCCGCTGTTGTTGTTGTTGTTGTTGTTGTTGTTACTGCAGCTACTCATTTTAAAACAAATCTATCAATGCAACACTTTACACATGAACACTAAGTCCATACAATCAAAATCAAACAAACGTTGCAACCTCAAATGCAACATTGAAACATTATAGACATAAACATATCTTTATCTGAGTAAATCCATCGAACGATCTAATGCAACGACAACAACAACGACAAGAAAAACACTACAACATATATTGATATGTATTTTCAAAGTGAGAGGAAACTTTTATGAACATGAAGGAAATAAAAAACAAAAATAATGAAAAAATCTTCATATGAGTAGAGTTTTGTAAACATAATAAAATACTTGCAACAACAACATTAAAAACCAACACTCGAAGACAACAACAATGATAAAATACAAAAAAACAAATGATAGAAAAAAATACGATTACAACCATTACTTTTCAACACTTTCAACATTACGATCAAATCGAATAGAAATACAACAACAAAAACAGCAGCAAAAAATGTGCAAAAATCTATGTTTTATAAATTAGGGTGGTTCAAGACATCTTAAGATCTTAACAGTTATATTGACCTGGTATGGCTTTATCTATTTCTTAATTAACGTGTAATCTGGTTTTAATGGTATTTGTAAAAATATTCCCGGCTCTCGGAAAAGCAATTCTTATCGCTTGTAGGAAGGTAAAGGCCAGAAAGGCTTATGGGAACCTTGACGTTTTTGACAGTTGCACTTTATTAAATGAAGGCCTCTTTCGTTACATTATTGCAGGTCATGGAGGAGATGTAACAGTTGGCTTGATTTTCTTAATATGGGCACCCGTATATTCAAACTATGCTGATCATAAAAAAGCAGTTGCTTTAGCCAAAAGAGATTGAACCACTGTCGTAAAGACACATTAACAGTGATAACCGTAATCACTAGTCCCATAAGTAGATTACCCTTCTATGACTTCTGCCGTAATTGAAATGAATGAAAGCGGGACAATATTCCACCTTCTTTGTAAATGCCCAACTTCAAGCGTTGCCTATACTAAACGTTTAGTTAATTTGACAGAGGTAAGATTTAACAGCCTACTGATATCTCTCTAATCATCAGGATGATTCTAGCTTTATACAACCTATGACAGTAAGTCACGAGTTGAATATTCTCTTGCAAATTGAATGGGATCTTACTCGACAGTTTGAACGTAGCTGAACTTCGTTGTAACCGTACTTAACGTAAGCTGGATAATAATGTAATACACTTGGGTTAAAATCTTGCATATAGTTGGTTTCACTCTAATCTGAATATATTAAACTCAAAAAAACTACTACTATTAACCCAGTGGAGCTGTATGGCTGCTTATAAAGTAATGTTATAACAAAGCTATGAAATTGATTTTTCTAAAAATTATAGTTCTACGTGCGATCCTTGTAATATCCTCAACAGGGTTGGTGAAATAGTGAGTTGGCATACAATTATTGAACGATAGTTTCTACTTTGTAAAGTTGACTTCCCGGGATTTATTTAAATTATGGCTAATTATACTTAAAATTATTTGATTTCAATCCTTGCAATACCCCAAGGAAGTCTATATATATGGAGAATCTCGTCGTCTGTTAGATCCCGTAAAAACTTACAAAACTAAGGACAAAATTCATAGGTTTAAAGATAATACCTTTTTACCGGCCAATCGAGAATTACTTCTAATCATGATTAGATAATATCTAAGGAAGAGGGCAAGGTTTGAGACTGTCACTTGCTGATGGAATGTTAAATAAATATTCGTTCCTTAAATATATCTCAACATGATTCTTAATATCTGTTATTATTTTTCCTGTATCTCCTGGATAGAAATTCACATTCTAAACATCTGTACGTTTTCAAACTTCAAAACACTTAAATATTTGACTGGTAGGTAGAATAGAATTTCAGATTAGGTCGGGCTAGTAAAACCAAGATTAAAACACACATGAAGGAAGCAGATTAAAATTTATAACTCAAATTTTCTTGGCTTTTGTGCTCCTCCAAAAAAAGGATGATGGAACAGTCTTTGTTAGCTTTTACAACCCATTTACAACATTGATGCTCAAAATGCAGATTCCAAAGTTCTGCTGAGCGATACTTCATTTAATGTAACTTTCGCTGTTTCACTCAATTCTGATCCAATCATCACGCAGGCGTATTTTTCTTAATTTTAACATATCGTTTTTTTTTCTCGTACACTGATGATGAGTGGGGAATACTTCTTGCACTAACTGTCTAACAGTAAAACTATCTCCTACGGAAGAGAATCCAAACTCATGTTGGTTTTATACTCTGCTGTTAAAAGTCATTTCAGTTCTCGATACAGCTACCAACCACATCACATCCTGTGATGTCCAAAAATGTCAACACCCTAATGTTAATGTTCGTTGCACATAAAAAAACATTGTATGAAACGACTGCGAAGGAACTAAGGCGGATGAGAAACGTTCGAACTATTAAAATGTCGACGCAATGAGTTACAAAGTTTTTTTTATTATTTGTACTCGTACCAACAAAATAAACATCGCAATAAAAAAGAATGTAAAATCGGAGATGAACCTAAAAAGGTACATAGATAATATGTATTATTAGGAATTTTCAGGTACAAATGTAATATTACACAAAATCGAAGTTCATGTTATTATTGTGATCTAGAATCAGGTAAAAGTTAAATGAAATAAATTCACATATATGGAACATAATGTTTCCCATCTCTGATTTTAGATTAGTTTCTTTGAAAATATATACAATATTTGTACGATTTTAACACTTTCAAATGCTCACATTGGAAAAGGTGTAAAACACATAAAATATGACGGAAACTTAAGAAAAATAATTTTCGAAAAGAAAGAAACAAAAACATTTTTTTAAAACTAAAGGAAATAAATATATTCGAAAAAAAGAAAAAAACATTTCTAAGATACAAACATTCACATACATATACATACACAAATGCAACAGTTAAGATACGATAAAATGAAAAATTTAGCTAACTGAATGTATGTCCGTCTGTCCGTCTATCTGAATACATATATAAATGTATGAATGATTTAACGATTGAATGAATGAACAAATGTTCAAAACATATAAATCTTAATTATGTTTCGCTTACACAGATTTTAACAGGTTGAAAATTATTTTCATCTACAAGTGTAGAATTAGAAACAAGAGAAAGTTTCACCTCCGAACATCAATCTATCACCATCAGACTATTAAGAAATCAAACAAAGGCACGCACACATCATACACACGAAATTGATTATGATCTTTGGAACGAGTTATAAAGGAAGATTTTTTAAGCAGAAAACAAATATTTATTTATTTCTTAGTGTTTAATGAAGATGAAGTGGAAGGAGAAGTAGACTTATTTCTTCAAGAAATAAATATTAATTTTAATAAAAAATAAGAGAATTTTCTGAACTTCGATAGTCTGTTGAACAAAAATTGCTTAGAAATAAATCAGAAAAATTTCTATACTCTACCAGGGACCGAATACTGCAAAATTCTTTTTATTGCTGTTGTTTTTGTAGAATTGCTAAATCTGCAGTGCATATATTCAAAAAGGGTTTCAGGAGACGTACCATTGGAAAGAGAATTCCCTGAGATTCCCCTGAACCAAATATATTAAAAAAGAAAGATATTATGCTACCTTTATCTCTCTTGGATGGTGTATTGTGAGACTATCATGCTTAGTTGTTACTTTAAAGATTTTTTAGAATTTATCATATCCCAAGCAAACTAAAATATTCCTCCGATTTTTGTCATTAGGTAAACTTGACCATAATACGCTCATGCACGCAGATGTATATGCGATCAGGGAGTGCAGTAGTGCAGAGAACTTCATATTTTTATGATAAACAAAAAAGCAATTCGGACATGCGAATCCATCTAAACTAAGGACAAAATCCATAGGTTTGAAGATAATACCTCATAACCGGCCAATCGAGAATTACTTCTAATCTTGATTATATAATATCTAGGGAAGAGGACAAGGTTTGAGACTGTCACTTGCTGATGGAATATAAATTAAATATTCGTTGCTTAAATCTATTCAACATGATTCTTAATATCTGTTATTATTCTCTTCTCTCAAACACTTGAGTGGTAGAAAGACTTTATTATAACTTATATAAATTCAAATAGAAAGATGCCATTCGCGAACTGTCCTGGATTGCAAAGATGTTATAAACGATTTCTGGGTACGTGGAATAGTAGACATCAGCCTGGGCATGAGAGAATGTAGAACCTAGAAAATTCGATGCCTTTTGTCGCATTGAAAGGCAGACTATAGAAGTGGGCAGTTGGTAGATTTATAAGAATACTATGGATTGACCCAATCGAGGAAACTATACATATTTTAAGCTTCAGAAAAATTGATCTTAGTGTATTGATGGAATAGGTGTTCCCAACTAATGTGTTCGATTTTGCGGAGCGCCCAGGATAGCAAAGATTTTAATAACGATTTCTGTGTTCGTGGAGCAGTAAACATCAGCCTGGTCATGAGAGAATATAGAGCCAGACAAATTAGATAACGATGCTCAATTTTTGGCGATTATGAGTTTGGAAAATCCGAAGCCTTTCATTGCATTGAAGCCAGAATAAAGAAGTGGGGTTGTTAGAACTATTTCAATTTTCAAATGGTGAACCCACAATAAGCCGATATAGGTGCATGACAAAGGGCATGAAATCTATAAGGTTTCCTCTCCTCAACATTCCTTCCTAATTGAATCTGCCAGCGTAGAGAGTATTTAAATCCAAAATTTAAAGCAAAAATTATTTACTCACTAACAAAAGTCTTGTTGGAAAATTTGCTTCACATTAACCGGGAATTGTGTTTTAAATTAGAAATGAAAAATATATCAGTCACTTCCTAAGACAGTAAAGTTGTGGTACAGTTTTCTTAAGACACCAGCAAAGAATCAAGCTAACTTTTACTGAGCAGAAGAAGTGAGAGTGACAACATCAGATAGACAATCAGATACACAGACAGGCAAACGGTCACAGTTAAATCTACTCAGATTTAATTTGATGCAAAAATATATATTTTTATATTGGGTGATTCCTTCTTCGCATTACATACGGCACGACAAACTTATCATACTCTCCTTCATCACTTATGGTGGTGAAGGATATTGTAATATTTTTTTTTTAAGTGACCTTAAATCCATAATTCCAACGCAACACCTTTCTAGCAAATAAATATAAAATTCAATCGAACTCTTTGTGTTTTACATTTTAAAACTCATGTATTCCCTTGAATATTAAGAACCGATCAAAACAACATTGTTTCATGTAAATATCGCTTTCATTTCAACATAATCGTTACATAGCAAACGGCAAATGAAAACAAATGAAAAACAACAACAGTAACAAGAAAAAAATTGCAATTAGTTCGAATTACATTTTTAGTTTAAAAAAACATTCATTGTTTAAACTAAAACATTGGAAATTTAAGGTCTATCTAGTCTAAACCATCCATAAGTAGCTTTACTTAGAACTTTTATATCTGTGTATGTGTGTAATGCTGTGTATTAGTGTTTAGTTGATTGTTGATTGTAATTTATACAAGAGAAAAAATGCAAAAAAAAAGAAAAAAATAACAAATAAATAAATAAAATATAAAATAGAAACAACTAAAGTACTTAAACTGATGAAGCCTTTCATATTAATTAGAACAAAAACAAAAATAAAAATACAACACTAGACATATTTGCAGCAGCAAACAACAACAACAACAACAAGAGTAGCATTAGAAACAGCAGTTGGTAATAAAATATGAAAACAAGAGAAAAAGAAACAACATTAGAACAAGTGAGAATGCTTTAGTCGGCTATGCCGATTTTCCAATGCTCTCTACTTAGAGGTTGCCTTAAATATCTTTTAATATTTCATTTACTCAGGACTATAACACATACTCATCGCAAAATTTCTTTGAGCTCTATCATTCATTGTAAATGTGAGCCTACCAACCACAGACAGACGAACATAATTAAATCGACTCAGATTTTGATTTGATGCAAGACTATATATACATTATGGGATCTGAGATAATTTCTTCTTCTTCTTAGCATTACACACGGAGTGACAAAGTTAATATACTCTCTTCACCGCTTGTTGTGTTGGAGGGTAGATAAACTACAACAAAAAAATGTAAATATTTGTACTTTGGTGACCAAAAAGCTTAAAAAATTACAAAAAAAAAACTTTTTCTGTTAGTAAAATGAAGTAACAGCACAAATACACACATGCATGTAGCTGATGTTTTAAAATACATTTTAAATTTCCATAAACTTGTATTAAGGCTAAACCATTCTGGGGTGGATGTTAAGACCACTGCAGAAATTAAATTAGATCCTTTTACTAATTTAGAAATTATCTTGGAAAATGTTATTTTGTTATATTGGGTTGTGTAATAAGTATCTCTGGTATATATATTCTTCACTAACGTATTGTGTGTTTATGCAGATTCTTGCAAAGGTCGCAATGTAGTCCACACAATAGCCTATCAAAGTCGATTTACATAGCCAAATCGATTTTTTTTAAAATAATTCTGTAACTTTTGAACCCTCAGAAAAATATTAACTAAATGTAATATCGTCAGAGCTGATCGAGTTTATCTAGAGGAATTCAAGCCCTTATAAGTTCACGGGCGTAGTCACTGACCCACCAAAGTTTGGGCATGTTGGTTTTTTAAAATTTCGCCCAAAAATACATTAATTAATTAATTAATTAAGGGAAATAAACTCTGACTTTGTTGTTCATTAATTGCTTGAGTACGAACACATTTTTAATATAATTTTGCACACAGAATTATACCTAAGTGTGTCAATTTGTTCCATCATTTTATAAAGCCGACAAACAAAGTCCACCTCGGGAAATTAATTTGAAAGCTAATTTTAAAAAATATAAAAATCCATGTTGGATATAAATCTGTAACTTTTGATAGATTTTTTCCTAAAAAATCCCTTATGATTTTTTATAAATCTCCTACGAATCATTTTTAATGTTCTCATTCTTCGGCATTATTATAATGGTTCTGAAAGTACCATTTGGCTCATAATAGTACCATTTCGATCCGCATACCACCTCCACCTTTTTTTATTTTTCAGTGTCTAACCGATGTTGCATCTAAATCTTTTTGGACGATTTCGTAATTAAAGCGTTCACAGATTGCAGACCCTACCGAGAGATTTATATCACGTTTTTGACGCATTTAGAAAAACTGCTCTCATAATGATATCAAATTACTAATATCCAATATAGAGATCATTTTTAAAGAGAAATCTTTCTATTTTACATAGCACAGATCCAACCAAAATATACACTATTACGCCGTGATTACAATTTTTAAAATCTTTTCCGAAGTCGTTATTCAAGCAAAATAAACTTCATTGTCAGCTTAAACAAATATATCCACAATTTGATCAATACTGCGCAAAATTTAGCTAAGCGGAGTGGTGAAAAAGCCGAAATCGTTTAGAATCCCTAACCCGGTCCAATATATAAGGTAGATCCCAAACAAATGTCCTCGCGGAATATGGCTCTAAGCTCATAAAACTCATAGAAATAAAGATATTTTCATTACATTGGGGCCAAAAAATAATAACAGTTCAAATTCACAAGCCAAAGCAAATTGTTCCTCAAATGACCATAACTCCCTATAGACCCACTTTCGAAAATCCTTAGAGTGTATTAGTTAAAAAAATTTGGCAGAATTAACATTCTTTGAGCGAATTCGAAGTAAAAAGCTCAATCGAACGAAAACAATTCAAGAGGTAAAGAAGAAGATAATTCGGTATATAACAATATTTTGTTTCTCAAGAAATTTTCGTAGATTTTTGTGTCATAATGAAAAATATTAAAATAATTCTCTAATTCTAGAAGATCTTTGTTCCATTTACAATTTAGCTGTGGTTAGTCCACATTGAAATAGACAAAATCTTTTTTCTTTGAAGAAGACTTTTTTATGAAAACTAATTCAGATCTCTGGTTCATTTCATGTAAAAAATTTCTGACAGATTTTCAACATCTTAAGTCCACAGCTTTAAAGTGTTCAATTTAAAGAAATACACATTGATATTTCCCACACTGAAGTACTTACTTGGCTATAATATGAATTAGACGCTGGTACTATTTCTAAAATTTACCCGCAGGGAGAAGTAAATATCCAAATTGTAATGACACCAAATTCACTTTGGGATTAAATTACCTCCCAAAAAACATTTCCTTTACCATAAAATTTCCACACCAAATCCCCTATTTATTCTCCCAAAAAAATAACAACGAAAACCCTATAAGTGCATTTAATACATTTACATTGTATTTTACTTACTTATTCGTTTGATAGTATATAATTTTGGTATAAGTATGTGTAATGGTGATGATGACTAATATGTTATAGAATACAAACAATAATTTATAGGAATTTAATTAAATTTACATTTTAAATATTTATAGAATTAAACAAACACGACATTATTGGTATTATGGGTGCAAAATTCCACTCTGTACTTAAACACACTTTATAAGTGACACTCATTTATTTAGAAAATTGGAAAGTTGGAAAAGTGAATAATATTTTAAATGGAATTATTTTGTAGATTGGAAAATGGAGATTATTTGTGTTAATGTGTTTCAAATTTTATAACAAGAATGGATGTAAAAGATCAGGGAAGCAATTCACTAAAGGAGATTAATGAAAGTACAAATTATGTGATTAAGTTTAAAAAAAATAAGATCAGATAGTTTATATATTTACCTTTCCTTCGTTAATATGCATAAAGTTTAAAGACCAACTGTTAAAGATATGGGCGGATCATTATATCCGTATGCTTTCGAGAGATTATCGCTTTCACATTTGACCAACTAATTCTAATTTATAGATCACCATCTTTATCATAGCAAACTAACTTTTCTTGAGCAACTGGGAACGCTTTTGATTGCGAAAGGCAGAATATGCAAATATTTGTGAACTACTGTTTTCGAGAAGCTTTTTAAATTTTGACCATACACTTTGGAAGAGGACAAAACAACAAATTCCAGAGATTGAAAGGCCCGACTAACGATGTCATTAAAACAACCATAAAGGGGACAGAATAAGGGAGAAGGAAGATTGAATCGGAAATGAACAGAAGCAGAGAGAGAGAGTTGAGAGACCTTTAGAAGTGCGTTCGAATTAAGTATATGTAGTATAAAGAATTTCAAGGAAGTAGACTGAAAATCTTACAAAGTCCAAAAACTTCGTACAGAAATACATAGACAACCAAACTGACACACGAACGAATATCGGTAATTCTATTCAGGAAGTGATTTATACTGACTATATAGCTATATCGGTGTCAGATATGGAACTAGCACTTAGGACACTAAGCGGTTAGATTACTAGAAGTGCTCTAAGTTTTAAGATATGGAAAACAGAGCTAACTGCTATAAAATACCAGACTTCAGGTGACAAGTATTAAATGAGACAGCTTTGGCTCTTTCTAAAAGCGCAAAATACCTCGTGATGATTTTCGATACCAGATTGGCATGGGGCTTGAACACACATACTAGAATACACAAGGCTATCTACATCTATAGGAGGCCAATGAGATCTTAGCCCCAAAAATGTGAACTGGTAATTCCAGAACTCATTGACACTTGTATCTCTTCTGAATAGGGTAGACGGACCTACCGTTTGTGTGAATTACCACTAACAGTTTGCAAGAAAATTAGCTCTTGTTATAGCAAAACATAGATGGTATAATGAACCAACGTGTTTGCTTACCATTGTCTTTCTTCAAATGATTTGGAATTTTTTCTGACTCCAGATGACTTGGCGACTTTATTATACCATACAGCGCCATAGATGGTTCTTAATTATGGACAAGGCATACCGTTCGACTCATATCGACTCATATCTGAATCGATTCAATGAAGTTTTTCCGTTTGGTCGGCAAAAGAAAGCAACTTTGTGAACAAAATGCAGGTTGCATCTTAATAGATATATTGATGAAATTTGGAGTGTATTAATATTGAGGCCCAGATACTAAGAATATTAATATTGGTAATGGTTCATTATTTCACCAAGTCCCCACAGAAATATTACCCCCGGAATAGGGTATTAAAGCCTTAAAAGTTCTAAATATAATTAAACGAAATCTGTCAAAAATAAATATTTGATATACTTAAGGAATGTGTCAAATAATACGAGAAGCGGTCCATTATTTCTCTTAAGTTCCTATCATTTCTTCTAGTTTCTACATAACCCCAGCAAGAAAATTCTTTTCGAAACCCATAAATATCACGCCATAACAATGTACTTCAAAAATCCGAGAAGCAAATCATTTATAAATTTTTCGGACGTAATTCCTCCTTCATGGTGTCTATAATATGAATAGGTGGACCAATTAAAACATAAATATTTCTTCTTCTCTAACCATAACATCAATCTTGCCTATTATTTGTCCTCTACCTCTATTGTTTCTGAAATAACAACTTAATAACTTTAGCACTAATAGTTTTCTCTCAAATATAATTAACTTTTAAAAACCTTGAGATATAATAGGAAGTTCAAACCATTAATCTTAAGATATAATCTAAAATAATGTCTTTATTTAAACAAAGATATATTATCACGCGATATATAATGAAATGCAAAATAATCAAAATTCTAAAAATAGTTTTTCTCGATTTTTAAAAATTCATAAATTTTAAGATTTTGTTCTGATGTCGTGCCTTATAAGGAATTTGTTACCGGAGGTTAAATATTTCACTAAATTTTAAAATGCAATGAATCTAATTTTTTAATATTTTTCTAATATTTTTCTAACAAATTTAAACAAAATTTTAATAATTTTCAAAATGTATATTTTTCCTCAAGTTGCGTGTTTAATTTAAATATTTTAGTTTTTATTTTAGCCAGATTCCACGTTTAAATTTATTATTGCTTGTTGTTTGTTAGCATAGACATTTCACCCCCAGTGTGCTACTTACACGACCACCACTGTGCCTTAATAAATGATGTAATTGTTATCATAACAAATATTGTTTTTTTTTTTTGCTCATTTTTGTTCATAAATATTTTTTATTTAATATTTATTATTTATGTACAATTAATTAAAACACGAAAATATATGAAAAATACATCCAACGACAAACTTACAAACTAATATAAGCTACAACAAAAACAAGTAAGAATGTTATGTTCGGATATGCCGAATTTGCAATACTCTTTGCCACAATTGCATGCGAAGTATATGAGTTATGTTTCGACATACACATTCGCACATACACTCACAGACGGAACTTTTAATGAGCCATGAAATGGGTTTAATTTTTGGCTATAACTTTTTCTACTGAACCGATTTTGATAATGTTAATAAAAAAACATATACAGAATGATGATAAAATTTCATTCTAATTTGTTGACTTATAATTGACAATTTTACAAAAGTTCTTCGCTTGAACTTAGAGATCGTCTCAGATGTCGGTGTATATCTTTTAATATGCTAAATCTAATTCGTTGGTTTTAAATAGGAAACTTCTTAGGTCTATAGGAAATATTCAGACCAAATTTCATTGAGTTTGTAAATTATTGTGGATGTAAGCGTGGGGAGAACTGACAGACTGATGGACAGACATAGCTTACTTAGATTTTGATTTGATTCAAAAATACATATACATTGTGTGGTCTAAGATAATTCCTTCTTAGCGTTAACACGGAATGACAAAATCAATGTACTCTTTTCACCATATCTGGTGAATACAACAACATTATAAAAACAAGTAAGAATGCTATCTTCGGCTAGGCCGAATCTTCAATGCTCTCCATCACATATTTGTGGGAAGCATATACGTATTTTATGGCAAAATTCTATTCTAATTTATCGACTTATGGTTGACAATTTTACAAAAGATCTTCGCTTGAAGTTAGAGGTTGTGTCAGATATTGTTTTATAGTTCGTAATGTACCGAACTGATTTTGCTGATTTTTAATAGGAAACCTATCAGGACTATAACAAATGCATAACAATAGATAGACGGACGTAGCTAAATCTAAATCGACTCAAATTTTTATCTGCTGCAAGAATATTAACATTAGAGGATCTGAGATGATTCCTTCTTAGTGTTACACACGAAATGACAAAGTTAATATATCCGGTGGTGAAGGGTATACAAATATTTAATATTTAACAAACAAATAACAACAACTACTCTATAATTCATACTAAAAAATAAATATTTTTTTTTGAAAAATAAACTTTCAAAAAATTAAAACCAAAAACAAAAAAAAACTACAATAAAAATGCAACAACATGAATGGCATGGATTGCGTTTCACAAAGGAAAAAAACGTCAATCATTGCCAACAATTGTAGCAACAAAAACAAAACTTAAAAAAATAAATATTTTATATAAAAAATAATAATATTGCAACAAAAAAATTATAGCGGCAACAGCAGCAACATAAAATAATAGTAAAACCACAGTATTCCAACACACAAACACTCGTAGTAAACTTTGAAAACCAACAACAAAGCACCAGCAATAACAACAACCACAACAACAATTATAATAATAAAAAATATGAATGCAACATATATTTATATACTTATTGTTGTTGTACATTATATTCATTCCATTCCATTTGTTATTATTGCAATTTTATAATATTTTCGCTTTTTTTATTATTTTTCTTCTTTCGATATTTTAATAGCAACATAGATAAATACGAGGGTTGTAAGAGAAGTAATTGCTTAATTTGTAAAGGGTTTAAATTTATGTATACTAAATTTTATTTGAAAACTTAAACTGACATAAAGTGTTTAGCTGGCACTTTATAGTGCGGATAATTATTTACGAGCTTTCTATATATAATAGAATATGAAAAAGTTGGGTTTCAGAGATATGCGATATTACAAATTTCGTTTTAAAAAGGATTATGCTCCTCCGTGATCTACACAAAATTTTTAAGTCTATAACATTTTGCTAAAAAGGGTTGATACATGTGTCATCCTTGAGATATTACTCCCTGTGCCCAATTTAATACTACATTATTCCGCCCTATCCAAAATTTTATAGTACACAACGTTTCCAATTTAAAGCAATATTTAACTATCAAGTTTTATGAAAACTAAATAAGTCATTTAGTTAAAATTCATGTTTAAAATTTTCAGTTTTAAAAGGTTGTCTCAGATATCGGTCTATAACTTTTTGTATACTGAAACGATTTTGACGATTTTAAATAGGAAAGTTCTCATTAAAACCAAATTTCATTGTCCATTTTTGTGGATGTAAGCGTGCCAACAACACGCAAAAAGAAGCAGCTGCATGGACTCACATTTTGATTTGATACCGGAATATCAATGCCTTATTGGTTTTTAGATTGGAGTTAAACATAAAATCACAAAGTTAATATACCCTCATCGCCACTTGTAGTGGCGAAGGGTATACAATTAACTTGTTGCATACAGCTTTATATATGTTTCAAAATCTGAATAGATTTAGCTATTCCCGTTTGCACGCTCACATCTAAATTAATTGACAGACCTCAATGAAATACTAAATGATCTAGACTACATTGGTAAACGATTAGCTTATTATATAGAATGTGATATGATTTAATGAAATATGTAGGTTACAGTATTTTTCGCTAAAAGCGAAATAACTGTCAAATGAAATATTTAAAAAAGAATGTTAGATTTAATTGATCCAGGTGTTAAGAAATCCCTTATAAGCCACTAAATATACGGAAGCAATATTTTTGTTAAGATCATTGCATCTCACATATTTCGTTCGGTTTAGTTATAAAACCGGATCAAGAGGTTTGAAGGTAAGCAGATCGATACACCAATTTGACACTTCGTTTACTTGCACAAGTTGTTGGGTGACCAATTTATAAAAGTATTACTTGAACACTCGAACGAACTGTCCATTAATCAGTAAATTATAATTTAATCCACTTTTCCATATTGAAAGCACCGAAATTTCTATTACCAGTGTTTTATATGAAAAATAAAATGGAAATAAATCTGTAATTTCCAAACAGTTAGTCGGATTTCAATAAAATTTCGCATAGTGATAGCAGGTGTATATAAATCCCGTAATTCTTATATCTTTAACATATATAAAGCTTCAAAAATTTTTACTAAAATTTAGAACATTTGCGATTTAAAAAAATTAACCAAAATTTAGAGTATTATGAAAATTTTGGTCGAATTCTGAATACTCTCGGTCAGCCGAAATTTACCTTCTTGAAACTGTAAGGAAGTCTCTCAGACGAAATTAAGAAATGTTTTTAATCAAAATCTGTTTAAATATTTTTTTACAAAAGATCGGGGGAAAACGACTTTTTTTGAAAATCCAAATTTTAAAGCTTATAACTTTTGTTTCATGAAGATTTTCGAGTTATATAAATATTTCTGAAACGATAATAGATAATCTTTATCATATTCATATAAAATTCTTCAAAATCGGTTCAGATGTACACATCGTTTTTTTAAAATTTTTATATCCCGTCTTTTCTAAATTTGAGACTCTGTGTAGCGGCTTCCGTTACGAATTACAAACTGTGTACATTTTGATATGCATCATTTAGCCAATCAGCTTTAAAAAATTAAAACTTTTCTTAAAATTTACAAAATTTAGGCAGATCTTTACCCTTAGCTAACGCTTACCCGTTAAGATTTCTTTAAGATTAAATTTTTCTTTATAAAATAAGATTTCTTTATAAAATTAGATCAGAACAAAAAGTGTTTTGATCAGTAAATAAATGATGCCACCGTTAAAAAATAAAACTTTTTATCGAAGTTCCAACTTCTGGTTACTATAACTTTTTAACGAATTTATAGGGGTATTGCATCATTCAAAATATATATTAAAAAAATTGGTTCCATATTTATGACTCAATAAACAAAGGTAGAAATAAGTAATATCTTTGAAACCATAAAAGATAACCTACATAAAAACATATATTTGCTAGAGATTTCAAAGGATTATCTATCAAAATTTATCTTGTCTAAATGACAAATTTTCAAAAAATCAACATACCGAAGTGACCAACTTTGGAGGTTCTGACCAGAAAGGAGTCAGATACTCTAAATCTACTCGAAAATTTTGAAAGATTTCAAACGATTGAAAATTTAACGTTTTGAAAACATTTTGCTATACACTTTTCAGCCAACCCTCGTTACCACACATAAATTCATATTATACATATTTATAGTTTGTTTATATATATTTTTTTCCTACATTCTTTTACTGTAACTTTTTACAAAAAAAAAAATTATAAACCCACTTTTGTTTTATGCAACTTGGTAATATAATTTATATATTTTTTATTCGTTTTTTTTCTGGTTTTGCGATGGTGGTAAAAAATAGTAAACAATTTATTTTAAATATTCACACACATATAATTCGTAAATAATATTCTTAATTTAAAAAAATAAAAATAAAAAACGTTATTACAAAACTGACAAAAATATAGTGTTTTGTGGGCTTAATATTAATTACAGTTATTTAAAAGGATCAAAGAAAGCATATTAAGTAATAAATCTAACTTTAGATTTCAGCTAACAATTACTGATTAGATTTTATTAAGCGATTACTGCCGGGTCCTTCAGAGATGATAAAACATAGTAATTTGGATAACGAAGGAGTAAAGCGATTTATATATTTTTTTTAAATATAGGTCTAATTAGGGAGATCGTTAAAAAACTTTAAAACAAGTATTATTTGATTTTATATCAAGTTACTTTTGTAAACATGACAGTTATTATGTCCAACTTGACCCTACCAGAAGTTGCCCAAGCATTCGAAGATCTACGTCAAACTGTTTCCTATGTTATTAAACATTACATGTTCACGGTTCAAGTAAAAAGAATGGACCACATTATATTTCTTAAGCTAAAAAGAAGTCCCAAGACATCCGTTAGGAAAGCATCCTTGAAAGCTCAGTGCTCGGACTACTTGGTACGAGAAGTAAAAGCTAATGCAGTTTTGAAATTATGCCAGACTCAAAAAGTTCCTGACATGAACTCTGCTAAAAATTTGGATGCCAAAAATAGAGCACTAAAATTAAAGTGAAGTTTTCTAAAAAAATATTCTTGCTGCATAATAGATGACGAACCGTATGTAGATGGCAGATTTTTCGTAACGATTTTAGGTTGCTGTTGAAAAGTTAAGGACCCAAAAGCAAAAAATATTTAAAATTTCCCAAAAAGTTCTTGGTATTGCAAGCAATATGTAACTGCGCAAAAAAAAGGCTGCTTCCATCTTAAAAGGCTTCGTAAAGTTTCCACTTACTTTTGGCCTGAATTAACATCCAATCCCTTGGATGGTACAAGAACTATAATATAATGTTTGTACCAATAGGGGTAAATCTTTAAAACTGCCAGGAGCTAAGGCAGTTGGAGAAATATTGGGACCTTGTTAAAAGAGAGTTGAAGAGCATGAAAAGATCTTTACTTTTCAATTGTAAATATTAATTTTGTAGCCTCCATTTGTTTTCTTGGTACTTTCAAAATTTTACCCTCAAAAATAAACATTTTAAGAATTTGTTTTTCTAAGAGTCTCAAAGTATAATTATAGTTTTTAATTTAAAAATTTATTTGTAAATATATTTGATTGCCTCATATGCACATATACATGTATATACTCAAAATTTTCCATTTCATCTTTAATATTTTACTTTATTTCTTTTGCTTTGCAATGCTTTTTTTCCCAGTTTGTGGAAAATTTTTACAGATTTTCCTTAAGTTGTGGCTGAAATTAAAAACAAAGAAAAATCAAAGAGAAAAATCTTACTTTAATATAATTTCATCCCATAAATCAAAACTATGCCGCTTTAATGTTTATTTAGTCTTTAGATGGTGTAAAGATAATGTGCGCTTTTTTTGTGGCCCTACAAAAAATGGGTAGAAAATGGAGGCAACAGCAAATTGTTTGTAACAATTGAAAATTTCTGATTTTAAGAAGAAAATTTTAAAAATTTTTTGAAGGTATAAAAAATCCAGGACACAAAAGGTGATAGACTCTTATGTTTTAGTTATTTCTATGATATTCTATGAAGTATGAATGCCGAATCATCAATGCCCTCCACCACTAATTCGTGTGAAGTTAATGCGTTAGGTTCAGTAGGTATACACATATACATACACTCACTTAAATAAACGTTTTTCCTAACTATAGCAGAGGAACACTGAGTCATTATTTTAGCTATAACCTTTTTCTACCAAATCGATTTTGATCATTTTCGGAATAACAATGAAGTTCACATAACTTAATATTTATGAAAAATTTCATTCCTATTTAATGACTTATAATAACAAGTTCAATTTCTTGAACTTAGAAATTGCCTTAGATATTGGTCTATATCTTTTGATATACTGAACCGATTTTGCTGATTTTAAGTAGCAGACTTCGCGAAATATAGTGAATACTTAGGCCAAATTTCATTAAGCTCTGTCAATTTTGTGGATATGAGCGTGCTTATAGCAGACAGACATAACTAAATCCACTCAGAATTGATTTGATGCAAAAATATATGTACATTATGGGGTCTGAGATGATTCGTACTTAGCGTTACACACGGAATAACAAAGTTAATATACTCGCTTCACCACATTTGGGTATAAAAATAAGCATATCCACAGTGATAGAATTAAAACTGTCGATGTGCATTGACCTCATAACTAGTCTCTTTGAAACAATGTTGTGACTTTTGAATACACTGACGTTTGTTATAACATATTCCTGTTAACTTAAAGAGGTCTTATTCCCAGCTAGTCCAGGGTACAAAAATGTTATCTGTGATCTGTTTAAAAGAAAATTTTAACATACAAATAATTCTTATAGTTATTTACAAACACAAGTTACAATGCTGTAGTCGGTTAAGACTAATTATATACCAAGACACAGAAGTTAATAATTATGGATCTGCCCTCTCATGATTTGATTCTATAATTTGTGCTTTTTTGGAAAAATCTTAAACATGCAAAATATTACCACAATACCATTTTTTAAAATATATGAGATTTCCGGAAGTGTGTCTGTATGGAAGCTACTTTCATTTGTTTTGGAATTTAAAAAATAGATTTGGACTAATACAGAATAGTTTAATACATTGTTTAATTAAAATATTTTTATATCTTTTAGTTTTATGAAACATTGCATCGATAATGACCCCTTTTTACTGGGTACCTTCTTTGGGCAAAAATAATGTTTTTTACATGGAAAGAGAGACCGTCAAATAAACGGGTGGACAATGTTAAATCAACTAAGAAAGCGATTCTTAGTCGATTTCAGTATGTTACAAACAATAACACAAACGGTTAATACCAAAACAATATAATATATTTTGTAGGGTACAAATATACTTATCCGTATAGCTTTTCTCTTTTATTCTGGTCGAAACAAACTTTTGACCCATTTTTAAGCATGTGCTTTTGGTTTTCTTTACATTTCCTACCTCAGATTAAGACCAAAAATTCATAAAAAAATTGTTTTCCTCCAGGCCATTCCGGAATAAAGAAATAGGAAACGATAGAAGAACAAATTTTATTCAAATTTCATGATTATGTCTTCATTTATATAAATTTTGATAGAGGTCTTCAGTAACCAATATCTTGGACATACAATTTTTAAAAATGTATAGCAAATTTCTCTTTCTTATCTTTTCCGAAATTTAAGTAATTTTTCATAAGAATTTTTACTAAGAAATACGGTTTTTGACACTTCTTTTTATTCTTCAAACTATCGGATCTTTCAAAGAGTTTAATTTTAATTTTTAAAAAAGCATTTTATTTTTTTTATCGCTCTATGAACAACATTTTAATTCTAAAAAATGATAAAAATCAAAAAGATAAGAATCCAAAATAGCAAAATCCTAATAGGAATTTTATAATGAGTTATTCGCACAAATTGTTTTGAATGATTTTCCGATTTTGCACAGAGCAAAATCGTGAAAATAAAGATTAAAATTTTAATCAAAAAATATTTTTACTTTTTTAATCTCCTCAAAGAAGAGTAAAAATAAAGATCTGAAAATAGAATTTTCGTTCCGAGTTTGTCCATACAAACTTAAATCTCTTCTAAAATATTAAAGTCTAAATTTTAAAAAAGAACTCGAAAACTCAAAAGTGTTAGTAACTGAATTTAGGAAATTTTCTTCACTTTTTTTGAAATACAAGTAAATATTTTTATCGTATAAGTTATTACAAAGCTCTCAAGTCATGTCCTTGTATTTAAAGTAGGTGGCATTAATAATTTACCATCACATGTTCACGTTAGATTATCGAACCACTTTTCTCATTAGACCGACATATTTTCTGTAAAGCTCTAAATAATCAACATACCAGAGGTTTCCAATTTGGAGGGTTACCGACTATGACCAGAAAAGAGCGTGTTCTCTTTCAAGTCAACCTCATCTCTAATAGTGTGAAATTTTATAAAGATGTTTCTAATGTTTCAAAAGTTATAGAATTATTGCCACATAAAAATCGATTTGGAAACACTGTGCAGTAATAAAAATGGGTTTATGTTGATTTGAATATCTCTAAAACTATAAGAGAATGATTATTTTTATATAAAATTTCTTTTGTCTCTATTTATAACTGAATTTTTGAAGTGGCATACTTTGGAGGGTCACCTAATTACTACTCCTCTGAGCAGAAAACGGCCTGTTCGCCTCCAAATCAAATCGAATAAACTTCAGCTCTAACCATGTAAAAATTTTGTTATTTCCTTAATGAAAGGTAAGATTTAAGATGTACCTTCCTGCTGGAATTGAGGACTAGAAATTAATTCTCATTGCTTATGGGGAAGTCTAGACAAAAATAGTCTCAATACGGGCGACTTCAATAACAATAATTTTTTATTAATTATGGGTCTAAGTCAGAAATAACCAAATAAAGTGGAACAAAAGATAAAGATTGTGTTAAAACGAATGTGTTTTGAAAATAAGGTGTCGAAATTTCTTTCCACGTACACTTTAAAAAACTGCTGCTCTATTTCCAATTTGAGCAGGGAGAGCATTCTTACAATATAATGTTTGGCGGCATCACCCACACAGACAAATGTATAGTAGTGTGGGTAGATACCTCTAATTTAAAATAATAGAGTCGAGAATTTTGTTGTCTTTCATACTTACTCTGTGTGCGGACCGAATTATTGTCTGTGTACGGGCCGAATAATTGTGTATTCTGGAATATGGTTTGGTTTGATCATTAGTCTTAATAAACGTTCTGTACGTACATGATCTTCGATATTTGATATAATTTATGTATTGACTGTACTTACAAATTATTCATTAATCTGTATTAACAATTTAACTAATATAATTCATTGTTTAATTTAATATAATTAAACAATTTCCGGCGGTACTACACTTGAATTATTTTTAATAAGAAATTAATTATAACTTATTTCCAAGATTATTTTTTCTTATAAACAAATTATAATGTAACTTTTTTACATTTTAACAATTAATAATTAAGAAGAACAAAAAATAACTAAATCGTGTATTTATAATTATTTTTATATAATTAAATATTTAATAAATTTATTGCATACATTTTTTATTAAAAATATTTATAAAAAACAAGAGCATAAGGACTAAAATCGAAAAATTCTTAACATACGTATATGTTAATAAAAATATAAATACGGTTTTAATTAAAAACTAATATTTTTATAATTTAAATTACAAGCGATGAAATTTCGGAAACCCTTCCCTTAACGTTGTTAAAGTGATTAAAATCTATCTCTTTAATTCTCATTTACCTAGAGCTGAAGAGTTTGAAGAATTTGCCTCTCTTGGTGCAAATACCAACAGTTATTATCCTTGTACTACTCAAACATTTAATTCAACTTTAATATCTTTGAAACTATAAGTTGTAATATATTTTATAGAGAGATACTTTATAGAGAGTTTTGATCTCCAAATCAACTCATATCTAACCATGGGTACTCAGGGGCTTATTTATCATAGTGACAGGATGCCAAGACAGGCATACCAAATTGCCAAATCAGGTCTTTTAATTGGAACCAGTCTTTGTGCAAAGAAGTCAATCGTTGTAACAAACAATTCTTTTGCCGCAAGCACATATTTCTTAGCAGTCTTTCATTAGCATTAACTTTTCGCACCAAATAGTCCGGGTACTGAGCTAAACAGGATGCTTTCCCGCCGAAACTTTTTTGGAAATACTTTCTATTTTTTGGCTTTAGAAACATTATTTGGACCATGAACCAGGTTTTCTATCAATGTAGAAGTTCTTGCGCTACTTTGTAAACAGTTTGACGGTTTAAAACTTTTTATTGGACTGAGTTGGGGTTTGTAGAAAATGTTTAATAATTTTAATTAAATATTTTAATCAGATTAATAATACATTTGTTTGACATTAAACATAATAACTGAGATATTTTACAAAGTTAACCTGATCAGAAAAAATCATATATTACTTGTGTTAAAAGTTTTAATGAAAAACGTGTGTTATGAATTTTTTTATCTCACTCTTCAAATCTTTTTTTAATACAATTTATTTCGGAATTTATACTTTAGATATAAATTTTATATGGATTATTAAATTAATTGAGTTTGTTATTTGTGTTTTATTTGTTGTTATAGATTTTTTATTATATTTTTTTTTTAATTTTATTTTATTTTATTTAGAAAGTTGTTTAATGGCTCTCCAAGAGCACGGTATGAAGTTCCTACTGATTTTAAATAATAACGTAGGAACTCTATACCTCGCTTATGGCAAAAACCAGTTGAAACGTTAATAAGAATCGTTTTATTTCACCTTTTTTTTCATTCACTTTTTTCATTGTTGTTGTTGTTGATGTTTTTTATTATTATTTTTTTTATTTATTTAATTTTTTTTAATATTTATTTTGTTATTGCTAAAAGTTTTATTTGTTGTATTTAATTATAGAGCAAGAATAAATAAAAATATTAGACAAAAAAAACAGTTTATAATTTGTTATAATAATAATTCACACAGATACAAAAACTCAACACACACTCACTGAAGAGATAAAAATTAGTATAAATGAATTTCATTTAAACACAAAAAATTAAAATAATTATTAAAACAATTTACCGTTAACTAATTAGTTTAACTAGTTATTTCTTAAATTGAAAATAATTATATAATTTTTGTCAGTGTATTTACAAAAAAATGTAAAAAAAAACTGAAAATTTAGGCAAAATTAGGAAATAAAACATAAAGGTCCTATTAAATCTGATTGTCGGCTCTCTCACTTTTTCTAATTTTTTATACAAACCCATTTACTTGTTTATTACTACACACAGTGTTTCTAAAAAATCCAAAAAGAGCTTTCTCATTTTGCCTTATATCTCTCCAATCGATATCGGAATGCAAAATTTTATATTCTCTATTAAAATCAATCTAAATATCCAAATAAATCATAACTTTTTTAAATTTTATTTTTGTAATTTTGGAAATCAGTCCAAAAAAAAGGTAGGTCGAATCCGGGAGGCTTAAGTACTCACAAAATTTTTGTTTTTGAAGCATTCTTTACATTAGAAAAAAGCTTTTAAAGCAGCCTATCAGAAGAATATCAATACAGTTAAGGCCGCTTAAGAAAAATCGTTTATAACTCGAAGAAGTTGATATACTTTTTTTCAAAATATCGATAAAAGATCGACATTTTTGAAAATTCAATTTAAGGCTTACGACTCTTGATTCCATAAAGACATTTTTTAAATTTTTCCTTTGGAAACTTATCCATTATTTCTTAATAAACTAAAAAATATTTCAAGAAAATCGTATGAAATTTAGAATCGCTACAACAAGGTCCTTCGCGAAGATCGGTCAAAAAATAAATTGTTAAAATTTTAAGCTAAATGTAACTAAAAGAGGGAACCCAGCCATACTAAAAGATTTTTATAGGTTTTTATTATTAGAATTTGTTCTTATAAGAATTATTAAAATCGGTTCATATTAAGAAATAAATCAGGGTCAAAAAATCCAATCTTAAACCTAAAACTATTTTGATCTTTGGATTTTAATTTAAATCTAAGATTAAATTTTAATTAAAATGCTTATTTGTAATTTAAAGCATATAAAGCTTATTTCATTTTAAAGGCATATTTTTCAAAAAAATGGAAGGTGCTCAACTTATTCTAATTTTGTATTATAAAAATTTCTGTTATTTATAGTTTAAGAGAATATTCATAAATCATAAACGTTATTTTCTTAGAAAGCATATTTTTGATCATGTTTGCATATATAGCATTATTAGTTAATAAAAGCTTATTATTTCTTTAAAAATGTGATTTTAAATTGTTATATATAGAAAATGGACAATTTTTAATTGTGCTTATTTTTGCTTATTTAAATTTTTAAAGCATATTTTAACTTATTCCTTAAAAAGGAGTGTATCTAACTTAACTTATTTATTTTATTATAAAATCGCTCTTTAATATAATTTTAAGAAATGAATCTAAGCTTATATTTTTAAAAAGCATATTTTAGCATATCCGGCATATTATCCATATTTGAAACACATTTACTACTTTTTTTCTTTCTATTTCTATATTCTATATTATTTGTTATTGTTTTATATATAGAAATTGACTATTTCAAATTCTGAACTTTGAATGCTTATTTTAATTTAAATGCATATTTAAACTTTTTATATAAATAGCAAATAATAAGCTCATTTGTTAAAATTTTTCTGTTATAAGGAGAAATAATTTTATAGCTTTAAATTCCAACTTAAAATTTTAAATTGCATATTTTTGCATATTTATGACTATTTTCTGTTTTATCCTAATGTTTGTTAGATATTTTCTTAAATGCTTTATTTATATAGATCGTCATTATATTTTTACATAAACAAATTTCATTTCATTAATAATCGGTAAATATTTGACGATGACAAAGAAAACGATAAAATATTTTTATGATGATATTTTAAAGCCCATTTAGTGTTTAAAAAAATGAATTATCTAAAAACATATAAAATTTTGTTAGAAATTCTCTTTTTTTTGCATTTTAAATAAATTTGTTTGTACGAACCAAAAAACACACCCATTTTTTATTTCAAATTTTGTTATTTTTGTTTACATTTGAATTTTTTTTTTTCTGCTTTCTGGTTAAATATTTGAAAAAAACTCACAAAGGCAGAATGACAGACAGACAGATGGACGGACAAATTTACTACAAAATATAACAATAAAATTAAACGCACTTATTTCTTAATGTATATATGTATTTGTGAGTGTAGTTTTTGTTATTGTATTGTATGTATTAAAAACGACATATTCAACAATGTGGAACGATTAAAATAACACTTTTTTTGAGAAATTTTACAAAATTTTATTTGAAAATTCTAGTTAATTTTTTTAACTTTATTTAGAAAAAAATACTTCAAGTTTTTTTTTAGTTTTTTTGTCTTTTAATCGCCAAAAATGATCGTGAATGATCATAAGTATGTTTCAGAATACTTTCAAAATTTTAAGAGATCGAGATAGTTTAACTTTGAGAAGAGTTTCTATATAATTTATCTGTTACTACTCTCTTTATAGACTTCTTTGGATCTTGATTTATCGTATTCTTTTAAAAGCAAAAATTCTAGTCAATTTTGTTAATTTTAAATTGTGTTATAAAAAATACTTGTTTATACGCACCTTTTCCTCACTCACTTGAACCAATCGCATTTTTTATATAGATCTGTTGCCAATTCTTAATGACCTTTTTTCAAATAATGATCTTTTTTAAAAGAAATTTTATTTAATTTCAATACAGACTTTGATGACATTTGAAAAGAAATGATCTAAAATATATTCAATCATAATATCGAATGATGATCGCCATCAATTTTTAAAATACTTTTCCTAAAATCGTACTGAAACGAGAACCATAAAGATGGCAATTGAAGATCAAGTAAATATTGCCCTAAAATCAATTTCAAAACACTTAAGATTTAAGTATTGATCCATCATAAAGTCAGTTTTAAAATTTATTTCCCTAAATCGTATTGAAAATCTTAATATAATTAAAATGAATTTATCATCACCTAAAGATCATTGATCTATTTAAGATCGCTACTTAAATCAATTTCTAAGAAGAGTGTTTCTTCGAATCATAATTACAAACATATAAACACAAAAATTAAATTTATTATTCCCAAAAGATCACTGATCAACCTGGATTCAATATCAAATAAATATCGCTATTAAAATAAATTTCAAAATGTTCTTAGAATAATACCAAAATAAACCATAATTTCAAAACTTATAAAAATCATTATTGTCATTCAAAGATCATTGATCAGCTAAAGTTTGCAATTCAATTTTATGTTCTAGACTCATACCGAGAAATATGCCCTAATTTAAAGATTTAATTAATCTATAAAGAATAATATTTTTTTAATTATCAACCAAAGATTTTATAAAGATTCTCAGAATTTCTCTTCGAAGATGAGTTTAAGTAAAATGAGTACTTTTTAAAAGTAACTAAAAAGTCATGCGATCGCCGAAATTTTACATTTTAAAATGTTGCCACAAATTAACATTAAATTGGATGCAAATTTCACTTGCAAAATTTGCGATCTCACTATAATTTTTCAACAAATAATTATGACATTTTTAAAAGGAGAGAGAAAAACTTTAACTTTAATTTAGAAATTCTTTAAATAAAGGAAAAATTCTCTCCCAAATTAAAAATTGCTTTCAAGATACGAATTCGTTATAGTTTAAGGTCGAATAAGTAATTAAGAATTTTTAACATTTGTAAGAAAGAAAGAGTTGTGATGACATTTAGTATGTAAAAAACCAGAATGGTGTGATCTTCACTGTAGGACCTATGTGACATTTGTATGTATTTTTAGTGGCAATAATTGAAAGGAGCTTCGTTTACCTCATAGAGATCAGTTGAAGATCGTTTTACTGAAATATATTATTAACGTGAACGTAAAAAAGAGAGGAAGGGATGTAAACATGTTTGATAAAATATACCACTAGTTCATATGTTTAAGAACACATTCCTTTCTCATGCTCATTGAAGTAAAAGAGAGAGAGAGAGAAGTAATTATATATTAAATGTATAGTTAGATGTCAGGATTTCTATTTACATTGCCTAAGACTCCTTCTTTTTCGCTATAGAGAGGTAGAGATCGTTTTACTTAAGCCTGTTTTATTTTACGTAATTGCAAAAGAGAGAAGAGAGAGAGAAACTATTTCATTCATACAACTCTCTTTCTCTCTCATGATTTTTCGTATTAAAATAAAAGAGAGGTAGAAATAATCAATGTAAAGATTTTCATTTATATTCCTTAGGATTATTATTCTGTTTAAAAAGGTTGTGTGTTTTAGTATTTCCATCTCTGGAGCTCTCTCAGAGGGAGATCGTTTCATTGCGTTTGTAAATGTAAATGAGAAATACGTTTTGTATATATTTGATATCAGCGATATTGTGAATGTGAACGTTGTTCCCAGTGAAAGTGATTTTAATATCACTATTCTTTAAAACAGTGACCGTGTTATTATTAACTGTTATTTCATAATTTCAGTCACTTTAGTTACCTGTGATTTATTGTTATTGATGGCTGGGTTTCTATTTGTATTCTCTAGGATTATTTTTCTAATAAAAAGGATCATGTGTTTTAGAGTAAGAAAAAAGAAATCGTTTCTTTATAAGCATTTTCACGTTAGTGTAAAAGTGCGCATGAGAGAGAAAGATATAGAGAGAGGGGGAGAAGCAAACGATCAGTTTGAATTAGTAATGATATTCTAATGGGAAAATTTTCTTTAAAGAAATTAAATATTTATGCTAATTTGTACTCCATAAATAACGAATTTTCTTAATCGTATTTTCCGAAATTTAATATTTTATTAAAGAAATTTTCTCAATGTTTTAAAAAAATTATTTTTTTTATAAAATTTTTACTTTTTTTACTTTTCATTTAAAACTATAAATTTTTTTATACACATTTAAAGCTTAAACACTTTATGTAGCGTAACAAATGCCATAATTTGATTAAATTATTCACTGAGTTGATGCACAACAATTACGTAGCGTAACGAATTTTATTTTCTTTCAGTTTCAGTATGAAACAGTTTTTAAAAGAATTTTAAATTGAAATTGAAAAAATTTCAAACTCTTTTAAAAACTGGAATCTTATTAGATTTCAATTTCTTTTCTTCTAATCAGATATTAAATAACTAATAAATATTTATTAAGAAAAAAGAAACTACCCCTCTCTACGTTTAATATTAGAGACACCCTTGAGAATGGGCGGAGTTAATGTTGAAAAAAAATAAAGAAAAAACTAATAGAAAGTGATAAAAAAAGACAATAAATAGTGACGTGTCAATATAATGGAAAAAAATCTATAATCAAAAATAACAGACATATGGGAGGAAAAAATGGAAATTACAAATCTTAATATATAGAAATGGTGGTTAAAGAAAATTGTCCGAATTTATTACAGGGGTTGGGTTTTCTTTGTAATAAGATAATAATGGAGGTAGTTTTGACATTAGAACGATTTTGAATCAAATAGAATAGAATTTTATTTTATTATTTTTTCAAAAAATACTTCACACCCACATCCATCTTAAAGCCCACTGTGCCACATAATTTTTTTTATTATTCACATTTTTTCTAACACAAAAAAAGAGAAAAAAAGGAATAATAAAAACATTTTTTATTTCAGTTTATATTTTTATTTTTCAGCTTTTTCTCGTTATATGCAAAAGTAATTAATACATTTCAATATTTTCCATAAAACATGCACCAGTAGCAGATGGAGCAAATATTAATTTTTATTTATTTTTTTTTTTCTCTTGGCAAAAAGAAATATTTATTTCAAAAAAACTATTCGGAATAAAAAAATACTTGTTGCCATGTCGATATTTTCATTTTAGATTTATATTTAAACAGTGCGAATATGAAATAACTAATAATAACAATAACAAAATATATATATATATATATATATATATATATATATATATATATATATATATATATATATATATATATATATATATATATATATATATATATATATACGAAATAGCAAAAACAACTTAAATAAAACACTTTAATCGTTGATAAGTGCAATAAAAAAATTTATTGTTTTATTCTATTTTAAATTTGATATCAGAATACAAATTAGAAGCAAAAACACTTTAACTGCAATTGTTGAAAAAAATCTATAAAAAAAAGAGGCCTGATAACTTTAATTGGGCCAGTAGATTGAGGGAAAATAACTAATAATTAATAAAAAAGCATTTAATGAAAATATACCCTAATTAAGGCATGAAATTTATAAAAAATAAGGCAAAGATATTTATAAGAAATTAACTTTAAATATAAAACAATAATTAGTTAGTAAGGAGTGAGATCGAAAAGCACTCTACAGAAATCTTTTTATTGAAACTTTTAAATCAAGTATTATTTGATTTATTTTTTGATCAATTTAAATTTGTAAAATATATCAGTTATTATGTTTAATATCAAACAAATGAATATAAAGTTAATCTGATTCAAATGTGAGACCAGAAAAAAGTGCGTACTAAAAATTACTTGTCCTACAAAAAGATGACCAAGCATTCAAAAATCTGCGGTCAAACTGTTTCCAATATTATCAACAGTATCGGAAGAACTTGTCTGTTAATAAAAAACCGGGTTCAAAATAAATGACCTACAAGGTGTTTCTTGCTTGCATAATAGATGAGGAATGTATGTTTGAAACGTCCTGGTCATTTGATGTTGCTCGAGAAAATGTTTAAGAAATTATCAGGACCCAAAGGAAGTCAAAATCTCTCAAAATATTTACAAAAAAGCTGCTTCCATTCAAAAGAAATCATAAGTTTTACACTTCTATTTGACCTGACTTGGATCCTATCACTATGGTAAACAAGCCCGTGTGTGATATAAGAACATTAATGTGGTATTTGTAGCAAGACGCCATATCGCTATTGATATCTATTTCAAAACGTTCGTGACTAGAAATGACCCATAATTTCAAAATCTATAAATTATATTTAGTGCTACTTATTATCACCTTAAAATCATTGTTATATCATCATTTCTTAAGCGAAAAAGAAGGATTTCTAAAGATTCCAAAGATTTCTAAACAAAATATCTATTTTTAAACAATCTTTTAATCGTAACAAGAAATGTACCATAATTTAAAAATAACAAATTATTATCCTGTTGGGATCAAAGAATACCAACATTTCTAAAGCTTTCTCCTCAAATCCTTTCAAAGTTTTTATTTGAAACGAAAGAGATTTTTAATTAATTTTAAAACTATTTTCTAGACAAAGCGATACTTTGATGATTTCTGAATTACGAAAATGTTCAAATTATAAATGATCCTATCAGCCATATTTTACATAAAGAATTCTATTGAATTGTTAATCAATGAGCGTCTTGCGATCTTAATGTAAAAATGCCATATATATTTCTATAAGCTTCTCAAACTGAGTCTCTCTCAATTTATCATTCCATATTAACAATAAATATCATTTATAAAGCATCTTAATACAAACAGCGTAAAAGATCAGAATAAGTCCAAAATATATAAGTTTATTAATTTAAACGTTCACATTTTCCCACAGACTTCTGTTTTTAACGTTAGACATTGATATCAACTCCAAGGAATTTGTTTCTTTTTAAAGAAAAGTTCCTTAAGTAAAAATATTAACTTCAGATCAAAATTACACCCTGATCTCACTTTTCTCCGGCACCTAGCAGCCTTTGTCTGCTATTGTTCTTCAGAGATAAAAGCTATAAGGAATTCATGACTCTAGCAATGTAATATCCTTGATCATTTGGGATTGGAAATTCGGAGGAAATTATTTCAATGATCTGCATTTAAAATTACCTTCTCATACTCTTTACACAACTTAATCGACTTTTCCTTTAAAACTCTTTGATATTATCTCTGCTATAAAATTTTATAATTTTTAATTAATTAATTAAAAAACTAAAATTTTGAAGTCATAGAATTTAGCAAAATTTCATCGATCTTGTCATAAGCAATATTTGGATCTTGTCTTGCTGTACCAAAAAACACTTTTTTAAATAGCTTTTAAGTCACCCATTCTCAGATAACTCTCTCAATTCGTACGGAAACCCATTTTTGATAAGTATTTAAGTAGAAGTTAAAGATCGTGAAATATTTCAATTAAAATAAGATCATTTTTAAAATTTTTGATCCTGATCATTCTTAAAAAAAATTAAAATTTTTAAACTAATTTTAATTTCAAACTTCAAACTTGAATTTCTAGAAATTTTTAATGTGAATAAAGCTCATGATCTTAAATTTAAAAATTTGTAAGAAAAAGATCATTTAATTATAACGAAGATCAAAAAAGAAAAATTATTGATATTTTGCAAAATTATTTTTTGATTAAATTTTTATTTCAAACTCCAAACTTTGACTATTAACCAAAGATCTTCTAATTAATTTGGAGATATATAAGAAATGTTTAAGTTCATTTTTCTCAATTAATTTAAAAATTCATAGATCTCTTTCAAAGAGAATAAAATGCAAGAATTTAGTTAAAATACTCTTTTGAACGTTTTTAAGCAAAAGTTAAGATCAATTCAAGTGAGATCACTCTCAAAAAATAAAACAGAAATTTTACTGCTTGAAGAATCGTTTAAGAAATAACAATATTTTGTTAATGGAATGATCTTCTCATTTGATGAGTAAATTTTTGATCTAGATCTGTGATAAACAAAATAAATATTATTAATATTGGTTGAGAATAATTTACATGATTTTATTTCGAATTGCAATTAAATAAGATCGCTTACGATATTTTTAAATTTAAAACTACGATCAGTTAAGATATAAAATGCGATAAAAGAGATTTATTATAAAAAATGTATTATGAGATTGTTATATCGTAAAACATTTATAGTAAAATACTTGAGTATATTTTAAGATATACGATCTTCAAATCAAAAATGTCTCTTAAAAATTAGTTCTCTTTTTCAAAGGATCTTGTCATAGTCACATTTGATCTTTTAATGAATACAAATATCTGTGCAATTAGAGAAATTAATAACGATCACTGCTAAATATTATTGTAAGTTTAATTCAATGAATGAATTTATTACCGAAAGCTTTACTTTATAGACTTTGGAAATAATTTAAGCTCTATATGATATGACTCATGCATATATTTTTAATTTATAAAAAAATTTTATAAAATACAATTTTATTTAAAAAAAATTATTAATACAATTTTTATAAGAAATATTAAAGTAGGAAAAATTGGACTTTAAATTGGTTTTGAAATTAGCAAAATTTTCTTGGCCCTAAGTCCCTTAAAAGTAAATCAGTGAAAGTTTTATGTAATGAAAATAAAAACTCAAATAACAGATATCGAATTTCAAATCGACACATACATAAAATAGGATGAAATTTTCACAGAGTGATCCCAATATACCGGAATGGAAAAGGGTTACCATACAAGAAATATTGATTATAAAATATGTAAACATATATATAGAGAAAATTCTTAAATTTGGCCCTAATCACTTTGTCAAGGATCTGTATTACCGGACAAAACGTAGAGCGGATAGGACCAAGGGGAGGGGTATTCTCCATACAAAGCAAATATTGATTATCGAATATCTCAAATACTTTATCAAGGAACTGTTTTACTAAGCAAAATGTCGGACGATTAAGATCAGGGGAGCTGTAGCCCTTATACATAGATTTAAGAACAAGTGGGGTCAGGTGGAATTGGCAAAATCTTCGTTGCATGAAATTTTTTTAGTATAAAATATTTTTTTTCAATTCCTTAAATTCAAATACGTTTTTTAATCGTTTAAATTTTTCTTAGAAATTGTAGTATAATTTTAATTAAAAATATCGAAAAAAGTTCTTACAGCATTAAGATAATTTTTGAAATTTCATATTTTTAATATAAATATTGAAAATATAAAAATATATTATTAAGCCGGAAAAACTTAGGATCGAAAATAAAGTTTTTTGAAAATTTCTTTTGTTCCTTCATTTTAAAATAAAATATGTTTTAGAATTAAAAATATTGAAAAAATCTCTTTCAACTTGAATCGATTTTGCATTTTAAAATTTATTTGAAAACTTTCAAAAAATATTGAAATTTCTTTCTGTCACCTGTTGTTATTGAAATTAAATTTATGAAATTTTTTGAAATTCTTTTTTTTTCTATATAATTTTTTCTTAATCATATTTTGAAAATTTATAGCTGTTGACATTTAGCAAAAAAGTTGAAAAGCATTTCAAAATTAATTTATTTTATAAAAAAAAAATACTTAAAAAAATTATCGTCACCTCAAATGCAAATGGTTATAAATTTAAAAATTATGATTTTCAAAATTTATTTAATTAAAAATGAATGCAGTTTTTTAAAACAAAAGAAATTATAAAAGAAAATTTTTATTTTGAAAAAATTAGAGGAAAAATTAAATATTTTGCCAGATTTATGAGAATATTTTAAAGCAGCACGTGTTGGCGTTTATATATGCGGATGTACATGTATATGTTTATATTAATATGTATATAATTTTATATATTGATTTTTTTGGAATAAATATTTTTTAATAAAGCAAAATTAGAATTTTTCGCAAAAGAAAAAAAAATTAATTTTAAATAATTTTTTGCAAATTAAAAAAAAAGTATGAATATAAATTATAGTTTTTTTCTTGTAAATATGTAAAATATGTTCAAGTTTTCTTCATAAAAAATTGCTAAATTAAAATAGATTTTTAAATAGAATTCGAACTTTTCTGAGAGCTAAAATATGTTTTATTTCATTTTTTCTATTTATGTGGAATTTCAATATCCATTTTTTAAGCCTAGAAAAGCTAGAGTTTCGACCATTTTTAAAACTTTCAAATATCTTCAAAATATTAAAAAGTTTAACTGGTAAAGAAGCTTCGAAATTATTTTAGAGCTAAAATAATTAAAAATATTTTTTTTAACCAAAAAATATATAATTTTATTAAATGTATGAAAAATTTACTATATTATATGGACTCAGCAAAAGCTATTTAAAAGCAGATATTTGATTTATTATATTTTTGATTTCCCAACTTTTAAAATCAATTTTATAACTTAAATATGTGAAATTTATAGCGTAAATAATTCTACTGACATTATAATGACCATATTTCTGAAATTCTATTTTTCTAATTTTGGAGGTTATTCCAGATATCGCCTTACAACTTTCTTGTTATTGGACCAACGTTGCAAACACTCCGGCCAAATTTTATTGAATTTAGGTTTTTAACCAGGCAACTTTAATAAATCGACTTCGATTTTGATTTGATTTGATTTTAGAATATAAATTTCCGTGAAGGAAGTAAATATTATTTTTTCTTGTATATAGTAAATATTTCAGACGTCTGTCTGCAAAATTTACTTTTGCCAAAAAAATGATGTAGCTTCAGATATCGGTCTATATACATCAATCTAGCTGGTTTTTAATAGCAATAGTTTTGGATTAGTAGAATGAAATTTCATCAAATTCGGCTTATTGTTTCGACCGTGAGAATATTTCCAATAAATAAACAGACGGATTTGAATAAATTGACTCCGGTTTTGATTTGACTGAAACATATATGCTAAAGAAGATCTTAAATATTTCTTTCTTATACAAATTATAAAAATGAAGTAACGATTATATACTTCCTATACCATTTACTATAAGACACCTGTCTGCAAAATTTTTATGATTCCTCAAGCCTGTGAAAATCGTGTTTCCCATAATTTTTCCAAATTAACTTTAAAATTTTGAATATCGTTTTTAATATAAAATTTTTTCAACAAACTAAAAATATTTTATTGTCAAACATTTAATATTTTCTAAGTATTGAAATACTGATTTCGCGCTTTCAAGTGAAAAATTTTATTTTATTTCAATTTTTCAAAATACCTAATTTTTCGATTCTCAAAATTTCAAAATATCTTTAAAAATATGATATCTAATATTGATTTCGATTTTTTCAAAGAATTTCAAAATTCTACTACTGTAGTTTTAAAAATTTGTTATTCTTTTTTGATTTTTTGAATTCTGATTTTCGCTTTACAAATATATGAATTTATATCTTCAAAAAATGTATTTTTGATTGCCGATTTTACTTGAAATTCAAAACGTTTTCGATTAAAAAATCGACTATATACGAAGTTTTAAACTCCATATATTCTATCGCTTTTACGATTTCCAGTTTTAATGCCTTTTCGAAAATTTGATGTTCGATTTGAAAACTTTTAATATTTCAAATTAAAAATTTTATTGCCGATTTTGAAAATTATATTTTCGATTTAAATTTATTGGAATGACATTTTAAAGCATGAAATGTATTTTTACAAATTTCTAAATTTTATATTTGTTCTTCAAATATTGAAAATATTCGATTTTCGAAAAGTGAAAACTTCGATTTTTCAAATATTAAATATTTTAAAATTGATTTGCAAAAATTTTATTTTTCGTTTTGAAAACATTTAATGTTTTGTGAAAATTTCAATTTCAAAAATTTGGTTTTTCGATTTTAACATTTTTTGATTTCGATTTTCAAACATGAAATGCTTTTTTACGAATGTCAACATTTTGCTTCGTTCTTGAAATTTGAAAATCGTTTTTCGTAAACTTGAAATTTTCGATATTTAAAACATAAAATATTTGAAATGAATGTTAAAATTTTGTGTTTAGTTTTCGATGTTATGGATTTGAAAATCTATTTGCAAAATTTTGAGTTCACATTTGAAAAAATTAAATGTTTTAAATTTAAAATTTCAGTTTCGATTTTCAAAATTTTTTTGTTTTGATTTTCGATTGAAAATGTTTGATTTTAATTTTTAAACATAAAATGACGTTTTACGGTTTTCAAAAAATTTTTGTTTCAAAATCGTTTGATTGATTTTTTGATTTTTAATATTTTGAAATTACAAAAATATGAAAAAAGAGTTTATTTGATCTTACAAAATAGAAGTTTTATACCTTTTTACACTTTTTTAATACAACATTTTGGTGAATTTTATAATCTTAGCAGTTTATTTTGACACATTAATATCTTTTGAAGATTTTTGACAGATTATAGAATTTTTTGTCAATATTTTTTTTTTTTTTGGAAAACATTATTGTTTAAGTTTCGACCATAATTCGGTTTTATTAGTTTAACAGTTTTCGCTTTTTATGTTTAATGTTTAATAAAAGGATAATTATTTTTTATAATATTTTTTTAATATTTAAGTTTATTTTTTATTTGATTATGAAAAAATCACAGTTAATTTTTTTAATAAGTTTTTTTTCCCCGATTTGAAAGGAAAAATTTCTTTTTTTTCAGAATAAAAAAAAAACACTTGATTGATTTTTATTTTCCATATATTTTTTTCATACGCGTTTTATATATTTTTTTTATATGTTGAAAGAGGAAAAAAAAAACTTGGCGATATTAATAACGATGACGACATTTTTGTTGGTTTAGAAAAATAATTGCATATGTTGCAGCAGCAAAGGCAAAAAGTCAACTGACTTAAGTTAACAGAAGAAACGTAAAGACAAGCTGCCATTAAAACGCAAAACAACCAGCAACAGAAGTTACAGACAAAAGCAGCAGCATTTTGTTTTTGGTTTCATTTTGAAAATATCGTCATCAGTAGCAGCAGCGGCGACATGAATAGATGTTTGTTGAAGAGCAGCTTGCAGCAGCAGCATTAGCAGCGGTAGCAGTAACAGAAATATACAGCCACTTATAACGGATATTATACACATACAAAAGCAAGACAAAAGCACTCATTTAAGTTTTTTTTAATGATGGTGAGTTTCCGCTAGCTGAGACTCAATATGCTCTTTAACGCTCTTTTTTTCCTGCTCGCTCTTTTCTCCCTATTACACGTTTAACTAACACTTTAATAAGGTTTTTTCAGGTTTTCTTTAAAGCTCTTTTTCTTAAGGCTTTAATACACACTCATTTTTATAGTTTTAAGTCTAACACTCACGCTTTTTTTTTTGGGAGGGAAATTGTAATGGTTTTTGTGTGTTTGCGTTAAACCCGTAATACAAGTGCATTAAATATAACAATAACAACATTTATGTTAAAAAAAGAACTTTAAACGAAAAACTGCATTAGAGATTAAAAAATTAACAGCAGCAATTTGTTTTACGAATTGGAAAAAAAACGGCAAAAAATAACGGTTTTTGGCTTGAAAGGCTGATAGAATTAAAACAAAAAACTTTGGTGGCGGTTTAAAAAAGAAGGATAATAAAATTTAAACTTTAATTTATTTAAGTCAAGTCTGGAATAAGTCTTTTTTGTAAGATACTTTAGTTATCAAAAACACGTTTTTATTTTTAAGTTTATTAAGAAAAAATAAGCTTTAATTATATTTCTAACGATTTTTCTTTTATGCAGTTAAAATTTCTATTTCCTTCTAATTCCCGTTAAAATAATATGTATTAAACACGACAACGGTTGTCGCAAGACTAAAATTTCTTATAAACATTTAGCTAACATTAAGGCCTTATTAAAACCTAACACACAGACACACTCTTGAACACACCACAAAACACTCTTTTTGTTCTTCTTCAAGCAATAAACACTGTTTGCATTTTACAGCCCATGTGAGTATTAGTGAGTGTTTGAGTAAGGGAGTATTTACAATAAAAAATGGTGGTAGTTTAAGTTAAACACTTAAATATTTAAACATGTATAAAAATAGCTGTATTAGTGTGAGTACTAACAGAAAAACACACTCATTTCCCATAGTATGCATTAATGCAATGAGAATGCACTAAAGAGATTCTCAAAAATGAGTAAAATTATTTGAATGAGTGAAATTGAATACTCCTCTTTTTTGCACTCTTCAGAGAATCAAGAAAAAAGCATTGAGTAGAAATTGTTTATTCAAGTATGAAAGCTTGTGTATGTTTTATGCGAAAACAAAGAGTTTAATAACTAAACTCATTTCATTGCAGAGAGAATGAGAATATAACAGCATATTTTAATACAGAGAGAGAGAACAAAGTGTTTTATATAATTCAATTGAAAGAGTAACGAAGAAAACCTTAAATACCGATAGTTGTTTTTGAGTGTGTATGTGTTATAAAAGCAAAAGCAGAAAATGCAGGCTGTAGAAAATTACAACAAAAAGCAATAATAACAACAAACACTCTTCTTTAATCTTAGTGGTTGTTGTATTGAATAAGAAATTTATGTTTTTTTTCTTGTATGTTTTTTAACTTTACAGAGTAATTTGTTTTTTGTTTTTTTTTTTTTTTTTTGAGAAGAGAGGTGTGTGTGTAGGTTTTTCTTTTTTAGTTTTTTTTACTTACAGATTTTTTTTTTTGCTTTTTATAGAGCGGAGGTGAAAGCTATATGGAAAAAATATAATCATTCGCCCATTTGTTGGCGTATAGAACCATCATAAATGTGAAATAAATATTTCTTAATAATTTAAAAATCAACAAAAAAAACTATCAAAAAGCTACAACATTACGCATAATTAAGCGTTTTTTATAAAGAAATTTAAAAAAAAATCTTTTTTTTCAAAATTTCCTTTGAGAATAATAATAAAATTAGCCACGACTAAATTAACAAAAACACCATAATAACAACAACATCTTTAGCTATAATTAAATAAAAAAACACTCATACTAAAACACACACACACACATTCCCACTCATATGCTCATATTTACTTTAACATATAGGAGTGCTATATTCAACTATGCCGAATTTTCAATACCCTTCACCTACAAATGCATATGAAGTAAATACATTATTTTTATTACAAACACACTCGCAAATAAAATATATAAAAGTTTTTCTTAAAAATAACCAGCAACACTTAATGACTTGTAAAATTTACTGAACCGATTTTGTTCATTTTTGGAACAAAATTATAAATAATTTACTTTTTTGGAAAATTTTATTCTAATTTGCCGGTTCATAATTTGCCAATTTTACGAAAGTCCTTCTTTTGAACTTATGGGTTCCCTCAGATATCGTTCTATAACCTTTTAATATACAGAATCGATTTTTCTGGTTTCGAATAGGAAAATTCTCAGGACTATAGCAAAAAGACAGGCGAATTTTCATTGAGCTCAGTCAATCATTGTGCATGTGAGTGTGCCCACAATAGACAGACAGACAGAAAGACGAACAGGCAGACAGACTCGGTGATGGTGTAGGGTGTAATCATAAAAGAACATTTAATGAGTCATAAAATTAGTTATATTTATGGCTATAACTCTTTTTCTACTGCATCAATTATGAACATTTTCAAACGATCATGAACGATATATTCGCAAAATTTCATTTTAATTTGTCGATTTATAAGTGAACTTAGCGGTTGTTTATGTCTTTTAATACTTAACCGATTTTCTGGTTTTAAAAAGGAAACTTCTCAGGACTATAGTGAATACTTAGGCCAAATTTCATTTAGCTTTGTAAATTTTTGTGAATATAAGCGTGCTTACAACAGTCAGACAGACAAACAGAATATATATACATTATGAGGTCTGAGATGATTCTTTCTTAGCGTTACAAATGAAATAATAAGATTAATATACCCTCATCACCACATGTTTTGGTGGAGGGTATAAAAATTTGTGAACTCATCATAGAATTTCGCGCCTTAATTTCTAATAAATATTCACATGTATAAAATAATAATAATAATTTCAAAACAAAAACAACAATAATAGAAACAAAATTGTGCCACACCATTTACAAATAAACTAACACATAAACATAAATTCATACAAACTCTTATACACTCATACATATAGAAATTTGGCACACGCATTTTAATACAAAAAAAAGCTTTTAAAATAGATCTCCGAGTGCGTATGAGTATTGCGAATATAATTTTGCAAAAAAAAAAAAATAATAATAAACAAACGCAACCGAAACAACAACAACACTAACAAACATTAACCAAATAAAACCAGCCTGCTTGCCACAACCACACACACACGCATATAAATATTTTTACTTATAAAAGAGTTTATTCATTTCAAAGTTTTCATATTTTTGTTGTTGTTTTTTCATCATCATACACTTGTCGCTCTGGAGAAATTGTTTATTGTTGTTGTTTTTATTTTTGCGCTTTTTTCTTAAATAAACAAAAGTATTAAATTGAATTTTCTTTTATTTCTGCGTTTTTATTTTTTAATCACAGTGTTGCCAATTTAATCTCTTGCACATTTTTTATACTTTCTTTTGAAATGTCACCACAAATTCTTCGTTTTTGTTTTAATAAACAACAAAATAAACAGTTAAAATAAAACAACAACAAAAATATTAATAAATTTAACCATAAAATTATTGCGTGTTTTTTTTTTTCTTTCAGCCCATTAGAAACACTCAACCACAACAAAAATTGAGAATATTCATTAAAAAGTGATTTTGCCGTCGGCAAAACACTTGAAATGTGTGACTAATAATTTCTATGTTTCTATTGGATTTTTCTATTGTACTTTTTTTGTTTATTTTAAAATCAAAAATGGGTGGATTATTGCAGGTGTTTGTCTACAAAAAAACTACAGAAATATATTTATATGAAATTTTTATTTCGATTAAAAATGTTTTTAACGGAATTTTGTAAAAGAAACGTTAACGTTTCATAATTTATTTCCATGAAATTGGCGAATTTTATAAGTTACTATACTATATACTATATATACTTCAACTGCAACTACAAAAGGATCTCCGTTTGCCAAAGGATTCCTTATTTTTAAAGCCACTGTCCTGTCTTCGGGGACTTATGGTCGTTTTGTTTTGGCTGCAGTTCATTGCAGTATATTCCACCTGATTTGGGGATTTGTAATATGGGGGTTATTTGTCGTTTTTTTACAATTGCGGACGGTTTCCGACATGATAGGACTTTTAGAGTTTCTGTGACAATGATGCTTGAATCTAATGCAGCTCTCATCTATCAATATTTGTATACTTTACCTCCGAAACCTCAATCCCGCCTTCTACTTCTTTTTTGCTTCTCTCCTTAGAGTTCTTACATACATTTATACTTTCTCCCTTCACAAAGAGTAAGAGGTAAAAAAGAGAGAGAAAGACAAAGAAAAAAGGTGAATGCTACAGTCACCACTAACTGTTAATATTACAGATATTGCGAGTTTTAAGAGTTGGTAAGATCATTAAATTTTAGAATAGAATAATATTGGGCATAAATCCCATTACATTATAATTCGCAACGATCCATCAAATATTTAAGTGAACTGTAACCATAACAACATATCCATAATGTTCATTTCGACAGCTTCTGCTAAAGGCGATTTAGGTCCATTCTTGCTGTATGTATTCCAAAGCGACGGCATTCGGCGGCTGTAACACTCAAGATTGTTAGCCATATCATTCTGAAAACCAGACGCTTAAATTCGATGTTCCGTCTTTCTCTGCTATAATACAGACATTTCAGAGCAGCAGCAGCTGAATGTATTTAAGCGACGGCATTTGGTAAATGTGTTTTCTTAGTTTTGGCCATGTTATCATTGTAAACAGGCACTTAAATTCATTATTCCATCTGTACGTCACTAACATTCTGTATACGTCTCTTACATGCCGCGAAAAACAATCCACACAGAAAAACGATGTCTCAACAGAGAAGTACTCTGGTGAGACCCTATCTTATTGAACGATGTTCACCGGCCAATGACAAGATTCAGTGCAGTAGAAACATCTAATAGGTTTATGATATCCCTTTCGTGAGTGACCAGTTGGTCACTCCTCTGATAGCTTTAATTTCATCATGTAAAAATAGCATTTGTCTAGGACTCCGAATATTATCTGAATAATAAATTCATCAATGAAAACATCTTCACCAAACTTCTTTCCAATTTTTAATCCATTATGAAGATGCTTAATACATCTCCATGAAAGTAAGTCTAATTTCATAAAAACACCCTAAACAAGAGAAGAGGTAAGAATTAGTTCCAGAATTACATTTAGCACTCTCAAGATACTATCATGCAAAGAGGAGGGGTAAGAATTAGTTCTGGAATTACATATGTCACTCCCAAGGTACTAGAGGGATTTTCTTGGTCAATTGATCAGCCTCTTAACCTCTTCACTTAATTGACAACTCGAAAAAGTCTTAACATACGCTTGACTTTTCATGTTTTTCGGAAGATATTTATGTATGAGGGATATATCAGGTATTAGTACTTTTATACAAATTTCTAAATTCGAAGAGAAATAAGTCCACACAAAACCGAAAGGGCGAAGAGAGTTAAAAAAGTATTTTAAATTTAGTTCGTTTTAGATACATGATATTGATTGTCTTTTAACGTAATCATGAAAGAAGTATCTAAATTAGTTAATAGTTTGATATAATCTAGGAATATTTATATATAAGATATAGTTTCCGTTATACAGTTCCGCTACTAGTAGACAGGATTATTGAGGTTGTCAATGGAAACCCATGATATTGCTTAGCATGGTACTGCGTTTACGTGCGATAAGAATGATTTAAAAGCAAACAAGCTGAATCCCTTCAGGATATTGAACCTTCTCAAAAAGATCCAATCGACTAAATACAACTTGTCGCTAATGCAAATTATTTCCGGTTTCGAATATACGTATTAACAATGAATTAATTATGCGACTTTATATCTTTAGTTAAAAAAACTTCGCAAATGCAAATCGTTACATCATATTTGTTTTAGTAAATAAAGTAAGATTGTTCAATTGTTATAGCAAACGATTACAGTTTCCTGATGTTAATATTACATCCAACCCTGGAACTCGATCGAAAGATTTATCAGTTCTTTGAAACTTTGGTTTATTGAGCCATGATTTACATTTGTTGAATGAAAATTTTATGATACTGATAATAGTGTTGCATCTTTCTTGTCTTCCATGCTTAACCTAAGGAATAGCAAAAGATAACAATTCAACGTTTACAGTTATCACAGACTGAAGGAAAACTTATAGAAGAGAAGCGTCATGAGGAGTTAGTAAATTTGTTTGTTAGCAAATTTCTGCAACTATTTTATCTTAAGTTAATATTATTATTTGTTCAGTAGCTATATTTTCTATATAATCACAATCTGGAACTTGCTAACGAGAAAACACTTTAGCAAGATCCACATTCAAGTCTATATAAATATCAGCTTAAAATGGCAACACTTCGATAATATTTTCCACAAATAAATTTATTATTTTTATATTTTTTTATAAATTTTTTCCATATTTTTGTTCTACAAATTTTTCTCTTTTTTTCATTTTGGTTGGGTCAACATTTTCTTATTTTATTTTTGCTGCAAACAGCAAATACTCCATCATCAAAAGCAACAACAACAAAAACAATATCAATATTGAGAATGTCGTCAACAAATATAACAACAACAGAAGAAAAAGAAGCAACAGCAGCAGCACCACCAGTTCAAAATTATCAAGACGGACTGACTCTTTTTCTTTCGCTGTCTATATGTAAGTTTATGTATAATGAAATATGTGTGTGTGTGTATGTATATCAGGATGAATGTTTGTTATTTTCTACTTTTGTATAAAATGAAAAATATAAACATCACAATTTTATTTTTTCATTACTCCTCGTTGTTTTTGTTGTTGTTCTTATTGCTGTTATTTGTTTTTTTTAATACGAATATCGTCAACAGCAACAAAAACAAGAACAGCAAAGGCTACAACAACATCCGCAGCAACAACAACAACAACCACGAAGACTACATACAACGACGACATCAACTTTGTAAAAGTAAGTTCGATGATCTGTTTACGATATTTTGTTGTTGATTTTTTTTATTCAATTTTTTTCCTTTTTCTCATTCGTAGTATTTACGCGGCTGTTGCTGCAGAATGTTGCTGCTGCCTTTGCTTATATTATTGTTGTTGTTTGTTTTGTATATATATGGCGTTGTTGTTTTCTTTCGTTTTATTGTTGTTCCTCCTTTTTTGCTTATACATATATATTTTTATTGTTGTTTTTAATATATGAATTGTATGTTATCCATACATAACCATATAGACATACATACATACATACATACATACATACATACATACATACATACATACATCATACATATGTACATATATACTTGCCTACATAGATACCTTTGCATGTTTGTATGTATTGTTTGTTGTTGTTCTTTTATTGTTGGTCATTGACTGTTTCTGAAAAAAAAAACAACAACACAAAATATGTTTTTAAAAACCAGCCTGCCTATGGATGTTGTCATCATCGTCATCACAATCAAAATCTTCATCATTATGATGATGATCATCATTATGATTGCCTTGATCATGATCACAGATTTGTATTTAAATTAAAAAAAACGTTTAGATACTTTTTTCGGCAAAAAAGAGAGATTTTGAAAATGCTTCAAGTTTTCAAGGAACATTTGGAGAAAACTTCCTTTAAAAGCCCGGTTTAGACATTTTTTAAATAATTCTTAACCTTGAGAACAACTACAATATTTTGACATGACATTGAGGTGTTTGATTTGATTGATTTGAAGGAGATCAACTTTTTGTTAAGTCAAGAAGATGGGTGGTGGACCTACATATAAGATCACTTTGGGCATTCAATTTGTTTTTAAAGCCATATTTATGTAAAATAATTTTCAAACTGCTGTTTTCGGCTATGTCGAATCCTAAATACCCTCCAAAACAAATGCGTGTGAGTAAATACGTTATGTTTCATACATATACACTCACAAATGTATACAATATATAAACGTTTTCATTAAATACATCTTAGATAGCGGCCTATATCTTTTAATATAATGAACCGATTCTGCTGGTTTTAAACAGGAAAATTTTCAGGGCTTTAAAAAATACTATGAATAAACTTTATTGAGCTCTGTAAATTATTGTGGATGTGAGCGTGCCAGCAATCGGCAGATAGGCGGACAAATGGACAGATAGGCGACAGACAGGCGAACATAGCTAAATTGAATCAGATTTTCATTTGACGCAAGAATATGGGTTCTGAGATCATTTCTTCTAAGTGTTACATAGGAAATGACAAAGTTTGGAAAAATCGTGTGGATCATTTCTTCCAACAACGGGGCAAATTCTCGCGGTGCTGTTAAATAACATTGGCAACAGTTTCACGGCAGACCTATGAATGTTGGCCAATTTTTTATGGGACAAAATTGGGTTTTGTGGAAAATATTTAATAATTTAATATGCAACTTTTTCTGGTCACTTATTTTAATCAGATTTACAAAATATTAATTCTTTCACATTAAGTGACATGTTTTCAAAGGATCAAAAAAGAAAATAAATAATGAACATCTCGCAAACATCACTGAGATGAGTTTAGAATAGAGCTTCATTCAACAATTAAAGTCCCCTTTTTCTATAGACTGCGATCAATGATTAACAATTCCTTTATAGTGTATTTTTTCTTAGATTGTAATTTTTATTAACTTCACCTTATTTTTTCAGCCAATATTCAATACCAATTTGTCTGTTTTTCAATTATTTGCGTTTTCATTTCATGAATACGAAATTCTGAATATTTACTTAAATTATTAATAAATTTTCATAATCAAACAATAAATAAAATATAAAAAAAGTAATGTTCAACACGTGCCAAAGTATAAAAAATTATAAAAAAAATTACGATATAAAAAAAATTCAAGAACCTCTAAAACTCAAACAAATATGTAAAAAGTAAAGAGAGAGAGAGAGAGAGAGAGAAAGAAATTAAAAAAAAATTAAATTAAAAAAAAATATCATAAATTTTTATATTTCTTCCATGACATGACTGAAATACTTGATGATAATAATGATCAGCAACATACTTGAGTATGTACAATATGTACGTATATATAGCAAAATGTTAATCATTATTATTAATATTGTGATCATAATGATAGTAATAATTATAATCATAATGATAATTTCTATAAAAAAATTTTATCATTTAAAAATTTATTTTTTACACACACGTTTTTCATTAAGAAGAAAAACAACAACAACAATGCTAAAAATTGAAATAATTTTTGTTGTTGTTGTTTTTTTTATTGGAGATTGAAGTAAAAATAATTTTGTTTGTTTAAAAGTTAAGTTTTTTGTATTGATTGTAATTTTATTGGTGCTTTGTACGCTACATCAATGTAAAGAGGTTTGTATGTTTTTGTGGGGATATTTGTAACACACAGAAATAGTATTCTAATGTTCCATTTTTAAATACTGAAATTTGGGTCAAAATAATTTTCTGATTTATACTAACTATGTCCGTCCTTCTGTCCGGTAGTACAAATAAATATTTGAATTTTGAAATTTTGTATACCCCACCCTTTTATACCCTGGTGGTTGGGGTTGTTTGCGTTTGTGCTGATGTTTGCAACATACAGCAAAACAATATTTACCCCCCTATAAGTATACCGTTGGACTCAGAATCATTTTCTGTGTCAATTTAATGATGTCCGTCCGTCTGTCTGTCCGTGCGGCTGGCAGTCGATGTTTACGTTGTGAACACCCTACAGGTCGTAATTTTTGAGATATATTTATGAAATTTGAAACGTATTATTTTTTTGGTGCGAGGAGGAAGCCTATTGAATTGGCTTTGAGCCAATGTTTCAGGTACCTAACATTCATATGTCCTTCCAGAATCAGGTTTTAACGATATTTAGCAGAAATAAGTCCTATAATATTCGAAACTAATGTGGTATATTATGCGACGTTAGGTTCATTACTCACCATAAAAGCCCCCTTCCTAATATCACTTTGATTAATCCATTCTTTCAAAAAGCTCGGTAACATAATGATGTAGTAGAAAAAGATCACATCGTAAATAATTGAAAATCCGTACAGAATCTTTCACAGATTGTTCACAGGCATGTCTGTCCTTCCGTTTGGATGTTCATGTAAAAAATATGAGTTTTCACCTAATTTTTTTTGGATTTTGTTCTCTACACCATTACAAGTTTGATGTAATTTTAAATACATAAAAATAAGAATTCAATCGTCTTTTTCTGATGCAATATAATGATGTCTGTCCTGCCGCCCGACACTAGTGAAACCGTATGATGACTAATTCATTACTTTAAAAAATTCGATATCACTCAGATGTCTAAGTCTTATTTTCCATCGTAAACAAATAAAAATTGAACCGAATCTTAAACCGATTCATTACAACCATATCTGCGCTACCCTCTGGATGTCCATGTAAAAAAGTAAAGGTTTCAATAGTGGATAAGAGTATTTAGGAAAAAGGGGCGTTGTTAAAGAGTGTTCGTTTCTTATTTTTAAAAGATATAAAATTCTGGTTAGAATTTATCTCTATGTCGATTTAAAGGCCTCCTTGCTGCTGTCTGATTGTATTGTTTTGAAAGTTTATTAGAGTGTATACCCTACGCCACCCCAACGGGTTTATTATTCATTGGTGGTGATATTTGCAACTCATATATATAGAATTAAAATCTTACAGATAAAGACTTTAAAATTTGGGTTGGCATTATTCTTAAAGTTGGCTTAATGGCGACCGTCCTTCCGTCTGGCTGAATAAAAAGCGCTGATTCAAAATTTTCCGCCCTGTGGTGTAGGGTTCCATATAATCGGCATCGATCAATTATAACTTGGTTTTGAATTATATTTTGTTGTTATTTTTATTATGAATATTTTTAATTTATATCTGTTTTGTGTTTTGTTTGTGTTTCTTGGTTAATCATCATTATCATTATCATTTTCATGATCATTATCATTTCCAGCTATTGGAACTATAGATGTCCATAGATGTTTAAAAAGTTATTTTAACACATGTCCGTTAAACTTTTTTGGTTATTTAATTCGCATACTTGTTAACACCTTAAGCATGAATTCTCTTGAAGTGTGTGTCAGTCAGTCAGTTCGCTGTTCACATTTAGTATTTTGTATATTTTTTGTTTTTGAAATTTGTTTTTATTTTTAAGAACATGTATATTTTTCTACGTGTTTGTGTGCGTGTGTGTGTGTTCATCTCAATTTCTTCTTAGTATAAACATCCACATGAAGAAAATAAAAAACAATAATCTTAAACAAAGTCCAAAATATCTTGTAGTCATTATATATACATATGTATATGTGGCAGTATGACTTGATGAGCATCTTTTGAAACGTAAAAATCAGCAGACACAATAACAAAATCACATTGATATAAACAGATTTGCGGTTTATACCGTTAAATCCGGTTATAATGAGCTGAGTTATAAAAATTTTAAACTTTCGTTTATTGCCAACATATTTTGTTTATTCTTTTTAAGTTCTCTATATATGAAAGGGTGGAACACTAAAGTTTTATTGCGATTTTGGTAACGTCTTGAGTCATATGAGAATTATTTGCGGTTTTCTTGTCACCAATTTGATTCTGTCATAAAAATATTTTATGTCATATTTCACCGTAAGACAACTTTTTGATTCGTTAGTTCAAAGGAAGTGAATTAAAGACGAAATAATAAAAATTGAGGAGGAATTCAGAAAATGTCTTAGTTGTACAGTCCTACGGATAATAGCCCTAATTTCTGTGGGAATGATTATGACTTTGGAAGGAAGTGATCAGGAATGCTTTGACTCTCGAAAACTACACGAAAATTTGTCTTTTTCAATTCCTAATGCTGGCGCAGAAGACTTTCAATGAATCTATCTGGACAATATCGAGACATTTTATCTCTTTTATGTTTACACGCGATCAAAGTCTTAAGATGTCTTTCAAGAACAAATGCTTATATAATACTTGAAGGTATTCAAGCTACGAGTATAAATCTCATTTTAACAACAACAAAGAAGAGGAAACGAACAGACATTTCCTGCAGCACTATTCCTATTGGTCTTATAGATCTGACGTGGTTTGTACCATTTATTAAAGATATTTCGATATGATTTATACACATAAAACTGAATAAAGTTCATATAAGATTAATATTCGAGCTGGCTTAAAACAGAGAAACTTGAGACATGTTCCACAAGTGTGCTTTACAACTAATGTAAAGTACAGCTGCCCACGAATCTCATGATATTTGGAAGTTTGTTTCAATGTAATTCATCCAGTTGTAAACTGGATAAAGTCTTGTCATGTTAAAATCAGTGAGAGTGCAAAACGCTATTTTGATTTTACGTGAAATTTGCTATTTGGTTGTCTAGTTGTTGATCCCAAAAAGAATTCAAAAATTTTATTGACCCAATTATACTTTATCAGCACATTGTGCATGATCTCTTCTGCTAAGTATATCATTAGATTATTTTCAACACATCTTGAATGCTGCAGATGAATTTAGAAGACTTTTGCTATACTTTTGCTTACAGGTGGAGACTTAAGAGATTTACATATCAGAGAAATTCTTAGCAAAATTTCTTCTACTCTTTACCTCCCAGGATAAATATTATTTATCTTAGAATATTCTTAGAGAAATTGTTAACCTCAGAAGCAATCCCTGTTTATTTTGTTCATCTCTAGCTCAAAAGAAATCACTAGATCAGTTTTTTTTTGTCCAGACATTTCACCTGTAACCAGGACATGTAATTGTGGCTTGATATTACATCATCAATTTTCACTGTTGAAGTTATATTTTCGGGTATGTTGGGTTCGAAGTGACCATTCTCTCAACCATTTGATCTCCCCTATCTAAGATAGAGTTTCAGCCTGGTCCACACAACCTCATTTTCTGGTGATTTTTTATGTTATCGGTGCTTAATGCGATCATCCAATATTCATATATTCGCTTGACGTCCTGCATTTTTTGTTTTTAGTAAAATTCTGTATTATTACGCCGCTGCATTGTATTTACGATCGCTTTTTCGCAGCCTTCGCTGTACGTATTTCCGAAAATCTCTCCCTGGCCTTTCATCCAATCGCTTGTTTTGTAGAATGAAAAATCATACACAGTATTTAAGATAAAGAAAGGAATAGAATAATCATTTGGATAAACCAAATGAAAATAATATATGGGTCATATTCAAATTTCCCATTTAATGTATTTTAAACTGCTGATGAGTCGTCGTCAACAGCTCTTTGTTCCGCAGAATGAATTGAGTAAGCTGCTAGAGAGTGCTCAATTAACTTACTTTAAGAGCTTCTAAAAATATTGTCCTGCATCATATATTTTTTGTATCCTAAACACCTTTAAATACCGACTTAAACCCACTGTAGAGCTCCATTAATTAACATTCTAAATGTTTGTATCCAAATGTACAGACAGTAAACAAAACTACATTCTCGAAATGTGCACGTGCGTAAAAAAAGTACTTCAAACATTCATCCATATTCATATTTATTTTTCACATATAAATACACACATACATACGAACACTCACACACATGTGTGTATCTAAATAAATATTTATATCCATCTCTTTCGCTTGCTGTCGTTTAGGATACATTTTGATTTGTTTTATTTTTCATACATTTCGTTAACAGTTCAACACCTTAAAAGGTGTTAAATGTTGCAAATAACTACAACAGCAACAACAACAACAATCAAACTAAATAAGTTTAATATGGGCAAGAAGGCAAAAAATAAGGTGTGCAAAAAAAACATACACACATACATTGTATTTACTTAAAGGTGTGAAAATTAGAAAACAATAAATATAATTTTTTCCATAAAATTATATTTAAAGAAGAAAAAAATTCAATAAAAAATGCGTTTTTTTGTAAATTTCATAGTAAATAAACAGAATGTCACATAAAGCGGATAAATATTAAATGTCAATTTTAGAAAAAAAGTATGTGAAATGTAAAATTTAAAGTGAAAAATATGATTGAATTGTCTAAATATTTTTTGTCATTTGAATTTTAGTTCTTTTATAGATTTTTGGAGAAAAAAAGGAATGAGAATCTGAAGCGATAGGGAAATAAGACAACGATATTGAAAACTTAGTTAAGTATTTTATCGTGACTGCGCCAAATGAATTTCGAGAGATCTTTTGAATTTTAAAAATATTTTCCATTAATATTTGCTTTATATGGGTGCCACCATTCCCTAAATATTGCGACAGTATATCAATATGCCTCCGAATTATTTCAAGAGTGCATTCGTCAATCTCTTTTTATTTATAGTTCTCACAAAATTACAATAAATACGTTGTAGGGAAATAGAAGAATATATTTCGTAGTCTGAAAATATTGTGTGACTGAAAGCAGCGACATAGATTAGAGGGTCCCTGTTCGTGTTTGTTCTCGGAACTCTGTCTGTGGTTCACTTCTTTGAAAACTAATTGTAATGCCTGTCATTGAAGGATGTGAGCGTCCATCTCAAAAAAAGGAGTAAATAAACATTCTCCTTGAGGAGTAAATAATCATTCTCCTTGAGAAAACTTAAAGCTTCAGTTGGTTAGATTTGCCTCATCCTCAGTAATGGCTGAAGCCTAAATGGATCTTTGATCTTTGTATTTTATATGAAATCCGAGGAATGTAAAATGCTTAATACGCAGCATTTAGGTAAGAGTGAGACATTTTTAGAGAGTATGGCCTTGTGTATTGGATCGTTTCGATGAAAAGTTTATTATAACGATGTATGTATCCTTCTGTCCAGATGTTCATGTAAATTATTAGAGAATTCAATGGTGAAAATCTTTTGATATGGTCATTTATGAAATACGAGACATCCTAAATTTGTGGGGATAAATCCATTACCATGTTACCAATATTTACAAATCGGGTCACAATAAATTTTTCTGCATAAACTCCCTCTCGAATTTTTAGTTTACAGTATGAATGTTAGAGATGCTCCAAACATATTTTTTATCTTTATTTTTAAGGTTCCAAATAAAGCTCTTAGTTTTTAAGCTAGCGGCCTTCTAATACAATAGCCAAATGTATAATTGGAAAGATACTGATTATAATGAATGACAACTCCAGTCTTTTACGTTTATTCTACTTCCGTTTGTTAGGATCCTATGATCCTCTTTTTCATCGTTACTATATTATCGTTTTAAAATAGTTTTACCCCTTTTCTTTTAGAAGACCATACCTTTTTCAAGATCACTCGAGAAAGTACAAAAATCAATGCACAGTTCAATTTTGAGTCTCTAATGTAGATTTGGTTTGGTTGCTTCTCTTCAACTCACGTTGGAAAGGTATTAGAATTTCAAAGAGACTGTTGGATTTCAATGATCAATCTCGTTCTCGTTGATTAAAAGTGTCTTGTGCGAATAGCTTCTTGAAAGGAATATCTTTACCGTAACATTTATTGACCTCAGTCAAAAATGTGAAAAGACTTACTCCCAGATGGACAATAATTTGAATGATAAATTTTTCGCAATGAATGGGAATTCATTCATGGAAATGTGAGTGTAATTTTAAATATTTCGCATAAAACTACAAACTTACAATCACTTTTTACTGTGGGGAACAGTTTTAAAGTTATTAAATCCAACTGTTACATCCAATATATAATAAACCCAGTAGTTCTTGATGACTGTTTCGAACCAGGTTGTATGGACTTTACAATTTATATTACTAAGCTAAGCGATAACTTATTGACTCTCCTTTAGTTTTTCTTTATAGGTCTCCCTACAATACACCTTGGCTGAACGTGTTATATATTATCATTTTACTATATATTTTATGGTCCTGGTGATAGCAATAATGTGGTTGAACGAATTCAGGTAAACCACCTTACAAAAAGAATTCGATTGTCATTTCAAAGTTATTGACCACCAAAAAACTGCAGGGTACTTTCCTATATCTAAATACCCATATATCATTATGCCTCTTACCTTTTTCAACATCTAGTCACTAGATTCTAGTGTTAACAAATTTTACTATTTAGTGGCAAATTTATGAAACATTTTTATGACACTCTTTTTACGATGTCAACCATTTGTCAATATTTCAGCTCGTTTTTTGTCTGAAAGTACTTAAAATCTGACTTAATTTGTTATTCTCTGTTAAAATCGTAATTTAAATTTTTGGACTTAACAAACCACACAGTGGTGAGTGAATAACTTTTAATAATCTTTTTGGTCAAAGGGTGTGAACGTCTAATAAATTTATTTTTCTAATTCATTATGAATGAAACGGTATTTTTATTATAAGTTTTTTTTTTTTTGAAACGACAGTAATTTGTGTGTGCGTATTTTAATGATTTAAGATATAAAGAATTTAAAAATGATTAAAATTTATGATGGTCCATTTTAAAAATGTAGGTTTACAAACTGATAATAAAAAAGAAAAAAAAATAAGGTGATATTGATTAAAAACGTGGTGCACGTCATAAAAACAAAGTGGGAGTTTAATTTATGCAGTACCTTTCAAATACGTTAATCATATACATATTATCACGGCGTGATTGTTAGAGAATAAATTGAAAGGTATGTTGTCTTGAAGTGGGATCAGCAAAAAATTGTAAATAACTAATTTCGAAATATATCCGAAGTGCTTAACTTTAGAACACTGTGGACTGGTTCGCGGTAGATCCACAATGTTTAAATTCTGAATTTGAACTAGTACATATTGCTAAATTAATGGGCCGAAGTGCTTAACTTTAGAAAACTGTGGACTGGTTCGCCGGTAGATCCACAATGTTAAATTCTGAACTTGAAGTAATACATATCGCTATAATCGCTGTTTGCAGTAAATTAAAAATGGATTTATGATACACATTAACGGCAGCTGTACGCAATCACTCTCTACTGAAGATCTGCCGGTAGGACTTGTCCGTTGATAAAAAAAACCTGATTCAGGTAGAAGGAATGATCCACATTATCTTTCTAAAGCCAAAGATAGAAGTATTTTCAAAAGTGCTCCAAACATATTCAGTTGGAAAGCAGCTCGGTTAGCTCAGTGTTCGAACTATTTGGTACAAGACTCAAAAAGTTCCTGACTGGAAAGCTGCTAAAATTAAGAGGCCAAACGCAGAGTACGGAATTTTAATTAAAGTTTTATATTCTTACTTTGTCATGGATGACAAAACTTATGTTCTGGCAGATTTTCGCAATTTTCTAGTCAAAAATTTTATGTTGCTGATGCTCGAGGGAATGTTGAAGAAATGTTTGGGTCTTAAAAGCAGTCAAAATTTTGCAAAAAGTTTTTGGTATGGCAAACAATATGCAGTTGCGGCAAGAGAAGTTTGCATCAAGGAAATTAAGATCAAGGAATGTTTACAAAAAAGACCACATCCACTCATAGGATAATGTGCCCACTTATTTTTGGCCTGACTTGGCATCCTGTCGCTATGGTAAGCAAGCCCTAGAGCGGTACAAAAACAATAATGTGGAATTTCTACCAAGAGACGCAAATTCTCAAAGCTGAGATATATTGGGCTCCAATTAAAGGAGAATTGAAGAGAAAAATAGGTGCCCAAAAGTAAAAATTGGTCTAAAGCCAATGTGTTTATCAGGCTGTATTTGTGGGTCGATTAAATATTATTCTCTTTTAATTTTTACTGCTGCAACTGCCTTAAATATTAACAATTCTTGTCAAACATCTTTAACTTCAACAACATTAAATTATCACCTTGTCAATGCCACAATCAAATGTTTATCTTGAAAATACACAATAAATTAATAAAATAATAAAAACAACAACAATTATATTAATTCTAACAATTGCAATAAAGTACCTAATTATCGGCCAATATGTAGGATACCCTACAATATTCTCTTCTCAGAAAATAGTTTTCAAATTTCATTTAAATCAAATAAAAAATATGTTCTACACTGTGCAAATGAGATGATCAAAGTGGAAGAGGAACTTAAGGCATCTTAAAATCTCAAGGAAGTGGTAGAGGAATTAGATATAATATATAAATTTTTCTTGTAAAGAAAATTTACTTTAAAATATCTTTTAAGCAAATTGCTTTTATCATACTTCTTAAAGAAATTTTCCTAAAAAAATTTTCGATGTTTGGTTTTCTTAGAAAAAGTGTTCGATGAATATATTTTTTTAACTTTTCGATATTTTTTCTTCATGGAAAACATGATCAATGAATTAGTTTAAGTGAAATTTTTGTTGACTCATCGAAATTTTCGACGAAGTTCCCTTTAATGAAATTGTCACATAAATACTCCCTTTAAAGAAAAAATTCGTAAATTTTCCCTTTAGACAAATTTTTTGATGAATTTTCCGTTTAGAGAAAATTTTCGATGGATTTTACATTCAGGGAAAATTTTAGATTTTCCCATCAGAAAAAGTTGTTGATTATAATTCGCTTAGAAAAAATACGATGTTAATTTTAATTTTTTTAGAAAATTTTTAACGAAATATTTGCTTACAGAAAATATTCGATGAACAATTATCGTAGAGAAAGTTTTCGATTTAAAATTCTTAAGGAAACTTTTTAATGAACTATTTCCTAGAAATAATTTTCTATGAGAAATTCTTGATATATTTGCTTAGAGAAAAATTTAAATAAAATATTTTCTTAGAGGAAATTTTCAATGAAACATACGATTTACTGTCGAAGAGAATTCTTTACTAGAATTTTTGTTAAGAGAGAATTTTTAATAGAATTTTCTAGAATTTTCATCTAAAGAAAATTTAGACTAGAAATTATTATTGGATTTTCTGTCTAAAAAATTTGCCATTAAAATTTCTGTCTATATAACATTTTCACTACAATTTTTGTGTAGGGAAAATGTTTGTCCATGAAAAATATTCACGAGCATTTTTGTGTGGAGGTAAATTTCACTTGTATTTATGTCTACAGCGAATTTTCCCTAGAACATTCATGTAGAGAAAATTTTCAGAAAAACTTTTGTCTAGAGAAAATTTTCACTAGAACATTTGTCTAGAGGAAATACTCAGTAGATTTTCTCTGTAGATTTCTGCATAGAAAAAATTTCACTACATTTCAGCATAGAAAAAAATATTTTCACTATATTTTCTGCCAAAAGAAAATTTTCATTAGAATTATTCTAATGAAAATTTTCTAATGGAAATATTTTTATGAATTTTCTTTTAGACAAATTTTTGTACATTTGTTTTCTTGCAGAAAATTTTCGTTAAATTTTTTCTTTATAAATAATTTTTGGTGAAGTCTCTGGCTCCATTTTAACTAATTAAATTCATTTTTTTGTTAGTGTCAAAATAAAGACAGACAAATTTTAGTTAGAGGGACTTTAATATTCGTTATAGCCATCTTAAGCTTTCTATTGATTCTTGGTTTCAATTTGAAATCATATTCCGTTTCATAGTTTGTTAGACAAAACGTCTACAAAATTCCAAAAGTATTTAGTACCCGTATAATTTTATAAAGTGCATACAAAATTAAAGATATAAAAATTTATTAAATAAAAATGTTTATATAATATTGAGTGACTAATACAGTTTCTTAGATAAAAAAATACATTCATTGTATATTAAAAAAAAGTATTTGAAGTTTATAAAAAATCAAATATTTATTGCACAATAAGAATCGGTAAATAAAAAAAATCTATCTATTGAATACAAAAATCTAAATTGTTGCGATACAAATAAAAATTTAAAAAAAATTTTTTTTATAAAAATACAAACATACATACTTTCATATGTATAGATGTATATATCGGCACAATATAATGTATAAATAAGTATATTGAAATATTTTCTATATTTACAAAAAAAATATTATTATACCCAATGTACCACAAGTGGTGAAGAGGGTATATTAACTTTGTCATTTCGTGTGTAACGCTGAGAAGGAATCATCTCAGACCCCATAATATATAAATATATTCTTGCATTAAATCAAAGTCTCAGTCGATTTATTTATTAATGTATGTCTGTCCGTCCGTCTGTTGTTGGCACGCTCACATTCTCAATAATTGACAGAGCTCAATGAAATTTGACCTAAATATCTGTTATAGTCCTGGGAAGTTTCGTATATAATCTAGACAAATCGGTTCAGTTTATTAAAAGACATAGATCGAAATCTGAGGCAACCTCATAGCTCAAACAAGAAAACTTTCTTAAAGTTGTCAATTATATAGCGACAAATTAGAATAAAATTTTGACATAAGTACATACAGCATATGTACTTCATTACCAGTCCAAATTATCAAAATCGGTTTTCTAGAAAACAGTTATAGCCAAAAATATAAATAATTTTTTTTCCTCATTAAGTGTTTCGTGTTATATGTCAATATATTTTACTCAAGTTTATGAGTGAAGGGTATTGAAAATTCGGCATAGCCGAATATAGCATTTTTACTTGTTTTTTATATAGAAAAACACTTAAGATGATTGATTTTTTATATGAATAATAAATCACCGACAAAAGGTTTAACTCAACCAAACAACCTCTACACAATTATTATTATTATTATTTTATAATAATCTCAACAATGGCAAATATTATATTCTGACTTCTGAAGAAAAAAAATTTCTATACGATTCTTTCCATTTTTTCTTTGAAAATAATGGAAATTTTTAAATAACAAGACAATTTAGAGGAATTTTGTTATTTTTGTAAATACAAAAGACTTCATAACACACACTTAAAGATTTATTCTTACAATGTATCTACAAGATTATTAAAATATATCTAAGATACATTGTTGTTATTATATCTATTGTAAATAAACCCACATGCAATCGCCAAGAATAATACAATAAAGAAATATTTTAACTAAACAATATTGAGACTCGACAAAAAGCCGATATATCTTCTATAACATAACCAGTATTTACTTTAATTGGGAATAACAAAAATCCTGGAACTAACCAACTCATTAATTTCAATATTTATTTTTAATGCATCCTTCTAATGGAATAGTTTCATTCAAAGATATATTTTATTGAAGAAAATTTCTTAAAGAAAATTTTCAATGAAATATTTTCATAGAGAAAATTTTTAATGAAATATTTTCATAGAAAAAATTTTCAATGAAATATTTTCATAGAGAAAATTTTCAATGAAATATTTTCATAGAGAAAATTTTCAATGAAATATTTTCATAGAGAAAATTTTCAATGAAATATTTTCATAGAAAAAATTTTCAATGAAATATTTTCATAGAGAAAATTTTCAATGAAATATTTTCATAGAGAAAATTTTCAATGAAATATTTTCATAGAGAAAATTTTCAATGAAATATTTTCATAGTGAAAATTTTCAATGAAATATTTTCATAGAGAAAATTTTCAATGAAATATTTTCATAGAGAAAATTTTCAATGAAATATTTTCATAGAGAAAATTTTCAATGAAATATTTTCATAGAGAAAATTTTCAATGAAATATTTTCATAGAGAAAATTTTCAATGAAATATTTTCATAGAGAAAATTTTCAATGAAATATTTTCATAGAGAAAATTTTCAATGAAATATTTTCATAGAAAAAATTTTCAATGAAATATTTTCATAGAAAAAATTTTCAATGAAATATTTTCATAGAGAAAATTTTCAATGAAATATTTTCATAGAGAAAATTTTCAATGAAATATTTTCATAGAGAAAATTTTCAATGAAATATTTTCATAGAGAAAATTTTCAATGAAATATTTCAGAAAATTTTCAATGAAATATTTTCATAGAGAAAATTTTCAATGAAATATTTTCATAGAGAAAATTTTCAATGAAATATTTTCATAGAGAAAATTTTCAATGAAATATTTTCATAGAGAAAATTTTCAATGAAATATTTTCATAGAGAAAATTTTCAATGAAATATTTCATAGAGAAAATTTTCAATGAAATATTTTCATAGAGAAATTTTTCAATTAAATATTTTCATAGAGAAAATTTTCAATGAAATTTTTTCATAGAGAAAATTGTCAATGAAATATTTTCATAGAGAAAATTTTCAATGAAATTTTTTCATAGAGAAAATTTTCAATGAAATATTTTCATAAAGAAAATTTTCAATGAAAATTTTTCATAGAGAAATTTTCAATGAAATATTTTCATAGAGAAAATTTTCAATGAAATATTTCAGAAAATTTTCAATGAAATATTTTCATAGAGAAAATTTTCAATGAAATATTTTCATAGAGAAAATTTTCAATGAAATATTTTCATAGAGAAAATTTTCAATGAAATATTTTCATAGAGAAAATTTTCAATGAAATATTTTCATAGAGAAAATTTTCAATGAAATATTTTCATATAGAAAATTTTCAATGAAATATTTTCATAGAGAAATTTTTCAATTAAATATTTTCATAGAGAAAATTTTCAATGAAATTTTTTCATAGAGAAAATTGTCAATGAAATATTTTCATAGAGAAAATTTTCAATGAAATTTTTTCATAGAGAAAATTTTCAATGAAATATTTTCATAAAGAAAATTTTCAATGAAAATTTTCAATAAAATTTTGTTTTATAGAAAATTTTCAATGAAATTTTGTTTTATAGAAAATTTTCAATGAAATTTTGTTTTATAGAAAATTTTCAATAAAATTTTGTTTATAGAAAATTTTCAATAAAATTTTGTTTTATAGAAAATTTTCAATAAAATTTTGTTTTATAGAAAATTTTCAATAAAATTTTGTTTTATAGAAAATTTTCAATAAAATTTTGTTTTATAGAAAATTTTCAATAAAATTTTGTTTTATAGAAAATTTTCAATAAAATTTTGTTTTATAGAAAATTTTCAATGAAATTTTGTTATAGAAAATTTTCAATAAAATTTTGTTTTATATAAAATTTTCAATGAAATTTTGTTTTATAGAAAATTTTCAATGAAATTTGTTTTATAGAAAATTTTCAATGAAATTTTGTTTTATAGAAAATTTTCAATGAAATTTTGTTTTATAGAAAATTTTCAATGAAATTTTGTTTTATAGAAAATTTTCAATAAAATTTTGTTTTATAGAAAATTTTCAATGAAATTTTGTTTTATAGAAAATTTTCAATGAAATTTGTTTTATAGAAAATTTTCAATGAAATTTTGTTTTATAGAAAATTTTCAATGAAATTTTGTTTTATAGAAATTTTCATAAAATTTTGTTTAAAATTTCAAAATTTTGTTTTATGAAAATTTTCGTTAAAATTTTGTTTTATAAAAAATATTCATTAACATTTTGTTTGATAGCAAAAGTTTTCTAATCTCATTTTATATCGAAATATTTTATAAAAAATTAATAATATTTCCTATTATTTTTATTCGATATAAATTGCTTTTATGGTCAATTTCCTTCCAATTTCTGTGCTCAATTTCAAAAAACCTGATTTATAATAATCTCCATTTAAAACCTATTTTACTGCTGTAATAAAAACACTCTGTTCCGAAAAGTATATAGAAGATTTTTTCTTTTTAACTTTCAAAAAAATTATAAATTTAAATAAAAACAAAAGTCACAAATTAGCAGCCATTAAACTTGTCGTAAATGCGAAGTAGAAAAAAAACACATACACACAGAAAAATACCATAAACGGCCTCTGAACAATAACAAAAATCGTATAAAAAATTAAATGCAATTTTACAAAAACAACAAAACAAGACTGATTAAATTTTTAAAGATGAATGTACGAATGAATATTTTTTTTTAATTTTTCGTTTTATTTTTTAATTTTTGTTTTATATTTTTATAACCTCCACCACCACAAGTTGTGAAGAGGGTATATTAACTTAGACATTCCGTGTGTAAAGCTAAAAAGGAATCATCTCAGACCCCATAATGTGTAGTTTATCTTGCATCAAATCAAAATCTGAGTCGATTTAGCTATGTCCATCTGTCTGTATATCTGTCTGTCAGCCCGTCTGCATGTTGTAGGCAGGCTCACATCCACAATAATTACCAGACTGCAATGAAATTTAGTCTGAATATTTGTTATATTCCTCAGTATTTGTAATATTATAAATCGGCAAAATCGGTGCATCAGATTAAAAGTATTGAACGATAACTGAGGCAACCTATAAGTTCAAGCAAAATACTTTCGAAAAATTTGAAACTTATTTATCGAAGAATTATAATGATGAGATAATATAATGATATATGTACTTCATACCCATTTTGAAAATAATCAAATCGGTTCAGTAGAAATAAATGTTCCAGTGTAATATTTATGAAAAACTTTTATATATTGTATATGTCTGTAAGGGTATGTGTAATTGTGTATGTACGAAATATAACGTATTTATTTCACACGCATTTGTGATGTAGGGTATCGCAGGTTCGATATAGCCGACTATGGCATTCTCACTTGTTTTATTTATTATTTTGTGAAAACCAGTAGCTGCTGAATACTTTTTTTGCATTTATTAACATTTAAAGTGAATCATAATTATGACTTAAATTTATGATCGCAAACAATTTATAATTAACAGAAAAGTATATGTTTTTTGTTTCTTTCTTATATATATTTTACTTTAACCTCAATTTGTGCTGTTAAGGAGAAGTCCTGTGGTAGGACCAGCAGCTCGTTGCTTATACCTTATTGTCTGTAATTATTCATTGATTTGGAGAATCATTATGTGTTTAAATTAACTTATAGTGTTTTATTTGTTGCTGTATTATGATACTTTATGAAGAGCGTTCAATAAAAATATTGGGTTAGATCATAAGTATACTAATTATATATAGTCTATCTGATGCATAAATGTAATATATTAACTTCTGATTCAATATAATAATGTATGCCTGCCTGTCCGTCCGCACGAATTGAAAGATGTTTCTCATTGACTGTTTTTAATCCACTGCACAGAGTGTCAAAACCTATTTATTGGAAATAATTCTATAAATTCCCTACGGTTAGAACTCAGGTATTTGCGAGCTGTTTTGGAAAGGAGTGAGCATTTTTAATATACGTTTTTCATTGAAACCTTTAACCCAAGACTTTTTTGGATCAGCTATTATGCTCAATGTCTAAAAAATATGTTGTTACTCTGATTAAAATGAGTGACTGTTTCCAATGTAAATAAACAGTACCGGGAGAATTTTGCCCGTTATTGAAAAACCTGGTTCAAGTAGAGCGAATGGTCCACATGATGTTTCTAAAGCCAAACAAGAGAGAAAGCATTTTCATCATAGCTCTCAAAACAAGTTTTCTTAAAAATGTTTTGCTTCATAATGGAGAGCGAAACGTATGTTCGACTAATAGTCGACGGAATGTGAAGAAAAGTTTAAGATCCAAAAGCAGTCAAAATGTCCCAAAAAAAGAAAGCAATATGCAGTTACCACAAAAGAACGGGCTCTATAATTTTCAAAATTTACATCAAGGAAAAAACTGCTTCCAATTATAAGACTCCATAAGTCTTAGTCCTTGACTGAAATAAGAACAATAATGTGGTATTTGTACCAAAAGGTGCAAAATCTCTGAACTGTCTAGAGCTAAGAACAGTGGAGAGATTGGGCTCTTGTTAAAGGAGAATTAAAGAAGTCAAAAAAATGTGTGGTCTATTTAAAAGGGAGAAGATTGCCCGTTCGAGAAAAGATTGAAAGATTGTATACCGTTAATGGAAGGGTTTCCGAAAAAGGTTCAACATTTCGTCATTAGTGATTAAAACTATAAAAAACTGTAAGTTAAGTGGTTTCGTGTTAATAACCAAATATGAGTGTTAAAACTTTTTCGATCTTATTTCTTAAAGCATCTTGAACGTCGTGGGTGGTCCTCCAAAATTGGCCGCCCCGGATATCTTGACGCAGAAATGTTTATATATTTTTATGGTGATTGTACCAATTATAGAGAATCTAACTAAAAATGTCTGAAAACAGATAAGATTAAAAATGGTTAAAAAAAAAGCTTGTACTTCTTAACATCAACTTGGAATATACTTCAGCTCTTACCGTGTAAAATTTGATAAGGATATCTCTTACAGCTTAAAAGTTATAGAATTATTGCCAAAAAATCGCTAGAATTTTCATAAAATATGTTGAAGCAAATGAAAGTTATAGTCCGATATATGAAATTAACTCATGTCAGATTAGACTTTCCAATCTATAGCATTCAAAATTTTTCATAAAATATGTCAATTTTTTTACATGACTTTTTAGTTACAAACCCGCCCTTTAGATACTTTTTATGTGACCCAATAAATATATTTATTTATTTATGATGTTGGCCTTGTTGTATCACCTTTTTAATTTTATTTATTTTTTTTTCTTCTGCTTCTTCTTTTTATATATATTTTTTTGTGGCCAAAAGATAAAAATCAATTTGCTACTTGTTTAACCATCTATCAGCAACTTCTTTACGATGTTTCCTGTTTTTAATTAAAATGTTTTAAGTTATTTTTTTTTCTGAACTTCTTGTTTTGTTTGTTCATCAGTTTGTCTGTCGTTTAGTTGTTTTACAAATTTAACAAAAAACCTAAAGATTCTTTTAATAAATCTTTAAAAAAAAACATTTCATTATTTTAATGAAATTTCTAAAACAAAAAAGTCGATATGGTGTTATAGTGATTTTTTTCTGAATAATATATAATTGTTGTTATTGATGATGCACAGTGGGATGGAAGGGGGAAATTTAATATGAAAAAATTATTTTTGGCATTGTCCTGAGCTTTTAACATCGAATATATTATCAGCATGATAAATAAATTTCAAAGCGTATGATATGGGAAAACAGTCCATAGAATCAAACGATACTGCAAACATACGGAAAATTGGAAAATAAGTATCCTTTATAGTATAAAATTTTAAGTAAAAAATTTTCACAATTTTTCCAATTCACCGCTTATTGCCATAAGTTTGACCGATAATATTCATATCAGCATTATTTTTATTGTCTATTTCAAAAGGGCATGAACTTTTACACTATTCCCCACATAATTTCGCCAACCTAAGTTAACTTGCTTTGTCTTAACATGCCTTATATATATTCCAACCTCAAAAAGTTTTTAATTCATTAATCGTAATCGAAATCTATTTTATTCGGACCGAGATTATGAGTAAGTAGACAAAAAATATAGAAATATAAACAATTGATAGCAAGTGCACCGCTTTAATCGCCTCTCATAACTCAACGATTATTTGGACAAAATCTTTCTCTATTTACAAAACCAAAACGGGCAACAAATCTGCGTTAGTAAACCGCAATATGTATAGTATCCATCTGGACGTTTGGATGACTGCCCATGTAAACTTTTAAACATCTAAATTAAGTTCGACACAAATGATTCATTTGGGATGACATATATTGAAATTTGTTTGATCGACTTATTATTTATAGTCCCCATATACTGCTCCTCAAATAAATCTAAAGGGATTTGTACATTATGGCTATACTACTCCGATATGGGTAAATTTAGGTACAATAATGAATTAAAAATATATTTATGATTATTTTTTCTTTAAATTAAACAATTTTTAATTGAAAATGTTATTTAAATACCTAATTGTAATTTCGAGGTAGCTTCAGATATCGCTCTATATCTTTTTTGTTACAAAACAGATTTCGCAGCGTTAACAAAATTGGAGATATATTCTGACCTTAATTGAGTTTGAATTACCGGTCTCCACTAAAATACATTTTCGCGGACTTATATACAAACATATGGACATGGTTAATAAAGTGACGCTTATAGTCCCTGAGTCACAAGCACCCCTAACACGGAGCGAGTATTGTCGTGATTTAGTTCCACAAACTTTACTTTTTAACTGTTTGTCTGAAAAAAATGTCGTGGAGTTAGGGTCTGGGGAGAGGGAGGCATTATTATTTGTAGATTGTGTATGGAATTGTTGCAGAGTTTTTTAATATTTTTCTAGTAAAACGATAAGGGCAGGCAAGCGACATGAGCCAAAAAATTGGTCATATTTTTGGCTCCAACTTTGTTTTATTAAATCGATTTTGATTACTTTTAAAACGATAATGCAGCACATATTGCTCAAAGCTTTTTTAAAATTTATTCTAATCAGTTGATTTATAATAGAAAATTCACGGTCATATATCGGTGTATATATTTTTAAATACTACACCGATTTTGCTGGTTTTAAAAAGGCAAATTCATAGGGCAATAACAAATAATTGGCTAAAATTTCATTGGATCTATGACCACTATGAGTGAGCTTACAGATAGATGGGCCGACAAACGATCATATCTTTTTGGACTAAGATATTGAATTGAAATAAAAACATATATATGGGGTCTTAGGTGATTTCTTCTTTTAGTTACTCACACAATGATAAAACTATTATTTCTTCAAAAATTTAATAAAGCTTCAGGATATAGTAGTTTTACTTCATAGCGTTCCAGATACCTTGCGTTTGGGTTAGTAACTCTTCACTTTTATTGGATTAAATTAAAATTTTATGATTCAAATAATGAGGTCAAATTTCACTGAGCTGAATTTAGATGTAATCGTGCTAAAAATAGTCTGATGAACAGATAGGCGATCATAGCTAAATGACCTCCGATTTACTTACACATACTTTATAGGGTCTTAGGTGATTTCCTATTTGACTTACGGAATGATAAAACTAATATTCCCTTTTCACCATTTGTTGGTGGAGGGTATTAAAATTAAACTCCAGATTTAAAAGTTTTCAAATCATAAAAATCAACCAAATGAGATCTCAATCAAAAGAATTCTTCAAAAAATAGTAAATCGGATCTGCCTCAAAAGCTTAAGCCATTACATGGATCTTGCATTTATATTGATCCTTTTCGTGATCTTCTAAATAAAAAACTAAAATCTGTATGATTCACCGTATCAAAATTATAAAATCTTTTTTTTTAAAGACTTCGATATTTTCCTTTCTTAAAAAGTATTTTAAAAATCTGATTTTTGAAAAAAAACTTGAACTATTTTTGAAAAATTTGAAATAAACTACTTCAACAAAATGCGGTTAAATTAATAATTAAATAAAAAATATTTAATGACAACAATTATCAACAAGAAAAAAATTAAACCTTTTCAAAAATGTAGAAATCCAAAGAAATGCGCGCGAAAATTAACAGTGACCTTCAAAAATGAAATAAAAAATCAACAAAAACAAACATTCATACTCTCATGCAATTTTTAAACAAAAAAAAAAATACTTTTCAACTCGAAACTCACATTCACACTCATTATTTGGTGAACATTCATTTTCAACAACTAAAACCCCCCCAAAAAAATATATTTTTATACCCTGCACCACCACTAGTAGTGAAGAGGTTATATTAACGTTGTCATTACGTGTGTAACGCTAAGATCCCATACTGTATATATATTTTGCATCACATCTGAGCGATCAAATCTGAGTCGATTTAGCTATGCTCATATACATATAATTGACAGCTCAATAAAATTTAGCCTAAGTATTTGCTATAGTTCTGAGAAGTTTCCTATTTAAAACCAGCAAAATTGGTTCAGAATGTTAAGAGATATAGACCGATATCTGAGGAAACCTCAAAGTTCAAGCGAAAGCTTTCGTAATGTTGTCAAATACATCGACAAATAAGATAAACTTTATTACCATTCGAAAAATTAATTAAAATCGGTTCAGTAAAAGAAGTTATAGCCAAAATATATAACTAATTTTATGATTCATTAAAAGTTCCGCGTTATATTTAAGAAAAAAAATTTATATATAACATACGAATGTGAGTGTATGTGTGAGTGTGTATATACGAAACATAACGTATTTACTCCACACACATTTGTGGTGGAGGGTATTGAAGATTCGGCATAGCCGAATATAGCATTCTCACTTGGTAATTTTTAAAATGTTTATAAATGTGAGTATCTAGATACGACTGACACATAAGTATTTTTAAGCTGCAAAAATGAATATGTATCTTTAAGAACAACAAATAAAATTATCTATTTGGCAAAAGCAACAACAAAACTACTACCATCATCATCATCAGCAGCAGCAAAATAGCAACAACTACAACAACATTAACAGCAGCAAAAACTGCAATAGCAACAATTACTCCACCAACAACAGCAAGAACAATAACAACAATATCAACCAACATGAACAGTATAAAATAATAATAATTTTAATTTCCAATAACAACAAAACTCTTAAAAGAAACTGACTGAGTGACTGACGACTGTGACTAGAATAAAATGAAATGAAACAGGTTGCTGCTGCTATTTGTTGTTTTGTTTTTTTTTCTGTTTGTGTGTTTTTGTTGCTGACGTTGCTGCTGCCCCTGCTACAATTTATTTTGATGGTTGGTTGGTTGCCTGATTGTTGTCTTTTTGAAATTTTTATAGAGGATTTAATAAAAAAAGTTCTTTTTTATATAAATTTTGTTATTAAATAACAACAAGAACTATAAATATACATACATATGTATATCAGCAAACATATACCATAATATTTTTTAGTGAATATATCGTTATTTAAGTAATAGGGTGGCTCCATTTTTTAAGGGAGGAGTAAAGAGTTTCAGAAATTATAACTAAAATTTACTAGATTTTATTATTAATGAAAGAGACTGAAAAAAATCCATCATTTTATCACATGAGGTTGTGAATATTTTATTTAATATCGCACATCACAGCAAAATATAGCCGTTTTGAGTCTACCTACTGTGTATATGTCAGAGGTCCTTTCTTGGTGTCCTTTTTATTTTTTTAGGTCCATTTGATATTTATCTAAGACTGTTAAACTACATTAGGTTAAGTCATCAGGCTAACACGAAAGACTGAATGAGTATGGTATGGCTCAATTGGGCGAAGGTCCCTACGTATTACCTGTTAAGTGAAGAATTGTAGGGGAGGAAGTAAAAAAGACTGTGAAGAAAACTAGGGAGCGATCATGTCGCTAAAACATTATCAATTGAGGGTAAAGCCCCATATATATCCATCAGAGATTGATAAAAACTGCTGGCAAATAAGCACATTCTTATGCCTCTAAAAGCAGAATAGTGACAGAAATTATAAGGAATCATTTCCTCCCCCTCATTCCCCCAACTCCTGCAAAAGTCATTCGAAGAAAAATCCATTCTCGTTGCATCAATTCGACAGTTCCTAGACTCTGCAGAAATTTTGTAAACCAAAAGAGTTCTTAAAAGGTGGAATAAGAATGATGTCTTGTTTCAATCAAATATGAGATAATTCTCACAACGTCTCCTACAAATGGTAAAGCATTCCAGTGAAATGTATGAATGCTCCGCCATCCTACTAAATGTTATGTGGCATTTCCAAGATTCGATGTCATGTAGACACCAATACACTTCCACTTATTTTGTCAGTATTTTTCAACCAATCAGTGTAGATTCTCAATGCACTTCTGTGAGATACAGACAATGGATACTGTCAATGATCACTCTTCCCCCCTTTTTGTTAATAAATGCCTTATGCAGAAGAGCGGAAGGATTGTTACGTCTAGAGCTCTGGGATTATCTTATTATTTCCTAATATACTTGTATGATATCTCCAGTTCTCTGTGATAATGTCTCTTTGAGGGGTAATTTCACCGAATCAACCTGAAACCGAATGATAATCACAAATATAATCAAAGTCGATATGGGAGCTGAATGTGCCAGTAATCAGCAGTCCCATCCAATGAAGAACTTAGTTTTATTTCGAGAAGTTGGGGAGGCTTTAAGTGGTTTTCAACAGAACGCTGCTCCGTTAAGAGTTTTAAGTCCTTTTTGAATAGCGTTCCTAAATGTTTACCTAAGGCCACGGACTCTTCTCACAAGTAATCCATTAAAGTGGACATATTGTGTCCTATTTATGACTTCAAATCTTTTTGTGAAATTATGATGTGGAAATATTTGAATTATTTTTAAACTTTCACTGCTGAAAGATTGTTAGGAATCACTTTCTGCGTCCGTCTGCCACTGATTATTTAATATAAAGACATGTTCATCAATTTTGCCGCAATTTATCCTTTATTAGATTAAACCCACCTGAAGATTAAAACATGTCCACGTTCCTAATTTCAAGGTTTGTTTCCCAAATGATCATAGCTTCATACATGACTTTACTTTAAAGAGGAAAAATCGTAAACGCTCATTATAACCCACATTATCTCATTATCTCTTTATTGTTTTAAACACTAAAAACGTTAGAACACTCTTAACCATTCGGTTAAGAGTTATATAAAAAATACAATAAAGTCGGTTCAGTAGATGAAAACATTAGACCGATTTTTGGCACAAACTGACTATTCAAACAAAGGGTTCAAATTTAATATTACACGATATATTGACAACATAACATAGGGTGATTTCGAAATTCGGTCGAAATACCTAAGTTGTGTGGCATAATAAAAAATATGTGACAAAAACACAACGCAGATATTCTTAAATATGATACAATAAAATTTTTAAGCCAAAAATTTGCATCTTACAAGTAAATATCTTTATTTAGATACTTATTTCTTGTAAGCAAAATTTTCTATTGTATTTACAATCCATGGGATTCTCCAATGTTACTTCTTCTATAAAATTTTCTTTTATTTTATTATTATTTTTTGTTGACCGTCTGCGGAAATATAAATTTTATGTTTATTTTACTTTATTTTTTCGCTCTCTCTCTCTCCCTCTCTCTGATGATGTTTTCTAGCCAAAAAGTTCTTTGAACTTGAATCTGTCATATGTGAATATCTGAAACATGGGACACATAAATATTTAGATACATTCATAAATACAACTCAGTACCTTTTCTTTAAGTTCCACCAGATACAAAACAAAAATTTTGATACTTTAAAATTCAATTCGTCGCTACTTTTTTCAAGATTTTTTTTATGTCAATTTTTTTTTACAATTGACTTGTTAATTTGAAAGTGTAATTCTTTTCTTATCTGTAGCAAAAGTGATTGTTGTTGTTGTTTGTTGCTTTATATATAATTTTTTTAAATTTTTGCTAAAACTTTCAACAGATTAACGACCGACCAACAAAATTATAGAATGGGAAGAAAAATAACAGCAACAAATATGTGGTCTACGTGATTCCGTGTGTATATTGCAATCTGACGTATTTTGTTAAGAAAAACTATTACGTTTTGTATATATTTTTGGAATGATAAATATTTAATATATTTGATTCATTATTAAGTTGGAGATTTTTGTAAATTTGTTCTGTTCTTTGATTGAATTAGTTTTCGCTCTCAATAAACACAAAATTGCTGAGAGAAAAAGTGTCAAATTAAGTCCTAAAGTGACATTAAATTTTATTTAATTCTCTCGACAATTCTTAGATTGAAGAATGAAGAAAAATCTTAACTTTGGAATATATCATCTCGATCTCATTAAAATCAAAATTTTCACAAATTCCGAAATTATATCTTTGAAATGATAAATGATACCTGCTCTTTTAATATATTTCCATTTCTCTCTCTCACGAGATTAGCCTATTCCGCTCACTTCACGCGTGCAATATAAACGACTGCTGTACTCTCATTAATGCGATTAGAACCATCATTCAATGTAATTTTAAGCTGTCTCACTCACAAATAGACAAATGTATATTAGTGTGGGTGCGCACCAGTGAACAAGAAGAAAGCTGATGTCGTTTACAGTCAAGAGGTTAAACTTCAAATAAACAGAATTTATAGTCTAACCTTCTTCATTTGGATCACCGCTGTTCTCAAATCTCGATATATTATTTATTTTGAATTAAAAGAGCAAATAGAGCGAATTTCACGATCCATTTGAATGCTTTGAAAAACCCCCAAAACTTTATTTTAGAAGTTATGAAAGTTACATTTTCGAAAGATCCCCGATATCTTCCCTAAATTAATGTAGCGTATTTAGTAATTAGTTATGACCGCTTCAATTAATCTTAATCGTTTCTGTATTTATTTTTACTTGTTTTAGCAAAAATATAATTTATTTTTTTTTTAGTTTTTGTTTAGTCAATCTCATTGACCACTGACATCATTATTTCTCTTTACAAGTTATTTTCTATTTATAACTTTATTCGTTTATATTTTTTCTTATAAAACTTCTTATCAAGTTGTGAAATAATCAATTATGACTTATTGTTGGTGGTGGATCTAATGCAAAATACACCTGTAACTAATTCAACGGTCAAATAGCTAAATTAGTACAAAACATTTTTTTAACATAACATAATCTTTAGTAGAGGTTCCCATAATACAGACTTCCTGAATCGTGAGGTTTAACTACAAAATCTGCTTACTTCACATGTACTCTATAAAAGACTCTCTCATCGATTTTTTTTTGCTTGACTCACCCAAAAATTGGTAATAGTGGGCACCTCTGACCTATAGACATTAGAAGGGGAATTGATAAGGGTATTTTAAAGTATGATTCGTGTAATCTATATCCGATTAAATAATTACGCGAAAACTAGAAAGTAGGAATAAGGTCCTCAAAGTATTAGCTGGCAGTGATTGGGGTATGGATACAGAAACCTTTTTGGCTAAGTGATATGCAGTGGAAAAATATTCAAATTTTCAAAAAAAGAAACGTTAAGCAAACGGTAAACGGTTACGGAACAATGAAAAATTGAAGGCATCATCCTTAATAGAAAATTCACCGAAGCATGTTCGGAAAGATCTTCCAATATATGAACAGAATATACTTAATATTCTATATAAGATCCTTTTTATCGGGATACGTATATGGCAGCTTTGAAGGATATTAACAAAGACATCGCAAATTTCACTGTTTCAAGTCACCGTATGAATGTGGAAATTGCGGCAGCTCTATTGCTGACTTTGAATAGAAACTACGGCGGACTTTAAGCCAAGTTCTTGCACAATTAAGATCGGAACGGAGCATTTGCTTAATGCTTACTGATCTCCAATTGAACGTATGTCAGCTATATGGGCAAGGAGGACATAATACATACCACTTAGTCCAGGAAATCTAATCATATGGATGTGGCACAATTTCATGAACATGAATCATAACAGTACTTGTGTTTTTTACAACAAACAGATCCCGTGGTGTGGGTTTGTTGATAACAAGGGATTTGAAAGGGATTTTATGCGAAATATTCGTTATATGCGGGACATGTAACGTCAAATGAAGAATTAATTTTTATTTCCCCATTTGAAGATCCACAAAGCCTTTTGAGTTAGAGTGATTTTTGGACTGTATCAGAGGGTTAGATCGTTCAAATATTCTGAGCATAATTGCAGATTTACCAAACTTCTATACGAAATAAACATGGCGCGATTTATAACCAAATGGATATTTAATTTAAACCGCCAGTTTTCAGCATTGTTCGCTTCATTGAATCGTAGAGAAATTCTAAGGTAGATTGAATTATGATTGGGCAATCTTGGCCTTAGATCCTTACAAAGGGAGTTGGGATTGGTGTACATGAGAAATGTGTTCTGTCAATAATATTACTAAAGTGAGTTCTTGACACAATTCAGTAAGCGATCAATAGGGGAAAGGAAATTGTAGTGACATTAAGCGTAAAATTAAATAACGTAACGATGATGAAGGAACGAATGGGTTTAAAGATTAATATCTTAACGAGTAATACAATATTTCGAAATTTATTCATTAAAAGAAATTACGATCGGATCGAAGATGATACTACCGGAAAGCAGTTCAAAATCATCCCTTTTGTATTATCTCAACGTCATTCATGTATCGTTCATTTTACACCAGTCGAAAGGTCTCATTCTCTTTTTCAGCAAATTGTTAAAAATCGGGAGGCGCATCTTTATAATTAAGTGTAAGTTCTGAATGCAAATTCTCTAGATTTATTTCTATTTTTAGTTATTTCATAAAAATGGTTTCCAAATTTTCCTAATACATTTCAACTGAAACACCTTCAAATTGCTGATAATCAAATTCTCAATGATACGATTTCTATAAAATTCCTCAGTGGCAATGAGGTGGATAAACAAATCGGAAGTGTTTTCTTATTTTCTGAAAACCAATTTTTTTTAAATTCTTTAAAAAATCCAACATTTAAATCATGTCTCACAAAAAGACCTTAAAAATAATCCACTGACTTTAATACAAAATGAAAACAGAATTTCCGAAGAACTGAAAAGAAAAAACGCCTACAAATCCCAAAAACAAAACCTGCCATATTTGTCTACATATAGAAAAATGTTACTCCAAAGGACACTCACATATGTGAAACACATTAAAATACATACACTTACAAAATATTGTTACACACATGACTAAACTGAACTAAAAAAAAACTACCCTCTCTACCCCAATCGGAAAAAAGGGAACTGAGAAAAATAAAAAACTCTATAAAAAATCCACCATATCAGACATAACTTTGCTTACAAGTGAGTATAAGTATTTGTGTGTTTGTGTGTGTGTTTGTATATGTAGAGTACTTAGTTTATACATTCATTCACATTTATCCTTGTTAGTGTTACGTTATCCTTGTTTAGCTTATGCCATGTCTAGTTTTGGGAGACATGCAACATTTATACAAAGAAAAAAATGAGACCCAAAATATCAGAAAAAAATTGGAAAAAATCCATACAACTTATATGTTGTTGCCCTTTTTTTGGTGTTGTTGTTGTTTTGTTAGTATTTTTTGTCAACGTCGTCATTTTTGTCTATTGTCGAAAAAAAATATTGGATAAAAAAGAAGAAAAAGTGAAATAAAAGTAATGGGGTTGATAGATATTTTGTTCTGAAAATAAATTTTGTTGGTGTTGGAATAGTGAATAATACAGTGAGCAGCAAATGTTGTGGTACATTTTTTGTAAAATTATAATTATAAGCAAATATTATCAAGAATTTTTTTAAATTTATATAATTTTGATATATATAAAAAATTCAAAAAATTCTTAAAGTCAGTTCTCCTACATCTGACGATCTCACTTTGTGATTAATATTTGAAATTCTTAAAAATATGTCTTGATTGTTTAAAAGAAATTATGGAGTAATATTTTTAACAAATTCCATTCAAATGATAAGACTTGAATTTTCCGGCGTTAAAATTGGATGCTGATCATATTACACGATAAGCTACATCCTACAGCGATAATAATTGTGTAACTTTGGATCCACTGAATATTTATCAACGACATTTCACATGGAAATTCTCAAAGTGCTTTTTTAATTTAATTTTAGTTTAACCAGGTTGTATCTGCTATAAAAATCTTTAAAAAATCGTCAACATTTTATTCGCGATTTAATTGAAAAGAAAATAGAAACGTTAAAACCAAAGTAAATCGAGCATTTATTTAGCCCACTATTCAAATTGAGCCCACTATTTAAAGAAGTATAGAAAAAATATCTAATTTTTTACTTCTTTGAATAGTGGGCTCAATTTAGGTCCAAAAAGAAGATCATAAAAATATACTAAATCAATTCAATTACTCTCTCTCTTGCTTTGTTGAACCTCTTATATACATCTGTATCTGCACCACCATTTGTTGTCATCATACTTCCCTGATAGCAGAAGTTATCTTTTTCTTCTTGACATTGGACTTCTTGACATTCATCTCAAGCCCAACATCATACGCCAGCTCTTCTAAATATTCTAATTTTGCTGTCATATTTGATATCTCGTGTGAACATCATCTGCATAGAGACATAAAAATTCTATGTAATTCCTCTTTTCTTCCTCATTATATCTCCAATACCATGGAGAATATTTAAGGCGATAGGAGACATCCCTGTTTTATTTCGGAATTTGTTTGAAATATTTGACTGATATTGTCGAGTTCAGCATCCTCTTACATAACTCTGATAGTTCATATTATCTTCCGGGTTGTTTCTTTTATTCTCAATGTCTTCCATATGTCAGTTCTTCTTCTTTTGCCCACCACTGTTTTTCACCGAAAATTCTTTGTTAAATATTTCCAAAATATTTTCTCCACTCTTTCATACTTTTTTTCTATCATATTTTTTTGTTGTCATACTTTCTATATCCTCATATTTGGTTACACAATTTCCACTTGAATAAACCTCTAACAGCACTTGTCATATTTCCATCATATTCACATCTACATTTAACAACCCCATCCTGGGTCACAATTTCTAACGAATTATTTGTATTTCTTTTTTTTTTTTCATTCCATTTTTCCTTTTCTGTTTTCCCTTTTTGAAGTATCAGCCAAAAGAAAAATATGATTAGTCTATGTTTGTTAACTATTTTGCCGGTTTTCGTTCCAGGTTTTCTTCACAATTTTTATGCGTAAATTCTTTTCACAATCAACCCAAAATTCTCTTCTTTCCTTTTTTGTTTTATAGGAAATTTTTTTCTATATTTTATTCAGGTTTTTAGTATTTTTTTTTTGTAAATTTTTTTTCTACTTTTTGTCTTTTACCTCTTTAATAAAAATATTCTTTACAGATCGAAAGAGTGTATTAAAGTTGTTTTTAGGTTTTTTGTGCGTGTTGCGTGCGTTTTTACCATTAACATTTCTGTTGTTGTCGTTGTTGGACTGCGTTTAGTGCTGTTGTTGTGTTCTGGGGAAATGTCTAATAAAAATGATTTATGTCTAAAATATTCAGTATACACTCTATTAATAAATAAATATTTATCCAGTAATGTTGGTATTTCCTATACAAATACATATACATTTTTCTTTATATCTTTTTAAATTTGTTTTAAAGTTCATTAAAGTTGAATAAAAAAATTCTACAAAATTTAAAAACTTAAAAAAATTCCTAACAAGTGTTTAAGTTAGTCAAATTTGAATATTTTTTTAGCAGAAACTAGAATTTAAATTTAAATTAGCATTTTTTACAAAAACTTTCCATTGAATTCTCATAGAGTCTATTTAAAATTGATTTAGAAAAAGAATTTTTCGCGAAAAATCTACTCTAGACTCTAGAGAATTTTTCGCGAAAAATCTACTCTAGACTCTAGAGAATTTTTCGCGAAAAATCAACTCTAAACTCTAGAGAATTTTTCGCGAAAAAGCAACTCTAGACTATAGAGAATTTTTCGCGAAAAATCTACTCTAAACTCTAGAGAATTTTTCGCGAAAAATCTACTCTAGACTCTAGAGAATTTTTCGCGAAAAATCTACTCTAGACTCTAGAGAATTTTTCGCGAAAAATCTACTCTAGACTCTAGAGAATTTTTCGCGAAAAATCTACTCTAGACTCTAGAGAATTTTTCGCGAAAAATCTACTCTAGACTCTAGATAATTTTTCTGGAAAAATTTCTCTAGTCTAGAGATTTTTCGGAAAAATCTCTAGTCTAGAGTTTTTCGAAAAATTTCTCTAGATCTAGAGAAATTTTTCTGGAAAAATTTCCTCTAGTCTAGAGAGAATTTTTCTGGAAAAATTTCCTCTAGTCTAGAGAGAATTTTTCTGGAAAAATTTCCTCTAGTCTAGAGAGAATTTTTCTGGAAAAATTTCCTCTAGAGAATCTAGAGAGAGAATTTTTCTGGAAAAATTTCTCTAGTCTAGAGAAAAAAAATTTCCTCTAGTCTAGAGAGAATTTTTCTGGAGAAAATTTCTCTCTCTAGACTAGAGAGAATTTGTTTTTAGTCTAGAGATTTTTCTGAGTCTGTTTTTATCTAGTCTAGAGAGAATTCCTCTAGTCTAGATAGAGTTTGTTTTTATTTTTTATCATCTGATCATAAAAAATACTTTTTTATCATATTTAAAATATTTCAAAAACATGTTTTCTACCAGCAAAAAATTCTTAAAATTCCTTTAAGTCATTTTTCATTTATATGTAAAGTTGTTTACAGCTTTTTCTGCTTAAAATCTTTACTTTAGCTAAAAGTAAGTTTCATAAAATATCTGAAATATTTTCTTAATTTCATACCTTTTCTGCTAAATAGACTTTAAGATGAAACTAAAAAAAATTATTAAATTATTTATAATAAATAATAATGTTTATGAAAAAAAGCCAGACAGAAATAATAATCATTACAAATTTATTTATTTTATTTTTTATATTTATTTTTTATTATTGATTTAATAAAATGAAGATTTCATCATATGATAACCTTTTTTTACGTTTTTAATACGTATTTATGTAGAAATGGAAAAAAATATAAAAATGACTAAAGGGCATTAAATAAAGCTCAGTTTTAGGAAAAAAAACACTCAAAACTCAAGATTAAAAATTTTTATACATTTGAAATCCACAAAAAAAGAGATAAATTAGAAGACACACCCTCCTTTTTTTGCTGTTCATAGTTTTTGTTGTTTTTGTTATTATCAAATGGAATATAAATAAATAATTAATTATTTATTTTTGTTGCATTTGGAAACGTCAAAATAAATTTTGAGAAAAATTATTGAAAATATTATCATTATTTTGTTTTTGTTATTGTAATTTTAAATAAAATTTATTTTTGTATTTGTTGTAGTTGTGGTTTTTTAAATAATTTCATAATTAAATTTATGGAAAATAAAATCTATGGTGCACAGTGTTTCAAATGAAGAATGAAATGGAAATGAATATGTAACTTCCGAACGGCCAGTCCGGTTTCAATGAAATTTTACACAATGACAGGAGAAGTGTAAGTAAACTTAAGTTTTGAGTTTGGATCTTACGGGAGTCGGTCACAAGGTCCGAAAATTGGTCACCTCTGGTCATAAAAATATCTAAAACGATGCAAATTCTTTATATCGAAACCGATTTTAAAGATTTTTATTTAAACGAAGACCTACAAAAAGCCTTGTCGTATGGGTAGGCTGCCCTTTATAGTTAAAGAGATATTTAGCTTCAAAAATTAAGAATGTTACGTTTTGAACGATCTAAAATTTCTATTTAAACATTTTGTGCTCGCCGTCATCTGTTGGAAAGATATAACAACCAATGTGAAAAATCCCATTATTGGGAATTTTCGATTTTTTTTTGGAATTACGGGATTTTTTTTAAGAACAACAAAATAATGTTAATAGTTTTCAGTTACATATCACAATTACCATTTTTAGGCAAAAGTTCATTAAGGTAGCTTAATTAACAAAAGCTTTAATGACGATTAAAATGTAATAATTTGCAAAAAAAACACACTTTCATGGCAGTTTTCCGGGAAATGTGTGCAATGAATTTTATTGTCATCAACAGTGTTATATATTTTTAAAAGTAGACATAATTATCGATACATTGATACATAATTTGTCTACCTCTATATTTCCGTGTATTAAAAATAATGAAAATAAAAATTTACCTCCATTAAATTTTTCATTTGAAACACTGTGTGACGTTTTATTACTTTAGAAATCTCATTAATGTGATCTTTTTTTTGTGTTTATTATAATAAATCGGAAATAAAGTTGTTTTTGGGATATAAAATTTAAAACTAAAAGTATATTTATTTTCTGTTATTATCATTATTTTTATTATTATCACATTCTAAAACCGGTTTATTTTAAAGTTTTATTTTTTGTCTTTCGTTTAGATAATCGTTGTCTCCAAAATACTCGTCATTTTTATGTTGGGAAATGTTTACAAACATATTTTCATCTTAATTTAAGTCTTTAAGCACAAATAACATCAAATTAAATAATAGCGTTTTTAGGTCAAGGCGTTTTAAAGATACATTTTCTGAAAATAAAGTCGAATGGTCATTTGCATTTTCTAGGGTAGGGCTAGTGGCACTCATATCCGAAAGAGAAATTTTAATTTAAATTTATTGCATCTAATATTGATAACTATTTTTAGACTCATGCTGTGTCAGTGAAATCGCCTTCAATCAAAGTATTTGGAAAAAAACATTGTTTTTGTAGTTGAGTTGAAAATAATTAAGAAAAAAATAAGTGAGTAGTGTAAATTTTTCGTGAAAAATTCTCTAGAATCTAGAGTAAATTTTTCGTGAAAAATTCTCTAGAATCTAGAGTAAATTTTTCGTGAAAAATTCTCTAGAATCTAGAGTAAATTTTTCGTGAAAAATTCTCTAGAATCTAGAGTAAATTTTTCGTGAAAAATTCTCTAGAATCTAGAGTAAATTTTTCGTGAAAAATTCTCTAGAATCTAGAGTAAATTTTTCGTGAAAAATTCTCTAGAATCTAGAGTAGATTTTTCGTGAAAAATTCTCTAGAGTCTAGAGTAGATTTTTCGTGAAAAATTCTCTAGAGTCTAGAGTAGATTTTTCGTGAAAAAATTCTCTAGAGTCTAGAGTAGATTTTTCGTGAAAAATTCTCTAGAGTCTAGAGTAGATTTTTCGTGAAAAATTCTCTAGAGTCTAGAGTAGATTTTTCGTGAAAAATTCTCTAGAGTCTAGAGTAGATTTTTCGTGAAAAATTCTCTAGAGTCTAGAGTAGATTTTTCGTGAAAAATTCTCTAGAGTCTAGAGTAGATTTTTCGTGAAAAATTCTCTAGAGTCTAGAGTAGATTTTTCGTGAAAAATTCTCTAGAGTCTAGAGTAGATTTTTCGTGAAAAATTCTCTAGAGTCTAGAGTAGATTTTTCGTGAAAAATTCTCTAGAGTCTAGAGAAAAATTTACTCTAAACTTGAATAGACTTGCGGAAATCGCGGAAATATTTAAGGATATGCCATTTATGAAGTGATTAAATTTCATGATCAAAAAGTCTGACGTTTATTTTTATATTAAGACTTTAATACACATTTGAATTACTAATACACACCTTCCTTGTCTGTGCTACTCTTAAAGAAAAACTAAAAATAAATTATAACAAGAAAACCTTAAGTACCCTATAGGAATAATGGTGTTACAACTAATCTTAAATGTACCGTTTTGTTCAGAATCACTTCCGATTTTCCAATGTCCTTCATTCTGTCTATTGGAACATTCTCACGATCATATTAATAATACAAATTTAATCAAATTGGGCCAGATTCTCTATTATTGTCCTATACAGTTTGCTATTTAAAGGCATTAAAATCGGTTCAGTAATAAAGAAGTTATAAAGCGATATCTGAGACAACCTAAACAGAAACCAAAATCTTTTGCCAAATTTTTAAAACTAATCTGATAAGAAGAAAAAAGATATATATACATTTTTAAAGTGTATTAGAATGGATGTATAAGTTACAACATAGTAAAGGGTATTATAGATTCGACATGGTCAAATATACTCTTCCTACTTGTTTTGTTTTGATTTTTAATTTTTCTCAAAAGAAGTCATCATTTTGTCTGACTTTTTAAACAATTCAACAACATTAACTACAAGAAAAATGTTAAAGTTAGAAAAAGGGAACAAATTGTTTGACAGCTTTAAGATTTATGATGCTGGTTGGTGGCTCTTAAACAAAATCCAAGATTTCAATGTTTGAAAAGAAAAAACAGAATAAACAAAAAATTAGATTTCAAACCTAAAATTTGTATACTTAACTTTTTCAAAAAAAAGTAACAAACAACTTTAAAACCCTTAACTTTTTCAACACCTTTTTTTCAAACAACAAATAAAAACTATTGTTTCCACATTTCTTTAAAAATTACAAAAACAAGTAACAATGTTATATTCGGCAATGCCGAATATTTAATACCCTCCACCACATAAATACGTTATGTTTCGTATAAATATACTCACACATACACAGACGTAAACAATAAATAAAAAGTTCTCTTATATTTAACACGAAACACTTAATGAGTCATAAAATTAGTTATATTTTTAGCTTTAACTTTTTTATTAAACAGATTTTGATAATTTCTGGAATTAGAGCCACAATATGGATGCGAGTCATAATAATTGACAAACTTTTATTTTGGATTGAATCAAGAATATATAAACATTATGGGGTCTAAGATGACTTCTTCTTGACGTTACGCATGGCATGACAAGGTGTATATACCACTTGTAGTGATGAAGGGTATGGAAATTATATACTTTTTTTGTCTTTTTTTCAAAAAAAATCATTAACAAAACTTCTCATGTAGCTTTTCTTGGTATTTTGAATTTTTTGGAAAAAAAGAGTAAAATTAATATTTAAATAATAATTTGTTGTTTTTTGTTTAAATTCTAAAGAAAATTATTTATCAAATTAACAAGAATGCTAAATTCGACTAAGCCGAAACTTCAATACCCTTCACCATTTACTTTATACCAAAATTAGCACCAAAAATAATCTAATCAAATTTCGATGAAATATCCAAATATGGTCTGAATATTTAGAATTTAGATACATATATTGAAGATAGTTTATACAAATTGGCTCAAATTTTCTGGGGAGGTTTCTTAACTGGGAACTAAAGCAAAATATGCCCCGATATTCGTGAGATAAGTAACATGTATTCAAGATAGTTAGAATTTCAATAAAATGGTGTCAAGTTTAAAAGTTTAGGGCTAATTTCCTGAATCTAGATTAAAATGGCAGCTGTAACTAAATATGGACCGATATTAACCATGAAAGTTGTACATAACAAGACAGTTAGAAAAAAATAAATTGGTTTATATTCACATAAGTGTTTTATAAGTTCAAACCCATTTTCCGGAATGGGGCAAAATAATAACCGATATTGGTCAACTTAATAAAATATATTCAAGACAGTTAGAAAAATAATTGTGCAGAATTTCAATAGAATCGGTTTGGGGTAATAAAACACTTAAATAAAGTGTTTCATTACCTCAAACCCGTTTTACGGGAAGGGACGTTTTATGAGAGCTAAAACAACATATAGACCGATGTTGATGAAAATAACATATATACAAGACAGTTAGAAAAAAATATTGAGCAGAATTTCAATAGAATTGGTCTTAATTTAAGTGTTTTATAATCTCAAACATGTTTACCGGGAAGGGATGTTTTATGAGACCTATGGCAAAATATGGATAAATATTATCCACACACGGTTCAAAAAATTAATTGTACCAAATTTCAATAGAATTAATTCATATTTAAGAGTTTTGTAAGTTATAAACCATCTTCCGCGAGGGGATCTTATATGGTATCGAGGTCAAATAGTGACCCCAGCACAATTCAGTATCTTTGATTTACTTTTAGTATCAAAATTCATGGTAATTTCATGGTAAATTTCAGAAAATTATGTTCAAAAGTGCAACCCATATGACATCCAAATTTTGGGGTGTATCAATTATTGTTGGAAAAAATTAAAAAAGTTCTATTTCGAAATTTTGAGGTTGTTCAGATATCGGTCTATAACTTTTTCCCATGAACTGATATAGCTCTTTTTAAATAGGAAACTGCTTGGAACTATATTAAACAATATGGCCAAATTTCATTGATTTCGGTCAATTATTCTAGACGTGGGAATCTCTCCAACATACAGCAGGGCAGGCAGTTAGACAAAAGGACAGACAGACAGACAGACAGACAGACAGCCATATGGATATTCACACAGATTTAGATTTGATTCAAAAATATATATTTTTTATGTGATCTGAGATGATTTATTCTTGACATTACACGCGGAATGACAAAGTCAATATACCCCCCTCACATGTTGTGGTGGTTTAGGGTATAAAAAGCTTAAATTGTTTTTCTTGACAAACCTAAAAGTTTAGTTTAATTTAATAATGCTGCCACATCTTTTATCTACTAATTTTTCTATTAATTTATTATTTTGTCATTTCCTCCCGTATATTTTATTGTTGTTTTTGTTATTGTAAATTAATCGCTAATAAATCTTAATCAATTGATGCGGTTTTATGTGTAGGAGATCTAAAATAGTTTCTAAATTTCCATGAGACGAAATAAAGCGTAAATAACTAAACTCTATCAATAAATTGAATAATAATTTATTGTAATCATAATCATCTGTTTTCTCCCACATTATTCAATTAAATATAAAAATATATTGTGTAAACTTGATAAAAATATGTGTCAATATTATTAAATACAAAAGACATATAATTAAATAAATATTTAATAAATATAGCAAAAAAGTCTAAGATTTTCATATTTCAATATTTTTTATCGCATTCATATCTACAGCCCACAAACATGCATATATATACAAACATATATATTCAGATAAGTGTAGATTTTTTATGAGTCGCAAACTGAAAGGTTTGGTCAGGCCCTCTTATATCCCCCATTAACACAAGTTAAGTATAATCGATTTTTTGGAAGTAAATCTTTAACTCTTGATTGGCTGGACAGATTGATTGACATTTTACATAATTATACCAGAGAAGAGTGGTATTACCACAGTGGCCCACATTAGAAAACAATGGAACTCCATGGGCGGCGTTATAAAGCCAACAATTGGGCATTTCAACCACCTTAAAATAAACCGTTCCACTCAGAATCACTTTCTAAATAAATTTAACGATGTCCGTCCATGTATAAGTTGTCGCAATTTTTTAGATATCTTGATGAAATTTGTCATATATATTAGTATTTTACGTTAAAGACGAAGTCTATTGAAATTGGTCATATTCGGTTCATTACTTCAGGTACCTCAAATACAAATGTCCTCTCGGTTTTTTTATAAAAATCTTAAATATATAGCGATTTTAACGAAATTTAACAGAAATAAGTATTATGGTACTCTAAACCCATGTTCCAAATTATAGGAGGGCCGGTCCATTGCTTCTCATAGGTCTAATATATGCACCCTTCCAAATGGAAGGGCACCCTTCCATTTGGCTTCATAAGGGAAGTAACACTACTGGAACCAACAAGAATATATCTCAAGTGGCTTCTGATGTGATACTCAACTAACTACCATTAGAATGAGTATGTCTGGGACTTGAATTCCTATAGGGCACATTGCAGCGCTTTGAGAGTTGGGATACCGGAAACATATTGATAACAACTTAACGAATTACTATTAAGATTTGTAGTGTACACTTTTACTATACCCAGGAAGTGTTAATACTAGAACGGAAATCTTAGAAAGACATTAGAAGTTTTCTTGATTTATGGACTTCTTTCACTAATGGATCTAGGTGCATACATGGCTTACTGAAAAAGTTTCCTGTCCAAAAATGTTAGCCATTTCAAAGAGTTTGTTACCGAAAGTCAGGTAACAAGGTCGCATATAGGATTTTTCTTGAGAGAGATTATAAGAAAGCTTGACGTGGGGTAAACGGATCGACTGCGGGATGGCCAGAATACCGATGTTGATGAAAATAACACATATTCAAGACAGTTAGAAAAATAATTGTGCAGAATATCAATAGAATTGTTCTTAATTTAAGTGTTTTATAATCTCAAACCTGTTTAACGGGAAGGGATGTTTTATGAGACCTATGGCAAAATATGGATAAATATTATCCACACACGGGATGGCCAGAAGCTTTTTGCTATGGCTTAATCCTTAAGATACAGATTCTATCATTAGCGTGGACAGGACTGGTTTAAAATCAGTGATATTCCTTTAATTTCTGTCTTACATATGGTATCTCATCTCAACTCAATCTGCTATTTAAAAATGTATGAATATGTAATTCCGATTTTAAGGATATTATATCAGTTAATACAAAATACCTTCCTTTGAGCTTATTAACAAATCCAGAATGAAATATAATGAATCACAAAATTTGTTAACATGTGCGTAAACAAAATGGAACAGAAATATCAGAAGTCTTAGACCCCTGAACTGGAAATTCGTATAGGAGAGCGGACAAAGAAGGAATAAAGAAGCAATACATATATTGGACTGACCTGAATCCACATCATCGTTACTTAGGCAGCGGAGAAACAAAAATCTGATATACATTTTGAAATGACTTCAGCATAAAGAATTCTGACAACAAGTGAATTATGTAACCAAGTTTGCTACAGTATCAGTACCTACAAAATTTACAGGGAAACTGGTTTGAAAGCAAGAAAAATCCCACATCATATAATAAAGATCAGATGTTGAATACGATCAAATTCATCTGGAAGAAAAATTGCCTAAACTAATTGGGGTCAATACAACCTTAAATACATATAAGTCCAAATAGTTCTAAACAAAAGTCCAATATTAATTTCAAACCCATGAATATAAAGGGGATTTGAATACTCTGAAATACCACAAATGCGGATAAATTGCGGATAAATGATAATTCTTCGAATGATCATGACGTATATAAACGTACAATTATCAGGACAATGACACACATTTAAGGCATATTTTATTGATCTCAGACAATTTTGTCGATGTGAACGTGCCAACAGACAGACATTCAGAAACATATAGCCAAATAGACTTAGATTTTGATGTGATGCATGTATTATGGCATCTTAGATGATTACATTACACACACAATGACAATGAAAATATATCCTACGCCACCACAAGTGGTTAAGGAGGATACAAAAATTTAATTGTGTGGAAAAGTATGTACTGGTTGTCGAAAGACTAGAGTCAATATCTTTGTTTTGTTTTACTCGAAAATGTTGACACTTGCACAACGAACTCTGAAAAGTCAAAACCATTACAAAAATCGTTTCAATTCCTTCGGTCTCACTCCTTATAATAGGAAGTTTGTTGTCTAATACGACAATCTCTTTAGCTTTGCTTTTAATGAATACATTTGACCACCAAAAAAACAAACAAAAAAAAAACTTTCTAAAACAATTATTATCAAAAATTCATTATAATAAGAAAAAAAGGAAATAAACTTGTATTTGAATATTTGATGAGTGTTTATTTCTAACGATTCATTTTTTTTCTCTCAATTTTAAGTTTAATTTTGCGGAATGTGCAAATACTGCTACCGCACCCATTAACTTTGCTAAATAAATGTCAAACGGCAGTCAGCTCATAAAAATACCAACAATTGCAGCAAAAAAATGAAATGAAATGAAATGAAAAAAATAATCAAAAACAAATTCAAATATCAAAAACCAAAACAACAACAAAAACAATAAGAAGAAATAAGAAAAAAACATTAGGAATCATTAAACTAATGAAAATTAAACAGTTTATTTATTCTGTCACTTTTGGCATCATCATCATCATCATAAAAATGAACTCTTTTTCTTATTTGCAGTCACACAACAACAAGAACAACACCAACAAAAACAACAAAAAAATATAAATAAATAAAATTTTATTTTAAATAAATTAATATTGTTTTAAATTTACATTTAAGTAAATGTCATTCACTTGAAATGTACTAACACTAATACACACATTTATCTATATTCACAAGTGCAAGTGTATGTGTATGCGATTTTAAATGGGTGAGTCAGTAAATGAATTTAAAATTCAGTTTTTTTTCTGTTAGATGGATGATGTGTTTTTGTTTTTGGGGCCCCACCACTGTGATTTAGATGAGTGTTAGAAATTTCTAAAAAAAAAAAATAAAAAAAAAAACAACAATAATTTATTATAATTAAATAAAAATAATTTTCTAAATTAAAATATTTCAAACTTTTTTAGAAAATATTTTAATTTATATAATAAATTTAATTTGATTTTAATATAAAGTTGATTTAAGGAAAATCTGTAAGTACCCAATAGTTTTGATGACAAACCCCACCTGAACTAGAAGGTAATTAGAAGCTGAACTAGAAACTGAACTTTAGGGGTAGAGTAGTAGCTGAACTTGAACTGAACTAGAACTGAATCTAGAACTTCGAATTTCGAAATGAAGTGGAGTTGAATCTACAACTGCATTTAGAATTTTATTTAGAACTGAGTCTAGAACTGAGCTAATTAGACGCTGAAGTAGAAACTGATCTTAAAAAATAGAGTAGAAGCTGAACTTCAACTAAACTTGAACTGAATCTAGAACTTCGAATTTCTAAATGAACTGGTGCTGAATCTAGAAATGCATTTAGAACTGCATCTAGAACTGAATCCAGAGCTGAACTAGAACTGAAATGAAATAGAACTCAACTAGAGATGAACTAGAACTGAACTAAAACCGAACCTGAACTGAAATAGAACTGAACCAGAAATGAACTAGAATTGAACTAGAACTGAGCTAGAACTGGACCTGAACTAAAATAGAATTGAACTAGAACTGAAGTATAACTGAACAAGAACTGAACTAGAATTGAACTAGAACTGAGCTAGAACTGGACCTGAACTAAAATAGAATTGAACTAGAACTGAACTAGAACTGGACCTGAACTGAACTAGAATTGAACTAGAACTGAACTAGAACTGAACAATAACTGAACCAGAACTGAACTAGAACTGAGCTAGAACTTTACCTGAACTGAACTAGAATTGAACTAGAACTGAACTAGAACTGAACTAGAACTGAACTAGAATTGAACTAGAACTGAAGTATAACTGAACAAGAACTGAACTAGAATTGAACTAGAACTGAGCTAGAACTGAGCTAGAACTGGACCTGAACTAAAATAGAATTGAACTAGAACTGAAGTATAACTGAACAAGAACTGAACTAGAATTGAACTAGAACTGAACTAGAACTGAACTAGAACTGAACTAGAACTGAACTAGAACTGAACAATAACTGAACCAGAACTGAACTAGAACTGAACTAGAATTGAACTAGAACTGAAGTATAACTGAACAAGAACTGAACTAGAATTGAACTAGAACTGAGCAAGAACTGAACTAGAACTGAACAAGAACTGAACTAGAATTGAACTATAACCGAACTAGAACTGAACCAGAATTAAACTAGAACTGAACTAGAACTGAACAAGAACTGAACTAGAACTGAACTAGAACAGAACTAAAACTGAACTTGAACTGAACTAGAACTGAACTATGAGAAGAAAGACTCTGCATTAAAATTGAAGTCCTCTCACTTTTTAACTACTTAACTTCTATTCAGTCCCTTCCAACCACTGTTCGACAAATTCACAATTAATCAAAATTAGTCAAAATGACTAATAAAATTTAAAAAATCATAAATATAAAAAAATCTTTATACAACTACAATTATTTAACTAAATTTTAATTAAAAACAAATACAACTTGAAACGGAAAAAAAAGAAAAATAAAAGACCAAAAACAACCAACTCCTCTACTTTGATGACATTTTTAACAAATTATTTTTGCAATTTTTTGCTGGCTTTCATGCTTTTTATACCCTACACCACTGCAAGTGTTAAGGAAGGGTATTTTAAGTGTAACATTTTGTGTGTAACGCCGAGAAGAAATTATTTCAGATACCAAATAAATTTCTGAGCTGATTTCCTTATGTGAATCTAATCATCTTCAGATTTTAACACAGTCAATATCGATCATCAATACCAAATTATGAACTTGTGCATCATACATGATAACTCTTTAATTAGAGATTTGTTTCTTGTCTTGATTTCGGATGTGGTTGACGCATAACCATACTTTGGTGAAAGCATAATCTAATATACAATTTTCATGTCCTTGTGTACAGTGGAGTGTACTTATGTTTAAGTGTCCGCCTAATTTTTCATTCTTACTTGTTTATAGCTGTATTTCCAAAAAGGTTTTGATATTTTATCATAAATCTCTTTTATATCAGTTAAATGAATGAAAACAAAAAACACTGAAATAATAACAATAACAATAAAAAGTGAAAAAAAAACACAGAGAGTTTTCCCTAAAGGCTGATAAAACTGAAATAAATACGAAATGAAAAATGCCTCCTTTTTTGTGTTTTTATGGACCAGTCGTCGGTTGTGTTATATAGTGTGCGTGCGCTATTTTCGTTACATGTCACTTAACTGACAGCTGTCATAAGTTGAATATTGCATTTTATTTATAAAAATTTTTATACTTTTATTACAGACTTTTTTCTCCTTTTTTCATGTATTTAATGCCAAAAAAAGCAAAATATATATATAAAAGTTTTATGTATTAAATGGCCTTTGGCCATTATTTTTTTATATAAAAATATTATTTATAATTTTTATTATTTCTCTCATTTAATAAAAATCTGTAAAAGTGTTAGTGTGTTAAATGAAATTTTATTAAATAAACTGTAAAAGTATTTATAAATAAGGTGTGAGATCGAAAAATTCTTAACAACATATCATTTAGATCAAATTTGGAACCATTTTCGGAAATCCTTTCATTAACGTTTTTATAGTGCCTTTTGTCCATCTCCCTTCAAAATCTATTACACATTTGAACAGCTTTCTGCGCTCTTCAGTTCTCTTTTAACAGAAGTTTGGAGGATTTACATTATTGTTCTTGTACCACTCGGTGGCTTGTTTACCATAATAACAAGATGCCCAGTCAGGCGAAAAATAAGTCTACACACAATGATGTCTTATGAATGGAAGACGCCCTTTTTAAAAAAAATTCCTTGATGTAAATTTCGGTATTTATTAAGTCCGTTGTAGCAAGTGATTGGCTTCATTTTCCGTGACTGCTTGTCATACCAACAACTTTTTTGAAAATTTTGACTGCTTTTGTGTCCAAAACACTTCTGTTCTGCCAGAACATACGTTTCGTCATCCATTGTGCAGCAAGAATATTTTTTATACCCTCCAACACCACAAGCATTAGCTTAGTCATTCCATGGGTACTGCTAAGAAGAAATCATCTAAGACCCCATAACATATATATGTTCTTGCATCAAATCAAAATCTAAGTCGATTTAGCCGTTTGTCTGTTGTTGGCACTCTCACATTTACAATAATTGACAGAGCTCAATGAAATGTGGCCTGAGTATTTCTTACTGTCCAGAGGAGTTTCCTCTTTAGAACGGGTAAAATCGGTTAAGTAAATTAAAAGACCAATATCTGAGACAGTCTCTAATTTCAAGATAAGATCACATGTAGAATTTCCAATTATAAATGAACAAATTAGAATGAAATTCTTACTTGTTCCTGCCAGGAACATTATTTTAAACCTGCATTACCTTCATACTAAATAGTCCCAGCACTGAGCTAATCGGGCTGTTTTCCTAATGGTTGCGTTCAAAGGTCTTTTGCAAATGCTTTCTATTTTTGGCTTTAAAAGCAACGGACAAGTTCTCCCGGTACTATTTAATAACATTGGAAACAATTTGACGGCAACCTTTGAAAGCTTGGCCAACTTATTGTAGCACCAAGTTGGGTTTTAGTACGCACTTTCTTCTAATCATTCATTTGATAAAAAATAACTAAAAATACTTGGGTAAAAGAACTTTTATGAAAAACATGCATTAAGAATTTTTCAATCTCACTCCTTATATGTTTATATGAGTATGTATGTGTGTGTTTCAGTATAAATGAATTTGATTAAAATTTTATGATAAATTTTGTAAAAAAGAAAAAAAAAACAATGAAATAATACTGATTTTAAAACTGCAAGTACTGTTTCTTTTTCATACTGACAACTGCATATTTTTCAACAAAGAAATATTGTTAACATTTTTTGTTGTTTTGTTTTTGTTTTTGTTATACAAAAAGAGTCATAAGAAAATTTTAATTGTAAAATTTTAATGTTTTTTGTTTGTGTTTTATTTTAATTAAATAAAAGAAAAGGCTTGACTGTTTGTTGTCTGATTGAAAGCAAATCAGCTGGGGGCTCGATAATATTTTCAAGATTGATATCGCTTTTTTTTGGGAGCAACAAGCATAATTGCAAAAATAAGAAAATTTTAATTAAGTATTTTTTTTTTGTATAAAAAATAATTTAAATTTTAAAAATTACAATAAAACGTAAAACACAATTTTATGAAAAGAAAAAAATACACCAGGAAAAGTCTTGGAAAATTGTTCCGATACAAATGACATATGTATGACACATATGATACAAAGTCATACAGTTAATTAATAAAAAAATATATATCTGCGAGACCAATCATGTTTGTTATCATAATCGCACACGTCACCATATTGATTCACAGTTCAGCTCACACTTTTTAAAGCAGATCCTTTGTGATTTATAGCGAATTGTATTGATTGCTTTAACTACTTATTAAAATGTATCATGTTTATCCATCAGGACAACGGAATGTTTCATTTGAATTATAATTAAACCCTCAAAGAAACCTGGAAGCAGATTTCAGATAACGACACACAAGCAAGACTTATTTCTCTGACCTTAATATAATCATGATATTAGAATATGATTCGTTAAGTTATAAAAGAAATCAGTACTTGTTCAGTTCTTGTTCAATTCTAGTTCAGTTCTATTTCAATTCTAGTTTAGTTCTAATTCAGTATTTGTTCAGTGCTACTTCAGTTCTATTTCAGTTCTAGTTCAGTTCTATTTCAGTTCTAGTTCAGTACTTGTTCAGTTCTAGTTCAGTTCTATTTCAGTACTTGTTCAGCTCTATTTCAGTTCTAGTTCAGTTCTAGTTCAGTTCTAGTTCAGTTCTAGTTCAGTTCTAGTTCAGTTCTATTTCAGTTCTAGTTCAGTTCTTGTTCAGTTCTAGTTTAGTTCTAGTTCAGTTCTATTTCAGTTCTAGTTCAGTTCTATTTCAGTTCTAGTTCAGTACTTGCTCAGTTCTTGTTCAGTTCTATTTCAGTTCTATTTCAGTTCTAGTTCAGTACTTGTTCAGTTCTTGTTCAGTTCTAGTTCAGTTCTTGTTCAGTTCTATTTCAATTCTAGTTTAGTTCTAATTCAGTTCTAGTTCAGTACTTGCTCAGTTCTTGTTCAGTTCTATTTCAGTTCTATTTCAGTTCTAGTTCAGTACTTGTTCAGTTCTTGTTCAGTTCTAGTTCAGTTCTTGTTCAGTTCTATTTCAGTTCTATTTCAGTTCTAGTTCAGTACTTGTTCAGTTCTTGTTCAGTTCTAGTTCAGTTCTTGTTCAGTGCTACTTCAGTTCTAGTTCAGTTCTATTTCAGTTCTAGTTCAGTACTTGTTCAGTTCTAGTTCAGTTCTTGTTCAATTCTAGTTCAGTTCTATTTCAATTCTAGTTTAGTTCTAATTCTGTATTTGTTCAGTGCTACTTCAGTTCTATTTCAGTTCTAGTTCAGTTCTATTTCAGTTATAGTTCAGTACTTGTTCAGTTCTTGTTCAATTCTAATTCAGATCTAGTTCAGTTCTAGTTCAGTTCTTGTTCAATTCTAGTTCAGTTCTATTTCCGTTCTAGTTTAGTTCTTGTTCAGTTCTAATTCAGTATTAGTTCAGTTCTATTTCAATTCTAGTTCAGTTCTAGTTCAATTCTAGTTTAAATTTAGTTCAGTTCTGGTTCAGGTTCTCAGTTCTAGGTTTAGTTCTAGATAAAGTTCAAAATGCTAATTTTTATTCTCGATTAAATTTAAGATTCAGTTCAGTTTCGAACTTCAGATTCAGTTCTCAACTAAGTCCAAAATCCGGTCCTAAATTCAGTTTTGTTTTCAATACTGGATTCAGTTTAAGATAAATTTGTAGATTCAGCTCTAAATTCTGCTTTAGATGGAGTTAAAGCTCTAGACACATTTCTAGATTCAGTTTTAGTTTTGTTTCTACATTTAGTTCTAGATTCAGCTCTAAATTCAGTTCTAGATGATATTCTTGATATAGTGTTAGTTTCAATTCTAGATTCACTTTTGGTTTTAATGCTGGATTTAGTTTTAGTTCTACATTCAGTTATTATCCAGTTTCGTTTTCACTATTGAATATCATAAGAACTGCAAGAATAAGATTTTAGAAATTAGGAACATTTTAAGTCATATTTCAGATGTCGATCAAAATTTTATATCTTAAAATGCATGGCTGCAGGCTAAAACTACAGTGGGTTTAAAAAAATTGAACGGTTTGAAATTTTTGTTTAAATAATGTCTTTTTTTAGATTCAATGTAAAACTATTTAAATGTTTCTTAAATTTTAATATTATTTTTTATAAGTATTTTTATATTTTAATAAAAAATTTTAATTTATTTTACTACTTTTAGGGCAGACAAAGGTTAATAAAATTAATACTGACGCCACTTACGAATTAAACAAATGAAATAAAGTAAATATTTTGTAATGAAAAAAAAATATTAAAGAAAATAATTCGAAATGAGGGGAACTGAAATGACACAATTTATTATGTGAACATATGGTTAACTGGATGGATGAATGGGTGGACGCACGAATAAGTGAAATGTGACTGACTAAGTGAATGAGTAGATAAATGGTTGATTGGACAAACGCTTGTATGTGTGTTGGGTGTAAATTTATAAATTATTATAATGATTAAAAATATATATATAAAAATAAATGAATAAAAAATTTATTACTTAAAGATTGAGAAAAATGTAAAACTCATTAAATAAATATGAAAATTTAGTCAGTCACATCGAAATGAGAAATCAAGTTTTATAATTATTTTTTTTAATAAAAATAATATATTTATTATTTATATTTTCTATTTAAAAAAATATTTTTAATTTTTCTATTAAATGTAATTTCCTTTTAAACAGGTATTTTTAATAAATTCTTTAAAGAGCTTTAGATTATAAATTTGAAATTAAATTTTTATTTAATTTTTATACCCTCCACCATCACAAGTGGTAAAGGGGGTATATGCCCCTTGTGATTCCGTGTGTAACGCTCAGACCCCTTAGTGTATATATGTATTCTGGCATCAATTCAAAATCTAAATTGATTTAGCTTAGTCTGTTTATTTGCCTATATGTCTGTCTGTCTGTCTCTCTGTCTGTCTTTTTTTGTAAAATGGAGGTGGAAAATTTGTAAAGGCACCAGGATGGTTATGTCGGATTTTTACCGACTAAAACCACCTCCATCGTCAACACCATGCGTACCCCGCAGTACTGCCGTTAGGTATTACTTCGTGGGGCTGGTGAGCACCTACACTGCCCGCATATTCTGAGGAATTCTTCTATCCTCGACAACACGATCTCCCGTGTGATTATGTCTGCAGTGACATTCCACAGTTCCTCTCCAGACAACATTATGTCTATTGTATGCCCAGAGTTAATCGTTAATACAATTTTTCTCTGGTGTCTCAAGTCACCATTTTTCGATCCATTTCTTTATATCTAGATATAACCGATAGGTCCATCGTCTGTCTGTCTATCTATCCTACTGTCTGTTTACACGCATTTGTAGTAGAGGGTGTTGAAAATTCGGCATAGCCCAATATAGCACTATTACCTGTTATATCCTACACCACTGAAGATGGTTGAGGTATTATACATTTATGCTGCTGTTTGTAACATACAGAAGAAATTACATTACATCCTCCCATAAATAAACTCCATCCGACTGTCTGTCCGTCCATGTAAACGTCCATGAACACTCTACAGTTCGCAAGATTTGAGATATCGTAACAAAATTTATTTTGGCCGGTCCAATATTTTAAGTACCTCCCATACAAATGTCCTTCCGGATAAAGGTTTTGAGATCATAAAAGTCCTGAATATAAAGAAATTTTAACAAAATTTTATAGAAATAAATCTTTATTCAGGAGTCGATCAGGAGTCGATCCATTGCTTCTTATAAGTCCCATACAAACCCACTTTTAAATATCACTTACATGTACGTCTGTATTGAAATAATAACTGGTCAAATTAAGATAAATAAAAACAAAAAATTAATGAGCAAAATTACACGGGGGTCGGTCCATAATTTCTTGTAGCTCCCATTTAAAGAATAAGAATAATTCAGAAAATAAAATTATATTTCTTCGTAACAATCATTTATAAACAACATTGTGATGTAGGGTATTATATAGTCGGGCTTTACGATCTTAAACATTTTTACTTGGTAAATTAATTTATTTTATTTCATAAAATTGAAAATTTTATTTATTAATTTATTTTTTCTTTCGGTATGAATTTAATTATTTAACAAATTTATTTTTAAAATTTCCTTTCTCTTAATAAAATTATTATTTAAAATTTAGATTTATAAACTCAAAACATAAACTACAAAATTAAAAAAATTAAAAAAAAAATAATAAAAAACTTCATATTTTTATCGCTTTTGTTCCATTTTTTTACCAGAGAACCATCATTAATTATAATATGAAGTGTTTAAGTTTTTTTCTCTCTCTCGTTTTTGTTTTTTTCCTTTTCACTTATTATTCGTATTATTACAATTAATTAACAATCAGGCCAGCAAGTGCTTGATTATAAGTTCTTTTTGTTGTTTTAAATCCATTAAGACTATTTGTACAAACTTATTATAACAATCAGTTTTATGTATTTTTATAACAGTTTTGTATTAAATTTGAACACCCTACATTATGTCATTAGGTTTTATGGGAGTAGACCTCATCATTAGACAGTTGCATTAATAAAGATAAAGACACTTTTATAAGTAATGCGATGTCATCAGCTCTTTATATTCTACAACTAACGCACAGTGTTTCGCATTAAAAATTAAAGTCTTGACGAGTTATAGTTTTAAGCTTGAACTTTACGAACTTAAAGAGGGGCGTTCTATAGGGTTCCAGATTTGAACACTTCGGGTCATAAATTTAGTATTTGCTGCAAGATGGTCATAACTTTAAAAATTATTTTTTTAGGAGACAGAAACATATTTTTTAAAACTCATGAAAGAAAACTAATTAAACTAATTATTTTTTCAAACGCTTATAAAAAATTTGCAATATAAACTAAACAACTACCGATGCGCAATCGGAATAACTTATGTTTTCTAGTAATAAAAAATATATTTTATAATTTGTAAAAAATATTTTTGTTGCAATTTTGCCAGATAATAAAACACTTTATGTGCTATGCGGCACTGATGTTAAGTCATTACATGCGAAATTTGAGTTATAACGATCTTGCAGCAAATGAGCGGTATCTTAATAAGATTTTTACATTTTATTCAATTTTCATATCCAACTAAAATTTTTGATTAACAATCTTTCTTAATGAAATTTATTATTTGAAACTTTTTAATATCTTCCAGTCTGTCTGAAGGACCATGCAAATAGTTCAGCAGTGGAATTCCCACTCACACAAAGCAAATAATAATTAATGAATTTTTAAAACATTTTTATTAAAATAATTCACATCGTTTTTGTAACGGTTATCTAGTTAAAATAATTCTCTAGAGCCCCGATAAGCGTTGTCTCGATTTGCATCGCCTTTTAAGGACTGAAAAAAAGTTGAGTTGCGTGGTTGCCAATTCAAGTCAGAAGTCAAAATCAAGTGAAAGTAAAAAAGGAATAAGTTTGAAATTTAAATTGCGTGTAACAAACAGAGACAGGGTTAAAATAAATCAATTAGCTGAAATTGTTCTTTCTTTCAATTTGGATATATGATCAAACTAGGCGAAGAATGCAATTCCGTCCTTAAGATAATAGTAGGAACTGAAAATTTTTTGTCTTATTTTCAATATTTTCTCCAATAAATTAAATTTCAGTGCATTTATACAGAAAAAAATGATTCGATTTGCTTCGCGTACTTCGAAACAGAATCTGTATACCTCTAATTTTTGTTCTCAAAGTCCCTAGATCTTCATTACAATTAGGGATTGGTTAACGTCTATTATTTGTAAACGTACCTTTTCTATTAAAATGTGACAGATACTATATCTTATACATTTGTATTTAATCTCCGATTTTGATCTGATAACTAGTTATTTAAGGGATAAAATAATAACCAGTTATCAGATCAGAAAAGTTCATCTAAGAACTTGAAAAAACTACATTTTTCGAATTCTCGCTGTTCCTCATCGATTCTGGAAAAATTCATCAATATAATTTGAAGATCTGTGAAGCCAAATGCGGTCCCGAGATCTGATATTTCTTCACATTTTTTTTTGCTTAGTAAACAATTACTTTAAGCTTAAAACTGTATCCCGGAAAAGGAATTCGAATATGGACTTATGTTCGTCATATTAATTACACACATTAAAGACAGTTAGAAAAAAATGTTTTGGACTAAAATTAAATATAGAGTTCCATATTTATGAGTTCTAAAGGGACCTTATATGAGAGCAAGCTCAAAAAATGCACACAGCATAATCCATTTTTTAAGGTTTAAAGTTTATACCGAAATAAACTTGAAAAATTTCATGATTTTCAGAATATAACTTCTTTCCTACTTATTCGATTTCGTTGAGGAGTGTGTACAGCTGTATATAATGAGTGTGTACAGCTGCATATAATGATTAGAATTTTTAGTTTGTCTCAGATGTCGGTCTAAATATTTTTATTAGATCAATATAGCTTTCTTGCTTTAGGACCGACATATAATTAAACTGACCAATGATTTCATCGAATACTCAAAGAAAATTTCATTGCGAAGGTTTGTCTTTGTTATTCTTAAAGATATATACAACTATATATCAATTATACTGAATGCGATGATATAAGGCAGAGTTGCATTATTAAGATCGCTTAAAATATAATTTTATTTATATGTTAATATTCAGCATACTTAAAAAAAGTCTTTAATCTATCGCTTTGGACCAATTTAGATTTTTATTTATATATTTTTTTCTATAACTTTTTCCCCTTTTTGCTTATAATTTTATTTTAAGCCTGAATTATGCACTTTATAGTTAAAAATATGTTTGTGTGTGAATATTTGTATATTTAGATTAAAACTACTTTATTGCGTTAATAATTCTTTTTTCTCTCTTTTTTGTTCCCTCAATGTTGTTGTTTTTCAATTATCATAAAAACAATTATAATTTAAATGCTGTTTATTTTTACAGCAAATGGAGTTCATTTGCTTACTGATATAAATTCATTTATTTATATTAATTTTTATTATTCTTTAGACTTGTTTTTTTTCGGAATTTAGTACAGAAACTCAATGGAACCAACTAAGGGTTAATTGGGAGTGTGTTTTTTTTTCTAAATGAAGGGAGAAACAAATTTAAACAAGTAAAAATACTAAATTCGTCTATGCCAAATCTTTAATACGCTTCACCAAAAATTCAATTGAAGTAAATACGTTACTTTTCGTACATATACACTCACACATACACTCACAGACGTATAGAATATATAAAAATTTTTCTTATATATAATACTGGAAGATATCGGCAATATCTTTACATATACTATTTTGATTGACTGATTGACTTCTCAGGATGACTGTAAATACACAGGTCAAATTTCATTGAGCTCTGTCAATTATTGTGGATGTGAGAGTGCCAAGAACAGACAGAGCTATATCGACTAAGATTTTGCTTTGTTGCAAGAAAAGGGCCTGAGATGATTCCTTCTTAGCGTAACACATGGAATGACAAAGTTAATTTACCCTCTTCATCACTTGTGGTGGTGGAAGGTATAAAAAACAGTTAAGTAAGTACCCACACAAGATATCATTAATCAAAATATTCTTTTAGTAGAACTGAATGCCCAGAGATGTGATTTCTGACGTCTAACATTTTAATGAGCGCGGCTCAATGGTCCTAAAACGCTTTTTTGGAAATTATTTTGCTAATTTTGAACAACTGAATATTTGCCAATCAAATTATCTTTTTTTTCCCAATCGAGTCATGTATTCTGGGCATTTTTTTAATTTAAATAATCGAGGTTATCAAATTTTGAGGTCCACTTCTCATCCCTCAAACCCATTAAAAACTAGAATATACTCGATCAATTTAGAAATACCTCAAGAAAGACCATGTGAAATTTTATTACAATAATATTTATTGTTCCCAAGTAGCAGAATTATTTCCAACAAAATAACATTTCGGGACCACTGTGCCTTTAAAAAATATAACTTACGAACAGCTATTCGGATTTTACTGAAGTTTCACACGGTGATAGTAGAATTGTGGACAAGTTAATATATTAAGCTTGGACTTTTTTCAACTCAACTGAGGCCGGTCCATAGGGTTCAAAGGTTTAATGCCTCGGGTTATAAAATATCAAAAACGATATAGATTCCTAATATGAGAACCACACCAGTTAATTCTTGTAGTGAAGACCTTAGTCGGAAACCTATTCGGTCTCTTATAGCTTAAGTGATATTAAGCACCTCTGCTTCCACTGCAAATTTCATTGAATTCGGACTCACTGTTCAAAAGTTAGAGAGTAATTTTCATGTAATTTTCCCTACAAAACATTCAGAGTTTCTTGACACCTAAAAATATCTAAGATCCAACTCCATTGGATATATTTTAGGGTCTATATTCAAATTCAAATATAATGTTTTGTTATAATTAAGAAAAAAGTATATATTTTTATAGATTTAATCACCAGTGATAAAATGTTGATACTTTTTCGGAAACCCTTCCATTAACGTTTTGTACAAATTGTACAAATACCACTTTATTGTTCTTGTCCATTAGAAGGCTTGTTTAGCTTAGTGGCAGGATACCAAGTCAAGCCAAAAATAAGTGGACACATTATGAACTGTTATGAATAGAATTCTTTATAACGAATGATTGGCTTCTTTTGGGACAACTACATAATGTTTGCTATACCAAGAACCTTTTTTTGGGAAATTTTGACTGATTTTGAGTCCTAAACTTTTATTCAACATTCGAGCTAACCGAGCAAACGTTTCAAAACGTATGTTTTAGGAAAATTGTTCGCAACTTCTTGATCAAATTTTTTTTGGAAAACTTGACTTCAATTTCTGTACTCTAATTTTGGCCTCTAAAATTTCCTATGAGGAACTTTTTGAGCCCTGTTTGTTTTTTCACCTGCTTTAGCTTTACTTTTTCGTACCAAATGGTCCGAGCTAACCGGACTGATTTTCTACCAGATGTATAGGAAGCTCTTTAGAAAAAACTTTCTATTTTTGTGGCTTTACAAACATCTTGAGAATCATTCCTTTTAACTGAACCAATGGACAAGCCATTTTTCCTGTCTTCAAGTTGTATCTCAAAACATTTTAAAGGAATGTAGTTCTAGACATATTGAACCTTTAACGGGCGGTGCTTAGAATGTTTTGAACAACTTGTGATTATAAGTTATAATTTGAACTGATTAATGTATGGAACTTAAATTGTGTTGCCACGATTTGTAGGACTTTAGTTGAAACTGATTCGATTACTGCCAGTAGATCAGGGATCGGTAGTCGTATATTTTTTCTGATTAATTCCATAACTCTTTATGTTTGATTGGAAATATTTCACGTTCTTTAAATTACTTCAGATAATGAATTATCGTTTCATTCTATATTTTTCGATTTATATAGAAGGATGATATAAAGGAATGAGTCATCCAGATCAAATATAATGAGAACTGATGAGGATCTATGGGGCGCACAGTACCAAGAGATGGTTTCAAAATTTACAAAAAAAATGTTCCTGCCTTAAAAATAATTCTCATCTTAATTTTCCTGCAAAATTATAAAAGACTTCTTTGGGAGATAAAATAGCAAACTCCACCTTAAAAATCTTAAATTCCCACATTTAAATAAGTTTTGTGTACATTTTCATTTGTATGAATTTTTTTCTTCAGTTTTATTATTTTTTTAAATTTATTTATTTTTTTTATAAAAATATTTTTCAGTTTCTTTTTATTTCTTTTGGAGTTGTAGTTTTTTAGTTTTTTATAAATTTCGCTTATCTGCTTTTATTAGCATCCAAACCCATTAATGGCAGCAACGACAGCAGCCGTATTTGTAATTCGCCTGATATCTCAATACCACGCGAATTATAATTATGAATTTAATTTATAACAAACAATATGAAATATTAAAACATAAAAATTTACAAAAAAAAAAAAACACTAAAAATAAAATATTTAAAAATATTGAAAAAAAAAAATAATAATGATAATTAAAAAAAAAATTCAAAAGAGTTATTTATTTTCAATATTAGAAAATGTTTGGAGATATTGAAATTTTAACATGTAAGAATGCTATATTCGGTTATGCCGAATCTTCAATACCCTACACCACAAATTTATGTGAAATAAATACGTTATATTACGTACAAACACACTTGCACATACACTTACAAACGTGTACATTATATACACATTCTTCTTATATACAACACAGGAACACTTAATAAGTAATGAAATTAGTTACATTTTCGGCTATAACCTTTTTCCCTCTGAACCGATTTTGATGAAATACATATAGTTTAATAATATGGTAAAATTTCATTCAAAATTGTCGTTTATAAATTGGCAATTTTACGAAAAAAATTTTCTTGAACATAAAAGTTGCTTCAGATATCGATCTATATCTTTTTAATATACTAAACCGATTTTGCCAGATTTAAATAGAAAAAAAATTCTGGCAACTACTCAGGTCAAATTTCATTGAGCTCTGTCAATTATTGTGGATGTGATTGACATAACAACAACAACAGACATAAAGTCACAGCTAAATCGACTCAGATTTTGATATGATACAAGAATATATTAATACAATATGTATTTCTCTTTTCCGTTGCAAAATCAAAACTTCTTTACTGCACGAAATTTGAAACTTTCAACTGCAACACTCTTCACACCTGGACAAAAGAGCAGAATATGAATTTAGGCATCACAGTCAATGGGGTGCAAATTCCGACACCCTAAAATTTTGGAAGTTACATTTAATATCCTCTTCACTTCTTCAGCACATGCTACTACAATCACGCACAAGATGCGAAGTAGAAATAAGGTCCTCAAAGCATTAACCGGTACTGTACTTGGGGTATGGAAAAAGAAACCTTCTTGGCTTTATATATAACAAATTTGCCGGCCAGTGGCGAATTATGCTGCTCCTTTGTGGACACCATCGCTAAGCGATACGCAGTGGAAAAATGTCTAAAGCTTTCAAAATGCAGTCTTAAGAACCATAACGGTCTGTATTAAAATCTCATTAATTCACCATCTGCATGAGGAAATAAATATCCTTTCAACAAAGGATGAATAAATGAAATGCCAAGTAAGCAGTTCCTTCTAGGACACAATTGGAGTTACCGCCGTGGTATGTAAAAAAGCATATTTGTATATACGAACATAACATATGTGCAAGATCCTTTGGATATTCAAATTCAAATTCCGCGGTTTTAAATTACTGTATGAATGTCATGCTTGGAGGCCGCCCACTGCAGACATTGAACAGATTTTTGTTGCGATCAACAAGAGTAGTTCTAGCACAACTAGAACTACTAGCGATTAAAAGCTCACGATCACAGTATGAAGTCTGATGAAATTTAGCATTTACAATTTGGTTGTAAAATACCAGCAAAAGATTTCGACATTAATTATAACTGAAAATATAAAGTGTCTTCTTCTTTAGGACCTTTCAAATTCTTTTTCAAATGGATAAATAATTAGTGGATTAATGACTTTAACTAGATCAGTTCAAAATTTCCATTCTTTTTTATTAAAAACTTTATTTTTATTAAAAAGTTTCAATAATTTAATCTAAAACAAGTAAGAATCCCGACTATGTAATACCCTACGACACAATGTTGGTAATAAATGGAAGCTACGAAAATTAATAAACAACCCTCGCACAATTTGATATTCTGTTATATTCTTAAGTGTGCAGTTGGTTATTGTGAAACTAACATTTTTGTGAAATTAAGCTTTTTAAAATAAATCGTTCTTGGGGGTTATAAAGGAACTGGAGGAAATTTTGGACTGCCCATCGTATAATTTAGCTCATCGATTTTTGTTTATATTATCATCGTATTTATGAAATTTATACCCTTTAAAGTGATATTTGGAAGGTGGCTTGTATGGGACCTATGAAAAGCAATAGACCAACCGTTGCATAATTGCATCCTTCTAGAATATTATAAGATGAATTTTCATCTGATTTCGTTAAAATCGCTTTTTATTTTATGACTTCAATGAGCTTTAAACCTCTTTCCGGTAAGGCATTTGTATGATAGTTACCCGGAATGTTGCACCGAACATGACCAATTTCAATAGGTTTCGTTCTTGGGTCAAAATATTGATATGTACCAAATTTCATCAGGATATCTCAAAAAGTTTGACCTTTATAGTGTTCTCAACGTAAACATGCAAAACCGAACGGACGAACAGACTGAAAAAGTGATTCTGAGTCGAACGGTATATTACAAATAAACGCATAATACCCCAAACACCCACCATAGTGCAGGGTATAAAATCAGTATTTTCAATTAAAAATTCGACATCTGGAATAATATTTCTATTTTAATTCATTACAAATTTCAGTGTATAATGCGTTTTACCGCCCATATAAAGTGGGTGGAGCCCCTCCCCATGGTCCTATCCGTCCTTAAAACATGGTCCTATCCGCCATTAAAAGAGATCCTTGGAAAGTAATTGGAACCAATACAGTTCTTTAGATATTCGGTAATTAAAATTTGCTTTGTATGGGAGTACATTTTCCCTTGATCCTACCCGTTCTATATTTTGATCTGTTAAACAAATGAAAATGTGAGAATGTGATTGGGGTCGTATTCGAGAACTATTGCTGTTATAGTTCTTTAGATATTCGCTTGTCAACATTTTTTTGAATGGGGGACACTTCTCCCCATTATCCTATCTGCCCTTTTTTGTATCTAGTAAGACAGTTTCTTGAAAAATTTATTGGCACCAAATTTGTGGTTCTTTAGATATTCTATTATTAATGCTTTCTTTGTATGGAGGCTATCTCGTCCCTCTGATCCTATGCGTCTTTCATTTTGTCTAATAAAACAGTTCATATCGTCGATCCTAAAAGTAAAAGATTCTTCGGATACCTTCTTCCGTAAAGATCAAAATTAGATTTTTAACCTTTTTTGCTTAAAATCAACTCCATTCCTTACGTCCTTTCGCCTAATATAAGCCCAAATGCACTGACATGACATAAAAATGACTTGTCCACTGTTAACCTCACAAATGCGTTTCATTCATACGGTATTTAATGTGAAAGTAATGGAAATAAAATTGGTCATACAACGTTTTGCGATATCTCCGGTAGGGTTTTCATATTAAAAAACAAATTTGTATACAAGTGAATATCTGTGTGTGTGTAATAAATACACATGTGTTTGTTTATATATGTATAAATGTTTGTATGTGTGTTTGTATTATAATAAATATGTAGATGTGTAATACTAATTGTAGTTTGATTTTTATCGCAAATTAAGTGAATTTTTCGTAAATGTTTATGCTTAATTTGAATGTACAATTGTAGAGACAAGCAAATACGATATTTAAGCATTAATATTAGGGAGGTAACTCAAAGTCGTTTGAGAGATATTTTTTATATTTAATTAAAAAAAAGAAAAATGTCGAGTGAAAGCTAAAATTATAGCAACCGATCTCTGAGAAGTTTCTGTTTGTCAAGAAGTGAATTCCTTAACAACAATATTGATCCTCCCTAATAACACATATGTCCAATATGTTTATTTTCATTTTCATTTGCTTTTATTCATATTTTTTGTACATTTTTTTGTTTATGGGTTTGGTCAGCCATACAATCGACTTATACTAGTCATACAAAGAGTCAGTCATATAATACAACTGTCATGACAGTCATCATCATCATCATCGTCATTGCTAAATGTCATCATTTATCTATCGTCAAATATTTTGATGTTAATGTTATTTTTATTACATTTCTACATATTTATTCTATTTATTTCTTTATTTACTTATTTATTCTCTCATTTATTCATTATTTTTTTTAATTTGTTGTAAAATTTTAACAATTTGTTGTTGTTATTTCAAATCGCGGGAAAAAGACTATAATATTTGAATTGATTTAAATAATAATTTAAACTTGTAACACTTATTTTAAGCTTCTGTTCGATCGGAAAATACATTACCACCAAAAATATTTTGAAAAATCATTTTATATCCTTCACCACCAGTGCTGATCAGGACATACAACTTTGTCATTCGGCGTGAAACTTAAATTAACAATTAGAGATAACTTAGTGATATATTATACGGTTAGTGTTGAGTGTTCTCGAGTATAGATTTCGACTTGAATACCTCTGAAAGGATTCTCTAATCTATAGTTTATTCCAATTTATAAGCGATTTCTTTTTTGGCGAATTTTGTAAAAAATCAAAATTCATTGAAATTTTTCTAAAGAAGAAAAATTTATTGAAATTTTTCTAAAGAAAAAAAATTCATTGAAATTTTTCTATAGAAGAAAAATTCATTGAAATTTTTCTAAAGAAGAAAAATTCATTGAAATTTTTCTAAAGAAGAAAAATTCATTGAAATTTTTCTAAAGAAGAAAAATTCATTGAAATTTTTCTAAAGAAGAAAAATTCATTGAAATTTTTCTAAAGAAGAAAAATTCCTTGAAATTTTTCTAAAGAAGAAAAATTCCTTGAAATTTTTCTAAAGAAGAAAAATTCCTTGAAATTTTTCTAAAGAAGAAAAATTCATTGAAATTTTTCTAAAGAAGAAAAATTCATTGAAATTTTTCTAAAGAAGAAAAATTCATTGAAATTTTTCTAAAGAAGAAAAATTCATTGAAATTTTTCTAAAGAAGAAAAATTCATTGAAATTTTTCTAAAGAAGAAAAATTCATTGAAATTTTTCTAAAGATGAAAAATTCATTGAAATTTTCTAAAGATGAAAAATTCATTGAAATTTTTCTAAAGAAGAAAATTCATTGAAATTTTCTAAAGAAGAAAAATTCATTGAAATTTTTCTAAAGAAGAAAAATTCATTGAAATTTTTCTAAAGATGAAAAATTCATTGAAATTTTTCTAAAGAAGAAAAATTCATTGAAATTTTTCTAAAGAAGAAAAATTCATTGAAATTTTTCTAAAGAAGAAAAATTCAATGAAATTTTTTCAAATGAAATTTTTTTTCTAAAGAAAAAAAATTCAATGAAATTTTTCTAAAAAAGAAAAATTCAATGAAATTTTTCTAAAGAAGAAAAATTCAATGAAATTTTTCTAAAGAAGAAAAATTCAATGAAATTTTTCGAAAGAAGAAAAATTCAATGAAATTTTTCGAAAGAAGAAAAAATTCAATGAAATTTTTCGAAAGAAGAAAAATTCAATGAAATTTTTCTAAAGAAGAAAAATTCAATGAAATTTTTCTAAAGAAGAAAAATTCAATGAAATTTTTCTAAAGAAGAAAAATCAATGAAATTTTTCTAAAGAAGAAAAATTCAATGAAATTTTTCTAAAGAAGAAAAATTCAATGAAATGTTTCTAAAGAAGAAAAATTCAATGAAATTTTTCTAAAGGAGAAAAATTCAATGAAATTTTTCTAAAGGAAAAAATTCAATGAAATATTTCTAAAGAAGAAAATTCAATGAAATTTTTCTAAAGAAGAAAAATTCAATGAAATTTTTCTAAAGAAGAAAAATTCAATGAAATTTTTCTCAAGAAGAAAAATTCAATGAAATTTTTCTAAAGAAGAAAAATTCAATGAAATTTTTCTAAAGAAGAAAAATTCATTGAAATTCATCTAATGAAGAAAAATTCATTGAAATTCATCTAATGAAGAAAAATTCATTGAAATTTTTCTAAAGAAGAAAATTCAATGAAATTTTTCTAAAGAAGAAAAATTCAATGAAATTTTTCTAAGAAGAAAAATTCATTGAAATTCATCTAATGAAGAAAAATTCATTGAAATTCATCTAATGAAGAAAAATTCATTGAAATTTTTCTAAAGAAGAAAAATTCAATGAAATTTTTCTAAAGAAGAAAAATTCAATGAAATTTTTCTAAAGAAGAAAAATTCATTGAAATTCATCTAATGAAGAAAAATTCATTGAAATTCATCTAATGAAGAAAAATTCATTGAAATTTTTCTAAAGAAGAAAAATTCAATGAAATTTTTCTAAAGAAGAAAAATTCAATGAAATTTTCTAAAGAAGAAAAATTCATTGAAATTTTTCTAAAGAAGAAAAATTCATTGAAATTTTTCTAAAGAAGAAAATTCATTGAAATTTTTCTAAAGAAGAAAAATTCATTGAAATTTTTCTAAAGAAGAAAAATTCATTGAAATTTTTCTAAAGAAGAAAATTCATTGAAATTTTTCTAAAGAAGAAAAATTCATTGAAATTTTTCTAAAGAAGAAAAATTCATTGAAATTTTTCTAAAGAAGAAAAATTCATTGAAATTTTTCTAAAGAAGAAAAATTCATTGAAATTTTTCTAAAGAAGAAAAATTCATTGAAATTTTTCTAAAGAAGAAAAATTCATTGAAATTTTTCTAAAGAAGAAAAATTCATTGAAATTTTTCTAAAGAGAAAAATTCATTGAAATTTTTCTAAAGAAGAAAAATTCCTTGAAATTTTTCTAAAGAAGAAAAATTCCTTGAAATTTTTCTAAAGAAGAAAAATTCATTGAAATTTTCTAAAGAAGAAAAATTCATTGAAATTTTTCTAAAGAAGAAAAATTCATTGAAATTTTTCTAAAGAAGAAAAATTCATTGAAATTTTTCTAAAGAAGAAAAATTCATTGAAATTTTTCTAAAGAAGAAAAATTCATTGAAATTTTTCTAAAGATGAAAAATTCATTGAAATTTTTCTAAAGATGAAAAATTCATTGAAATTTTCTAAAGAAGAAAAATTCATTGAAATTTTTCTAAAGAAGAAAAATTCATTGAAATTTTTCTAAAGAAGAAAAATTCATTGAAATTTTTCTAAAGATGAAAAATTCATTGAAATTTTTCTAAAGAAGAAAAATTCATTGAAATTTTTCTAAAGAAGAAAAATTCATTGAAATTTTTCTAAAGAAGAAAAATTCAATGAAATTTTTTCAAATGAAATTTTTTTTCTAAAGAAAAAAAATTCAATGAAATTTTTCTAAAAAAGAAAAATTCAATGAAATTTTTCTAAAGAAGAAAAATTCAATGAAATTTTTCTAAAGAAGAAAAATTCAATGAAAATTTTCGAAAGAAGAAAAATTCAATGAAATTTTTCGAAAGAAGAAAAATTCAATGAAATTTTTCGAAAGAAGAAAATTCAATGAAATTTTTCTAAAGAAGAAAAATTCAATGAAATTTTTCTAAAGAAGAAAAATTCAATGAAATTTTTCTAAAGAAGAAAAATTCAATGAAATTTTTCTAAAGAAGAAAAATTCAATGAAATTTTTCTAAAGAAGAAAAATTCAATGAAATGTTTCTAAAGAAGAAAAATTCAATGAAATTTTTCTAAAGGAGAAAAATTCAATGAAATTTTTCTAAAGGAAAAAAATTCAATGAAATATTTCTAAAGAAGAAAAATTCAATGAAATTTTTCTAAAGAAGAAAAATTCAATGAAATTTTTCTAAAGAAGAAAAATTCAATGAAATTTTTCTCAAGAAGAAAAATTCAATGAAATTTTTCTAAAGAAGAAAAATTCAATGAAATTTTTCTAAAGAAGAAAAATTCATTGAAATTCATCTAATGAAGAAAAATTCATTGAAATTCATCTAATGAAGAAAAATTCATTGAAATTTTTCTAAAGAAGAAAAATTCAATGAAATTTTTCTAAAGAAGAAAAATTCAATGAAATTTTTCTAAAGAAGAAAAATTCATTGAAATTCATCTAATGAAGAAAAATTCATTGAAATTCATCTAATGAAGAAAAATTCATTGAAATTTTTCTAAAGAAGAAAAATTCAATGAAATTTTTCTAAAGAAGAAAAATTCAATGAAATTTTTCTAAAGAAGAAAAATTCATTGAAATTCATCTAATGAAGAAAAATTCATTGAAATTCATCTAATGAAGAAAAATTCATTGAAATTTTTCTAAAGAAGAAAAATTCAATGAAATTTTCTAAAGAAGAAAAATTCAATGAAATTTTTTCTAAAGAAGAAAAATTCATTGAAATTTTTCTAAAGAAGAAAAATTCATTGAAATTTTTCTAAAGAAGAAAAATTCATTGAAATTTTTCTAAAGAAGAAAAATTCATTGAAATTTTTCTAAAGAAGAAAAATTCATTGAAATTTTTCTAAAGAAGAAAAATTCATTGAAATTTTTCTAAAGAAGAAAAATTCATTGAAATTTTTCTAAAGAAGAAAAATTCATTGAAATTTTCTAAAGAAGAAAAATTCATTGAAATTTTTCTAAAGAAGAAAAATTCATTGAAATTTTCTAAGAAGAAAAATTCATTGAAATTTTTCTAAAGAAGAAAAATTCATTGAAATTTTTCTAAAGAAGAAAAATTCATTGAAATTTTTCTAAAGAAGAAAAATTCATTGAAATTTTTCCTAAAGAAGAAAAATTCCTTGAAATTTTTCTAAAGAAGAAAAATTCCTTGAAATTTTTCTAAAGAAGAAAAATTCATTGAAATTTTTCTAAAGAAGAAAAATTCATTGAAATTTTTCTAAAGAAGAAAAATTCATTGAAATTTTTCTAAAGAAGAAAATTCATTGAAATTTTTCTAAAGAAGAAAAATCCATTGAAATTTTTCTAAAGAAGAAAAATTCATTGAAATTTTTCTAAAGAAGAAAAATTCATTGAAATTTTTCTAAAGAAGAAAATTCATTAAAATTTTCTAAAGAAGAAAATTCATTGAAATTTTTTGAAGAAGAAAATTCGTTGTAAATTTTTAAAATAACCAAAAATTATCAAAATTTCATAAAGAATGAAAATTTTTCCAGGTGCAAAAAACAAAAATTTTGAAACTAAAATTCACATTTAAATAGAATTTAGTCCGGTATTTGTAATGCCCTACACCACCGTAGTTGGTTGGTTCGTTTCAGAATTACTTTCTGAGTCGATTAAACGGTATTCGTCCGTCTGTCTGTCAGTCTGGCTGCCCATGTTATCCATGTGCAATTTTTGAGATATAATTTGGTAAATATTATTATTTTCGCTCAAGGTCGAAGCTTGTTTGAACTGACAACGATATGTCGAATGTTGCAGGTATTTCTCATACAAATGTCCTCCTGGAATGAGGTATTAAGCTTATAAAATATTAAATAACATTTTGATGGAAATAAATTTTCGCATTTACATTGGTATTGTAGTTATATCTGGTTAACTTAGGAAAATATGATAAAATCGATATGTAAAAATTATGCGAGGGTCGGGCTTTAATTTCTTCTATCTCTCACATAAACCTTCAGTAGAATTATTTTTGAACGCATTCATTTTACATGAATGTTTAGTGTATTAACTATTTAAACAAACATTGCTGTGTAGGGTATTACATAGTGTGGCTTTACCGACTATAACATTCATAAAAATTTATTGAATATTTTCCAATAAAAGAAATTAAACTTTATTTATGCTTTGAATTCTTCTCAAAATAACAATTCAGTGAATTCTATATTTTCGGCAAAATATCTCCTTTTAATGGTCATTGCTACCAAATATAATATGAATACGGTACTAAAAATAACACCTCTTCATCACACAACCTTTATTGTCTTTTAGCCATAATTAATACAACAGATTATAATTTTGGCCTTAATCGTCAATAGAGCAACAAATACATATAAACAAATATTCAATCATTCACTCACACATGCACACAAACACACACATACACTTATATAGATTAATTTTCAAAAATTCCTTTATTTAGTTAATTTAATGCAAAATTAAAAAAAAAATGTTTGAATTTCAAATAAATAAATTTAAAATTTACATTTGAATTGTTATTAGAATAAAAAGTTTTTTATTATCGTTATTATTTTTTCAACTTTATATTATATTTATCGCATATTAATGTGTATGTGTTGATATGTGTGTGTTGATATGTGTGTGTGTTTAATTGTTTAGTTTTATTTTTTTTGCATTAATATTATTTAAATAATTTAAAATTCTACTGACACAGTAGTTATTATCATTTCAAATAGATTTCAAAACAAAAACACAAAATAAAGCTAAAACAAACAAATAAACTTTAATTCAATATCAAACAATCTTATAGAAAATTATGAATTTATTCATAATTTTTTTAATTCATTTTATTTATAGAGTGTATTAAGGGTGCTACGAGTCCATACTCGCGCTTAGATTATTCCTCATTATTAATATTTATTATAGTTTCTTGTCTCTTTTTGTCTGTTGTTATTTTATTATGAACATAAATTAAAATAAATTATAAATAGAAAAACTGTAAAAAATATAAAAGGAATTATTTAAATGTGTTAAATGATCAAAAACCAATCGGCAGAAATATAATCATGGGATAAGTGCGTAATGGAAAGATACCCTACGAATTTACACAGCAAACGATCTTCAAAAAATCTAAAAATCATCGAATTTAATAACAAACTTAAATATTAAAATGTTTTACCACAAAAAAATTATCCAAAATGTTCTCCAGAACAACAGTTTATGGAGTAAGAACGAACAATATTAACATACATATTATGTTTTCTCGGTAACCCTTCCCTTAATGTGATTTTTCCTCAACAGGTAATCTATCTCGGTTTAAAGTCGACCACACC
>PYHX02000413.1:42370897-42406828 GCA_004302925.2 Cochliomyia hominivorax | reverse complement strand
ATATATTTAGATAAATTTGGAACCATTTTCGGAAATCCTTTCTTTAACGTTTTTTATAGAGCCTTTTGTCCTCTCCCTTCAAAATACATTTGAACAGCTTTCTGCACTCTTCAATTCTCTATTAACAGAAGCGACATATCAATCAACTGGCCTTAACACCGGGCAGTTTGGAGGATTTACATTATTGTTCTTGTACCACTCGGTGGTTTATTTACCATAATCACAAGATGCCCAGTCAGGCGAAAATAAGTGTACATACAATGATGTCTTATGAATGGAAGACGCCCTTTTTATAAAAATTCCTTGATGTAAATTTCGGTATTTATTAAGTCCGTTGTAGCAAGTGACTGGCTTCATTTTCCGTGACTGCTTGTCATACCAACAACTTTTTTGAAAATTTTGACCGCTTTTGTGTCCAAAACACTTTTGTTCTGCCAGAACATACGTTTCGTCATCCATTGAGCAACAAGAATATTTTTTATACCCTCCAACACCACAAGCATTAGCTTAGTCATTCCATGGGTACTGCTAAGAAGAAATCATCTAAGACCCATAACGTATATATGTTCTAACATCAAATTTAAATCTAAGTCGTTTGTCTGTTGTTGGCACTCTCACATTTACAATAATTGACAGAGCTCAATGAAATGTGGCCTGAGTATTTCTTACTGTCCAGAGGAGTTTCCTCTTTAGAACGGGTAAAATCGGTTAAGTAAATTAAAAGACCAATATCTGAGACAGTCTCTAATTTCAAGATAAGATCACATGTAGAATTTCCAATTATAAATGAACAAATTTGAATGAAATTCTTATTTGTTCTTGCCAGGAACATTATTTTTAACCTGCATTACCATCATACTAAATAGTCCGAGCACTGAGCTAATCGAGCTGTTTTCCTAATGGTTGCGTTCAAAGGTCTTTTGCAAATGCTTTCTATTTTTTGGCTTTAAAAACAACGGACAAGTTCTCCCGGTACTATTTAATAACATTGGAAACAATTTGACCTTTGTAAGCTTGGCCAACTTCTTGTAGCACCAAGTTGGGTTTTAGTACGCACTTTCTTCTGATCATTAATTTTATCAAAAAATAACTAAAAATACTTGGGTTAAAACTTTTATGAAAAACATGCATAAGAATTTTTAGATCTCACTCCTTATATGTTTATATGAGTATGTATGTGTGTGTTTCAGTATAAATGAATTTGATTAAAATTTTATGATAAATTTTGTAAAAAAGAAAAAAAAAACAATGAAATAATACTGATTTTAAAACTGCAAGTACTGTTTCTTTTTCATACTGACAACTGCATATTTTTCAACAAAGAAATATTGTTAACATTTTTTGTTGTTTTTGTTTTTGTTATACAAAAGAGTCATAAGAAAATTTTAATTGTAAAATTTTAATGTTTTTTGTTTGTGTTTTATTTTAATTAAATAAAAGAAAAGGCTTGACTGTTTGTTGTCTGATTGAAAGCAAATCAGCTGGGGGCTCGATAATATTTTCAAGATTGATATCGCTTTTTTTGGGAGCAACAAGCATAATTGCAAAAATAAGAAAATTTTAATTAAGTATTTTTTTTTTTTTTGTATAAAAAATTATTTAAATTTTAAAAAATTACAGTAAAACTGAAAACACAATTTTATGAAAGAAAAAAATACACCAGGAAAAGTCTTGGAAAATTGTTCCGATACAAATGACATATGTATGACACATATTACAAAGCCATACAGTTAATTAATAAAAAATATATATCTGCGAGACCAATCATGTTTGTTATCATAATCGAACACGTCACCATATTGATTCACAGTTCAGCTCGCTCTTTTTAAAGCAGATCTTTTGTGATTTATAGCGAATTGTATTGATTGCTTTAACTACTTATTAAAATGTATCATGTTTATCCATCAGGACAACGGAATGTTTCGTTCCAATTAAATTAACTCCTCAAAGAAACCTAGAAGTAGGTTTCAGATAACGCCAAACAAGCAAGACTTATTTCTTTGCCCTTAATACAATCATGATATTAGAATATGATTCGTTAAGTTATAAAGAAACCCTAACTTGTCTTACATTATACCCAGATCTATTACTACCTCTCCACGTTGCATATCAGTAGAATTTTTAGTGATAAGTAGTAATTAGGTTAGTCAAATTTCCTGCATTTCAATGAGAAGGAAACAGTTCTTGTTCAGTTCTACTTAAGTTCTAGTTCAGTACTTGTTCAGTTCTATTTCAATTCTAGTTCAGTTCTATTTCAATTCTAGTTCAGAACTTGTTCAGTTCTTGTTCAGTTCTAGTTCAGTTCTATTTCAATTCTAGTTTAGTTCTAGTTCAGTACTTTTTCAGTTCTTGTTCAATACTATTCAGTATTAGTTCAGTTCTAGTTCAGTTCTAGTTCAGTTCTAGTTCAGTACTTGTTCAGTTCGTGTTTAATTCTAGTTCAGTTCTATTTCAGTTCTACTTTTGAACTTGTTCAATTCTAGTTCAGTTCTATTTCAATTCTAGTTTAATTCTATTTCAGTTCTATTTCAGTTCTTGTTCAGTTCTTGTTCAGTTCTTGTTCAGTTCTTGTTCAATTCTAGTTCAGTTCTATTTCAATTCTAGTTCAGTTCTAATTCAGTATTTGTTCAGTGAAAATTCAGTTCTAGTTCAGTTCTATTTCAGTTCTAGCTCAGTACTTGTTCAGTTATGGTTCAATTCTAGTTCAGTTCTATTTCAGTTGTAGTTTAGTTTTTGTTCAATTCTAGTTCAGTTCTATTTCTATTCTAGTTCAGTTCTATTTCAGTTCTAGCTCAGAACTTGTTCAGTTCTTGTTCAATTCTAGTTCAGTATTAGTTCAGTTCCATTTCAGTTCTAGTTTAGTTCTTGTTTAGTTCTAATTCAGTATTAGTTCAGTTCTAGTTCAGTTCTATTTCAATTCTAGTTCAGTTCTAGTTCAATTCTAGTTTTATTCTATTCTAGTTTTATTCTAATTTTAGTTCAGTTCTGGTCCAGGTTCTGGTTCAGTTCTAGACTCAGTTCTAGGTTTAGTTCTAGATAAAGTTCAAAATGCTAATTTTTATTCTCGATTAAATTTAAGATTCAGTTCAGTTTCGAACTTCAGATTCAGTTCTCAACTAAGTCCAAAATTCGGTCCTAAATTCAGTTTTGTTTTCAATACTGGATTCAGTTTAAGATAAATTTGTAGATTCAGCTCTAAATTCTGCTTTAGATGGAGTTTAAGATCTAGACACATTTCTAGATTCAGTTTTAGTTTGTTTCTACATTTAGTTCTAGATTCAGCTCTAAATTCAGTTCTAGATGATATTCTTGATATAGTTTTAGTTTCAATTCTAGATTCAGTTTTGGCTTTAATGCTGGATTTAGTTTTAGTTCTATATTCAGTTATTATCCAGTTTCGTTTTCACTATTGAATATCATAAGAACTGCAAGAATAAGGTTTTAGAAATTAGGAACATTTTAAGTCATATTTCAGATGTCGATCAAAATTTTATAACTTAAAATGCATGGCCACCGGCTATGACTACAGTGGGTTTAAAAAAAATTGAACGGTTTGAAATTTTTGTTTAAATAATGTCTTTTTTTAGATTGAATGTAAAACTATTTAAATGATTCTTTAATTTTAATATTATTTTTTATAAGTATTTTTATATTTTAATAAAAAATTTAATTTATTTTACTACTTTTAGGGCAGACAAAGGTTAATAAAATTAATATTGACGCCACTTACGAATTAAACAAATGAAATAAAGAAAATATTTTGTAATGAAAAAAAAATATTAAAGAAAATAATTCGAAATGAGGGGAACTGAAATGACACAATTTATTATGTGAACATATGGTTAACTGGATGGATGAATGGGTGGACGCACGAATAAGTGAAATGTGACTGACTAAGTGAATGAGTAGATAAATGGTTGATTGGACAAACGCTTGTATGTGTGTTGGGTCTAAATTTATAAATTATTATAATGATTAAAATATATATATATAAAATAAAAATAAAAATAAATGAATAAAAAATTTATTACTTAAAGATTGAGAAAAATGTAAAACTCATTAAATTAATATGAAAATTTAGTCAGTCACATCGAAATGAGAAATCAAGTTTTATAATTATTTTTTTGTCTTAATAAAAATAATATATTTATTATTTATATTTTCTATTTAAAAAAAATATTTTTAATTTTTCTATTAAATGTAATTTCCTTTTAAACAGGTATTTTTAATAAATTCTTTAAAGAGCTTTAGATTATAAATTTGAAATTAAATTTTTATTTAACTTTTATACCCTCCACCATCACAAGTGGTAAAGGGGGTATGTGCCCCTTTTGATTCCGTGTGTAACGCTCAGACCCTTAGTGTATATATGTATTCTGGCATCAATTCAAAATCTAAATTGATTTAGCTTAGTCTGTCCGTTTGCCTGTATGTATGTCTGTTTGTCTGTCTATCTGTCTGTCTTTTTTTGGTATAGTGGAGGTGGAAAGCTGCTAAAGGCACCAGGATGGTTATGTCGGATTTTTACCGACTAAAACCACCTCCATCGTCAACACCATGCGTACCCCGCAGTACTGCCGTTAGGTATTACTTCGTGGGGCTGGTCTGCACCTACACTCCCCACTTATTCTGAGGAATTCTTCTATCCTCAGCAACACGATCTCCCGTGTGATTAGTTCTGCAGTGACATTCCACAGTTCCTCTCCAGACAACATTATGTCTATTTATACCCAGAGTTAATCGTTAATACAATTTTTCTCTGGTGTATCAAGTGCCCAATATAGCACTATTACCTGTTATATCCTACACCACTGAAGATGGTTGAGGTATTATATATTTATGCTGCTGTTTGTAACATACAGAAGAAATTACATTACATCCACCCATAAATAAACTCCATCCGACTGTCTGTCCGTCCATGTAAACGTCCATGAACACTCTACAGTTCGCAAGATTTGAGATATCGTAACAAAATTTATTTTGGCCGGTCCAAGATTTTAAGTACCTCCATACAAATGTCCTTCCGGATAAAGGTTTTGAGATCATAAAAGTCCTGAATATAAAGAGATTTTAACAAAATTTTATAGAAATAAATCTTTATTCAGGAGTCGATCAGGAGTCGATCCATTGCTTCTTATAAGTCCCATACAAACCCACTTTTAAATATCACTTACATGTACGTCTGTATTGAAATAATAACTGATCAAATTAAGATAAATAAAACAAAAAATTAATGAGCAAAATTACACGGGGGTCGGTCCATAATTTCTTGTAGCTCCCATTTAAAGAATAAGAATAATTCAGAAAATAAAATTATACGATGTTCGTTCATTATTTCTTCGTAACAATCATTTATAAACAACATTGTTATGTAGGGTATTATATAGTCGGGCTTTACGATCTTAAACATTTTTACTTGTTAAATTAATTTATTTTATTTCATAAAATTAAAAATTTTATTTATTAATTTATTTTTTCTTTCGGTACGAATTTAATTATTTAACAAATTTATTTTTAAAATTTCCTTTCTCTTAATAAAATTATTATTTAAAATTTAGATTTATAAACTCAAAACATAAACTACAAAATTAAAAAAAAATTAATAAAAAACTTCATATTTTTATCGCTTTTGTTCCATTTTTTTACCAGAGAACCATCATTAATTATAATATGAAGTGTTTAAGTTTTTTTCTCTCTCTCGTTTTTGTTTTTTTCCTTTTCACTTATTATTCGTATTATTACAATTAATTAACAATCAGGCCAACAAGTGCTTGATTATAAGTTGTTTTTGGTTTTGCTGTTTTAAATTCATTAAGACTATTTGTACAAACTTATTATAACAATCAGTTTTATGTATTTTTATAACAGTTTTGTATTAAATTTGAATACCCTACATTATGTCATTAGGTTTATTGGGAATTTATGTTAGGTAGACCTCATCATTAGACAGTTGCATTAATAAAGATAAAGACACTTTAATTAGTTAGGCGATGTCATCAGCTCTTTATATTCTACAATTAACGCACAGTGTTTCGCATTAAAAATTAAAGTCGAGTTCAAGTTTTAAACTTGAACTTTACGAACTTAAAGAGGGGCGTTCTATAGGGTTCCAGATTTGAACACTTCGGGTCATAAATTGAGTATTTGCTCCAAGATGGTCGTAACTTTAAAAATAATTTTTTTAAGGAGACAGAAACATATTTTTTGAAAACTCGTGAAAGAAAACTAAAAATCTAATTATTTTTTCAAACTTATAAAAGCTTATTAAAAATTTGCAATATAAACTAAACAACTACCGATGCACAATCGGAATAACTTATGTTTTCTAGTAATAAAAAATATATTTTATAATTTGTATAAAATATTTTTGTTGCAATTTTGCCAGATAACAAAACACTTTATGTGCTATGCGGGCACTGATGTTAAGCCGTTACATGCGAAATTTGAGTTATGACGATCTTGCAGCAAATGAGCGGTATCTTAATAAGATTTTTACATTTTATTCAATTTTTGTATTCAAATAAAATTCTTGATTAACAATCTTTCTTAATGAAATTTATTATTTGAAACTTTTTAATATCTTCCAGTCTGTCTGAAGGACCATGCAAAGAGTTAAGCAGTGGAATTCCCACTCACACAAATCAAATAATAATTAATGAATTTTTAAAGGGATAAAAGAATAACCAGTTATCAGATCAAAGAAGTTCATCTAAGAACTTTAATAAAATACATTTTTCGAATTCTCACTGTTCCTCATCAATTCTGGAAAAATTCAGTAATATAATTTGAAGGTCCGCACAGCCAAAAGCGGTCCCGAGATTTGATATTTCGTCACAATTTTTAGTAAATAATTACTATAAGTTTAAAACTGTATCCCGGAAAAGGAATTCAAATATGTACTTATGTTCATCATATTAGTTACACACATTAAATACAGTTAGAAAAAAATATAGAGTTTCATACTTATGAGTTCTAAAGGGACCTTATATGAGAGCAAGCTCAAAAAATGCACACAGCATAATCAATTTTTTAAGGTTTAAAGTTTATACCGAAATAAACTTGAAAAATTTCATGATTTTCGGCTGTATCAGTATATAACTTCTTTCCTACTTCTTCGATTTCTATGAGGAGTGTGTACAGCTGTATATAATGAGTGTGTACAGCTGCATATAATGATTAGAATTTTTAGTTTGCTTCAGATGTCGGTCTAAATATTTTTGTTATTAGATCAATATAGCTTTCTTGCTTTAGGACCGACATATAATTAAACTGATCAATGATTTCATCGAATCCTCAAAGAAAATTTCATTGCGAAGGTTGGTCTTTGTTATTCTTAAAGATATATACCACTATATATCAATTATACTGAATGCGATGATATAAGGCAGAGTTGCATTATTAAGATCGCTTAAAATATAATTTTATTTATATGTTAATATTCAGCATACTTAAAAAAGTCTCTTATCTATCGCTTTGGACCAATTTCGATTTTTATTTATATATTTTTTTTCTAACTTTTCCCCTTTTTGCTTATAATTTTATTTTGAGCCTGAATTATGCACTTTATAGTTAAAAATATGTTTGTGTGTGAATATTTGTATATTTAGATTAAAACTACTTTATTGCGTTAATAATTCTTTTTTTCTCTCTTTTTTGTTCCCTCAATGTTGTTGTTTTTCAATTATCATAAAAAACAATTATAATTTAAATGCTGTTTATTTTTACAGCAAATGGAGTTCATTTGCTTACTGATATAAATTCATTTATTTATATTAATTTTTATTATTCTTTAGACTTGTTTTTTTTCGGAATTTAGTACAGAAACTCAATGGAACCAACTAAGGGTTAATTGGGAGTTTTTTTTCTAAATGGAGGGAGAAACAAATTTAAACAAGTAAAAATAATAAATTCGTCTATGCCGAATCTTTAATACGCTTCACCAAAAATTCAATTGAAGTAAATACGTTACTTTTCGTACATATACACTCACACATACACTCATAGACTTATAGAATATATATACGTTTTTCTTAAATAAAACACTGGAACACTTAATGGATCATCAAATTAGTTATATTTTTGGATATAACTTTTTCTACTTGAACCTTGAACAGATATCGGCAATATCTTTACATATACTAAACCGATTTTGACTGATTGACTTCTCAGGATGACTGCAAATACACAGGTGAAATTTCATTGAGCTCTGTCAATTATTGTGGATGTGAGAGTGCCAAGAACAGACAGACAGACAGACAGACAGAACTATATCGAGTAAGATTTTGCTTTGTTGCAAGAATAAGGCCTGAGATGAATCCTACTTAGGGTAACACATGGAATGACAATGTTAATTTACCCTCTTCATCACTTGTAGTGGTGGAAGGTATAAAAAACAGTTAAGTAAGTATCCACACAAGATATAATTAATCAAAATATTCTTTTAGTAGAACTGAATGCCCAGAGATGTGATTTCTGACGTCTAACATTTTAATGAGCGGGGCACAATGGTCCTAAAACGCTTTTTTTGGAAATTATTTTGCTAATTTTGAACAACTGAATATTTACCAATAAAATTATCTTCTTTTTTCTCAATCGAGTCATGTATTCTGGCCATTTTTTTAATTTCAATAATCGAGGTTATCAAATTTTGAGATCCACTTCTCATCCCTCAAACCCATTAAAAACTAGAATATACTCGATCAATTTAGAAATACCTCAAGAAAGACCATGTGAAATTTGATTACAATAAAATTTATTGTTCCCAAGTAGCAGAATTATTTCCAACAAAATAACATTTCGGGACCACTGTGCCTTTAAAAAATATAACTTACGAACAGCTATTCGGATTTTACTGAAGTTTCACACGGTGATAGTAGAATTGTGGACAAGTTAATATATTAAGCTTGGACTTTTTTCAACTCAACTGAGGCCGGTCCATAGGGTTCAAAGGTTTAATGCCTCGGGTTATAAAAATATCAAAAACGATATAGATTCCTAATATGAGAACCACACCAGTTAATTCTTGTAGTGAAGACCCTAGTCGGAAACCTATTCGGTCTCTTATAGCTTAAGTGATATTAAGCACCTCTGCTTCCACTGCAAATTTCATTGAATTCGGACTCACTGTTCAAAAGTTAGAGAGTAATTTTCATGTAATTTTCCCCACAAAACATTCAGAGTTTCTTGACACCTAAAAATATCTAAGATCCAACTCCATTGGATATATTTTAGGGTCTATAAATTATTTCAGATATCGGCATATATCTTATTTGCTATTTTGATCAATCTAATTCAAATATAATGTTTTGTTATAATTAAGAAAAAAGTATATATTTTTATAGATTTAATCACCAGTGATAAAATGTTGATACTTTTTCGGAAACCGTTCCATTAACGTTTTGTACAAATTGTACAAATACCACTTTATTGTTCTTGTCCATTAGAAGGCTTGTTAACCTTAGCAGGATACCAAGTTAAGCCAAAAATAAGTGGACACATTATGAACTGTTATGAATAGAATTCTTTATAACGAATGATTGGCTTCTTTTGGGACAACTACATAATGTTTGCTATACCAAGAACCTTTTTTTGGGAAATTTTGACTGATTTTGAGTCCTAAACTTTTATTCAACATTCGAGCTAACCGAGCAAACGTTTCAAAACGTATGTTTTAGGAAAATTGTTCGCAACTTCTTGATCAAATTTTTTTTGGAAAACTTGACTTCAATTTCTGTACTCTAATTTTGGCCTCTAAAATTTCCTATGAGGAACTTTTTGAGCCCTGTTTGTTTTTTCACCTGCTTTAGCTTTACTTTTTCGTACCAAATGGTCCGAGCTAACCGGACTGATTTTCTACCAGATGTATAGGAAGCTCTTTAGAAAAAACTTTCTATTTTTGTGGCTTTACAAACATCATGAGAATCATTCCTTTTAACTGAACCAATGGACAAGCCATTTTTCCTGTCTTCAAGTTGTATCTCAAAACATTTTAAAGGAATGTAGTTCTAGACATATTGAACCTTTAACGGGCGGTGCTTAGAATGTTTTGAACAACTTGTGATTATAAGTTATAATTTGAACTGATTAATGTATGGAACTTAAATTGTGTTGCCACGATTTGTAGGACTTTAGTTGAAACTGATTCGATTACTGCCAGTAGATCAGGGATCGGTAGTCGTATATTTTTTCTGATTAATTCCATAACTCTTTATGTTTGATTGGAAATATTTCACGTTCTTTAAATTACTTCAGATAATGAATTATCGTTTCATTCTATATTTTTCGATTTATATAGAAGGATGATATAAAGGAATGAGTCATCCAGATCAAATATAATGAGAACTGATGAGGATCTATGGGGCGCACAGTACCAAGAGATGGTTTCAAAATTTACAAAAAAAATGTTCCTGCCTTAAAAATAATTCTCATCTTAATTTTCCTGCAAAATTATAAAAGACTTCTTTGGGAGATAAAATAGCAAACTCCACCTTAAAAATCTTAAATTCCCACATTTAAATAAGTTTTGTGTACATTTTCATTTGTATGAATTTTTTTCTTCAGTTTTATTATTTTTTTAAATTTATTTGTTTTTTTTTATAAAAATATTTTTTAGTTTCTTTTTATTTCTTTTGCAGTTGTAGCTTTTTTATAAATTTCGCTTATCTGCTTTTATTAGCATCCGAACCCATTAATGGCAGCAACGACAGCAGCCGTATTTGTAATTCGCCTGATATCTCAATACCACGCGAATTATAATTATGAATTTAATTTATAACAAAGAATATGAAATATTAAAACATAAAAATTTACAAAAAAAAAAACACTAAAAATAAAATATTTAAAAATATTGAAAAAAAATAATAATGATAATTAAAAAAAAAATTCAAAAGAGTTATTTATTTTCAATATTAGAAAATGTTTGGAGATATTGAAATTTTAACATGTAAGAATGCTATATTCGGTTATGCCGAATCTTCAATACCCTACACCACAAATTTATGTGAAATAAATACGTTATATTACGTACAAACACACTTGCACATACACTTACAAACGTGTACATTATATACACATTCTTCTTATATACAACACGGGAACACTTCATAAGTAATGAAATTAGTTACATTTTCGGCTATAACCTTTTTCCCTCTGAACCGATTTTGATAAAGTACATATAGCTTAATAATATGACAAAATTTCATTCTAAATTATCGTTTATAAATTGCCAATTTTATGAAAAATTTTTGCTTGAACATAAAAGTTGCTTCAGATATCGATCTATATTTTTTTAATATACTAAACCGATTTTGGCGGATTTAAATAGAAAAAATTTCTGGCAACTACTCAGGTCAAATTTCATTGAGCTCTGTCAATTATTGTGGATGTGAGTGAGCCTACAACAGACACAAGGTCATAGCTAAATCGACTCAGATTTTGATATAATGCAAGAATATATTAATACAATATGTATTTATCTTTTCTCTTCTTTACTGCACGAAATTTGAAACTTTCAACTGCAACACTCTTCAACACCTGGACAAAAGAGCAGAATATTAATTTAGGCATCACAGTCGATGGGGTGCAAATTCCGACACCCTAAAATTTTGGAAGTTACATTTAATATCCTCTGCACTTCTTCAGCACATGCTACTTCAATTACGCACAAGATGCGGAATAGAAATAAAGTCCTCAAAGCATTAGCCGGTAGTACTTGGGGTATGGAAAAGGAAACCTTCTTGGTTTTATATATAACAAATTTGCTGGCCAGTGACAAATTATGCTGCTCCTGTGTGGACACCATCGCTAAGAGATACGCAGTGGAGATGTGTCTAAAGCTTTCAAAATGCAGTCTTAAGAACCATAACGGTCTGTATTAAAATCTCATTAATTCACCATCTCCATGAGGAAATAAATATTCTTTCAACAAAGAATGAATAAATGAAATGCCAAGTAAGCAGTTCCTTCTAGGACACAATTGGAGTTACCGCCGTGGTATGTAAGAAAGCATATTTGTATATACGAACATAACATACATAGATATGTGCAAGATCCTTTGGATATTCAAATTCAAATTCCGCGGTTTCAAGTTACTGTAAGAATGTCATATTTGGAAGTCGCCCACTGCAGACATTGAACAGATTTTTGTTGCGATCAACAAGAGTAGTTCTGGCACAACTGAGTTCGGGATGGAGCCTTTTGGTCACGTAATTGCCGTCCCAAACCTATACCCTGCATGTGCTCAAGGACCACATGATACACGACATCTACTCTAACCTAATTTTGTCCTGAAGATCTATGGACCCAGACAACAACATGAACCAATACATTATGTAGACTGAGATAATTCCTTCTAAGCGTTACGCATGACATAATAAATTTAATATACCGTCTTCAACACTGTTGTGGTGGTGGAGGGTATAAAAGTAAATTTTAAATAAATATGGAATTTAAAACACGTGTTTAATGGAATTTTTGGTATGCGATTAAAAGCTCACGATCACAGTATGAAGTCTGATGAAATTTAGCATTTACAATTTGGTTGTAAAATGCCAGCAAACGATTTCTACATTAATTATGACTGAAAATATAAAGTGTCTTCTTCTTTAGGACCTTTCAAATTCTATTTCAAATGGATAAATAATTAGTGGATTAATGACTTTAACTAGATCAGTTCAAAATTTCCATTCTTTTTTTATTAAAAACTTTATTTTTATTAAAAATCTCAATATTTTAATATTTTTCTTGAAAATTTCAATAATTTAATCTAAAACAAGTAAGAAGCCCGACTATGTAATACCCTACGACACAATGTTGATCATAAATTGAAGCTACGAAAATTAATAAACGACCCTCGCACAATATGATATTCTGTTATATTCTTAAGTGTGCAGTTGGTTATTGTGAAACTAACATTTTTGTGAAAATAAGCTTTTTAAAATAAATCGTTCTTGGGGGTTAAAAATGAGCTGGAGGAAATTTTGGACTGACCATCGTATAATTTCGCTCATCGATTTTTGTTTATATTAATCTTATCAACGTATTTATGAAATTTATATCCTTTAAAGTGATATCTGGAAGGGGGCTTGTATGGGACCTATGAAAAGCAATAGACCAACCGTTGCATAATTGCATCCTTCTAGAATATTATAAGATGAATTTTCGTCTTATTTCGTTAAAATCGCTTTTTATTTTATGACTTTAATGAGCTTTACACCTCTTCCCGGGAAGGAATTTGTATTGTAGTTACCCGAAATGTTGCACCGAACATGACCAATTTTAATAGGTTTGGTTCTTGGGTCAAAATATTGATATGTTCCAAATTTCATCAAGATATCTTAAAAATTTTGACCTGTATAGTGTTCTCAACGTCCTTTCGCCTAATATAAGCCCAAATGCACTGACATGACACAAAAATGACTTGTCCACTTTTAACCTCACAAAAGCGTTTCATTCATACGGTATTTAATGTGAAAGTAATGGAAATAAAATTGGTCATACAACGTTTTGCGATATCTCCGGTAGGGTTTTCATATTAAAAAACAAATTTATATACAAGTGAATATCTGTGTGTGTGTAATAAATACACATGTGTTTGTCTATATATGTATAAATGTTTGTATGTGTGTTTGTATTATAAAAAATATGTAGATGTGTAATACTAATTGTAGTTTGATTTTTATCGCAAATTAAGTGAATTTTTCGTAAATGTTTATGCTTAATTTGAATGTACAATTGTAGAGACAAGCAAATACGATATTTAAGCATTAATATTAGGGAGGTAACTCAAAGTCGTTTAAGGGATATTTTTTATATTTAATAAAAAAAGGAAAAAAGTCCAGTGAAAGCAAAAATTATAGCAACCGATCTCTGGGAAGTTTCTATATGTCAAGAAGTGGATTTCTTAACAACAATGTTGATCCTCCCTAATAACACATATGTCCAATATGTTTATTTTCATTTAATTTGTTTTTATTCATATTTTTTTTTGTTTATGGGTTTGGTCAGCCATACAATCGACTTACACAAGTCATACAAAGAGTCAGTCATATAATACAACTGTCATGACAGTCATCATCATCATCATCGTCATTGCTAAATATCATCATTTATCTATCGTCAAATATTTTGATGTTAATGTTATTTTTATTACATTTCTACATATTTATTCTATTTCTTTCTTTATTTACTTATTTATTCTCTCATTTATTCATTATTTTTTTTTTTAATTTGTTGTAAAATTTTATCAATTTGTTGTTTTTTCAAATCGCGGGAAAAAGACTATAATATTTGAATTGATTTAAATTATAATTTAAACTTGTAACACTTATTTTAAGCTTCTGTTCGATCGGAAAATACTTTACCACCAAAAATATTTTGAAAAATCATTTTATATCCTTCACCACCAGTGCTGATCAGGACATACAACTTTGTCATTCGGCGTGAAACTTAAATTAACAATTAGAGATAACTTAGTGATATATTATACGGTTAGTGTTGAGTGTTCTCGAGTATAGATTTCGACTTGAATACCTCTGAAAGGATTCTCTAATCTATAGTTTATTCCAATTTATAAGCGATTTTTTTTTTTGGCGAATTTTGTAAAAATCAAAATTCATTAAAATTTTTCTAAAGAAGAAAAATTTATTGAAATTTTTCTAAAGAAAAAAAATTCATTGAAATTTTTCTAAAGAAGAAAAATTCATTGAAATTTTTCTAAAGAAGAAAAATTCATTGAAATTTTTCTAAAGAAGAAAAATTCATTGAAATTTTTCTAAAGAAGAAAAATTCATTGAAATTTTTCTAAAGAAGAAAAATTCATTGAAATTTTTCTAAAGAAGAAAAATTCATTAAAATTTTTCTAAAGAAGAAAAATTCAATGAAATTTTTCTAAAGAAGAAAAATTCAATGAAATTTTTCTAAAGAAGAAAAATTCAATGAAATTTTCCTAAAGAAGAAAAATTCAATGAAATTTTCCTAAAGAAGAAAAATTCAATGAAATTTTCCTAAAGAAGAAAAATTCAATGAAATTTTTCTAAAGAAGAAAAATTCAATGAAATTTTTCTAAAGAAGAAAAATTCAATGAAATTTTTCTAAAGAAGAAAAATTCAATGAAATTTTTCTAAAGAAGAAAAATTCAATGAAATTTTTCTAAAGAAGAAAAATTCAATGAAATTTCTCTAAAGAAGAAAAATTCATGGAAATTTTTCTAAAGAAGAAAAATTCATGGAAATTTTTCTAAAGAAGAAAAATTCATGGAAATTTTTCTAAAGAAGAAAAATTCATGGAAATTTTTCTAAAGAAGAAAAATTCATGGAAATTTTTCTAAAGAAGAAAAATTCATGGAAATTTTTCTAAAGAAGAAAAATTCATGGAAATTTTTCTAAAGAAGAAAAATTCATGGAAATTTTTCTAAAGAAGAAAAATTCAATGAAATTTTTCTAAAGAAGAAAAATTCAATGAAATTTTTCTAAAGAAGAAAAATTCAATGAAATTTTTCTAAAGAAGAAAAATTCAATGAAATTTTTCTAAAGAAGAAAAATTCAATGAAATTTTTCTAAAGAAGAAAAATTCAATGAAATTTTTCTAAAGAAGAAAAATTCAATGAAATTTTTCTAAAGAAGAAAAATTCAATGAAATTTTTCTAAAGAAGAAAAATTCAATGAAATTTTTCTAAAGAAGAAAAATTCAATGAAATTTTTCTAAAGAAGAAAAATTCAATGAAATTTTTCTAAAGAAGAAAAATTCATTGAAATTTTCTAAAGAAGAAAAATTCATTGAAATTTTTCTAAAGAAGAAAAATTCATTGAAATTTTTCTAAAGAAGAAAAATTCATTGAAATTTTTCTAAAGAAGAAAAATTCATTGAAATTTTTCTAAAGAAGAAAAATTCATTGAAATTTTTCTAAAGAAGAAAAATTCATTGAAATTTTTCTAAAGAAGAAAAATTCATTGAAATTTTTCTAAAGAAGAAAAATTCATTGAAATTTTTCTAAAGAAGAAAAATTCATTGAAATTTTTCTAAAGAAGAAAAATTCATTGAAATTTTTCTAAAGAAGAAAAATTCATTGAAATTTTTCTAAAGAAGAAAAATTCATTGAAATTTTTCTCTAGAAGAAAAATTCATTAAAATTTTTCTAAAGAAGAAAAATTCATTAAAATTTTTCTAAAGAAGAAAAATTCATTGAAATTTTTTGAAGAAGAAAAATTCGTGTAAAATTTTTAAAATAACCAAAAATTATCGAAATTTCATAAAGAATGAAAATTTTTCCAGGTGCAAAAAACAAAAATTTTGAAACTAAAATTCACATTTAAATAGAATTTAGTCGGTATTTGTATGCCCTACACCACCGTAGTTGGTTGGTTCGTTCGTTTCAGAACCACTTTCTGAGTCGATTAAACGGTGTTCGTCCGTCTGTCTGTCAGTCTGGCTGCCCATGTTATCCATGTGCAATTTTTGAGATATAATTTGGTAAATATTATTATTTTCGCTCAAGGTCGAAGCTTGTTTGAACTGACAACGATCTGTCGAATGTTGCAGGTATTTCTCATACAAATGTCATCCTGGAATGAGGTATTAAATATCATTTTGATGGAAATAAATCTCGCATTTACATTGGTATTGTAGTTATATCTGGTTAACTTAGGAAAAAATATGATAAAATCGATATGTAAAATTATGTGAGGGTCGGGCTATAATTTCTCTATCTCTCACATAAACCTTCAGGAGAATTCTTATTGAACGCATTCATTTTACATGAATGTTAGTGTATTAACTATTTAAACAAACATTGCTGTGTAGGGTATTACATAGTGAGGTTTTACCGACTATAACATTCATAAAAAATTATTGAATATTTTCCAATAAAAGAAATTAAAATTTATTTATGCTTTGAATTCTTCTCAAAATAACAATTCAGTGAATTCTATTATTTTCGGCAAAATATCTCCTTTTAATGGTCATTGCTACCAAATATAATATGAATACGGTACTAAAAATAACACCTCTTCATCACACAACCTTTATTGTCTTTTAGCCATAATTAATACAACAGATTATAATTTTGGCCTTAATCGTCTATAGAGCAACAAACACATATAAACAAATATTCAATCATTCACTCACACATGCACACAAACACACACATACACTTATATAGATTAATTTTCAAAAAATTCCTTTATTTAGTTAATTTAATGCAAAATTTAAAAAAAATGTTTGAATTTCAAATAAATAAATTTAAAATTTACATTTGAATTGTTATTAGAATAAAAAGTTTTTTTTTTATTATCGTTATCGTTATTATTTTTTCAACTTTATATTATATTTATCGCATATTAATGTGTATGTGTTGATATGTGTGTGTTGATATGTGTGTGTGTGTTTAATTGTTTAGTTTTATTTTTTTTGCATAAATATTATTTAAATAATTTAAAATTCTACTGACACAGTAGTTATTATCATTTCAAATAGATTTCAAAACAAAAACACAAAATAAAGCTAAAACAAACAAATAAACTTTAATTCAACATCAAACAATCTTATAGAAAATTATTAATTTATTCATAATTTTTTTTAATTCATTTTATTTATAGAGTGTATTAAGGGTGCTACGAGTCCATACTCGCGCTTAGATTATTCCTCATTATTAATATTTATTATAGTTTCTTGTCTCTTTTTGTCTGTTTGTTATTTTATTATGAACATAAATTAAAATAAATTATAAATAGAAAAACTGTAAAAAAATATAGAAGGAATTATTTTAAATGTGTTAAATGATCAAACCAATCGGCAGAAATATAATCATGGGATAAGTGCGTAAGGGGAAAGATACCCTACGAATTTACACAATAGCAAAAGATCTTCAAAAACAATCTAAAAATCATCGAATTTATATAACAAACTAAAATATTAAAATGTTTTACCACAAAAAAATTATCCAAAATTTTCTCCAGAACAACAGTTTAAGGAGTAAGAACGAACAATTATTAACATACATATATGTTTTCTCGGTAACCCTTTCCTTAATGTGATTTTTCCTCAACAGGTAATCTATCTCGGTTTAAAGTCGACCACATATTTTGGCACCTTTTTCGTGCTCTGCAATTCTCTTTAAACAAAAGTCCAGTAAATCTCTATTGGTCTTTGCTCCAGGCAGTTTGGAATATTTGCTCCTCTTGATAAAAATACAACATTATTGTTCTTTTATTATACCAGGATTTATTTACGATAGCGACAGAAATCAAAGTCAATATTCTCTCGAGTATCAGTAACATAAAATTTGTTATCGGTGTTGGGAGCTCTTCTGAAAATGCCTTTTATTTATTTGCCTTAAGAAACACCAGAAAAATTTCACTGAAATTTTCTTCTTTAGAAAAATTTCACTGAAATTTTCTTCTTTAGAAAAATTTCACTGAAATTTTCTTCTTTAGAAAAATTTCACTGAAATTTTCTTCTTTAGAAAAATTTCACTGAAATTTTCTTCTTTAGAAAAATTTCACTGAAATTTTCTTCTTTAGAAAAATTTCACTGAAATTTTCTTCTTTAGAAAAATTTCACTGAAATTTTCTTCTTTAGAAAAATTTCACTGAAATTTTCTTCTTTAGAAAAATTTCACTGAAATTTTCTTCTTTAGAAAAATTTCACTGAAATTTTCTTCTTTAGAAAAATTTCACTGAAATTTTCTTCTTTAGAAAAATTTCACTGAAATTTTCTTCTTTAGAAAAATTTCACTGAAATTTTCTTCTTTAGAAAAATTTCACTGAAATTTTCTTCTTTAGAAAAATTTCACTGAAATTTTCTTCTTTAGAAAAATTTGACTGAAATTTTCTTCTTTAGAAAAATTTCACTGAAATTTTCTTCTTTAGAAAAATTTCACTGAAATTTTCTTCTTTAGAAAAATTTCACTGAAATTTTCTTCTTTAGAAAAATTTCACTGAAATTTTCTTCTCTAGAAAAATTTCACTGAAATTTTCTTCTTTAAAAATTTTCTTCTTTCAACAAAAATATTTAATGATTTTTTTTTGTAGAAAAATTTAAATAAGGAGTGAGATCGTAAAAATAATTAACACGCGTTATTCATTAAAACTTTTAACCCAATTGGTTGTTGATCAAGCAACTGATAGAACACTTTGTTTAGGAATTAGAAATGATCCACATGAAATTTTTGCTAAAGAAGAAAATTTCATTGAAATTTTTGCTAAAGAAGAAAATTTCATTGAAATTTTTCTGATGAAGAAAATTTCATTGAAATTTTTGCTAAAGAAGAAAATTTCATTGAAATTTTTGCTAAAGAAGAAAATTTCATTGAAATTTTTGCTAAAGAAGAAAATTTCATTGAAATTTTTGCTAAAGAAGAAAATTTCATTGAAATTTTTCTGATGAAGAAAATTTCATTGAAATTTTTCTGATGAAGAAAATTTCATTGAAATTTTTCTGATGAAGAAAATTTCATTGAAATTTTTCTAAAGAAGAAAATTTCATTGAAATTTTTGCTAAAGAAGAAAATTTCATTGAAATTTTTGCTAAAGAAGAAAATTTCATTGAAATTTTTGCTAAAGAAGAAAATTTCATTGAAATTTTTGCTAAAGAAGAAAATTTCATTGAAATTTTTGCTAAAGAAGAAAATTTCATTGAAATTTTTCTGATGAAGAAAATTTCATTGAAATTTTTCTGATGAAGAAAATTTCATTGAAATTTTTGCTAAAGAAGAAAATTTCATTGAAATTTTTGCTAAAGAAGAAAATTTCATTGAAATTTTTGCTAAAGAAGAAAATTTCATTGAAATTTTTGCTAAAGAAGAAAATTTCATTGAAATTTTTGCTAAATAAGAAAATTTCATTGAAATTTTTCTGATGAAGAAAATTTCATTGAAATTTTCTGATGAAGAAAATTCATTGAAATTTTTCTAAAGAAGAAAATTTCATTGAAATTTTTCTAAAGAAGAAAATGTCAATGAAATTTTTCTAAAGAAGAAAATGTCAATGAAATTTTTCTAAAGAAGAAAATGTCAATGAAATTTTTCTAAAGAAGAAAAATTCATTGAAATTTTTCTAAAGAAGAAAATTTCATTGAAATTTTTGCTAAAGAAGAAACTTTCATTGAAATTTTTGCTAAAGAAGAAAATTTCATTGAAATTTTTGCTAAAGAAGAAAATTTCAATGAAATTTTTGCTAAAGAAGAAAATTTCATAGAAATTTTTGCTAAAGAAGAAAATTTCATTGAAATTTTTGCTAAAGAAGAAAATTTCATTGAAATTTTTGCTAAAGAAGAAAATTTCATTGAAATTTTTGCTAAAGAAGAAAATTTCATTGAAATTTTTCTGAAGAAGAAAATTTCATTGAAATTTTTCTGATGAAGAAAATTTCATTGAAATTTTTTCCAAAGAAGAGAAATTAATGAAAACTCTGTTGAGTATTGAACATTAATTTTGTTCAGTGCAGCTCACTTTTTTCCACTAATTTTTCGTAATATAAATTTTATTACCATTAATTAACATAAGTTTTGTTTATTATTGCAAAATTTATTCGATTTTCCTAACTGTTGTTGTTGTTATTTTTTCATTAATTTCATTTTCCGCATAAATATTTTAACGTTAATGTGCAACATCTACTTTTAAAACTGTTGCATGTTGCAGATTTCTATTGAAAAAAATTTTTAACGCATAATAAATTTAAAGAAAAAAGTTTAATGTAAACAAAGTTTTATTTGCTGTATGATCATAAGAAATACGCATTTTTGATTAAAAATTTGTTTGTTTAAATATTTCTGCAGATTTTTTTTATTTGCAAATTTCCAAGTGAATGGTTTCTCTGTTTTATAAAGTCTTAGCTGGAATTGGAATGGAATTTCTTGAGAAGAAATATTTGTAGTAAACAAAATATTTGAATTAAAATTTTTGTATTTGTTTAAACACTAATGAGCTTTTTTGTATTTCAAAGTGGTTGCATAAGGAGTTTTGGGAAATAATTCTGTAACTTTTGAACCGTTGAAGATTTTTTAATGAAATTTCATAATTTTATAGCGAAGGTCTTTACGAGTTGATTTGGAGGTGTACAGATGTATATCCGGTCAGAGACATACACGGTGACTTAGCAGAAATGACCCCTCCGGGAAAGCGCAGTGTTGCCAAATCGATTTTTTTGGAAATAATTTTGTTACTTTTGAACCATTAAATTTATCCATCTGAAATTTCACATGTTTAAAACAGATGTGTCTTCGTGTTTATCAGATGAAGTACAGACACCTATCTGATCAGGGGCGTACACTGTGGCCCTTTTAAATTTGACCACTGGGATATGAATTGAGACGAAAGATTAAAAAATTCTTAACATACATCTTTGTTAATAAAAACGAAACCACTACAGTTTAGCAACATAAATCTTAGATCAGGAAGTTGCAAAAAATCTGCCAGAACATACGTTTAAAGGAATTATAGAAAATAGCTTCCGACCTTATTAAAGATTATTGGAATAAATGTCAGACCATATTACGGAGTTAACCACAACAGAGACTGAAAAACTTAGGTGCATTTATAGGAATATGCCTACAAAATTTGACTTAAACTTTAAAATTAAGTTAAAAATAAAATACAAATAAACTTTTTATTACAACATTCTAAATAAACTCTTAATTGATTTAATGAAAATATTATTTGCCAACTTAAAATTTTCTTGTCTTTTTTTTTATTCTTTAAAAAAGTTATGTGCGCTTATACCAATTTGTACCAGTGTAGCTACACATCTGCTGTATGTAAAAAATTTTCTGCCGGACGCTCTTTATAATGACAGGTCCATCTTTTAAGTGAAAAAGTGAAATTTTTAATTATTTTTATACGGATCAAGATTTTGGCCATTTCCGTATAAAAATATTTGTAATTTTCTGATTCATGGACTTGTCCATTTATATCGTTACAATTTATATTAAATTTTCTATCTTAATTTAATAAAAAAACAGCAAAATCAAAATTTTTGGATCTTCAAAAATTGTTTACGTTAAATTATATTTCACCTAATTTTCCTTTAAAAATTATGGATCTGAAAGTTTTAAAGTTTTGCCGATAAAAGCAAACATTTTATATTGATCCCACCATATAGATCTTCTACTTTTTCTGAGGCAAAGTAGGTCTTTTTTAGGATAAATTGTGGACGAAAGTTAAAACTTTACATGTTCAGAATAAAAAGTGCAAAGCTTTTGTGTGAGAACTCATATTTCCTTCAAGAGCTTCTCTTTCAAGACTTTAATTTTACTCCATAACTTTTTTAACTTAAGATCTTTAAATTACATAACAAGCAATTAAATTTATTTATACTTGAATAAAACTACTTAAGGAGTAAGATCGAAAAATTCTTAACACACATTTTTCATTAAAACTTTTAACCCAAGTGTTTTTTAATTTGATTTTTTATCATCAGACTGGTTGGCTCTGTGCTCGATAGGCTTAGGCTCCAGAAGTTCTTTCACTGGAGTGCAGCTAAATATTTAGAGGTCAAAAACAGAACAGAAATTTAAGTCAAGTCTTGAAAAAATATTCTTGTAGCATAATGGATGATAATGCAAGATTTTTTCCAACTTCATGTTAAAAAATTTAGTGTTGCTGATGTTCGTGAGGATGTTGAAGAAAATTTCACGACGCAAAAGCGAAAAAAAATTCCCAAAAAAGTTCTTGGTATGCCAAGCAATATGCGATTGCGACAAAAGGAGATAATTCATAGGACTTTGTAATGTGTCCACTTTTTTGGCCTAACTTTGCATAGTGTCGCTATGTTAAACAAGCCCTTGAATGGTATAAGAACAATAATGTGGTTTTTGTACCAAGAGAAGCAAATCCTCCGAACTTCCGGGATTTAAAGTCAGTGAGCTCTTAAATAAAAGAGAATTGAAGATCAAAAAAAAAAAAAGGTGCCCAAAAGTGTGGTAGATTTTAAATGTAGATGAAATACCAGTTCAAGCATAAAGACAGAAGTTGATGGTTACGTTTTTATTAACATATATGTATGTTAAGAACTTTTCGATCTCACTCTTTATACTTGAATAAAAACCTTAAAACTACTTAATAAAATGTTCATATACAATTTTAAGCATTTTCATATTAATGAATGCATTTTTGGAAGATTACGTTAGATAACAACTAAAAAAAGTCTAAAAAAAAAATACAATAAATCTCTGAATTGCATTAGAATAATATAAAATGAATAAAATTAAATGCTAAATAAAAAATAAATAAAAAGCAATAAAGTCCATAAGCCTCAAAACTCAGTAAGCGCAACTAAAAATTTCAAAAATTTATGTTATTTTTATGAAAATTTATTTTCAATTTGTTAAAAGTTGTACCAGATTTGAAATTCCGCTTTTTTCTATTTTTATACCCTCCACCACCACAAGTGGTGAGGGTATATTAAGTTTGTCATTCTGTATGTAACGCCAAGAAGGAATCATCTCAGACCCAACAATGTATATATATTATTGCATCAAATCAAAAACTGAGTCGATTTAGCTATGTCCGTCTGTCCGTCTGTCCGTCTGTCCGTCTGTCCGTCTGTCCGTCTGTCTGTCTGTTGGAAACATTCTCACGCCTAGAATAATTGACCGAATTCAATAAAACTTGGCCACATTATTTGTTATTGTCCTAAGCAGTTTGCTATTTAAAACCAGCTATATCGGTTTATAAGCAAGGAAGTTATAGACCGATATCTGAAACAACCTCAAAATTTCAAAAGTGAACTCTTATAATTTCTTTTAAAAATGTAATTGGACTAAAACAAAAAATTAATTTTAGCATACAATTACACGTGCTTCATCATCGAGCTAAAAATTATCAAAATCTGATTAACCGGAAAAAAGTTATAGGCTATAATATGCAAAATTTTGATACACCCCAAACTCTTTGTGTCATATGGACCGCAATTTTTAAGATAATTTACTGAAATTTGTCACAACTAATTTTTAAACTATTCTTAATATATGTTATAAATTTTATTAACATTGGTCCATATTTTGATATAGCTCCCATATAACGCCATTTCCCGGAATATGATTTATAGCTCATAAAACTCTTAAATTGGAACCAATTCTATTGAAATTTGGCACAAATAATTGTTTAACTATTTTAAATATATACTATAAATTTTATTCACATGGGTCCGTATTTTGATATAGCTCCCATATAAGGCCCCTTCCCGGAATGTGATTTATAGCTCATAAAACTCTTAAATTTGAACCAATTCTTTTGAAATTTGGTACAACTAATTTCCTAGCTATTTTAAATATATGTTATAAATTATATTAAGATGGGTCCATATTTTGATATAGCTCCCATATAAGGACTTTCCCGGTATATGATTTATAGCTTATAAAACTTTTAAATTTGAACTAATTCTTTTGAAATTTGGCACAATTAATCTCTTAATTATTTTAAATATATACTATAAATTTTATTCATATGGGTCCGTATTTTGATATGGCTCCCATATAAGGCCCCTTCCCGGAATGTGATTTATAGCTCATAAAACTTTTAAATTTGAACCAATTCTATTGAAATTTGGCACAACTAATTTTCTAGCTATTTTAAATATATGTTATAAAATTTATTAACATGGGTCCATATTTTGATATAGCTCCCATATAAGGCCCCTTCCCGGAATATGATTTACAGCTTATAACACTTTTAAATTTGAACCAATTCTTTTGAAATTTAGCACAATTGATTTTCTAGCTATTTTAAATATATGTATTCAGTTTTATTTACATGGGTCCATATTTTGATATAGCTCCCATATAAGGCCCCTTCCCGGAATATGATTTATAGCTTATAACACTTTTAGATTTGAACCAATTCTATTGAAATTTGGCACAACAATCTTGGTCCAAACTTCGGGAAGGGGTCTTATATGGGAACTACATATAAGACCCCTTCCCGGAAAATAGTTTTGAGCTTATAACAAGCATATTTTTTGTTATTATAAGCTCCACAGTACAAGTGGTAGAGAGAGAATATTAACTTTGTCATTCTGTGTGTAACGCTAAGAATGAATTATTTCAGACCCCATAATGTATATATTCTTGCATCAAGTCAAAATCTCAATCGATTTTCGTCAATCTCTTTGTCTGCTCACATCCGCAAAAATTAACAGAGCTCAATGAAAATTGGTAGAAAAAAGGCAGTTAATAGAAAAATTTTATAGCTTAAATTGTAACTAATTTTATGACTAATTAAGTATTTCTGTGTTATATACATTTGTGAGTATATGTGTGTCTATGGAACCTAACGTATTAACTTTACACGAATTTGTGGTGGAGGGTATTTAAGATTCGGCATAGCCGAATATAGCATTCTTACTTGTTATTTTTGCATTTTAATTTTTGCTATTTTTCCTACAAATGAGCTACAACTCCAACATGATGTATAAACATTTATGCAAATGTACCCACATAATTCCAATGCAACAAATACAATGCCAACAATAACAACAAAAACTAGAAAAAACAAAGCTTTAAAATAATAGATTAAATAAACTTTAACTACGAAAAAAAAGACTTAAATTAAAATTATGCAAAAAAACAGATTAATACAATTCAACTAAATAGTAAAATAATAAAAAATAAATTATTCCCTTTTTTCGCGTTTTTGGTAAACTGAAAATTAAGTTTCAAGCATAAAAAACTTATTGAACATGAGAAGCTTTAAAGCTGCTTTTAATAATAGAAATATGTTTTCATTAAAAGTTTTATTTTAATAAAATTTAATAAGAAATTATTGGGTGTACAAGTTGGTTAGGTCATCGTGGTACCATGAATATGAAAGTGCAGGCTGTGCCTCATAAAAATGTAGAAGGTAGATTGATATCTCAAGTCAAAGTAGAAGAAGGTAGATGATTCAGCAATCAGTATCACAGAAACTGTAAAGAGCCTCAGGTGAAATCTTGCCATGGAACCATCCGCAATTGCGAAAGAAATAACAGACATTCCCAGAATTCCCCATTACCAAATCTGTCGGAGATTTCAACGAACTGCAACTAAAGAAACCCGATCGTAGGCCGCCAAAGTCAGGGCAGTTTCAGAAAAGATGAGAAATCGTTTCTATCTAATCCTCATTTTGAAAACTCCTGCAAAAATGATTTGAAACGCGACACATTTTCTCTGCATGTATTCCGGAGCGACTATATTCCGATACTGCAGCAAATGTGTCCCTCAAAATGTCCTGATTCAATCCAATCATGGCAATATCATTGTGTTAGGCAGAAATGTATTTCATCTATCTTGCGCTATATCATAGAACTCAGGCGGTGGGTGGTAAACCACACAAACGATCTGTGCCTTCATCTGTTCGCACTTTTTTCTTGTTAGGATAACAGTCCCAAATCTGATTGCACCAAGATTACAATAGTCGAATAATCTGCCATCTGATATAAAGATTTGCAGCATTCCCCGATAAAATCTGATGTTATGAGAACATGGTCGCTATAGGAATAGTTGCCTGGGACCTACTTGTCTCTGCTTAAAGAATACTCAATTCCCAACTGAAGACTCCTTTACCAACTTTATCTACAATTTAAGATCCATTGTAGATGCTTCGTTCATAAGCTACGCAGAATCGCGTTACCATCCATCCTACATTTCCAGTTTTCCGTGGCATTCAGTCTTATAACCGTTTGAAAAGCGAATTTCTTTGTCATCAGATCAGCCGGTAACCAGTTGAGAATCACATATAAAGTCCTAGTCGACATAAGTGCTCAAGTGGTCAACAGCCCCATCCTTCGGAGGACTGATTCAGATATTTTCTAAGATCTGATACAAATTAATAATTTCGATATGTTATCATAAATTGAAACTGGTTTGTTTGATTCTAAAGTTCTCAGGGCATCTATACAGAGGACAATTAATTCGATTAAAGAGAACCTTGGACGGAAAAGTGTAAGAATATTAATAGTGAAATTGAAGTTTTGGCGCCTTGCCTTTTGGCTTTTCCGCTTCGATCGATGTAAAAGGACCTTACAGCCAGACAGAAAGACGGATATACATAGCTAAATCGACTCAGATTTTGATAACTCCTTCTTAGCATTACCCAGGAAGTAACATAGTTAATATACCCTCTTAACCACTTGTGGTGGTTGAGAGTATAAAATGTAAATTGTAATGACAATTTTTTGTTGGTAGTGTGAGTATATAAGGCATATTAGTGTATGTGTCTGCCTTGATGTTGTTGAAACTTCATACACATATAGAACGCTCACTGGTTATGGAATTGCGGTCTTAATTTAACCAAAAATTCAGGTAGAATTTAACTGAGCGAGAATCTTGTTATATTTAAGTGAGATTCAGTCTTAAAGATTTCTCATACTGAGATCTTTATTGAAGTTATGAGGCATAATTGCCGAATACTTTAAATTTTGGAATAGTGTTTATAATTTTGAATTATACCAAATTTTATCGTAATTTTGACATTATCTTCAGATATACGCCTTTTACAGAGATGGTCGGGAGGAAATCTCGTAAAAGAGTCAAAGTCCACAAAGTTCATTTAGAGAGAAAGCATTTTGCTTGGAGAACAATTGCAACCATCATCCTTAATCTTAAAAGGATCTTCGTAATTGTCTCAAACTCATTCTTTCCCGACATTGATTAAATCAGGAAAAAATGCAAACAATTTGGTCCGGAAAGACTTAAAAACATACATACCTTAGTGCAAATATGAAGAGCATTATCGAATTTATGGTTCCGTATTAACAAAGTTTTTAACTTGCTTTATTTCACTGCATTACCTTAAATAAGAAAAAAGACATATATATGTGATATTCAAAAAAAAGGTTCCTACTGTACATTTCATACTTCAAAATTTAGTTTCCCACACCCGTATCTTTATCTTAAAGAATTTATGAAAATTATTTCCAAATAACAGCACTTTCACAGTGGCCCATTCTTTCACAAAGTTTCCCACTATTTTCAACTATTTCCCCCCTTTTTAGCAAATTCTAATGTACACTAAATTTAGTGTAAAATTTTTACTTAAAAAAATCGCACGAGTTCTTAATTGTTTAAAGCTGTAACTGAAATTTCAGCTTAATTCCTCTTTGGCAACAAGCTTCTTTTTTTTCTATAAGTGGCAGAAATGTTTATGTCTTACACATCGTGTGAATTTCAATTAAAAATGCAACCATTGAATAGAGAAAAAGACCGAAATGAAGACTTTCAAGATCATAATTTTCTAGTAATTTAACAGTATAAAATAAAGTGAATAAAAAATTACTTACACATTATTAATATTTTTCAAGCCTCATAAAACTAACGGATTTTAGTGAAAAAAAAAACAAAAACAAAAAAATAAAGTGAATATTGGTGGCGGTATAATACACTTAATTGGTATATTAAATTTGTTAGTTGAGATAACATTATAAGAAGAAATAAGATCCGGCTAGAAGGATCATTTTTTAAAAAGGGGATTCCAGAAGTTCCGTTGGAAAAAACCTGGATAAAAGCACAACTAATCGATCAATTTAGTGAAGAGGAAGGTGGATCGGTGACATCATTAGTAAAGTATCAACGAATCTGTGATATATTTACAATCAGTACACATTTTTCGAAAAATATCAGAAGAAGATTTTAATGAAGAGTTGGTAGCGGTACGATAGATTCCGACTTGAGTCAGTTACAACAACTCTAAAATTCTGTATAAACATAAACCAAATAACCAAAACTTGTTCACAGCAATAACCTAAACATCCATGATCCACTAGTCAAATTTAAAAGACCAGTTTTTTTCCACAATACGGTTTGTTCTAATTTTTGGACTGATTGTAAACAAATTGAATCCATCTTGGTTATTATGGTTTCATTTGTTCCACCCCGAGAAAAACGTTCTGTATCTGCAAGAACATTATCTAGCAATTTCTTTGTCTCATAACTCACATATGAAATTTAGGATTTAATGCGTTTTGGGCCTATTTGTAATTGCGATGAGCGAATAGTAGAATGTTTTGATAAGGAGTTCATTGCTCTCAGTTTTAAGGCGACTTAAAAAAATCAAGATTTCTTAAATTATCGTTTTCGTAATTTTCTGACAGAAATCTATATCAGACTATGTGATCTGTAAAGAAAATATCAAAATCTGAACGGGTTCAGTTTAAGTATCTGATTTAAAAAAAAATCAGAGTTTATGAAATATCACTTACGCAATATTCTGGCATTGTCACAGTCACTATAATATTTCTATATATTAAAGTTTCCATGGTAACAGATATAAAAAGATTAAAGCGAAGATAAATAAAAAATTGATCGCATTTCTGGTATCGAGTTTTCAATTGAATATAATTCCACAAAGGGAGCTCTGCGCCAACCCGATTCCAACAGGTTTCAATTTCCATCACTTACAGATCATCATTTAGCTCTTAATAGATTACTGGTTGTGATTTGACCAGTCGGATTTTCGGCTTTTCGAGAATCTTCTTCGTAGAGTTCAACTATCACTTCCAACACATGAAATCCACTTTCAATGCTTTTCCAATTATTTTCGGACCGAGTGTTCTGAGAGTTTTTTGACTATTGTAACTTTTTACTCGATTTCAACATGCTTCCAATTCCATCAAAGAAAGATTATTGGTCGTTTAATGTTGGTGATTAGCTAAGTTGGTGTGACTTTACATATGGCATTCGGGAATTTTTTTCGTAGAGTTCATTCACCTTATTTTGGTGTTTTTCGACAAATATCTTCTGTGCAGGCCACAGCAGATATCCCAATATCAAAACACTTCTAATTCCCCCAAATACATATCACTGCGTTGTTCTTGGTCTGTTATTGGTGGTGATTTGCCTAATTGGTGGGGCTCTACGACAACTTCTTTCGTAGAATTTAAACAATCCTTTCGACGTCCCAATTATTTGTTTTGAAGCAGCATAAGGTGGCCGAGACTAAACCTCATATCCATTTATCCAAGTGATTTATGATCGGGTTTGCAACATTTGACTGGGAATTGTTATGATGAAAGATTATTGATTGTCTTTTCCGATTTCAATAATCTTCTGATCGTAGAAACTTGGAAGTTGACGTTGCTTAGGCTAATTGGATGGGATTTTAAAATTTACAGTGCCAAATTCAGCCATCATCTTAATCACGCTTTTTAACGTATCTAAACTTTAATTACTATTTGAATAAATTAACTTGTTTTTCAATATAATTTACAAGGCTTTTAAACGTAGGAAAATGACTCGTTTGGCGAATCCCAATGATTGTTCTAGATCAATTTGTCAAAAAATCTTTGATGGTTGTGACAAAATCACTGATTTTAAATTGGTCAAACCTTTTCCGGCACCTTATAAGTGGTACATGTTGATCGTAAGTTTCAGTCTAAATTGTCTTCTTTCAGCAACGTTATCTTTGAATGGAGAAAGTTTGTAACAATTCTTTAAAACGCATTTTAAAAGGGCAAATCCACACTATTAATTTGTAAACCCAATAACAATTAAAATCATAAAAATTGTTTCAAATATCGTTGTAGAACTATTTATCGAAAAATCTGCTAAAGTACTGTGGAAGCCGAGCTATGGAGAAAATCTAATATTCTCTCTTTTAATATTTAGAGTAGTGCAGATTACTAGAACTGCTCTTGAACCGAACTAACGCTTCACTACTTTTTTTGAAGATTTTATTCAATTTTCGAGTCGATTTAATGTCCAAAATACAGAAGAACTAGAGTTATAAAGTTGATCACAAGTTACTGGGAAAACCTTTTCTCTCTTACACAATTTGATGAAGTGCAGGTTACAAAAACTGAGTTTGGGGTAACTTTGTGATTTTTGAGTTTAATACCGGTTTCCAAGTCGACTTAATTTTCCCTCCTTATAAAAAAATCAAAACCCATATATTTAACATAACCGCTCTCTACTCAAAATACCCCATTCAAAACTCGTATGCGGCAGTGAAAAATATATATGTATGTGCTGTTTTCTAATTATGCATTTTTATCTTTATAGGCCTATGAATAAATTTATGCACTTTGCGGCTTTCAACTGCATCGTAAATACATATAATTTTTCTTCAAACTCATTTTCTTAATCATCTTCCTCTAACTTTTCATTCATTCATTCATTTAAACTTATTAAAATGCATTAGATGGCGAAATAAAATTAAAGTAGAAAAAATGTTGCAGAAAACGCTAAAAAGCCGCTTTAAAAAGTTATTGCGCGCAAAATCATCTTATTCACATCTATTTACTACAACAACAACAAAAAAAAAAACACTTCAAAATCAAAACATGAAACAAGTAGGAATGCTGTATGGGGCAAGATCGAATTTGGAATATCCTCCTCCAGAAATGTTAGAAATATTATGAGGGGATTGTTTACTCCGGATTTTACCATGAAATAGAGACGAATTGTCAGTATAGCGAAATTCCGAAATCTTGCTGATCTATGAAATTCAGTACTTGAAGAACTTGGCGAACTTCTTTCAGCACAGTTTACAATTTTTGGGCTTGAGACTGCCAGATTAAGAAAATGCTCCAAGAATATACTTTTTTGGAATAATTCACTTAATATTCCCCACATTCATCACCTGTAATGGTGGAGGGCATACAAATCCAAACAAAAAGAATCTATTTATTCAAAATGTACTTCTACACCTCATACGTACGCTTAGATACGTTACTCATGGATGCAGTTACGGATAAAGAAGTAACAACAACTACTTCTACAAAAAAGTAACAGTAACATTCGCAAGAAAACCGTAAAAAAAACAACAGCAGCAACAAAACTACACATGTTCTTCATTGTGTAAAATATGTTTCCAAGTGAAGTGAATGTGAATCCGAATGTGTGATAGGAAATAGTGCATCAGCAGCATTTTGAGCAGCTGTAGATTTTCATAAAAGAAGTGTTGCAAAATTTGTTTGCTGCTGCTGTTGTTGTTGTTTGGTCAGTTAGGGGTTTTGTAGCTTCTTCTATGTTATTTTTCACCTTTTTCTTTAACGATCACTTTTGAAAATTTATTCATGAAAACCAATGATTTTTCTTCACAAACATCTATGGAGTGTGAATTCAATTTTATGGCGCGAGAAAAAAAAATATTAATTTGTTGCAACAAAAAAATGTACTTATGTTGTTTGAAATTAGTGATGCACCAACATTATAATTTCCTTTCACTGTTGTCGCTGTGAATACTTAATGAATTTAGTGAGCGCATAATTGATAATTTGGGAAATAAAGTTAAAAATGAACAGATATGTGAGAATTAACGTGGCGTTTGTTTGGAAAGTGAGTTAAATCCATTTTATTATCTTAAACTTATTTTCTAGACCTTAATGGGACACTTCATATTTCTCTCGCTTTAAAATTTCTATGATAAAGTGACGGAGAACTGGACGAAGAAAATTTCAGAGTTATATTTAGCATCTATTAAGTTCGACAGATGCAATTTGTAGTCAGATGAAGCAAAGTCAATTAAATTGCAATTTCACCCACTTTTCCGACGATTTCCCAACTACAGCGAGGCAGAACAAACACAGTCAAACTTTTAGAATTATTTATACATCTGGCGACAGAAAATGTTTAATTTAACGAGACATTCTCCTTTAAATTTCGTAACCAAAAATATATCAAAGGATTAATAGAGGACTATATGGGGCTCCAATGGGTGGAGTTACAAGAGCGCAAAATTCGGACATTAAATTTTTTTAAACGGCTACAAATTCCTGTTTCTTATTCAGGAGTATACAATACATAAACGTGTTCCTATATATAATAAAAGGATACTTAATGAGTCACAAAATTAGTTACATTTTTGGCTATAAGCTTTTTTCTTCTGAAACGTTGTTGATGACTTTTGGAATGGTAATGAAGTACATATATAAGTATAATGGAAGTAGTCTTTTTTTGTAAACAATCCTTGATGTAAATTTCGGTATCTTTATGCAACAAGAATATTTTTTTTTAGAAAACTCGATCTAAAATCCCGTGCCCCGTTTTTGGCCTCTAAATTTTTAGCAGCGTTCATACCAGGAACTTTTTGAGCATTTGTGCTTTTAAAACTGCATTAGCTTTAACTTTTCGTACAAAATAGTCCGAGCATTGAGCTAACAGAGCTATTTCCCAACTGGGTGTGTTGGGAGCTCTTTTGAAAATGCTTTATATTTTTTTTGGCCTTGGAAATACCATGTGGACCATTCCTGCTACATTGAACCAGGCTTGCTGTCAACGAACAACTCTTGTTTTATAATATGGGAAAATGTTTGACAACAGATCTTTAAATTCTTTGCAAAATTTGTAGGACCAATGTGTGTTGGGAGCTTTTTTGAAAATGCTTTATATTTTTTTGGTCTGAGAAACACCATGTAGACCGGACCATTCCTTCTACATGAACCAGGCATGCTGTCAACGAAGAAGTTTCCCTGTCTTGTTTAATAATATGGGAAACAGTTTCACATCAGATCTTTGAATGTTTTGCCAACTTTTTAGAGAACAAATGTGCGTTTTGTTGCAAATTTTTTAAAAGTTTAGTAAGCGTTTTCTTTTGGTCCATTGTATTAACATTATATTCGTTAGTTCGACATTCAACCTATTAACTGACATGTTTTTACAACGGTAACTTGATTCAAAAAGTTCTCATGAAAAACTTGTGTTAAAAATTTTTATATCTCATTCCTTATTGAATGTTTTCATAACTTTCACGCTTGTTTTTGTTTGTTAAATTTATTTGTTGTATTTTTTTTTCGATGTCAAAATGAATAAAAAACTACATAACTTTATATAACACCACTGTCTCTGACACTTTTTTATAACGATTATTTTCATTACAGAAATTATACATTTTTAATTTTTTTTTAAATAAAATAACATTTTTAAATTATTAACACAAAAAGTACCTACCAAACCTCAAGCTTCATGTTAATTTCCTTCAACAACGTACTAAATACTTAAAAACATAAAATAATACTATTTGCTCTCATAAAAAGCTTCTATTCTTATACAAAAAACACTTTGTTACCAACAAAAGAACCTTCATTTTCGTACTTAACTCATCATTCAGCTGTTTTTTATTACCCACATACAACAACATCAACACATACATTTCTGTGTTTTGTTTACTGTCTCTCTTTTGTATAACCCAACGGCAACAACAAAATCTTATACTCTGTTATATTTGCTCTCTTTTTTCATAACAAATTTTGTTTTATTAAGTTTTTCTCTCATCTCTCTTCAGTTTATTTCAACCGGGTACGTGTGTTTGTCACCCAATTTGCAAATTGTTCTGATAAAAATTTGTGAAAATTCAAGAAAATTCTGTTAAATTTATAAAAAAGTAAAAGAAAATTATTATTTAATCTCAATTAAACAATAAACAATTAATAAATTAATGAAAAAATACTCGCATTAAATAAATATTTTGTGTGTAAAAAGTGTTTAAGTTTCCAAAAGTGTTTGTTGTGGAAATACCCGCGTGCTTTTTTATTTTTTTTTTTTGTGTTTCTTTTTTGTTTGTGGCTTGTCGTTAAGTTAAAAGCACAATGTTAAAGCAGAATTGTTGGAAGCAGAAAATAGAATTGATAAGAATGCATAAAAACAAATAAGATGGAAGAGGGAAATAAGCAATGAAATATGAAATGAAATGTTTTGTTGTGGTGCAGGGGAGTTGCCACTAGTTTGTGGTGTCGATTGTGAATAGGAGGAAGTATTTTGATGCTTTAGAAGAGTGAAATTTTTGTTTGGAATATACATGGACGATTTTTGGTGAAATGGAAGGAAATGTCACGAATTTTTTACGTTTGGAAAGTTGCTTAGATTTATTTTCGCTTTTCTGTAAAATTATGTTTGCCCACTACCCACCACAAGGGCGAAGGGGCCGGTATCGTTTAACATTGATTATTCCGTGTGTAAACGCTAAGGAGAACTTTATCTTAGCGTCCCAATTGTGTTTTTAGTAATGTCCCTTCTATCGTGTTTGTCCATCTGTTTAATCGTTTGTCTGTGTGGTTTTAAAACGCTCTCATCCACAGTTATTAATAGAGCTCAATGTAGCCCTGAAAGGATTCCTATTTTAAACCTGGAAACTCTATTTAGTATATTAAAAGTTATAGATCGATATATGAGGCAACCACTAAGTTCACTTTCTTAAGTTCTCTAAGTTAAATATATAGTCATAATATTAAGCTATAGGTACATCATTACTATTCCAAAAATTGGCAAATCGGTTCAATATAAAAATTTGACTTTAACTTTTAAAAATAACTAATTTTATGACTCATTTAGGGTTCGGATTATATCTAAGAAAATATTTTTTATATATTGTATAGGTCACGAAACAAAACGTAGTTACTTCACACGTGGAAGCTACTGAAGATTCGGGATAGCCGAATATAACATTATTACTTATTCTAATGGAAACGTCTCATTTTATTATGCGCTATTTTTAAAACTAACGATTATACACTATAACATAGGTGGTTGGGAATTATGTGTTTTTGATGATGTTTATAATTTAAAGAAAAAGGTGTTTAAGAATCACTATCTAAATCGGTTTTAACGATATTCTTTCGTCCGTCTTTATGTTCGGCTGAAGTCCATGTAAACACTGTGGCCACTCTACAGGTCTCAATTTTTGAGATGTTCTGATAAAATTTGATACATGTTATTATTTCGGCCCATTGAAATTGGCTATATTCGTTACAATATTTTAAGCATCTGCCATAAAAATGACCTCCTGGAAGTGATTCTAACGAAATTTTGTAAAAGAAAGTCATAATATTTAAAATGGTGGCAAATTATACGAGCATCGGTTTATTATTTAACATAGATTCCCGACAACCTTATTTCAAAGAATAATCGATGTGCGAAATTATACAAGGTTCTATCCATAATTTATTCTAACTCGCATATAACCCTCCAGAAACACATCTTTTTTAATCGCATGTATTTCTTTTTAAAATAAATCAGTAATTAAAATTATACGGG
>PYHX02000413.1:42315936-42370797 GCA_004302925.2 Cochliomyia hominivorax | reverse complement strand
TTTAGATTACATAACAAGCAATTAAAATTATTTATACTTGAATAAAATTACTTCAGAAGTGAGATCGAAAAATTCTTAAACACACATTTTTCATTAAAACTTTTAACCCAAGTATTTTTTGATTTGATTTTTTATCATCAGACTGGTTGGCTCTGTGCTCGATAGGCTTAGGCTCCAGAAGTTCTTTCACTGGAGTGCAGCTAAATATTTAGAGGTCAAAAACAGAACAGAAATTTAAGTCAAGCCTTGAAAAAATATTCTTGTAGCATAATGGATGATAATGCAAGATTTTTTCCAACTTCATGTTAAAAAAATTTAGTGTTGCTGATGTTCGAGAGAATGTTGAAGAAATTTTACAAACCAAAAGCGGAAAAAAATCCTAAAAAAAGTTCTTGGTATATTGCGCAGTTGCGACAAATAGAGCCAATTCATAAGACTTTATAATGTGTCCACTTTTTTGGCCTAACTTGGCATCGTGTCGCTATGTTAAACAAGCCCTTGAATGGTACAAGAACAATAATGTGGTTTTTGAACCAAGAGAGGCAAATTCTTCAACTGCCCGGATTTAAGGCCAGTGGAGAGATATTATGCTCTTAAATAAAAGAGAATTGAAGATAAAAAGGTGCCCAAAAGTGTGTTAGATTTTAAATGTAGATGAAATACCAGTTCAAGCATAAAGACAGAAGTTGATGGTTACGTTTTTATTAACATATATGTATGTTAAGAACTTCTCGATCTCACTCTTTATACTTGAATAAAAACCTTAAAACTACTTAATAAAATGTTCATATACAATTTTAAGCATTTTCATATTAATGAATGCATTTTTGGAAGATTACGTTAGATAACAACTAAAAAAAGTTAAAAAAAATACAATAAATCTCTGAATTGCATTAGAATAATATAAAATGAATAAAATTAAATGCTAAATAAAAAAATAAATAAAAAGCAATAAAGTCCATAAGCCTCAGAACTCAGTAAGCGCAACTAAAAATTTCAAAAATTTATGTTATTTTTATGAAAATTTATTTTCAATTTGTTAAAAGTTGTACCAGATTTGAAATTCCGCTTTTTCAATTTTTTCTATTTTTATTTTTGCATTTTAATTTTTGCTATTTTTCCTACAAATGAGCTACAACTCCAACATGATGTATAAACATTTATGCAAATGTACCCACATAATTCCAATGCAACAAATACAATGCCAACAATAACAACAAAAACTAGAAAAAACAAAGCTTTAAAAAATAATAGATTAAATAAACTTTAACTACGAAAAAAAGACTTAAATTAAAATTATGCAGAAAACAGATTAATACAACTCAACTAAAAAGTAAATATAAAAAATAAATTATTCTCTTTTTTTCGCGTTTTTGATAAACTGAAAATTTAAGTTCAAGCATAAAGAGCTTATTGAACATGAGGAGCTTTAGCCTGCTTTAATAATAGAAATATGTTTTCATTAAAAAGTTTTATTTAATAAATTAAATAGAAAATTATGGATGTACAAGTTGGTGTAGTCATCGTGGTACCATGAAAAATGAAGGTGCAAGCTGTGCCTCATAAAAATGTAGAAGGTAGATTGATATCTCAAGTCAAAGCAGAAGAAGATGATTCAGCAATCAGTATCATAGAAACTGTAAAGAGCTTCAAGTGATTGAAACGCGACACATTTCTCTGGCATGTATTCCGGAACGACTATATTCCGATACTGCAGCAAATGTGTCCCTCAAGAGAGATCTTGGTATCTGGAATAGAAATAATGTCCCGATTCAATCCAATCATGGAAATATCATTGTGTTAGGCAGAAATGTATTTCATCTATCTTGCGTTATAGCATAGAACTCAGGCGGTGGGTGGTAAACCACACAAACGATCTGTGCCTTCATCTGTTCGCCCTTTTTTCTTGTTAGGATAACAGTGCCAAACCTGATTGCACCAAGATTATAATAGTTGAGTGATCTGTCATCGAATATAAAGATTTGCAGCATTCCCCGATAAAATCTGATGTTATGAGAACATGGTCGCTATAGGAATAGTTGCCTGGGACCTACTTGTATCTGCTTAAAGAATACTCAATTCCCAACTGAAGACTCCTTTACCAACTTTATCTACAATTTAAGATCCATTGTAGATGCTTCGTACATAAGTTACGCAGAAGCGAGTTACGTACATAAGCTACGCAGAATCGCGTTACCATCCATCCTACATTTCCAGTTTTCCGTGGCATTCAGTCTTATAACCGTTTGAAAAGCGAATTTCTTGTCAGATCAGCCGGTAACCAGTTTAGAATCACACATACAGTCCTAGTCGATGACGACATAAGTGCTCAAGTGGTCTTCAGCCCCATCCTTCGGAGGACTGATTCAGATATTTTCTAAGATCTGATACAAATTAATAATTTCGATATGTTATCATAAATTGAAACTGGTTTGTTTGATTCTAAAGTTCCCAGGGCATCTGTACAGAGGACAATTAATTCGATTAAAGAGAACCTTGGATGGAAAACTGTAAGAATATTAATAGTGAAATTGAAATTTTGGCGCCTTGCCTTGTGGCTTTTCCGTTTCGATCGATGCAAAAGGACTTTACTGAAAAAACGTTTCATTTCGCTAAACTATAAAGTCTAGACTTTGTCTCTTAAAGTATCCGTTAATTCGATCAGAACTCCATTACTGAAATCCCTTCATTTCCGAACATGGTTCTTGAATGATTATCTGCCTCATATCCGGAGCAGTTCTCACGCAACAAGTAATGATAGAGGGTGTACTAACTTTGTATACCCTCGATCTTATTATCGATGAAAAATTTACAATTTTACAAAAGTTTTTTGCTTGAATCTAGAGGTTGCCTCAGATATCAATCTATATCATTTTTTACACTGCACCGATTTTTCTGGTTTTAAATAGGAAACTTCTTAGGAGTGTAGCAAATACACAGGCCAGATTATATTGAGCTCTATGAATTATTGTGAATGGGAGCGTACCAACAATAGACAGGCAGACAGACAGACAGACAGACAGAAAGACGGACAGCCAGACAGAAAGATGGATATACATAGCTAAATCGACTCAGATTTTGATAACTCTTTCTTAGCATTACCCAGGGAGTAACAAAGTAAACATACCCTCTTAACCACTTGTGGTGGTTGAGAGTATAAAAATGTAAATTGTTGTGACAATTTTTTGTTGGTAGTGTGTGTATATAAGGCAAGTTAGTGTATGTGTCTGCCTTGATGTTGTTGAAACTTCATACATATATAGAACGCTCACTGGTTATGAAATTGCGGTCTTTATTTAACGGCCCAATTCTGGTAGAATTTAATTTAGCGAGAATCTTGTTATATTTAAGTGAGATTCAGTCTTAATTAAAGATTTCTCACATTGAAGTTATGTGGCATATTTGCCGAATACTTTAAATTTTGGAATAGTTTGTAAAATGTTTATAAATTTGATTTATACCAAATTTTATCGTTATATTGACATTATCTTCAGATATACGTCATTTAAAGAGATGTTCGGGAGGAGGTCCCGTAAAAGAATCAAAGTTCACAAGAGCATTTCCATTTAATATTTGTCCCATGCCGAGAAAGTATTTGTATATTGGCTTGGAGAACAATTGCAACCATCATCCTTAATCTTAAAAGGATCTTCATAATTGTGTCAAACTCATTCTTTCCCGATATTGATTAAATCAGGAAAAAATGCAGGCAATTTGGTCCGGAAAGATTTAAAAAACATACATACCTTAGTGCAAATATGAAGAGCATTATCGAATTTATGGGTTCGTATTAACAAAGTTTTAACTTGCTTTATTTCACTGCATTACCTTAAATAAGAAAAAAGACATATATATGTGATATTCAAAAAAGGTTCCTACTGTACATTTCATACTTCAAAATTTAGTTTCCCACACCCGTATCTTTATCTTAAAGAATTTATGAAAATTATTTCCAAATAACAGCACTTTCACAAAGTTTCCCACTATTTTCAACTATTTCCCCCCTTTTTAGCAAATTCTAATGTACACTAAATTTAGTGTAAAATTTTTACTTAAAAAAATCGCACGAGTTCTTAATTGTTTAAAGCTGTAACTGAAATTTCAGCTTAATTCCTCTTTGGCAACAAGCTTCTTTTTTCTTTCTATAAGTGGCAGAAATGTTTATGTCTTACACATCGTGTGAATTTCAATTAAAAATGCAACCATTAAATAGAGAAAAAGACCGAAATGAAGACTTTCAAGATCATAATTTTCTAGTAATTTAACAGTATAAAATAAAGTGAATAAAAAATTACTTACACATTATTAATATTTTTCAAGCCTCATAAAACTAACGGATTTTAGTGGAAAAAAATATAGTGAATATTGGTGGCGGTATAATACATTTAATTGGTATATTAAATTTGTTAGTTGAGATAACATTATAAGAAGAAATAAGATCCGGCTAGAAGGATCATTTTTTAAAAAGGGGATTCCAGAAGTTCCGTTGAAAAAACCTGGATAAAAGCACAACTAATCGATCAATTTAGTGAAGAGGAAGGTGGATCGGTAACATCATTAGTAAAGTATCAACGAATCTGCGATATATTTACAATCAGTACACATTTTTCGAAAAATAACAGAAGAAGATTTTAATGAAGAGTTGGTAGCGGTACGATAGATTCCGACTTGAGTCAGTTACAACAACTCTAAAATTCTGTATAAACATAAACCAAATAACCAAAACTTGTTCACAGCAATAATCTAAACATCCATGATCCACTAGTCAAATTTAAAAGACCAGTTTTTTTCCACAATACCTACAGACTCAGTTTGTTCTCATTTTCGGACTGATTGTAAACAAATTGAATCCATCTTGGTTATTATGATTTCATTTGTTCCACCCCGAGAAAAACTTTCTGTATCTGCAAGAACATTATCTAGCAATTTCTTTGGCTCAGAACTCACATATAAAATTTAGCATTTAATGCGTTTTGGGCCTATTTGTAATTGCGATGAGCGAATAGTAGAATGTTTGATAAGGAGTTTATTGCTCTCAGTTTTAAGGCGACTTAAAAAAATCAAGATTTCTTAAAGACTATATGATCTGTAAAGAAAATATCAAAATCTAAACGGGTTCACTTTAGGTATCTGATGTAAAAAAAATCAGAGTTTATGAAATATCACTTACGCAATATTCTGGCATGTCACAGTCACTGTAATACTTCTAGATTAAAGCGGAGATAAATAAAGAATTGAGCCCATTTCTGGTACCGAGTTCTTAATTGAATATAATTCCACAAAGGGAGCTCTGCGCCAACCCGATTCCAACAGGTTCCAATTTCCATCACATACAGATCATCACCTTGCTCTTGATAGGTTATTAGTTGTGATTTGACTTGAATTTTCGTCTTTTCGGGAATCTTTTCGTAGAGTTCAACTATCACTTCCAACACACGAAATCGGCTTTCAATGCTTTGCCAATTATTTTCGGGCCGAGTGTTCTGAGCATTTATTGACTTCAATGCGAGCCACCTGTGATCGTTTTACACGATTTCAACATGGTTCCAATTCCATCAAAGGAAGATTATTGGTCGTTTAATGTTGGTAATTAGCTAAGTTGGTGTGACTTTACATATGGCATTCGGGAATTTTTTTCGTAGAGTTCATTCACCTTATTTTGGTGTTTTTCGACAAATATCTTCTGTGCAGGCCACAGCAGATATCCCAATATAAAAACACTTCTAATTCACCCAAATACATATCACTGCATTGTTCTTGGTCTGTTATTGGTGGCTATTTGCCTAATTGGTGTGGCTCTACGACAACTTCTTTCGTAGAATTTAACCAATTCTTTCGACGTCCCAATTATTTGTTTTGAAGGAGCATAACGTGGGCGAGACTATACCTCTTATCCATTTATCCAAGTGATTTATGATCGGGTTTGCAACATTTGACTGGGAATTGTTATGATGGAACATTGATTGTCTTATCCGATTTCAATAATCTTCTGATCGTAGAAACTTGGAAGTTGACGTTGCTTAGGCTAATTGGATGGGATTTTAAAATTTACAGTGCCAAATTCAAGCATCATCTTAATCACGCTTCTTAACGTATCTAAACTTTAAATACTATTTGAATTAATTAACTTGTGTTTCAATATAATTTCCAAGGCTTTCAAACGTAGGGAAATGACTGGTTTGGCGAATCCCAATGATTGTTCTAGATCAATTTGTCAAAAAATCTTTGATTTTTGTGACAAAATCACTGCTTTTAAACCTTTTCCGGCACCTTATAAGTGGTACATGTTGATCGTGAGTTTAAGTCTGAATTGTCTTATTTCAGCAATGTTATCTTTGAATGGAGAAAGGTTGTAAGACTTCTTAAAAACGCATTTTAAAAGGGCAAATCCACACTATTAATTTGTAAACCCAATAACAATTAAAATCATCAAAATTTTTTCAAATATCGTTGTAGAACTATTTATCGAAAAATCTGCTAAAGTACTGTGGAAGCCGAGCTATGGAGAAAATCTAATATTCTCTCTTTTAATATTTAGAGAAGTACAGGTTACTAGAACTGCTCTTGAACCGACCTAACGCTTCACTACTTTTTTTGAAGATTTGTATTCAATTTTCGAGTCGATTTAATATCCAAAATACAGAGGAACTCGAGTTATAAAGTTGATCACAAGTTACTGGGAAAACCTTTTCTCTCTTCCACAATTTGAAGAAGTGCAAGAAGTGCAAAAACTGATTTTTGGGTGATTTGGGGTGCGATTTTTGAGTTTGTTTACCGATTTCCAAGTCGACTTAATTTTCCCTACTTATAAAAAAATAAAAACCCATATATTTAACATAACCGCTCTCTACTCAAAATACCCCATTCAAAACTCGTATGCGGCAGTGAAAAATATATATGTATGTGCTGTTTTCTAATTATGCATTTTTATCTTTATAGGCCTATGAATAAATTTATGCACTTTGCGGCTTTCAACTGCATCGTAAATACATATAATTTTTCTTCAAACTCATTTTCTTAATCATCTTCCTCTAACTTTTCATTCATTCATTTAAACTTATTAAAATGCATTAGATGGCGAAATAAAATTAAAGTAGAAAAAAATGTTGCAGAAAACGCTAAAAAGCCGCTTTAAAAAGTTATTGCGCGCCAAATCATCTTATTCACATCTATTTACTACAACAACAACAAAAAAAAAAAACACTTCAAAATCAAAACATGAAACAAGTAGGAATGCTGTATGGGGCAAGATCGCATTTGGAATATCCTCCTCCAGAAATGTTAGAAATATAATGAGGGGATTGTTTACACCGGATTTTACCATGAAATAGAGACGAATTGTCAGTATAGCGAAATTCCGAAATCTTGCTGATATATGAAATTCAGTACTTGAAGAACTTGGGTAAGTCTGGCGAACTTCTTTCAGCTCAGATTCCAATTTTTGGGCTTGAGACTGCCAGATTAAGAAAATGGTCCAAGAATATATTTTTTGGAATAATTCACTTAATATTCCCCACATTCATCACCTGTAATGGTGGAGGGCATACAAATCCAAACAAAAAAGAATCTATTTATTCAAAATGTACTTCTACACCTCTTACGTACGCTTAGATACGTTACTCATGGATGCAGTTACGGATAAAGAAGTAACAACAATTACTTATACAAAAAAGTAACAGTAACATTCGCAAGAAAACCGTAAAAACAACAGCAGCAACAAAAACTACACATGTTCTTCATTGTGTAAAAATATGTTTCCAAGTGAAGTGAATGTGAATCCGAATGTGTGATAGGAAATAGTGCATCAGCAGCATTTTGAGCAGCTGTAGATTTTCATAAAAGAAGTGTTGCAATTTATGTTTGTGGCAGCAGCACGTTCAAAATTTGTTTGCTGCTGCTGTTGTTGTTGTTTGGTCAGTTAGGGGTTTTGTAGCTTCTTCTATGTTATTTTTCACCTTTTTCTTTAACGATCACTTTTGAAAATTTATTCATGAAAACCAATGATTTTTCTTCACAAACATCTATGGAGTGTGAATTCAATTTTATGGCGCGAGAAAAAAAAATTATTAATTTGTTGCAGCAAAAAAAAATGTACTTATGTTGTTTGAAATTAGTGATGCACCAACATTATAATTTCCTTTCACTGTTGTCGCTGTGAATACTTAATGAATTTAGTGAGCGCATAATTGATAATTTGGGAAATAAAGTTAAAAATGAACAGATATGTGAGAATTAACGTGGCGTTTGTTTTGAAAGTGAGTTAAGTCCATTTTGTTATCTTAAACTTATTTTCTAGATCTTAACGGGACACTTCATATTTCTATCGCTTTAAAATTTCTATGATAAAGTGACGGAGAACTGGCCGAAGAAAATTTCAGAGTTATATTTAGCATCTATTAAGTTCAAAAGATGCAATTTGTAGTCAGATGAAGCAAAGTCAAATAAATTGCAATTTCACCCACATTTATGACGATTTCCCAACTACGGCGAGACAGAACAAACACAGTCAAACATTTAGAATTATTTATACATCTGGCGACAGAAAATGTTTAATTTAACGAGACATTCTCCTTTAAATTTCGTAACCAAAAAATATATCAAAGGATTAATAGAGGACTATATGGGGCTCCAATGGGTGGAGTTACAAGAGCGCAAAATTCGGACATTAAATTTTTTAAACGGCTACAAATTCCTGTTTCTTATTCAGGAGTATACAATACATAAACGTGTTCCTATATATAATAAAAGGATACTTAATGAGTCACAAAATTAGTTACATTTTTGGCTATAAGCTTTTTTCTTCTGAAACGTTGTTGATGACTTTTGGAATGGTAATGAAGTACATATATAAGTAGATGCATTATGGAGTCTCATGAATGGAAGTAGTCTTTTTTTGTAAACAATCCTTGATGTAAATTTCGGTATCTTTATGCAACAAGAATATTTTTTTTAGAAAACTCGATCTAAAATTCCGTGTTCCGTTTTTGGCCTCTAAATTTTTAGCAGCGTTCATACCAGGAACTTTTTGAGCATTTGTGCTTTTAAAACTGCACTAGCTTTAACTTTTCGTACAAAATAGTCCGAGCATTGAGCTAACAGAGCTATTTCCCAACTGGGTGTGTTGGGAGCTCTTTTGAAAATGCTTTATATTTTTTTTTTTTTGGCCTTGGAAATATCATGTGGACCATTCCTGCTACATGAACCAGGCTTGCTGTCAACGAACAAGTTCTACCGGTCTTGTTTTATAATATGGGAAAATATTGGACAACAGATCTTTAAATTCTTTGCAAAATTTGTAGGACCAATGTGTGTTGGGAGCTCTCTTGAAAATGCTTTATATTTTTTTGGTCTGAGAAACACCATGTAGACCGGACCATTCCTTCTACCTGAACCAGGCATGCTATCAACGAAGAAATTTCCATGTCTTGTTTAATAATATGGGAAACAGTTTGACATCAGACCTTTGAATGCCTTGTCAACCTTTTAGAAGACAAATGTGCGTTTTGTTGCAAATTTTTAAAAGTTTTAGTAGGCGTTTTCTTCTGGTCAATTGTATTAACATTATATTCATTAGTTTGTCATTAAACATAATAACTGACATATTTTACAACGGTAACTTGATTCAAAAAAGTTCTTATGAAAAACTTGTGTTAAAAATTTTTATATCTCATTCCTTATTGAATGTTTTCATAACTTCCTTGCTTGTTTTTGTTGTTATTTTTATTTGTTGTCTTTTTTTCGATGTCAAAATGAAAAAAAAACTATATAACTTTATATAACACCACTGTCTCTGACACTTTTTATAACGATTATTTTCATTACAGAAATTATGCATTTTTATTATTAATTTTTTTCTTTTTTGAAAAATAAAATAACAACATTTTTCAATTATTAACACAAAAAGTACCTACCAAACCTCAAGCTTCATGTTAATTTCCTTCAACAACGTACTAAATACTTAAAAAAGATAAAATAAAGTACTATTTGCTCTCATAAAAGCTTCTATTCTTATACAAAAAACACTTTGTACCAACAAAAGAACCTTCATTTTCGTACTTAACTTATCATTCAACTGTTTTTTATTACCCACATACAACAACATCAACACATACATTTCTGTGTTTTGTTTACAGTCTCTCTTTTGTATAACCAAACGGCAACAACAAAATCTTATACTCTGTTATATTTGCTCTCTTATTTTCATAACAAATTTTGTTTTATTAAGTTTTTCTCTCATCTCTCTTTCAGTTTATTTCAACCGGTACGTGTGTTTGTCACAATTTGCAAATTGTTCTTGATAAAAATTTGTGAAAATTCAAGAAAATTCTGTTAAATTTATAAAAAGTAAAAGAAAATTATTATTAAATCTTAATTTAACAATAAACAATTAATAAATTAATGAAAAATACTCGATTAAATAAATATTTTGTGCTTAAAAAGTGTTTTTAAGTTTCCAAAAGTGTTTTTGTTGTGAAATACCCGCGTGTTTTTTATTTTTTTTTGTGTTTCTTTTTGTTTGTGTGGCTTTCGTTAAGTTAAAAGCACAATGTTAAAGCAGAATGTGGAACAGAAAATAGAATTGATAAAGAATGATAAAAACAAATAAATGAAGAGGGAAAAATAAGAAGAAATATGAAATGAAATGTGTTGTTGTGATACAGAGAGTTGCCACTAGTTTTGTGTGATTTGAATAGAGGAGTATTTTATGCTTAGAAAAGTGAATTTTGTTTGAATTACTGGAGATTTTGAGTGAAAATGAAGGAAAATGTTCACGAATTTTTTAAGTTTGGAAGTTGTAGATTTATTGTCCGTTAATTGTAAAAATAATTGTTTTGCCCTCTACCACCACAGGGCCGAAGGGGGTATGTTAACATTGTTATTCCGTGTGTAACGCTAAGGAGAATTTATCTCAGGTTTCAAAATGTTTTAGTTATGACCCTCTATCTGTTTGTCCATCTGTTTAAACTTTTGTCTTTGTGGTTTTAAAACGCTCTCATCCACAGTTATTAATAGAGCTCAATGTAGCCCTGAAAGGATTCCTATTTTAAACCTGGAAACTCTATTTAGTATATTAAAAGTTATAGATCGATATATGAGGCAACCACTAAGTTCACTTTCTTAAGTTCTCTAAGTTAAATATATAGTCACAATATTAAGCTATCGGTACATCATTACTATTCCAAAAATTTGCAAAATCGGTTCAATATAAAAAAGTTGACTTTAACTTTTAAAAATAACTAATTTTATGACTCATTTAGGGTTCCGGATTATATCTAAGAAAATATTTTTTATATATTGTATAGGTCACGAAACAAAACGTAGTTACTTCACATGTGGAAGCTATTGAAGATTCGGCATAGCCGAATATAACATTATTACTTATTCTAATGGAAACGTCTCATTTTATTATGCGCTATTTTTAAAACTAACGATTATACACTATAACATAGGTGGTTGGGGAATTATGCGTTTTTGATGATGTTTATAATTTAAAGGAAAAAAAGTGTTTAAGAATCACTATCTAAATCGGTTTAACGATATTCTTTCGTCCGTCTTTATGTTCGGCTGACAGTCCATGTAAACACTGTGGCCACTCTACAGGTATCAATTTTTGAGATGTTCTGATAAAATTTGATGCATGTTATTATTTCGGCCCATTGAAATTGGCTATATTCGTTACAATATTTTAAGCATCTGCCATATAAATGACCTCCAGGAAGTGGTTCTAACGAAATTTTCTTAAAGAAAGTCATAATAAATTATACGAGGATCGGTTTATTATTTAACATAGATTCCCGACAACCTTATTTCAAAGAATAATCGATTTGCGAAATTATACAAGGTTCTATCCATAATTTATTCTAACTCGCATATAAACCTCCAGAAACACATCTTTTTGAATCGCATGTATTTCTTTTTTAAAATAAATCAGTAAATAAAATTATACGGGGGTCGTTCATTAATTATTCGTAACTAACAATTACTACCAATATTGTGGTGCAGGTTATTATATCGAAGACACAGTCAGAAAAATTTTGTTTTATATAAAATATTAACAATTTTTTATGAAATGAGATATGGCAACTCTCTGGGATTAATTTTAATATTTACATATAGAAATTAGTTTTTTATTTTTGTTTGTGCTTTTATTTTATTTTTTATTTTTATTATTATTCATTTTTCAAAATTATTTCCATTCAAAGACTTTTTAAAGAGATCTTTTGTCAATGTAACTAAAGTTTTCATCAAATTGAAGGTGAGTTTACTTAAAAATGATACATTTTTTACAATATTTTTATACGCTACACCAACATGGAAGGTTGGATTATACCTCTCTTTCGAATATCACTTAAAAGCTTATAATATAATTAAAAACAGAAAACGACATTCGAAATTTTACGAGGGTCGGCTAATATCAATGTGCAGTAAGGTATTTCAGATTTGGACTTGACCGACCTTTTTATATACAATTTAAATAATTTGATTTTAATAAAATTTGCGAGATTAAATATTAAAACCAAATAAATTTTCTTTCCAGGGAAAATTCACGATATTTTTCTTTCTACAGGAGTTAATGACAAATTTTCTTTCGATATAAAAATTAATGATAACTTTTTAATAAAAATTTGGTATATTTTATATTTATAAATTTTCTTTCTGTAGAAAATTTTAATATTCTGTTAACAGAAAGCGTGGATGATAAAACTTCTATTTAGGGAAAATTTACGATAAATCTTCTATTTAGAGAAAATTTTCGATAAATCTTCTATTTAGAGAAAATTTTCGATAAATCTTCTATTTAGAGAAAATTTTCGATAAATCTTCTATTTAGAGAAAATTTTCGATAAATCTTTTATTTAGAGAAAATTTTCGATAAATCTTCTATTTAGAGAAAATTTTCGATAAATCTTCTATTTAGAGAAAATTTTCGATAAATCTTCTATTTAGAGAAAATTTTCGATAAATCTTCTATTTAGAGAAAATTTTCGATAAATCTTCTATTTAGAGAAAATTTTCGATAAATCTTCTATTTAGAGAAAATTTTCGATAAATCTTCTATTTAGAGAAAATTTTCGATAAATCTTTTATTTAGAGAAATTTTCGATAAATCTTCTATTTAGAGAAAATTTTCGATAAATCTTTTATTTAGAGAAAATTTTCGATAAATCTTCTATTTAGAGAAAATTTTCGATAAATCTTCTATTTAGAGAAAATTTTCGATAAATTTTCTATTTAGAGAAAATTTTCGATAAATCTTCTATTTAGAGAAAATTTTCGATGAATCTTCTATTTAGAGAAAATTTTCGATAAATCTTCTATTTAGAGAAAATTTTCGATAAATCTTCTATTTAGAGAAAATTTTCGATAAATCTTCTATTTAGAGAAAATTTTCGATGAATCTTCTATTTAGAGAAAATTTTCGATGAATCTTCTATTTAGAGAAAATTTTCGATAAATCTTCTATTTAGAGAAAATTTTCGATAAATCTTCTATTTAGAGAAAATTTTCGATAAATCTTCTATTTAGAAAAAATTTTCGATAAATCTTCTATTTAGAGAAAATTTTCGATAAATCTTCTATTTAGAGAAAATTTTCGATAAATCTTCTATTTAGAGAAAATTTTCGATAAATCTTCTATTTAGAGAAAATTTTCGATAAATCTTCTATTTAGAGAAAATTTTCGATAAATCTTCTATTTAGAGAAAATTTTCGATGAATCTTCTATTTAGAGAAAATTTTCGATAAATCTTCTATTTAGAGAAAATTTTCGATAAATCTTCTATTTAGAAAAAATTTTCGATAAATCTTCTATTTAGAGAAAATTTTCGATAAATCTTCTATTTAGAGAAAATTTTCGATAAATCTTCTATTTAGAGAAAATTTTCGATAAATCTTCTATTTAGAGAAAATTTTCGATAAATCTTCTATTTAGAGAAAATTTTCGATAAATCTTCTATTTAGAGAAAATTTTCGATAAATCTTCTATTTAGAGAAAATTTTCGATAAATCTTCTATTTAGAGAAAATTTTCGATAAATCTTCTATTTAGAGAAAATTTTCGATAAATCTTCTATTTAGAGAAAATTTTCGATAAATCTTCTATTTAGAGAAAATTTTCGATAAATCTTCTATTTAGAGAAAATTTTCGATAAATCTTCTATTTAGAGAAAATTTTCGATAAATCTTCTATTTAGAGAAAATTTTCGATAAATCTTCTATTTAGAGAAAATTTTCGATAAATCTTCTATTTAGAGAAAATTTTCGATAAATCTTCTATTTAGAGAAAATTTTCGATAAATCTTCTATTTAGAGAAAATTTTCGATAAATCTTCTATTTAGAGAAAATTTTCGATAAATCTTCTATTTAGAGAAAATTTTCGATAAATCTTCTATTTAGAGAAAATTTTCGATAAATCTTCTATTTAGAGAAAATTTTCGATAAATCTTCTATTTAGAGAAAATTTTCGATAAATCTTCTATTTAGAGAAAATTTTCGATAAATCTTCTATTTAGAGAAAATTTTCGATAAATCTTCTATTTAGAGAAAATTTTCGATAAATCTTCTATTTAGAGAAAATTTTCGATAAATCAGTTTTTAAGACAAATTTTGCAAATTTTGTTCAATATTCTATAAAAAATTTTCCTTGTACTGTTTTTTCGTTAAATATCATTTATTGCAAATGATATGACACTATTTTTCTGTAAAGACTGAAAGATTTTTCTTTTTAATATTTCAGCTCTTAAAAAGCACTTCAAACATTAATTAACTTTATCTCAGTTATTATTGTAGCGATTTGTCTTTAACAAACTACAACAACAATTACAAAAAAACATAATGAAAATAGAAAGTCGAATTAGTTAAGTTTTATAAAATTGATATAAAAGACAAACATTTGTTGTTTTTAGTCTGAAGTTTGAAAAAAAGTACAAATTATAATCAATTACTGGTAATGAATTGTCTACAATTTGTTATTGTTGCATGATATCTGCACATTAATTAAAATTAAAATTTGAAATGAAAATTTCAAATAAATAATTCGATCGTATTGTTTTTTTCTACTCCTCGTTACTGTTGTTATTGTAAACTCGATTATTATTCCGATGAGTGGAAATATAAACCGAAAAAGAAAATCATAAAATCAAACAGACTGAGAGGCTTTTAATTGCCTGACTAAAGGAATGAATGACTGAGTGACAGTCATTCAGTCTGATTGACTTTATTTGAAAACTTCACCAATTATGTTTTTGTTGTTTTTATTTTCTCTAGTTTTTCTGCTTATTTTTCTGTCTTCTTCAAGATTTTTTGTGTTAATTAAATTATCGCGTTTTTAAGAGTTTTTCACTTTATTTTCTTTTTGTTGTAATATTTTCCTAATTTTTTGATTATTTTATGTCTTCTGTAGTAAATATTTTTATAAAAAATAGATGATCTTGGGTTTTGAGTTTATTATAATTATTTTAATTTCAAATTAGTTAATTCTTATCTGCAGATCATGATTGAAGAGGGAGCAATTTTTTATAAAGAAGTACAAAATTATCACGATAGAAATTGAGACAGAATAAATAGAAGATTTAACAAAACTTTGATAAATTATAGAGAAAAAGGAAATTTTTTCTTAATCAAGATTAATTGAATATTTTCCTTAAATAGGAGATATATCGAAAATTTTCTCCGAATAAGAGATTTATCGATAAATTTCTCTAAATAGGAGATTTATCGATAAATTTCTCTAAATAGGAGATTTATCGAAAAATTTCTCTAAATAGGAGATTTATCGATAAATTTCTCTAAAAAGGAGATTTATCGATAAATTTCTCTAAATAGGAGATTTATCGATAAATTTCTCTAAATAGGAGATTTATCGATAAATTTCTCTAAATATCAAGATTTATCGAAAATTTTCTCTAAATAGGAAGATTTATTGAAAATTTTCTCTAAATAGGAAGATTTATCGAAAATTTTCTCTAAATAGGAAGATTTATCGAAAATTTTCCATATATAGGAAGATTTATCGAAAATTTTCTCTAAATAGGAAGATTTATCGAAAATTTTCCATATATAGGAATATTTATCGAAAATTTTCTCTAAATAGGAGATTTATCGATAAATTTCTCTAAATAGGAGATTTATCGATAAATTTCTCTAAATAGGAGATTTATCGATAAATTTCTCTAAATAGGAGATTTATCGATAAATTTCTCTAAAAAGGAGATTTATCGATAAATTTCTCTAAATAGGAGATTTATCGATAAATTTCTCTAAATAGGAGATTTATCGATAAATTTCTTTAAATAGGAGATTTATCGATAAATTTCTCTAAATAGGAGATTTATCGATAAATTTCTCTAAATAGGAGATTTATCGATAAATTTCTCTAAATAGGAGATTTGTCGATAAATTTCTCTAAATAGGAGATTTATCGATAAATTTCTCTAAATATGAGATTTATCGATAAATTTTTCTAAATAGGAGACTTATCGATAAATTTCTCAAAATAGGAGATTTATTGATAAATTTCTCTAAATAGGAAGATTTATCGTAAATTTTCTCTAAATAGGAAGATTTATCGAGAATTTTCTCTAAATAGGAAGATTTATCGAAAATTTTCTCTAAATAGGAAGATTTATCGAAAATTTTCTCTAAATGGGACATTTATCGAAAATTTTCTCTAAATGGGAGATTTATCGAAAATTTTCTCTAAATAGGAGATTTATCGAAAATTTTCTCTAAATGGGATATTTATCGAAAATTTTCTCTAAATGGGAGATTTATCGAAAATTTTCTCTAAATGGGAGATTTATCGAAAATTTTCTTTAAATGGGAGATTTATCGAAAATTTTCTCTAAATGGGAGATTTATCGAAAATTTTCTCTAAATAGGAAGATTTGTCGAAAATTTTCTATAAATAGGAATATTTATCGAAATTTTTTCTGAATTAGAGATTAATTGCAAATTTTCTCTAAATGGTAAATTTTCAGAACTTGTTTTTTTATGAAATTTTTGAAACTCCGGTTTGTTTGCGTATTTATGTTAATTAATCGGAGTATCAAAAATTTTTAAGTTTATATTCGAAAATATGTTTTTCGTAACAAGATAAACATGTGATATCTTCAAATTTCATTAGCTTTATTACAAATTTATTAAAATACTTGTGTTAAAATATATATATTTCTACATTATTTTTAAAAACATATTTTCGTATAGAATTACTTCCTACAAGACAACAACTGCCCCCCATGGAGTGTGTGATTTCGTATGAAAACAGTAAATAAAACTTAACGGGAATATGTTTTTCAATAAGTGAAGTTTAAAGTTAGATATGTGTGCGTGTGTGTATATGGATTTAAAAAGCCAAATAAAAATCTAAGCAGCAAAAAAACCTCTCAAAGAATTTAAACTCTAAGGAAAGGAGCTGTTTTTTTTTTTGGGAAATTTTTTCTTAAATTGAAGTAGAAATTTGAGTCGACGACATTCTCCTTTCTCATCATTATTATCATTGTCATTGTCAGCATTGTCATCATTATTATCATGTTTATTTGTAGAAGTTGTTTATGTTATTTTTAATATCTTTAGTCCCAAGAATAATATGAAAACAACAGCACTACACAAACAATACACCATCAGTTTGAGGAGGCACAGGGACGGACGGACAGAAAGACAATTCAATTCAAGTGAACTTAAAATTAACTGGCCAAGCCTTTTCTCCGAATATATTCAGACAACAAAAACATATTTTGTCTGTTGATGTCAAACGTTATAAACTTTGCAATAGAGGGTCGAAGGGAAATTATAGGTCCCTATTAAAAATCTAAAAAAAGACTTTAAATATTAAAAATTTATGCATAATTCTAGAGGTTTTCACAATTTTGGTGCTTCGCAAAACCAAAATATATCGATCTATTTCCATTAATTTCTTATGTCGCTATCCCTCGTATTTATTACATTATCAACCTCTATTTTGTAATGTCCGTCTTCACATTCACTTGTCGCATCAACTTCAATGACATTAAATAATATAAAAAGAGAAAAATAATAAAAGTATGTAAACTTCGTTAAAGTTCCTTAGGGATTGTTTCGATTGCTGGTGTTTTTGTTGCGCTTTCATTCGTGACCCTGTCTGTTGCACATTTTACTTTAAAATTTATTTTCTTTTTCTTTACATTTAAGAGATACAATTTTCATTCCACAAATAATTAGGGTTCAATTTTTGTCTGAATGCCCTTAACTGTTGAACGCACTTATTGCTCTAGAAACAACAACGCAGATAGACAGACGATCGCAAAAGCTAAAAACGAAACTAAATCTCAACTAATTATGGAATTTTTCTTAAAAAAAATATTTTTTAAAATAAATTTCAAATAATTTGTAGAAATTTTAGAAATTATTTTAATCTTAAATTACACAAACATTAATGAAATAATGTTCTATAAAGAAAGATTCTCCTACGATCAGTGATATTTTGATCACCTTGTTTCCGAGTGTTAAGTACACAACACCAAATAACAGTAAAATTAAATTTTAGAGACATTAGATATTTGAATTTAGAAAACGATATAGAAATTTAATACGCCAGTGATTAAGTCTTATAACAAAAACAGTTTGAAGTGAATAAAATCCAATAAATACTTTGTCATAATCGCATTAATGAAGAAACATTTTGTCTTTTTCTCCCATTTAAAGAAAATTTTTCATAAATCTCCCATTTAAAGAAAATTTTCGACAAATCTGCCATTTAGAGAAAATTTTCGATAAATCCGCCATTTAGGGAAAATTTTCGATAAATCACCCATTTAGAGAAAAGTTTCGATAAATCACCCATTTAGAGAAAATTTCGATAAATCACCCATTTAGAGAAAATTTTCGATAAATCACCCATTTAGAGAAAATTTTCGATAAATCACCCATTTAGAGAAAATTTTCGATAAATCACCCATTTAGAGAAAATTTTCGATAAATCACCCATTTAGAGAAAATTTTCGATAAATCACCCATTTAGAGAAAATTTTCGATAAATCACCCATTTAGAGAAAATTTTCGATAAATCACCCATTTAGAGAAAATTTTCGATAAATCACCCATTTAGAGAAAATTTTCGATAAATCACCCATTTAGAGAAAATTTTCGATAAATCACCCATTTAGAGAAAATTTTCGATAAATCACCCATTTAGAGAAAATTTTCGATAAATCACCCATTTAGAGAAAATTTTCGATAAATCACCCATTTAGAGAAAATTTTCGATAAATCACCCATTTAGAGAAAATTTTCGATAAATCTCCCATTTAGAGAAAATTTTCGATAAATCTCCCATTTAGAGAAAATTTTCGATAAATCTCCCATTTAGAGAAAATTTTCGTTAAATCACACATTGAGAGAAAATTTTCGTTAAATCACACATTTAGAGAAAATTTTCGTTAAATCACACATTTAGAGAAAATTTTCGATAAATCACACATTTAGAGAAAATTTTCGATAAATCACCCATTTAGAGAAAATTTTCGATAAATCACCCAATTAGAGAAAATTTTCGATAAATCACCCAATTAGAGAAAATTTTCGATAGATCTGCAATTTAGAGAAAATTTTCGATAAATCTGCCATTTAGAGAAAATTTTCGATTAATCTCCCATTTAGAGAAAATTTTCGATAAATCTGCCATTTAGAGAAAATTTTCGATAAATCTGCCATTTAGAGAAAATTTTCGATAAATCTGCCATTTAGAGAAAATTTTCGATAAATCTGCCATTTAGAGAAAATTTTCGATAAATCTGCCATTTAGAGAAAATTTTCGATAAATCTGCCATTTAGAGAAAATTTTCGATAAATCTGCCATTTAGAGAAAATTTTCGATAAATCTGCCATTTAGAGAAAATTTTCGATAAATCTGCCATTTAGAGAAAATTTTCGATTAATCTCCGCTTTAGAGAAAATTTTAGATGAATCTCCGCTTTAGAGAAAATATTCGATTAATCTCCCATTTAAACGTGGAAGTCATGTTTACATGTTGTATATCTCGCCTTTTATATAAAAATAATTATAATTCATTTAAATTCATCACATTTAACCCAGTAACCTTTAGTCATTTAACAAAACCACTGACATAATCACAAATATATATATATTTAACCCTTTTTTGTGTTTACCACAAACCAAAGAATCACTAAATTTAGTTTAAAACCCCAAAATATTACTCCATTCAACAACAACAACTAGAACTCGAATAATAAATTTTAATTTTAATAAAAAAACTTTAAACGTTTAAATTTGAAATTCCCAATTAATAATAATTAATAATTAAAATAATTATTTGAAAAAGGGAGTATTTTGTGTGTCAGTTTGTGTGTGTGTATTTTCTTATCTAATATTATGTCTAATTATAAGTTTTAATGTAAATTATTAGATGACCATATGATTATTTCTCTTCTACAAACACAGTTTATTTTTGGTTCCATATTTTGTGTTAAATTTTTTTATTTAAAATTTCATTTCATTTTGAAGGAAGAAGAAGAAAAAAACTTGACATTTTCTAATTACACAACATTTATCATCAATTATAGCAGACACGCAAGCTGTTTAGTTTAGTTATTTAGTTATAGTTTATTTTAGAAGAATATTATTTCTGTTATTTTATTTATTTCTACAAAAAAGAAAATAATTCAATTTAAAATTCTTAAAAAAAAAACAGAGAAAAAAAAAGAACGAAGAATTCACGATACAAATGACGTGTTGAGTTCTCGGTTTGAATATTTTTTCTGTTATATTTTTATTTAAGCTTGTTTTTTCAATTTTTATGGAATTGAAGTTAATTAAGCCCTAAATAAGAAATGTAGTAGTTTAAGTTTATTAAGAGATTTGTAAGTTGATTGTGGTTTAAAATTTGGCGCTTTGTGTTTGTTTGGTTACTTTCAAAAAGTCGCGAAAAGAAAATCTTGGGTCTATTAATAAATCAGATAAATGAATTTAATTGGCGTAATATCGGAATTCGATCCTGAATCTATGAAATTTCGAAAATCTGTTAAGAATGAAAAAAATATAAGTTTATAAAAACGTTAAATCCCTCGTAGCTTGTATCTGATAAATGAATTCGATAATTGTTTATGATTGATTTTTGATTGATATTGATATTTGATAATATCGTGATCCGATATTATCATTATATATTTGTAGATTTTTGCCAAAAATTTCTAAATCAAAATTTGATAAATCAATTTATAGTCTATTTGGCCATTTTATTTTTAAGTTCACAACAAGTACTAAAGAGGGTATATTGACTTTGTCATTCCGTTTGTAATGCCAAGAAGGAACCATTATAATGTATACACTTGCATCAAAGCAAAATCTGAATGTATTTAGTTATAACCGACTGTTTATTATTGACACGCTCACATCCAATGCAAATGATCGATACTAATGAATATTAAACTCATTATTTTGGCTCAGAAAAAAAGTTATAGACCGATGTCTGAGACAATTTCTAAAAAATGAAAAGTGAATTATGAAAAAAAAAATTAAGTCAAATAAATATTTTTTGATGGATGTACGGGGTAGTGAAGTCATCCTCACAAACATAATGGTAGTAGTGGAGGTTAGTAAAGATTCGGCTCAGTCAGAAATAGCATTATTTTTTGTTTTTAATTACGATCACTTTAATTTAATTCGTAGTTATGATTTTTCACTTTTAAATGTATTTCAGCGATATATTCATTCAAATTTTTTAATCATGAGATTTATATTGTCCGAAAAATTTGAGCTTATTATTCGACGATACGATGTAAACTCTAGATTAAGTACATCTAAACTTGATGAAAGGCGATATTTCCAAATCGATCAATTTTGTTGTGTTCTTTTTTAAATTCAATTTGTCGAGATTTGAACAAGAAGACTTACTGCTTTATCAGATCGCAAGATTAAATTGTTTATATTTATGCTGAAGTAGTTTGTTAAGGATTTCAATCTTTCGAATATCATATATATCATACGATATGTTTGTGAGCAGATTGTCTTTTTCCACCCGAAACTTTCACAAATTACGTTCTAAAAACTTCTTAGCTTCAGACACATATGATTCCCATGACAATAAACTTGATAATGTATACATGCTCAGATCAATAGCCAATACGAAGTTCGCTGAGGTCAACATCAAGTTGACTGAACTTTCTTATTACAACTGTATTTTAGAAAGTTCCTAAATAAGATCCATTTTGTGGTTTTCAATGAGGGCATAATATTTAGTGAAAAACAATACGATAAAAGATCAATTTGAAGATCATTAATATTATTAAACGTTTAATTTTATGCTCTTTAATGAGAATAAAATTCAAAGGCCAAAGATCGTTGAGATTGTGAAAATTATAATCTTCTCTATATAATTCATGTGTTCAGAAATCCAAATTGTACATCGTTTATGATGTCAAGAGATATCGGGCAATTGTATTAACTGTTAGCTAAAATATTAACCCGACATTGGATTATATATCCAACAGTTTAGTGTGGAAATAGAATCATTGGAATACTACAGCTTAATATCGTTTAAAGCGTTTCCACTGAAAAGTTGAAATTGAAAGTTATAAAATTGCCTTTCTAATATATTCATTTTGAATTTCAGACTTTATTATATGGGTTTTTTTCAATATATGTTATATATATCCTATATACCAGACTATATAGATTCTAAGGGCGATATTATATATCAGATTTAATGGAGTCTAATGCTTAATATCTAATATTTGTTATTATAGAGTCCTTTCTAAATTCGACTTCTATTTGAGTAACAAAAAAAGAAAAAAAAGATTACATGATTCTTTTACCTTTTTTATTATTATTATTATTATTATTATTATTATTATTATTATTATTATTATTATTATTATTATTATTATTATTTTTCTTTGTTTTCAATTATTACAATTGTTATCGTCTAATTATGGAGCACGTTAAAAATTGTGCTTAATTTCCGAATAAGCGAGTGAATGTTACATTTTTACAATACTTGACAACAAAACAATAGTATGACCACATAATTATAGGAAAATGACAAAATAAAAATATTTTTTAAATAAATATACACTGTAATATTAGTTTTGGTTTTATGTCTTTTACATTCAGTTCTTTTTTTTTGAATTTGGGTTTAAATAGCTGAAAAAATATTTAAAAGTATGAAAAACACTCATCAAATGTCATTTTTATGACAGTTTGATGTCATATGACAGGTTTCTTTTGTCATTAATAACTCTCCTTATATAAAAAAAATACACGCATTCAAACCCCTACTAAACTCGGCGATATAGGTAGACAGTGCGATAGACAGACAGAGTATCGTGTCATAAATTATTAAAATGACACATAAAAAACTAAAAACTACAAAAAAAATTACCTCAAGAAATATTCAAATTACCAAAAAATAAAAATAATAAAAAATGAAAAAAAAACATAAATTTTATTTAAACAATAAAAATATCTAAAAAAATCGACAATTATTATTTATTTTATTGAAACCGTTAAATGGAGAAACACAAAATAATACCTTTTTAAGAAATCCACACTTTGGAATCAAACATAAAAAAATGACAGATGAAGTTTGGACATTTTTTTTAAACAAGAAGTTTTTAATGTTCTTTTTTTGTCTAAAAATAGTTTTAAATAAAAATATAAATGCAAAATAAACAAAGAACTATAAATAAACTACAAAATATATTGTAATATTGAGTCATATAAGAGGTAAAATTGGAGGCCCCTATATTCGGAAATACTAATTTGAAACTGGCAAAGGAACAAACATATTTCTCATTCAAACAAAAAACTTAAAAGTGTAAGATCGAAAAATTCTTAACATAGGTACTAAAAAATAATTATATATTATTTCAATCACTACACTGAACCAAAAAAAGTTAGTAAATACAATGAAAAAGATTAAAGAATTGAAGAAAAGTAGTTTAGTTCTCATAACGAAAATTTTCGTTAATTTTTCGTAATTTTTTTTCAAATTGACGAAAAATTGTCAATATGACAATTTGAATTCCTTAATAAAAATTCGATTAATTTGAATAAATATTATTCAATTTGAATAATACATTATTCAAATTGTCAGAAATAAATTCTTTATATTGATGAATATTGTTCAATTTAAATTACATATTTATTTAACATAAATATGAAATTTTAGTTAAATTGAGGAACAAATTACGTTAAAGTGTTGTAATACTCTTCATACAAAACAAATATTGATTGGAAAATATCTTAAGAACTGTAAAAAAATATTGACGAAAAAAATTATTAAATTAAGAAAACTTGTATTCAAATTAACTTTATTTTAGTATATGTAATTGAATCAATTTTTATGTGTTTACTTACGATGCGCAACTGCTGCTTTTACTTAATATCTGTTTTATATAACATATTTTTCGCTAATTCTTGAATTAAATTTTATTCAAGAAAATTCTTTAATTTGAAGGAAAATTATGTTAATTTGAAAATAAATCTATTTAAAAAAGGTATTAATTTTTTTCGTTAAAGTTCTACGAAAATTTTATGTTAATATTATCTATGACATTTGGTTCAAACATTTCTAAATGTAAACATTTCTTATTGTAAATTTTGGTATTTATAGAGCCCGTTGTATTAGTTGCCTGACTTCCTTTGCCACAACTGCATATTGTTTTTGGGAATATTTTGACTACTTTTTGGTTCTAAACTTTTCTTAAAGATTTCCTTGAGCATCAGCATAAAATTTTTCACCAGGAAGTTGCGAAAAATCTGTTAGAACATACTTAACTTTAATTTCCGTTCTCTGTTTTTGACCTTTAAATTCTTACTTATTATCTTTCCTGTCAGGGTCTTTCTTAATTTTTGTACATTTTTAAATCTCTATGTTTAACTTTTCGTAGCAAATAACTTTTCGTACCATAACATCATGTGAACCAGGTTTTGTAAAAACGGAATAAGTTCTTCAGGTACTGGAAACAGATTGATGGCAGAAATTTGAATGCTTGACCAAATTTTGTAGGAGGATTTTTTTTGATCACAAAAAAAATCAATGAAAGACATGTGTTTAGCATTTTGTGATCTCAGTCCATAATCACATCCCGGCCGAAGTTTGCAGCAATGATAACAATGCTACCTATTGAAAAGTGATATAGTTTGAAGCTATCACAAAATCGTAAAAAATAGTAGCCGATTATTATCGATACTATTAGATCTAAAATATTGACCCGGAATGAACGTTTTGTATCGTAATGGCTTAATGAACACAGCATACCTCTAGTCGGACCGTAAATTTTATTTAAATACAATTACTTTAAGAGACCTAAAGCTAAGAATAAAACAAGCTTGGGAGGAAATTGGTTCCTATTATTATAGCTCTTTTAGAGATGTTTGAATTTGTAAAAAAGATTATACTCTGCCAATAGTTCCTAACATATTGGGCTTGTTTTCTTAAGTATATTGTGTGTATAACTTCAGTCTATGCTGAACTAATACTTCGGAATATGTTCAGCTTGCAGGCAAATTAAAAAAAAACCCATAAAGGTGAAAAATATGTATGTCGCCTTAAGACTGACCCATATGTATCCTACGGATGATCTAATATGCCTTTCTAAATGGAGTCTATATTGAATTTGTAGTCCAAAAATTCTGCCTATTTGCTACTAATATTTTAAGGTTGTAGTCATGACTATATTAGGTATATAACTCAATTTTGTGACGATAGTTGGATATGTATTATGCAACCATTGTATTGTATCTACAGTTAAATCTGTACTGAGTTTTGAGACCATGCTGTAGTGAAGTTAAACATTTAATAATTGTACTTCTACAAATTACTAATTGATTATTAAGTATATAGTTTACTCTCTAGTGAGCTCTAGATCCAATAATGATTTGTACACAGTTCTTCCAGACTATATGAGACTTTATTTGTAGCAGACTACATAACGAACTAAATGTAGCCTAAAGTAGAGGCTTTGTGTGTTCATTATTCCGTCTATATTACTGTACTGTTTATCCCCTCCGTGAAAATATTTCGTTCTATAGTCGAAATTGAGATGCGAGGATGCGCAAGAATATATTTTTTATTATTTTTTTGTTAATATTTTCGAGGAGTTTGCCAAATTACCAGTAAGGCACTTCAGATTTGCACATATCTACTAACCTTAATGACATAAGGATTTGAATTGATTTGAAAGACCCTATAAATTATTAGATTTTTAATATAGAAAATCATGGTCCTTCGATCGTGATACAAAACCAATGAACGATAATTACTACACAAAAAAAAAAAAAAAAACGTCAAATTTTCGTAATAGCTTTTGCAAAAAAGATCTATATTTCATAAATAATAATAATCCCTTTTCTAAAATTCCTTTTATCATTTATCTTCCCCTAATTTTCCTAAAATCAAAAAAGAAAAAAAAATAATATCAAAATCTTAATTTTTATAGAACAATAAACAACTCAATTAGTTTCAAATTTTGCCAATAAAAACAACAATAGAACAAAATTAATCAACACTTAATGTCTGTCAATTTAAAGTCAATATAACAATCAATAATCATTATTAACATTTTACCAACATTTTGATTGTATTTTCGTGCAAATCGAAAGGATACATTTCACCATTTACCCTTCACAAAGGACTTGGCAAATTATTGATAAACATTTAAAAATATATAAAATTAATAGAAATACAAAAAACGATGTGTCATTTAAGGATCCCATTCACCGAAAAATATATATATAGAAATAAAAGTTATAGGGGTTGTTTGTTAATTTCGCCAAAAAATACAAAATCGAAATGAAAATTGAAAATGGCAATAACGTCAATAATGATAATTATTTGTTGTTGTTGTCGTTGTTATACCCTCCATCAACACAAGTGGTGTAGAGGGCATATTAACTTGGTTACTGGGCGTGTAACGCTAAGAAGGAATCATATGACAACCCATAATGTGTATAAATATTCTTGCAGCAAATAAAAGTCTGTTCGCTTTAGATATATCCGAATGTTTGTTGTTTGCGTATTTGTTATATTCCTTAAAAGTTTCCTATTTAAAACCAGTAAATCGCTTTAATATATGAAAAGATATAGACTGATATCTGAGGTAAGCTCTAAGTTTAAGCGAAGAACTTTAGCATTATTTAAAGTCCACTAATTAGAATGTTATTTTGCATTAATATGCGAATTTGTGAACTTCATTATTGCAAAAATTATCAAAATCGGTTCAGTAATGAAAAGTTATAGCCAAAAAGCGAACTAATTTTATGACTGATAAGGTATTTCTGTGTTATATATATATTGTGTGTATGTTATATGTGGTGGAGGGTATTGAAAATTCTACATGAACGAATATATCTTTCATACTTGTTATATTTGACATTTTGGCAATTATCTTCCATTTTACCAGGGGTTGCTATTTTTCAGAGGTATTTAACAATTTAATTTTAGTGTCATTGAGAAAAGAAAGGAAAATTATGCAAAAAAAAATGTATTCAACAGGTTCGTGTGCATTTTTCAATCAATTTTTCACCACCAATCGAATATTTATGATCAAATAATATAAAAATAAGGGGAATATGTGAAATTCTATTGTTATTGTAAATAAAGTTTTGGTAGTTTTTTTCTTCTTATTTTATTTGTTGTTGTTATTATTATTATTAAATGATTATTAATGACTCTTTAATAAAACATTTTTAGAATACTAATGTGTTTTTGGGTTATTGAACACTAATAATTTAGAAAAAAAAATGACAAACACACACACATACACATACAAACAAACAATGAGAAGATATAGAAAGGTAAATCATGAATACATTTTGAAGTTTTTTTTTTTAAAGTTGTTAGAAAAATAAAAGAGTAAAACCCTCAACAATACCACAAATATCGAACGTGGTATAAACATAAAAATATAATTTTCCCACAATTATCAAGAATGTAATGTAACCTGTCATCGTTTTTATAACCGCATTTTTTCCTAAGACAAATAACAGTGAAAGATAAATGCGGTATATCAGCAGAATAAAAGTGAATTACGAAAAAGTTCTAAATAAGGGACTAAATTGAGCCTCTCGTCTTTGTTATATTGAGTGTGTTCCTATGCCTATTTTGAGGTTAATGTCCGGACAGTTGGTATTTTTAGAGCCTTCTTCTTCTTCAGTCTTAAATTCATAATTCAAAATGTATTGTGCATATAGTCCAGATAAACCGAGTTTAAATTTCACACTATATCGTGCTATAGTTCAAACTACATGAATCTTTTATAGCCCAGATTATATCGAGTCCAGAATATTGACTTAACTGAGTTTATATTTCAGACTAAACGAGTTTATCGGACTTCTTTGAGTTTGTAGTCCAAACTAAATTGAGTCTATAGTTGAGTCTATAGCCCTGACTAGATTGAGTACATAGTTTCAACTACATTGAGTCTATAGTCATGACTATATTGATTCTATAGCCTAGACTATATCGGCTATATAATTCTGACTATATTGAATATATAATCCACACACTATCGAATTTATAGTTCTGATTTCATTCAGTTCAGAGTATTGACAAGATTTATATGTCAGTACAAAACGAGTTAATTACCCGACTAAATTATATTAATTATATAGTTCAGAATATCTTAAGTCCATATTGAGTCTATAATCCTGACAATGTTGAGCATATAGTCTTGTTTATGCTTAGTCTGTAGTTAAGACTATTTTAAGTTTATAGTCTTTATCGAGTTTATAGTTTAGATTGTATTGGGTTCATAAACGGGATTACAGTGAACTTATAGTATAGACTATATTGGATTATAATTAAATATACTGAGATATCGTCGATACTATTTTGTGTCTATAGTAAAGACTATATTGTGTCCAAACTATATTTAGTTAATAGTCAATATTTAGACTGTAGTCCAAACTATATTCTTAAGTCTATAATTATGATTATATTGCATTTATACTTCAAACTTTATTAAGTTCAAACCATATTAATTATGTAATTTCACACTATTTTGTGTAAATGGCCCTGACTATTTATCGAACTTAGAATCCCGATTATATCCAGTTTATATTTATTGAGATTTTATAAAGCTTATAATACAAACTGTATTAGCCCAGACTATATTGAGTCTATAGACCAGATACCTAAAAGTATCTACCTCTGAATTATTTTGTGTATATAATACTGATTGTGTTAAATTTATAGCTTAAAATACATCGCGTTTAGAATCGAACTTATATTGAATTTAGGATCCAGACTATATCGAGTTTATTTACCGGAATACATTAGATTTATAGTCCGGACTTTATTGAATTTATACATTAAAAGTTTTTAGTCTATAACAATTTTATAAATGACGCTACATTTAGTTTATACTCTGAACTTTGTTGAGTTTAAAGTTCCGACTATATTGAGTTCAAAGTACAGACAATATAGAGTTTTATAGTTCCGATCTATTAAGTCTATAGTTCAACCTTAATAGAGTTCATAGTTTAGTTCAAATTATATTACGTTTAATTATTTTACAACAATTATTTTCCTCTTATTTTTCTCCACTTTTCTCCTTCACTGTATCTTATTAACATCACACAATGTATCTGAGCATGTCGGTTGCATTCGTACTACATATTTAATACATTTTTCATTAAAACTAAAATTTTTTTGTCATTCATAACAGGTCGTTTATTTAATGTTATTTATATATTTTTCCCTTCAATATGACGAATACAAAAGAAAATCCACAAATCATGAAAATGAAACGAATAATAAAATACAACAAATAGTTTTTTTCCTTTTTTTCTTTTTTCTGGTTTGTTAAAATATTTTTGTCAACATTAAAATTCCACCAGAAATTTCCACAGACAGACTGAACACATCAAAAGTAGTCGATATCAAAACATCAAGAGACACAAAATAATGTTCACCAAATTGACATCTGAGATGGAAAATGACGTAAAAATACAACATGAAAATTTATTTAATTTTTTCTCTACTGATTTTCTGCCATAATATGGAACATAAGTATGAAAAAACATTGACATATATCAGTGATCTCTCGTATAAATTCATGATACAATTTGACTTTTGCAATTTGAGAGACAAGAAGAAAAAAAGTTTTACAAAAAAATGGAAAAGAAAATCTGAAAAGAAAAAAAATATATTTATTTTTGCTTAATTTGAAAATAATTATGATTTGAATACAAAAACTTTAATTTAATGACTTTTTAAGTTATTTGTGATTTGAAATGGTTATTTAAGAGTTTTGTATATTTTTTACAAAAAAAAAATATTCATTTTAGTTTTGAAAAATAGTGATTTGTAAAATTGGTTTGCGAAATGACCAAATAATAGAAAGGTGGTGTGAACTTGCCTTACGAAAGATGATTGATTTTGGTAAATAGAGTTTTAATAGGACAATATTATGTTAAAGAATGTAGTCATGGGAAATATTTGAGTCAAAAAAATGAATATAGACTATAGAGCAATCTATAGTCGAGACTATAGAGCAATCTATATTCGAGACTATAGAGCAATCTATATTCGAGACTATAGAGCAATCTATATTCGAGACTATAGAGCAATCTATAGTCGATACTATAGAGCAATCTATAGTCGAGACTATAGAGCAATCTATAGTCGAGACTATAGAGCAATCTATAGTCGAGACTATAGAGCAATCTATAGTCGAGACTATAGAGCAATCTATAGTCGAGACTATAGAGCAATCTATAGTCGAGACTATAGAGCAATCTATAGTTAAAGTCTAGACTAAAACAGTTTAACCGTTCAATCAATTTGAATTATCTTTAATTTTGCAAAAAACAATCTTATTTTTCTTCAATAGATTCCATTCATTTTGACTGACTTCAATTAAATTTATATACAATTTTTATTATCGCTCTCACCCTCTTGATCGTTATTTGTTATTTTAATTTTGTTTTGCTTCTCATTTAAATTCCTCTAATAAAATATTTTTATATTTTTTTTACACTTTAATTTAACACAATTTTTTGTTCTTCTTTTAGTTCTCAAAAGATCTTAATAGACATTTATTCGTTATTATTTGTTTTTGTTGTTGTTTTTTCTATATCTGCAATATAGAATCTCTTGAGCCATCAATTTAAATGTCAGTTTAAATTGTTTTAAACAAAAAAGAATGAGAAGAAGGAAAAAAACTGTAGATATTTTTTTCACATTCATGTACAAAACACATTTTAACAAAAAATTAAGAAGAAAAAAAAATGGACTAGAAACAAGGCATCTCTATTGTTTTCAGAAGAACTATATATTCTATATGTATTTTCTATATAATATTCATCATAATTTGTTTCTATGTTGTTGTTATTGTTGGTATTTTTGTTGTTTAGTGGTTGATTGTAGAGCAACATCATGCATTTCAGTCCTCATGCCAGCCACATCTCAAACAAAATACCACTTTAAGTGTTTGAAAAAAAATTATTTCTTTATGTTTCAGTTTCTTAACAAAAAAAAATATTTTTTTTAGTTTAATTTTCGTTTTCGTTTTCTAGTTTCAAAATTCTTCTCAATTTGGTTACTGTGTGCAGTTTTTTTGTTGTTATTGTTTTCTTTTTGGTATTTTAAGATCACATATCTGTTTGACAGCTGTCAAATTCTAAACCAAAATTTCATTTTGTTCATTTAAGTTTTTTTTCTTGTTGTTGTTTCTGAAATTGTTTTAGGTTCATTTCGTTTTGATTATTGTCGCTTTTTATTCTGTTCATTTGAAATTATGACTTTTATTCGATTATTTTTTGTGATAAGAAGTTATTGTATATGCTTCGCTTAAAGTCTATTAATTAAAAAGACTTAAAATGTTATAAAACTGATCTAGAATTGTGACCAGCCATAATGAATTATGGAATCTGGCTTTAATGTTTGTAGATTTTTTTTCATGTTCCTAAACTCTTAAGGATGCTATAAAGTAGACCCCTAAATTAATGATTTCATTACTTATAGGTTTCATTATCAGTTTGTAATTCAGGCTATAATATTTAATAATTCACTTCATTAATGAGCTAATTAATGTAGCGTCTTTATAAACCATTATTTTTCAGAATAAAGTGATTTATTGTTGATGCTATACAGGCGTCATAGTACAACGATCTTATAATGCAGACTATAGAGAACATATAATTTAGACTACGGCGAATTCATAAATCAGTTTTCAAAGAATATTGATTCTCTAATCCATTCTGTGGTATGTTTAAAGTTTGAACTATAATGAACTTATACTTCAAACTAGACTAAACACTTTGTAGTGCTAATAGTCCAGACATGGGTGCGATTATGGAATAGCTGATAGTGCTTTAATATTCTCAATTTTCGTACACTTATAGTCCAACCATTACGAGTTAATTGTACAGTTGATAGAGAGCTTATTATTCCAAATACGGTGAGTTATTTACCCAGACCTTAGTAAGCAAAGCAAACTACACTGGGTTTTATATTTCAGACTATGGCCCAGACTCTAGTAGGTTAATATTTCAATTACAGTGCGTTTACGATCCAAATTATAATTACCTTGCAATTGTGTCTACAGCGTATTGGTGGTCCGGGCTTTAGTGAGCTTATAGTCAACAACATATTATCCGATCTATAGTGATTCTGCAGCACTAACAACAATAAATTTTATAGCTCAGATAATATTGTTTTCATATTCCGAACTATAGTTAAGACTATAATCGGTTAATAATTTTTACGACAGTGTGTTTATAGTCCATAATTTTGATTATATTGGTGTTTTTGCACAGAAGGTGAGATGTTAGATTACAGTAATTCTGTCTATAGTGTATTAGTGGTCCGGGCTTTAGTGACCTTATAGTCAAAATCTTAATATTATAATAGTCCAGAATATTGTATGTTTATATATTGTGGACTATAGTACGTTTACAATGTAGATAATGGAAAGTAGAGTGCTTGGAGTTTATAGTCCAAACATTGGTGAATATAGAGGAAGAGAGTAATTTTTTTGCATAAACAATTGTGATTTGATAGTTCGTGAGTTTGTAGTCCAGAATAAAAGTTCATACTCTAGCTAGTAAATAAGCTTTAGTGATTCTGTAGTCTAGGCTATTTGTGTTAGGTTCAGATTTCTTTTATGAGAAAAGTGATATACATAAATACCCGACAATATAAATATTTCAGAACGATTTTAAATTAGATAATTGCTTCGATCTGTTATTGAGACCCAACCACTGAACTATTTGAGGAACATAAATTTCAATTGCCAGAGAGCTTTATTTATTTGGAAATTATATCTGTCATTTAGAGTACTACGGGACGAAATGTCTGCTTTGTATCCCGTTAACCATTTCCAGATTTTTCGCAATATCATTTATTGTACGGTAACCGAAACTTGGTACAGATTTGTAGTTCTGTTAATACAACATTGGAAGAATTCCATCTGTCAGTAATTGTAATAGATCTATAGAAAAGACAACGATCTAATGGTTTCCGCATAACTAAAATTGTTCGTATCGGTTAACAGAGATATATTGGTCCAAAGTTCCAAGTATGTTTAAAATGCCGCTTGTTTTGTTGTTATTATTTCTTTCAAAAAATATTAATATTTAGTTGACCTTTTCCTCTTATCATGAAGTTTTGAGAACATTTTCAAAACTTTTATTTCCATAAAAATTTTTTCCTGTCAAGAAGTTTGTGTCAATATTTAAACTGAATTCTGTATTTTACCATAAAATCTCAAGACAAGAATTCGATGTCTGGAAGTAATATCGCATATCGAATGTAAAGTTTTCAGATCAGATTGAATTTAAATTAAGCGAACTTTAACATTATTAATTTTAGGAGAATCTTGTCTATAAGAAAAAGTCTGCGATATTGTGACTGTGACAAATGCTTTCCATTCTAAGAGAATATTATGTATATAATTCTCAACGTCATCAGGTATGATCACATGTAGTAGACATATTCCTCTAGATAGAATTCTGGTATTATTTTAAGTAGAGTAGAGGGTTCCATTAAGATAATGGAATTGTTGGGACCATTGAAAATTCAGATTCGATAAAAATTTCACTTCTGACTTTAAAAATATAATTTTAAAAAACAATTTCATTAAATATTTAAAGAAAATATTGTTGATTTTTAATAGACACTTTTTTCCTTGCTTAAGTTCACACAATGCAAAAAATAACAAGTAAGAACGCTATATTCGGCTATGCCGAATCTTCAATATGTTCCACCATTAACGCTAGGAAATAAATACATTATGTTACGTATATGTATATAATACGCACATACACACTCTCTTCATAATTGATAATTCCACGAAAGTTCTTCGCTTTAATTTAATAGTTGATATCGGTCTATATCTAATAAAATATTGAACCTATTTTTTGGTTTTAAATAGGACTATAGCAAATTTCATTGAGCTTTTTTATTTATTGCGGATACAAGCGTGCCAGGTAGACAAACACACGAACAGGACGACAGACATATATACATATAGACAGATAGACGGACATAGATAAATCGACTTAGATTTTGATGTGATACAAAGATATATATACATTATGGGGTCTAAGATGATTCCTTCTTAACGTAACACACGAAAAGACAAAGTTAATATACCCTCTCAACCACTTATGGTGGTGGAGGGTACAGTAACAAGAAGAAGAAAATAATAATAAATAACACACGTTAAGTGTTTATGTGCCACACATTTATAATGTCAGTGTGAAAAATTGTTACACAGACTTTGAGTTGCAATTTCCTAGATGTTGCATTAATCAGTGCACATAATATGCGACTTTTGTAATTAATAAAGATTAACAACAATGACACCAACACTAATTTACATACAACTATACAAACTTACACACGTACACACACACAGTCACACAAATATTCATTTAAATGCCATAAAAACACAAAAAATATTCTGAATTGTAAACAAAATTTATAAAATGCACTTGTAAATATATTTACAAATGTATTTGTAAATATATTGTATGTGTGTGTGTGTGTATTTTTCTTATATTCATGACAACTTAAACGACACATTCACACTTGGAATACATGAATAGGAGACCAATTTTACGATGCCCCTTTTTAAAGTGAAAGGAAAGTAATAATAACAAAAACTAACAAATAAAATATAAAAAAGTACGAAAAAGTATTAAAAATAATCTCAAAGACATAAATAGGAAAATAACAAAAACTCAAATAAGCAAAAAAGACAAAATTTGAAATTGATTTCAAAATATTTTGCATGACATGAACAAAATAGTTTTTACTTTAATTTATATTTTAAAGTAATTTGTAGATGTTGACTATAACGAGGGATGAAAATGCAGGATTTGTGGAAAAATTTCTTTAAATATGAATATAACTGAATATGGGAAATTTTCTCTAAGTCGAAAATTTTCTCTAAATAGAAAATTTATCGAAAATTTTCTCTAAATGGGAGATTTATCGAAAATTTTCTCTAAATGGGAGATTTATCGAAAATTTTCTCTAAATGGGAGATTTATCGAAAATTTTCTCTAAATGGGAGATTTATCGAATAATTTCTCTAAATGGGAGATTTATCGAATAATTTCTCTAAATGGGAGATTTATCGAAAAATTTCTCTAAATGGGAGATTTATCGAAAAATTTCTCTAACTGGGAGATTTATCGAAAAATTTCTCTAACTGGGAGATTTATCGAAAATTTTCTCTAAATGGGAGATTTATCGAAAATTTCTCTAACTGGGAGATTTATCGAAAATTTTCTCTAAATGGGAGATTTATCGAAAATTTTCTCTAAATGGGAGATTTATCGAAAATTTTCTCTAAATGGGAGATTTATCGAAAATTTTCTCTAAATGAGAGATTTATCGAAAATTTTCTCTAAATGGGAGATTTATCGAAAATTTTCTCTAAATGGGAGATTTATCGAATAATTTCTCTAAATGGGAGATTTATCGAATAATTTCTCTAAATGGGAGATTTATCGAAAAATTTCTCTAAATGGGAGATTTATCGAAAAATTTCTCTAAATGGGAGATTTATCGAAAAATTTCTCTAAATGGGAGATTTATCGAAAAATTTCTCTAAATGGGAGATTTATCGAAAAATTTCTCTAAATGGGAGATTTATCGAAAAATTTCTCTAAATGGGAGATTTATCGAAAAATTTCTCTAAATGGGAGATTTATCGAAAAATTTCTCTAAATGGGAGATTTATCGAAAATTTCTCTAAATGGGAGATTTATCGAAAAATTTCTCTAAATGGGAGATTTATCGAAAAATTTCTCTAAATGGGAGATTTATCGAAAAATTTTTCTAAATGGGAGATTTATCGAAAATTTTCTCTAAATGGGAGATTTATCGAAAATTTTCTCTAAATGAGAGATTTATCGAAAATTTTCTCTAAATGGGAGATTTATCGAAAATTTTCTCTAAATGAGAGATTTATCGAAAATTTTCTCTAAATAGGATATTTATCGAAAATTTTCTCTAAATAGGATATTTATCGAAAATTTTCTCTAAATTGGGAGATTTATCGAAAATTTTCTCTAAATTGGGAGATTTATCGAAAATTTTCTTTAAGTGTGAAATTAGATATTTTGTATCGTTCAAACTCTACCCTCGCATTCACTTTATATGTTCATTTTTCCTTTAAATGTTTAAAACTGGTGAACAAATGAAAAGGGAACAGGTGTTTTGCTGAAAATTTATTGTTTTGTCGACATTTCACTAAAAATCAAAATTGTATTTATTTTTTGTACTTTTCTCGGTTTAACTCTAAAAAACAACAATCTAAAGTAAATAATCTGAATTTAAAATTACTTATTACAACAAATAAGTGACGATGACAATGACTAGAAAAAAACTTTGATGAATCTATTGTGATGACGATGATGTAATTTAAATTATAAATACTTTATTTTGTTTATAAATAACAAAAACACTACGAATCGAATAGAAAAAATAAATAAACAAATAATTTGTTTTGTTTATCGCAAAATTATGATTATTTTTATATATTTTTTTCATGATACAAAACTCACATCTCTAAACCTATAGAGGTCTAGTTAATTTTTAATGCAATTTGAGGGTGTTTTTTTTCGAATAAAGCGCATAAAATGTAAAGCGTCATGATATTATACGTTAATCGCTGAAATGTGTGATGAAGTGGGCAATATTTCTTTTTAGGGAAAATTTTCGATAAATCTCCTATTTAGAGAAATTTTTCGAAAAAACTCCCATTTAGAGAAATTTTTCGATAAATTTCTCATTTATCGAAAATTTTCTCTAAATGGGAGATTTATCGAAAATTTTCTCTAAATGGGAGATTTATCGAAAATTTTCTCTAAATGGGAGATTTATCGAAAATTTTCTCTAAATGGGAGATTTATCGAAAATTTTCTCTAAATGGGAGATTTATCGAAAATTTTCTCTAAATGGGAGATTTATCGAAAATTTTCTCTAAATGGGAGATTTATCGAAAATTTTCTCTAAATGGGAGATTTATCGAAAATTTTCTCTAAATGGGAGATTTATCGAAAATTTTCTCTAAATGGGAGATTTATCGAAAATTTTCTCTATATGGGAGATTTATCGAATAATTTATCTAAATGGGAGATTTATCGAATAATTTCTCTAAATGGGAGATTTATCGAAAAATTTCTCTAAATGGGAGATTTATCGAAAAATTTCTCTAAATGGGAGATTTATCGAAAAATTTCTCTAAATGGGAGATTTATCGAAAAATTTTTCTAAATGGGAGATTTATCGAAAATTTTCTCTAAATGGGAGATTTATCGAAAATTTTCTCTAAATGGGAGATTTATCGAAAATTTTCTCTAAATGGGAGATTTATTGAAAATTTTCTCTAAATGGGAGATTTATTGAAAATTTTCTCTAAATGGGAGATTTATCGAAAATTTTCTCTAAATGAGAGATTTATCGAAAATTTTCTCTAAATGGGAGATTTATCGAAAATTTTCTCTAAATAGGAGATTTATCGAAAATTTTCTCTAAATTGGGAGATTTATCGAAAATTTTCTTTAAGTGTGAAATTAGATATTTTGTATCGTTCTCACTCTACCCTCGCATTCTCTTTATATGTTCATTTTTCCTTTAAAAGTTTAAAACTGGTGAACAAATGAAAAGGGAACAGGTGTTTTGCTGAAAATTTATTGTTTTGTCGACATTTCACTAAAAATCAAAATTGTATTTATTTTTTGTACATTTCTCAGTTTAACTCTAAAAAACAACAATCTAAAGTAAATAATCTGAATTTAAAATTACTTACTACAACAAATAAGTGACGATGACAATGACTAGAAAAAAACTTTGATGAATCTATTGTGATGACGATGATGTAATTTAAATTATAAATTCTTTATTTTGTTTATAAATAACAAAAACACTACGAATCGAATAGAAAAAATAAATAAACAAATAATTTGTTTTGTTTATCGCAAAATTATGATTATTTTTATATATTTTTTTCATGATACAAAACTCACATCTCTAAACCTATAGAGGTCTAGTTAATTTTTAATGCAATTTGAGGGTGTTTTTTTCGAATAAAGCGCATAAAATGTAAAGCGTCATGATATTATACGTTAATCGCTGATATATGTGATGAAGTGGGCAATATTTCTATTTAGAGAAAATTTTCAATAAATCTCCTATTAAGAGAAAATTTTCGATAAATCTCCTATTTAGAGAAAATTTTCGATAAATCTCCTATTTAGAGAAAATTTTCGATAAATCTCCTATTTAGAGAAAATTTTCGATAAATCTCCTATTTAGAGAAAATTTTCGATAAATCTCCTATTTAGAGAAAATTTTCGATAAATCTCCTATTTAGAGAAAATTTTCGATAAATCTCCTATTTAGAGAAAATTTTCGATAAATCTCCTATTTAGAGAAAATTTTCGATAAATCTCCTATTTAGAGAAAATTTTCGATAAATCTCCTATTTAGAGAAAATTTTCGATAAATCTCCTATTTAGAGAAAATTTTCGACAAATCTCTTAAAAGGGAATGTTTTCAAAAAGCTCCCGATTTTGAAAACATTTTTTTATGAAAATATTTTTTAAATCTTGTTTGGGGCCTTAAATTGTCTGTCCCAGCATCAAGTTCATGTAGAAAATTTTATTAATAAAATATTATTTCTGTTTATTTATTTTGTGTCACTTTAATCTACGATGTGAATATTATGTGTTCAATTTGTATGTCGGTCGTATCTCTGTTTCATAGTTAATTACTATGATAATTAATAATATTCATTCTATAAATGTATCTTCGAGATAAATACGCTGTAGCTATTAACATATTTCTACTAATACATACTAGCAGAATATTGATTACTATATGTATGTGTGTGTATGTGTGTTAGTGATGTGCATTAAAATACACAGAAATCATTATAATTAAATGCATCAAATTGTTTTGTTGTTTGTAGTTTTTTTCATTTGTGTAGTTTTATTATAATTTATTCCTTAATACGTATATGGGATTATTAAGTAAACTTATATCATCATCATGATCATTATAACTATAATTATAATAATGATCATTATTATTATGATAATAATGTTAATGATGACCTCACCCAAAATGACGAAAAATAACGAAATAACTAAAAATAATATTAATTTCCTTAAACGCCTCTTACTCCATGTTCTTCTCTCTTTTTGACTTTCATAGACTTTTACTTAATTTTCCATCAATTTAGCGGCCACGTGTTAGTATTGTTAGATTGTCTTTATTGTTGTTGAAGAAAATTTAATTGAAATGAGGAAAATAGCTTTGAAGTACATTGTAGTTGTAATGCATTTTTATAGTAAATTAACTAAATAAACAACAAACATATGTTGTGTTGTAATTAATTAAAATATTTTTCGTTAATTTAAGTTGTTTTTTCATTATTAATGAAATATTGCATTTACTAGTGGCGTAAAAGGGAGTTTTAGTTATAAATTCTTGACTTTTAATTCAGCCAAAAAAATTCTGCTTTGTACCGTAAATTTATGAGGCTTTTTATTGAAGTTAAATTAACGAGAATGTGGTCTGATTAGTTAACTAAATGTAATCTCTAATGATTTCTAGTTTATTTTTACATCTTCCTTTGGATTAATCGTACAGTTATTGTGATAACAAAAACATTCTCTAGATAAAAAAGTATCTAGAAAGATGATTTATGACTATTGTACTAACAGATTCATAAAAATTTACTGATAATTTTCTGATCGCATCTATGATGGCGCAAAACCTCTCTCGAGCTTACTGCAGTTTAGTTTGAAATAAAATTTTCCATTAATCTTGAACTTGTCCAAGAAAACTGAAGCCATTCAAACGAACTATTGCTTTTCCATATTTGTGTTACGATTAACTATAGGAATTATAGAAGATGATTGTACTTACAGTGTCAAGCAGAAGTGTTTATCAAACTTAAGGAGGCAAATGCATCTCGAAAAATATACAAGTTCCCTCTGACACAAAAGAGGCCTTCATAAGTTATCCTTATATTTTATTATGTTCCTCTTTGGTCTGAACTTTTAGTGCTTTATACATTCATTAAAAATAGGTTGCTTCAACAGATCAATTTCTAAAAAGCGCTTGGAAAAAACTATCCTGACGAAAGTATAAATTGGACGACGATTTTTTACTTCGAATTCTCCTATTTTTTACAGAAGTCTTCAAAGCAGAGATTTAATCACATAGAAAGCTTTTAAAGATACTTTTGGTTAATGTTGGATTTCGATTTACCGAATAAAACTTTCCAAACATACCCCACGATTCTATCGTTAAGTTTTACATTTCGTGACTGGTCGATATATCTACTTCTTCCGTACTTTCTGATAGTCTTTGCATTTTTTCTCTGTGAATAAAATCCTCGTCCCTTCCGAATATCATTTATTCTGTAAATTTGATTTTCTCAACGAAACCATTAGTTCTACATTCCTTACTTCAAAACATTTTGGACTGTTTAGAGAGTCGTTATATTTTATGTACACATGTATACAGATAGTTCCAATATCTAGCAGGATCTATCAAAAACATCCTTACATGTTAATTTGTCCCAAATATTTGTTTTTGAATATCATATTTGGATACATTGTGATCTTTGTTACCAACTCATCTTTGTTTTGCTTCGCTTCCGTATGTTCCTCTCTTCATTGTTATTTTCTCGGTTTGCCTCTTGACACACCTGTATTCCATAATTATCATTTGTATTTGTATTTTAGAGGTATTGTCAGTCGTTAAATAAGATTCCAGTAATACCGTCTTATTAAAGAGATTTATTTTGAAAAATTAATTTTAATTTTTTAATTTTTTATTAAGTTTGCAAAATAGTAAATCTTGAAGGATCTTTCAATTGTTCTTATTATATATTATAGTGTTAAAGGTAAAATGTTTAAAAATGATTTACATGGAATCAGATTTTGGATATTTCCGTATGGAAAAGTGGGAATCTTTATTATCCATTATCATATTTAAATTTCAATTCTATTAAAGTTTAATTTTTTACACATGAAAGCAATATTCAAAATTTTAAAATTTTAATTTAAATTTAGCTGTTTTCCATTATTTAGATTTACAGCATAAAGTTCAGCGTAGATACAAAAAAAGGAAGATACTCCGTATACAGAAATCTGGGTTGTGTTACTCCTACACAAGCATGTCTTTATTATTGAAAATCTGTCTTTAGCCTTGAAATCATATAAAACAAATTGGTTGCAAATCGGTGTACAGTTGGTGGATCGTTGTTAAAAATGCTCTCCAGATAAAGACAATAAGACGAATAAATTTCCTATTAATTTTTTGATAAATTCTATATATAAAATATTTTTTTACTTTCTCTTCCATTAATGCTACCTCCGTCTTATGATCGGCTAGCTCCAATCTTAATTCTAGTCATTATCATGGATTTCAATTTCAATATTTTCACGTTCAGAGATCCTGCAGGTACTTGAAAGTGATATCATTATATATTCTATAGCTACCGCACATTCTAATGCGCTTTTGCAAAGTACGTGCCAGAGTAACCTCTGAAGATCTTTTCTAGAAGATTGCCAGTATTTCTGCCATCTATATGCATCGTACTGCAAGGTTCTATTCTTAAGGATGTAAAACTTATTGTCTGGGTCTAATACTTGGTAATAAGCCTATTTTTCCATCACAAATGGAAATTAGATCTGCATTATAAGAGAGTTAAACTCATTAAATAATCCTTGTGCTCAGAATCGATGGTTTTAGCGTTTGTTGCTAGTTTGTCTGAAATATGTTACACCAATTGGTGTTGAAATGATCACATTTGTAGTTAAATTCCACAAAAATCTATTCATATTTCAATAAAAAAACTTTCTCAAGGATTTCTTTTTAGAATTAATATTTTTACTTTTCCTTTCTTCATGTAAATTTTATTCAAATTAAAATAAGCAGCTGCTGCTGTTTGTTTTTTCACATTAACATTCATTTCATTTGAATGATTAAAATTTCTAATAATTGATTTGATTTCTGAATGTCATTAAAAACCAGTTTTCAATTTTCATGTAAAAAAATTGAATAAAAGTTTTTAGATTTTTTTGTAAATAAAACTCACAAAAATTTGCCTAAACAAATATAATCCTTTTTTACTTACTTCCCTCAAAAAGGATTTTTTAAAGGATATTTTTTTAAATATTCTTAAGAAACACTCCCTAAATAAATCAAATTTAGCAGGAATGCTATATTCGGCTATGTCGAATCTTCAATACCCTCCACCATAAATGCGTGTGATTTAAATACATTATGTTTTGTGCATACATACTCACACATACACTCACAAATGTATACATAAACATTTTTCTTGAATACAACACAGGAACAGTTAGTGAGATTTTTCTTTTTTCTACTGAACCGATTTTGGAGAGATAATGAAATACATATAATTTTATATTGTGACAAAATCTTATTCGAATTTGTTTATAGTTGACAGTTTGACGAAAATTATTCCTCTGAACTTAGAGGTTGCCTCAGATATCGGTCTTTATCTTTAGATATATTAAATAGAATTTTCTGATTTGAAATAGGAAACTACTCATGACTTTAAAAAATATTCAGGCCACATTTCATTGAGCTCTGTAAATTATTGTGGAAGTTAAAGTGACAACAACAGACAGACAGATGAAGTTAGCTATATCGACTCAGATTTTGGTTTGATGCAAGAATATATATTTATTATCGGATCTACAATGATTCCTTCTAAGCGTTACATGTTGAATGAGAAAGTAAATATATCCTCTTCACCACTTGTGGTGGTGGAGGGTATAGAATGAATTGAAAGTCTTTTATCGGAAATTTGATTTCTTATTCCGTCAATAATCAATTTGACACTGGAACAGTGATTATTGAATATTCGAAAAAAAACATAAACGAAAAACTAAATAATTTTGTTTTTCTCCTTTCTAAACAATCATTTCGAAATGAACCCCGAAATTGCACAAACAATAAAAATAAACAGCAACAACAAAACAAAATTTGAATTTAAATCCTTTCACCGCTCAATTACAAATAACAACGTAAAACGTCGTAATAACATATTTGGCGGTCTTTATTATCAGTGACTAAGTAAGTGTCTCTAACTGTGTGTGTGTGTGTGAATATGGTGTCTGTGTTGCATGCCACCACTATTGTAATGATTGTTGTCGTTTTTGTTGTTATTTCTGCTTGTTTCTTTTACAAATTACGCGTATTATATTTTGTAAACGAAGCCAACCGTTCGAAGACGTTAAAAATATTGAATCCATAAGAAATTATTCAAATTTTCTATAGAAATTTATTTTAACTTGAAATGCCGGAACTTAAATGACGCCAAAAGACTAGGCGCGTAACAAATCGTGATGCGTTTACAAAATGTGAATTTTAACTAGAAATCAAACGTAAAAAAAAATACTTATAATTTTTGTTACAAACAAATAATATAGTTACTTACAAAATTACATACATACTTACATATCTAACTGAAATCGTCATTGTGTGAGTGTGTCTGTTGTAATGTGATTGTAAATGTTCGTTTAATTTTTTTATTTTTGATTTCTTAAAGCGTCTGACTCTGGAAGAAGAGTTACTAGAAATAGTGAATGCGTTTTTATTAACGTTTGTTGTTGTAATTTAAATGATGAATTCGGACTTTAAAAGAATTTAATGTTTTTAAATTAATACAGATATTTTGGGTACAGATATGTTCAAAATTTCCTATTTGTAGAAAGAAATTAAAAATATTTGACATAAAACAACTTGAAATATTGAATTGTTTAACCCAACTAAGAATTTCGAAGTGAGATCAGAAAATTCTTAACATACATTTCCCGTTAAAACTTTTAACACTTGTATTATGTTGAGTTCTTTGTAATGAAATTGCTTTTGTAAAACATGTCAGTTATAATTTTTGATGTGAAACAAATGAATATATCGAAAATTTTCTCTAAATGGGAGATTTATCGAAAATTTTCTCTAAATGGGAGATTTATCGAAAATTTTCTCTAAATGGGAAGTTTTATCGAAAATTTTCTCTAAATGGGAAGATTTATCGAAAATTTTCTCTAAATGGGAAGATTTATCGAAAATTTTCTCTAAATGGGAAGATTTATCGAAAATTTTCTCTAAATGGGAAGATTTATCGAAAATTTTCTCTAAATGGGAAGATTTATCGAAAATTTTCTCTAAATGGGAAGATTTATCGAAAATTTTCTCTAAATGGGAAGATTTATCGAAAATTTTCTCTAAATGGGAAGATTTATCGAAAATTTTCTCTAAATGGGAAGATTTATCGAAAATTTTCTCTAAATGGGAAGATTTATCGAAAATTTTCTCTAAATGGGAAGATTTATCGAAAATTTTCTCTAAATGGGAAGATTTATCGAAAATTTTCTCTAAATGGGAAGATTTATCGAAAATTTTCTCTAAATGGGAAGATTTATCGAAAAGTTTCTCTAAATGGGAAGATTTATCGAAAAGTTTCTCTAAATGGGAAGATTTATCGAAAAGTTTCTCTAAATGGGAAGATTTATCGAAAATTTTCTCTAAATGGGAAGATTTATCGAAAATTTTCTCTAAATGGGAGATTTATCGAAAATTTCTCTAAATGGGAGATTTATCGAAAATGTTCTCTAAATGGGAGATTTATCGAAAATTTTCTCCAAATGGGAGATTTATCGAAAATTTTCTCTAAATGGGAGATTTATCGAAAATGTTCTCCAAATGGGAGAATTATCGAAAATGTTCTCTAAATAAGAGATTTTCATAAGTTTGCTTTAAATAAGAGATGCTGGTTTTCTTAAGTTATTTTTAATTGATTTTGAGAATTTCTGTTTGTTTTAGTAGCGATTTGCGGAGAGCACGAATGAAAATTCTACGCCAAATTTTCGGATCATTAATAAAGAAGTGAGCGTATCAATCAGATGGAGCAGATTTTGATTTCATGCTAAAATATATGCTTTCTTCTTTGGATTAGGGAATGACAATTTTAAAATATTCCATTTCACCATTTATGCAGATCGTGTGAGTAATAGTTTCATTCCTTTAAATATCTGTCAAACACTAATAAACAATGTTTAATTAGTGGCAGCAATATTTAGTAGTTAAAATAGTGTTGATTCTTCTATTGACGTTGTCGTCTGTTGTTCCATCGTGTCTCTCTATGTTGCGGCTGCCATTGACTTTCCTTTCGAAAATAATCACATTCACTCTATTCACAATTTCTTACTTGTAAATAAAATTCTTATTACTCACATTAACAGAAATAACACAAAACTTAGACTTAAGAATAAACGTCGAAATGTCTGTTTTGTGTATAAAAAAGACGTTGTACGTAATAAATATTTTGTAATTCTAACCCCTTTCCCTTCTTTTCTTCTCTGTTTTTAATTTATCGAATAAAATGCCTCAACATTATGATCGAATGCAAAAGACTCATTATGGGTGCGTCTCTTAACACCGGAGTCTTATTTTCTGTTTTTAAAAGTAAAAATCTATTGAATACAAAAAAATCTTTATCGAACATTTAAACAAAAATCTTCATCTTCTTCTTTTTCTTTAAATAAACATTTCGAATGTTTTGAATTTGATGAATTTATCTCTTTTTAATTTAAGCGTGAGAGAATCTTCATAATATTTGTTCTTTCTAACAAGGATGACATTTTAATCCTTTAAAAGGTTCCTTTTTATTTTTCCTTTATTGATTTTAAGTACTTTTTGTAAGATGATCAGCAAATATTTTGTAGGGTTTATTAGATGAGTTTTTGGAATAAGTTTATGGTAATTTTTGGTTGCAATTGGGAAAGAGACGGAAATGGAAATGAGCAATTTCAGGCTTGTCATCAGGAATTATTTTGATTTTGAAGGGGTTACATCTGGTATTACTGCTTTAGGAGAACACTATTTAAATATTCCAATATAAATTCTAATCCAAAATAACGTTTGAAAATTTCTAAAAAGCAAGATCACTATTACGTCCAATATTTGTCTCTCAGTCCAAAATTTATAATTGTTTCTTAATATGACTTATTCCAATTTTTATAACTCTCTCTATAAAATTGCTATCAATAGAACAGCAGAACGCTTCTGATTTCTATCGAAAGTGTTTCTCAATTCCGGAAAGATCCCATCGCCAATAGGTGTTGTGAACTCAGCAATCAATCAACAATTTTTTTTCTAAACAAGAAACTTTTACACTGAAACTATTACACCAACAACAACGCTCCAAATATCAAATAGATGGAAGTTCTTGAGTCATTTTAAACTTGTGTCTGATCTCTCTATTTCAATTGTTGGAGATGTAGTCGGGGTTAACATCTCTTCTTCTATTTTTTCGTCTTTAGATATCTTGATATCGCTGCAGAGTAACAAAATCACGAAGCTTGCGAACTGTCATAGCGAATTTCGTACAGATTGTTTTAATTTGTTTAATTGGTCCTAGAAAAAGTTGCCAAAGAATTGAAGGTGAGTCGTTCGAATTTTTCTGTGTTAACAATTTCAAGAGAACTTGAACCAAGAAAGGAATCTACGTGATATTGAAATCATTTGTATCCTGCAGTTGATTCAAAAAGGCAAATACAAAGACGGGAATAGACAAAGTTCACAAGGTTCTCGACAGAAAAGCTAAATAAATTGAAGCCAAATAGGACAACTTTAGTATCAAAGTACTAAAGATGCAATGCCCCAACGCATTCAGATTTCGCGCAGCTGTTGTAAATTAAAAGAAAAAAAGACAACAATGAAAACTCATCAAAAACAAACAGACTTTCCGTCCTTCTGTCAGTCTGTCCATGTAAATTTTTGAACACCATACAGATCGGAATTTTAAAGTTGTCTTCTTAAATTAATAATAATCCGTTTAATATTTCAGGTAGCTCCCATAAAAATGCGCTCCTGTAATGGGTCTTTCTGTTTACAAGACCATATAAATATTTTTATAACAATTTCACAAATAAAAATACTTGTATCAAGACCCACTTCCGAAAATCAACAATGTTTGTAGATTTTATTAGAATTCAGTGCCCGAAAATAATTTTAGGGTGCATCAATCTATTTATATTAGTATAACCAGATGTCCCTATTTGCACCCTCTGTATATTCACATGTGATTAGTTCATATGATTTCTCTTTGTGACTTTGTAAGTCGATTCAACTATTAAAAATTTTTCAGACTAATTTCATTTACTATTGCAAAATTAGTGTCTGCTGGACTACAGCTTCATTCCCAGAGGTTTAATTTTACGATAATTGGTCCATAATTTCCTACAGCACTCATATTACTCATGCTTTGGAAAATCACCTAATCTATAAGTTTGTTTAAACTACTGGACCTGGATTTTCACAGTATTGTCCCGATATATTCGAAGGTTACAAATTCCGATATGATCTATGGGAGAGAAGTACCCCAAATACAAAGATATTTTAATTAAAATGAAACCACTAAATTTGTTAATTTGTTAATTGTGTTAATTTCTGATATGACCAAAAATTTGCGTTATAATTTATTTGATGAAATTTTGAACCATTTTCGAAAAATTTTACATTAACGATTTAATAGTGCTTTTGTTGCTTTGAAACAGGTAGTCCATCTCCGTTTGAAATATGCCATACATTTGGACACTTTTTTGTGATCCTCAGTTCTCTTTTAACAACGGCCCAATATCTCTCTATTGGCCTTAGCTACGAGCAGTTTGAAGGGTTTGTTTTCGATAGTGGCAGGATCCCAATTCAGGTCTAAAATAAGTGGACATATAGTAAAGAAAAGGATCTGTTTTGTAAATATTCTTTGATGTAAATTCCGGTAGTTATAGAGCCCTCTAAATTTTTAGCGGCATTCCTGTCAGGAACTTTGTGAGCCGATAGGATCATACGAAGGAAAATGTTAACCATCGAATATTTAAAAAATTAGTGAAGTGAGAGCATTGAGATTTGTTCATCTCAACTACTTTATGAAGAAGCAATTTTAGAGAAAAGGATTAGGGACAGAGGGAGCATCCACTTGCTACATTTTATAACGGTGGTAAAGCTCACCTGGTCCCAGTTAGTATGATATAAATCTCACATAAATGTTATAACCACGTTAACATCTCAATTACGTATCATATGTAATGTTTTAAGCAATCACTAATACTGAAAGCAAATTCTACGAGGGTTGATCTAAAATTTTTCACATCTGTATGGTATTATATAATCTGTATTGAACGACTCTTACATTCTTACCTTTTAAATTATTATATTGCAATATGGTCAGTGTAGTGTTACAGTTGGAAAATTTTTCTTTTAAAAGAGACTCTGACTCGTTATAATTTTAGAAACATTCAAGGAAGTTCAAAGGTAAATACCTTTTAAATTAAAATAAACAATAATTCATATAATTGTTTCCTTAAAATGGACTTTTTTCCTTCCAATGACTATTTACATAATTAAAATGTTTGACAGGAATTATCTTGTCTCAAGTCATAAATTTTAATTTTAAACTCTCTGTTTATGAAATTCATTCACCTCTGGAGTTTAAGCCCGCAAAAAAGGAGGAAAGGACATTTTATGAGAATTTTCTTATGTAGTAAATTGCATATAAATATAAGTAAACAACAATTTTATTTTAGTCGTCCTCAATGGAAGTCATTCGATTTTTATCTATTTTCATTTGTAACAAACTGCCAACCCCTCTTTAACACCCATATTTTTGTCAACAATACCAACACCTATTTGTATGTAAGAGAGCGAGTGAGTATATATGTGTGTGTGTATGTCCGTTGCATAATTGCAGGACAATTTACTACTTATGGTGGAAAGTTGATAGAAGGTAACAATAGGGAACGATGTCCTGCTGCATATTTACCTGATAATCTAACATTAGATCTTATCAGTTTATCTTTTATTTTTATTTTTTCATTCATTTATTTTTATGTATGCAAACATCGTGAAGAGGCAGAGAGAGGGAGCGGAGAGCAAAGCCAAAATAGCCACCCTTAATCAAATAAAAAAGTGTTATAGAGCAAAATTATATGTATTTTTTGTGCATTTAACTTAATTTACATTTTAAAGGATTTTTTTTCGTCCTTTTTGTCAGGCTTAACAATACGCACTCTTATAGCAGCGAATGTATTGTATGTATGTGTATGAAAAGGCAACAGCTGACCTTTATCGTTAGTCGGGTCACTATGATGTTTTTCTCTGAAATGTTTATCATTAGGTCAGAAGGTTTGTAATTAGCGGCAAATGAACGTGTTTAAATTTATGTCGATATATCTATCTCTTTGTTCTCTTCTCTATCCCTCTGTTCGTCCTTTTATGTGTTTGCTTGTTGTACTCAAGTGTTATATTATACGTAAACGGCCCTTTAAGGTTTAAATTATTCTTCTCGAGTTTTTTTGTCTAAATTTTCTAACATTCGTTATTTAAGGTTCAATGACCAGTTTGTATTTTAATTGAAAATTGGCATTTCATTAGCATTTTTTTACTTTTTTTGAAGGGAATTAAGTTTGTGGTGAAAACTGAAATCTTTTACACCTGGTCAGTTTAATTAACCCCTTTTTTGATAATAAACAGATTTATTTGAATTTTTGTTATTTTAACGATTTCTAATATTTTTTATTTCTTTTTCAGGTATTTTATTTGAAAAACATTTTATTAAACTCATAAAAAGGGTTGGGTTCAAGTAAGTAAATCCAGATAAAAATTATATAAACTTTTGATAATGATATCTAATGATCGGATTAAAAGCTTAAATCCTTATTGTGGAAATTTTTACATAATTTTCCTATTTAATTCTTTATGTAGTCCAGATAACTGTTAATAAAAATAGCCCAAAGTATAATCCTCCAGGCTGGACTATAAGTCAAGCACGGTTTTGGAAATTTTAATCTTTTCTTTTTAAAAAAGTATTATATCAAAACATTAAGGACATTAAGGATCCACAATAATACCAAAATTCTTTCATTTGAAAATATCTTCATCATTTTAGAGCTGCTGAAAATATTTCACTAAACCTTGATATGAACATAATTCAGATGTAATTAAATTTATTTCGAGAAGTTCAGGTTCTTAACGATCCTAGTGGATTTGTTATTGAGGTTAAATGTTGGCCACTTCTAATTGTTTTTAGATCATTCAAATTGGATTTTAATTTAATTGTGTAGAATAGAAGTGTCAAAATACGTATATCTTGACTCGAGCAATTAGACTTCAAACTCCCACCATGATTGTCAGATATTATTTTATCTCTAACGTCAAAAAATGAACTCAAAATCGCCAAAGGTAAATATTATTATATAAACGATTAGTCTGATTTAAAAAAAAACATTCATGCGTCATAGAGGAGATCACAGGTGAGTTTATGCTTTGAGCTAAATCTTGTATTAACTTTTTTATTCCGACTGACTGACCCAAATCTGAATCGATTTTGCTATGTCCTTCGGTTCGTTGTTGGCAGGTTCGCATTCACAATATTGGCCGGAGCTCAGCTAAATTTTGTATGATTATTTGTAATTATCAGGAGAATCTTCCTATTTGAAACCCATTAAATTGGTAGGTTTCGTCATCCATTATTCAGTAAGAATATTTTTTAGAAAACCTGACTTCAATTTTGTTCTTTGCTTTTGGGCTCTAAATTTTTAGCAAACAAATCCTGTCAGGAACTGTTTGTTTTTAAACCTGCATTAGTTTTAACTTCGCATGCCAAATAGTCCGCAGCACTGACCAAACTTGAATGCTTTCCTATGGGATTTTGATTTTCTTTTGAAAATGCTTTCTATTTCTTGGCTCTAGAAACATCATGTGGACTATTTCTTCTACCTGAACCAAATTCTTTATCAATGGACAAGAACTCTCGGTATTGTTCAATAATATTGGAAATACTGACTGCAGACCTTTGATTGCGTGACCAACTTGTTGGTTTTAGCTTGAGTTTTATTGAAAATATTTAATCAATTTAGTGCGTGACTATTTCTGATCACTCATTTTAATTAGATTAACAAAATCTTCATTTGTTTGACATTAAACATAATAACTGACAAAAAAAGCTTTAATGAAAAACGTGTGTTAAGAATTTTTTGATCTCACTCTTTATTTATTACTTTTAAAAAAGTGCGGAATTTTCCACAATATTTCTCTTGCATTTAATATCTTTCATTTAAGTCATTTTACTTGTTCTTTGCCTTTTTTATTTTAATTAAATTAATCATAAATAATAAATTAATAAATTATTTTATTTTAGTTTTTGTTTTTGTGCAAAAAAATAAAAAAAATCAAATTAATAAATCTTGTTTCAATTAGAGAAAACATCATGTTTTAGTTTTATATCATCAATTATATGACACAAACACACTCACACATGAGATACATTCACTTGATCGTAGCGATATATACATATTTAAAGTGACGTCAATTGGTGAAGAAGGTATATTAACTTTATCATTCTGTGTGTAACTTTAAGAAGGACCCCATAATGTATATATATAAAGAGTACAGTGGTCGATATCCAGGAAATTATCTCTCTAGAGACTCTTTTTTCGTATAAAAAAAATCTCTTTGGACACTCTCTTTTCATATAGATAAATATCTCGATAGAGAACCTCTTTTCGCATAGAAAAAGATCTCTATAGAGAATCTCTTTTCGCATGGAAAAAGATCTCTATAGAGAATCTCTTTTCGCATGGAAAAAGATCTCTATAGAGAATCTCTTTTTACATGGAAAAAGATCTCTATAGAGAATCTCTTTTCGCATGGAAAAAGATCTCTATAGAGAATCTCTTTTCACATGGAAAAAGATCTCTATAGAGAATCTCTTTTCGCATGGAAAAAGATCTCTATAGAGAATCTCTTTCGCATGGAAAAAGATCTCTATAGAGAATCTCTTTTCGCATGGAAAAAGATCTCTATAGAGAATCTCTTTTCGCATGGAAAAAGATCTCTATAGAGAATCTCTTTTCGCATGGAAAAAGATCTCTATAGAGAATCTCTTTTCGCATGGAAAAAGATCTCTATAGAGAATCTCTTTTCGCATGGAAAAAGATCTCTATAAGGAATCTCTTTTCGCATGCAAAAAGATCTCTATAGAGAATCTCTTTTCGCATGGAGAAAGATCTCTATAGAGAATCTCTTTTCACATGGAAAAAGATCTCTATAGAGAATCTCTTTTCACATGGAAAAGATCTCTATAGAGAATCTCTATTCACATGGAAAAAGATCTCTATAGAGAATCTCTATTCACATGGAAAAAGATCTCTATAGAGAATCTCTATTCACATGGAAAAAGATCTCTATAGAGAATCTCTTTTCACATGGAAAAAGATCTCTATAGAGAATCTCTTTTCGCATGGAAAAAGATCTCTATAGAGAATCTCTTTTCGCATGGAGAAAGATCTCTATAGAGAATCTCTTTACGCGTGGAGAAAGGTCTCTATAGAGAATCTCATTTCGAATAGAAAAAGATCTCTAAAGAGACTCTCTTTTCGTATAGAAAAAGATCTCCAAAGAGACTCCTTTCGTATAGAAAAAGACTTTCATTTTCAAAAGCTGAATCGATTTAGCTATGGCCGTTTGTCTGTTGTTGCCACGCTCATATCCACAATAATTAACAGAGCTCAATTAAATTTGGTCTGAGTGTCTCTTAGTTGTAGTCAAAAATATAACTTATTTTACGACCCATTAAGTGTTCCTGGGTTTAATTTTAAGAAAATCTTTCATATATATTGTAAATATCTGGGAGAGTGTATGAACGAAACAGAACAAATTTACTTCTCACGCACTTGTGGTGAAGGGTATTGAAAAGTCGGTGTAGCCGATTATACCATTCACACTCGTTTTTATATTTTTTGTTCAAATTATCGTATGACTTTTATTTAAAATGTATTTTTTTATTTCAGACATGTTAGTATCATTTATTATTATTTGTTTTGATTTGTTTAGTTTATTTCAGTGTATTTTGCGAAAAGTCAATAAATCAATTTGTTAATGTTATAAAATTTAAAATGTTATTAAAAATTTAAATATTAACGGTTTTTTATTGCTTCGTTGTTCCTTCTTTCTTTTTTTCTATATCTTCCAAATAAATTCCATTCTGTTCTTGATATTTTTGTTCGAAGAGATCAGAATTTTGTATGAATATTTTGAAATTTTAAGAAAACTTGTTGTTGTTATTTTGTGAGTAATGAAATAAGAGTTTTGAAATTTCATGGAAAATTTGATTCTTTCTTAAGAAAACAAGTGGAGGGAAGTTGTTATATAAGTAAAAAGGGACATAAATGATATAGAATTACATCCTGTTTAGTAGAATATAATTAAAAGCTTTGATAACAAATCTGGGTGTCCTTTTTCGATCCTATGTGCGGTTGAGACTGCGTTTATACATTAGGTCATGCTTCAATAGCCGGAAATTTATTTTTCATTTGATTCTAAATCGAATTCTAGAATTCTATTACTAAATCACAGGATGGAGCACTCAATTCTTAGAGGACAAAGATTAGCTTGAACTATTAGCATATAGGAATATTGGTGTTACTTATATAGCAAACGATATCTCTAGGGACTTTATCTCTTATACCTTCTAGATGTAACTTTGTAATATTTCCTAAAGATCTGGTTAATGCTGTGTTACCATTTCTGAGTTTCCTGGATTATCCGTATCTTTACGCTAGAATTTGTATCTCATCCTATATTCAACAACATTTGATCTCTCTGTCGCATCACGTTATGATGTGTATATAATTTTAGTTAATTACTACGAATTTGAACTTTACTAGATCCTCTTTTTCGTTTGCATAGTTCGATTAAACTCAAAGTATCACTAGAATACCATGATCCAAAAAAATATAGCGATTTAAATTTTAGTGACAATTAGAGGCCAGACAAACTTAGTTATTCTATTGTCTTTGCAGAGAGCTGATGATCGCATGTCATAGCATATGTTCAACAGATATCCTCTACGTTTACCGCTTATTTTCCAGAGATCAATTTGGTAATCAGTTCCTTAATCCGAGGATATCAATGAGGTTTCTTTCTGCTTAAAAAATATGGAAAAAGGACACACACCTAATACAATATTTCTTGTCGCACTTAACTCCAATAAAAGTTTGTTTTTTTTGGTTTTTTTTGGAATTTCTGCATCAATCTCGTTAATCTTCATCCTTGCTCACTTGATTTGAGGTGTCTTTTGGAGTAATACAAAAAGCTCGCAGATGTTTCTCTACCTATAATAGATTTTTAGCTTTCTGCGAAACCCTTTAATGTGCCAAGTATCTCAACAGATCAAGTACAAAAACATAAGTCCAAGGAAATGATTAAACTATACAAAAGTCCTTAAGGATTGATTTTTTCACAAAGTTGTGCCAGAAGTTAGGGGTTGAGACACGTACTGGTACTGGTTAAAGTTTGCC
>PYHX02000413.1:42226969-42315836 GCA_004302925.2 Cochliomyia hominivorax | reverse complement strand
TTGCGCTATATCATAGAACTCAGGCGGTGGTGGTAAACCACACAAACGATCTGTGCCTTCATCTGTTCGCACTTTTTTCTTGTTAGGATAACAGTCCCAAATCTGATTGCACCAAGATTACATAGTCGAATAATCTGCCATCTGATATAAAGATTTGCAGCATTCCCCGATAAAATCTGATGTTATGAGAACATGGTCGCTATAGGAATAGTTGCCTGGGACCTACTTGTCTCTGCTTAAAGAATACTCAATTCCCAACTGAAGACTCCTTTACCAACTTTATCTACAATTTAAGATCCATTGTAGATGCTTCGTTCATAAGCTACGCAGAATCGCGTTACCATCCATCCTACATTTCCAGTTTTCCGTGGCATTCAGTCTTATAACCGTTTGAAAAGCGAATTTCTTTGTCATCAGATCAGCCGGTAACCAGTTGAGAATCACATATAAAGTCCTAGTCGACATAAGTGCTCAAGTGGTCAACAGCCCCATCCTTCGGAGGACTGATTCAGATATTTCTAAGATCTGATACAATTAATAATTTCGATATGTTATCATAAATTGAAACTGGTTTGTTTGATTCTAAAGTTCTCAGGGCATCTATACAGAGGACAATTAATTCGATTAAAGAGAACCTTGGACGGAAAAGTGTAAGAATATTAATAGTGAAATTGAAGTTTTGGCGCCTTGCCTTTTGGCTTTTCCGCTTCGATCGATGTAAAAGGACCTTACAGCCAGACAGAAAGACGGATATACATAGCTAAATCGACTCAGATTTTGATAACTCCTTCTTAGCATTACCCAGGAAGTAACATAGTTAATATACCCTCTTAACCACTTGTGGTGGTTGAGAGTATAAAATGTAAATTGTAATGACAATTTTTGTTGGTAGTGTGAGTATATAAGGCATATTAGTGTATGTGTCTGCCTTGATGTTGTTGAAACTTCATACACATATAGAACGCTCACTGGTTATGGAATTGCGGTCTTAATTTAACGGCCAAATTCAGGTAGAATTTAACTGAGCGAGAATCTTGTTATATTTAAGTGAGATTCAGTCTTAATTAAAGATTTCTCACATTGAAGTTATGAGGCATATTTGCCGAATACTTTAAATTTTGGAATAGTGTTTAAAGTGTTTATAAATTTGAATTATACCAAATTTTATCGTAATATTGACATTATCTTCAGATATACGCCATTTAAAGAGATGTTCGGGAGGAGGTCTCGTAAAAGAGTCAAAGTTCACAAAGTTCATTTAGAGAGAAAGCATTTTGCTTGGAGAATAATTGCAACCATCATCCTTAATCTTAAAAGGATCTTCATAATTCTGTCAAATTCTTTCTTTCCCGATATTGAATTAAATCAGGAAAAAATGCAAACAATTTGGTCCGGAAAGATTTAAAAAATATACATATCTTAGTGCAAATATGAAGAGAATTATCGAATTTATGGTTCCGTATTAACAAAGTTTTAACTTGCTTTATTTCACTGCATTACCTTAAATAAGAAAAAAGACATATATATGTGATATTCAAAAAAAAAGGTTCCTACTGTACATTTCATACTTCAAAATTTAGTTTCCCACACCCGTATCTTTATCTTAAAGAATTTATGAAAATTATTTCCAAATAACAGCACTTTCACAGTGGCCCATTCTTTCACAAAGTTTCCCACTATTTTCAACTAATTCCCCCTTTTTAGCAAATTCTAATGTACACTAAATTTAGTGTAAAATTTTTACTTAAAAAAATCGCACGAGTTCTTAATTGTTTAAAGCTGTAACTGAAATTTCAGCTTAATTCCTCTTTGGCAACAAGCTTCTTTTTTTTCTATAAGTGGCAGAAATGTTTATGTCTTACACATCGTGTGAATTTCAATTAAAAATGCAACCATTGAATAGAGAAAAAGACCGAAATGAAGACTTTCAAGATCATAATTTTCTAGTAATTTAACAGTATAAAATAAAGTGAATAAAAAATTACTTACACATTATTAATATTTTTCAAGCCTCATAAAACTAACGGATTTTAGTGAAAAAAAAAACAAAAAACAAAAAATAAAGTGAATATTGGTGCGGTATAATACACTTAATTGGTATATTAAATTTGTTAGTTGAGATAACATTATAAGAAGAAATAAGATCCGGCTAGAAGGATCATTTTTTAAAAGGGGATTCCAGAAGTTCCGTTGGAAAAAACCTGGATAAAAGCACAACTAATCGATCAATTTAGTGAAGAGGAAGGTGGATCGGTGACATCATTAGTAAAGTATCAACGAATCTGTGATATATTTACAATCAGTACACATTTTTCGAAAAATATCAGAAGAAGATTTTAATGAAGAGTTGGTAGCGGTACGATAGATTCCGACTTGAGTCAGTTACAACAACTCTAAAATTCTGTATAAACATAAACCAAATAACCAAAACTTGTTCACAGCAATAACCTAAACATCCATGATCCACTAGTCAAATTTAAAAGACCAGTTTTTTTCCACAATACGGTTTGTTCTAATTTTTGGACTGATTGTAAACAAATTGAATCCATCTTGGTTATTATGGTTTCATTTGTTCCACCCCGAGAAAACGTTCTGTATCTGCAAGAACATTATCTAGCAATTTCTTTGTCTCATAACTCACATATGAAATTTAGGATTTAATGCGTTTTGGGCCTATTTGTAATTGCGATGAGCGAATAGTAGAATGTTTTGATAAGGAGTTCATTGCTCTCAGTTTTAAGGCGACTTAAAAAAATCAAGATTTCTTAAATTATCGTTTTTCGTAATTTTCTGACAGAAATCTATATCAGACTATGTGATCTGTAAAGAAAATATCAAAATCTGAACGGGTTCAGTTTAAGTATCTGATTTAAAAAAAAATCAGAGTTTATGAAATATCACTTACGCAATATTCTGGCATGTCACAGTCACTATAATATTTCTATATATTAAAGTTTCCATGGTAACAGATATAAAAAGATTAAAGCGAAGATAAATAAAAAATTGATCGCATTTCTGGTATCGAGTTTTCAATTGAATATAATTCCACAAAGGGAGCTCTGCGCCAACCCGATTCCAACAGGTTTCAATTTCCATCACTTACAGATCATCATTTAGCTCTTAATAGATTACTGGTTGTGATTTGACCAGTCGGATTTTCGGCTTTTCGAGAATCTTCTTCGTAGAGTTCAACTATCACTTCCAACACATGAAATCCACTTTCAATGCTTTTCCAATTATTTTCGGACCGAGTGTTCTGAGAGTTTTTTGACTATTGTAACTTTTTACTCGATTTCAACATGCTTCCAATTCCATCAAAGAAAGATTATTGGTCGTTTAATGTTGGTGATTAGCTAAGTTGGTGTGGACTTTACATATGGCATTCGGGAATTTTTTTCGTAGAGTTCATTCACCTTATTTTGGTGTTTTTCGACAAATATCTTCTGTGCAGGCCACAGCAGATATCCCAATATCAAAACACTTCTAATTCCCCCAAATACATATCACTGCGTTGTTCTTGGTCTGTTATTGGTGGTGATTTGCCTAATTGGTGGGGCTCTACGACAACTTCTTTCGTAGAATTTAAACAATCCTTTCGACGTCCCAATTATTTGTTTTGAAGCAGCATAAGGTGGCCGAGACTAAACCTCATATCCATTTATCCAAGTGATTTATGATCGGGTTTGCAACATTTGACTGGGAATTGTTATGATGAAAGATATTGATTGTCTTTTCCGATTTCAATAATCTTCTGATCGTAGAAACTTGGAAGTTGACGTTGCTTAGGCTAATTGGATGGGATTTTAAAATTTACAGTGCCAAATTCAGCCATCATCTTAATCACGCTTTTTAACGTATCTAAACTTTAATTACTATTTGAATAATTAACTTGTTTTTCAATATAATTTACAAGGCTTTTAAACGTAGGGAAATGACTCGTTTGGCGAATCCCAATGATTGTTCTAGATCAATTTGTCAAAAAATCTTTGATGGTTGTGACAAAATCACTGATTTTAAATTGGTCAAACCTTTTCCGGCACCTTATAAGTGGTACATGTTGATCGTAAGTTTCAGTCTAAATTGTCTTCTTTCAGCAACGTTATCTTTGAATGGAGAAAGTTTGTAACAATTCTTTAAAACGCATTTTAAAAGGGCAAATCCACACTATTAATTTGTAAACCCAATAACAATTAAAATCATAAAAATTGTTTCAAATATCGTTGTAGAACTATTTATCGAAAAATCTGCTAAAGTACTGTGGAAGCCGAGCTATGGAGAAAATCTAATATTCTCTCTTTTAATATTTAGAGTAGTGCAGATTACTAGAACTGCTCTTGAACCGAACTAACGCTTCACTACTTTTTTGAAGATTTTATTCAATTTTCGAGTCGATTTAATGTCCAAAATACAGAAGAACTAGAGTTATAAAGTTGATCACAAGTTACTGGGAAAACCTTTTCTCTCTTACACAATTTGATGAAGTGCAGGTTACAAAAACTGAGTTTGGGGTAACTTTGTGATTTTTTGAGTTTAATTACCGGTTTCCAAGTCGACTTAATTTTCCCTCCTTATAAAAAAATCAAAACCCATATATTTAACATAACCGCTCTCTACTCAAAATACCCCATTCAAAACTCGTATGCGGCAGTGAAAAATATATATGTATGTGCTGTTTTCTAATTATGCATTTTTATCTTTATAGGCCTATGAATAAATTTATGCACTTTGCGGCTTTCAACTGCATCGTAAATACATATAATTTTTCTTCAAACTCATTTTCTTAATCATCTTCCTCTAACTTTTCATTCATTCATTCATTTAAACTTATTAAAATGCATTAGATGGCGAAATAAAATTAAAGTAGAAAAAAATGTTGCAGAAAACGCTAAAAAGCCGCTTTAAAAAGTTATTGCGCGCCAAATCATCTTATTCACATCTATTTACTACAACAACAACAAAAAAAAAACACTTCAAAATCAAAACATGAAACAAGTAGGAATGCTGTATGGGGCAAGATCGAATTTGGAATATCCTCCTCCAGAAATGTTAGAAATATTATGAGGGGATTGTTTACTCCGGATTTTACCATGAAATAGAGACGAATTGTCAGTATAGCGAAATTCCGAAATCTTGCTGATCTATGAAATTCAGTACTTGAAGAACTTGGCGAACTTCTTTCAGCACAGTTTACAATTTTTGGGCTTGAGACTGCCAGATTAAGAAAATGCTCCAAGAATATACTTTTTTGGAATAATTCACTTAATATTCCCCACATTCATCACCTGTAATGGTGGAGGGCATACAAATCCAAACAAAAAAGAATCTATTTATTCAAAATGTACTTCTACACCTCATACGTACGCTTAGATACGTTACTCATGGATGCAGTTACGGATAAAGAAGTAACAACAACTACTTCTACAAAAAAGTAACAGTAACATTCGCAAGAAAACCGTAAAAAAACAACAGCAGCAACAAAAACTACACATGTTCTTCATTGTGTAAAAATATGTTTCCAAGTGAAGTGAATGTGAATCCGAATGTGTGATAGGAAATAGTGCATCAGCAGCATTTTGAGCAGCTGTAGATTTTCATAAAAGAAGTGTTGCAAAATTTGTTTGCTGCTGCTGTTGTTGTTGTTTGGTCAGTTAGGGGTTTTGTAGCTTCTTCTATGTTATTTTTCACCTTTTTCTTTAACGATCACTTTTGAAATTTATTCATGAAAACCAATGATTTTTCTTCACAAACATCTATGGAGTGTGAATTCAATTTATGGCGCGAGAAAAAAAATATTAATTTGTTGCAACAAAAAAAATGTACTTATGTTGTTTGAAATTAGTGATGCACCAACATTATAATTTCCTTTCACTGTTGTCGCTGTGAATACTTAATGAATTTAGTGAGCGCATAATTGATAATTGGGAAATAAAGTTAAAATGAACAGATATGTGAGAATTAACGTGGCGTTTGTTTGGAAAGTGAGTTAAATCCATTTTATTATCTTAAACTTATTTTCTAGACCTTAATGGGACACTTCATATTTCTCTCGCTTTAAAATTTCTATGATAAAGTGACGGAGAACTGGACGAAGAAAATTTCAGAGTTATATTTAGCATCTATTAAGTTCGACAGATGCAATTTGTAGTCAGATGAAGCAAAGTCAATTAAATTGCAATTTCACCCACTTTTCCGACGATTTCCCAACTACAGCGAGGCAGAACAAACACAGTCAAACTTTTAGAATTATTTATACATCTGGCGACAGAAAATGTTTAATTTAACGAGACATTCTCCTTTAAATTTCGTAACCAAAAAATATATCAAAGGATTAATAGAGGACTATATGGGGCTCCAATGGGTGGAGTTACAAGAGCGCAAAATTCGGACATTAAATTTTTTAAACGGCTACAAATTCCTGTTTCTTATTCAGGAGTATACAATACATAAACGTGTTCCTATATATAATAAAAGGATACTTAATGAGTCACAAAATTAGTTACATTTTTGGCTATAAGCTTTTTTCTTCTGAAACGTTGTTGATGACTTTTGGAATGGTAATGAAGTACATATATAAGTATAATGGAAGTAGTCTTTTTTTGTAAACAATCCTTGATGTAAATTTCGGTATCTTTATGCAACAAGAATATTTTTTTTTAGAAAACTCGATCTAAAATCCCGTGCCCCGTTTTTGGCCTCTAAATTTTTAGCAGCGTTCATACCAGGAACTTTTTGAGCATTTGTGCTTTTAAAACTGCATTAGCTTTAACTTTTCGTACAAAATAGTCCGAGCATTGAGCTAACAGAGCTATTTCCCAACTGGGTGTGTTGGGAGCTCTTTTGAAAATGCTTTATATTTTTTTGGCCTTGGAAATACCATGTGGACCATTCCTGCTACATGAACCAGGCTTGCTGTCAACGAACAACTCTTGTTTTATAATATGGGAAAATGTTTGACAACAGATCTTTAAATTCTTTGCAAAATTTGTAGGACCAATGTGTGTTGGGAGCTTTTTTGAAAATGCTTTATATTTTTTTGGTCTGAGAAACACCATGTAGACCGGACCATTCCTTCTACATGAACCAGGCATGCTGTCAACGAAGAAGTTTCCCTGTCTTGTTTAATAATATGGGAAACAGTTTCACATCAGATCTTTGAATGTTTTGCCAACTTTTTAGAGAACAAATGTGCGTTTTGTTGCAAATTTTTAAAAGTTTTAGTAAGCGTTTTCTTTTGGTCCATTGTATTAACATTATATTCGTTAGTTCGACATTCAACCTATTAACTGACATGTTTTACAACGGTAACTTGATTCAAAAAAGTTCTCATGAAAAACTTGTGTTAAAAATTTTTATATCTCATTCCTTATTGAATGTTTTCATAACTTTCACGCTTGTTTTTGTTGTTAAATTTATTTGTTGTATTTTTTTTTCGATGTCAAAATGAATAAAAAACTACATAACTTTATATAACACCACTGTCTCTGACACTTTTTTATAACGATTATTTTCATTACAGAAATTATACATTTTTAATTTTTTTTAAATAAAATAACATTTTTAAATTATTAACACAAAAAGTACCTACCAAACCTCAAGCTTCATGTTAATTTCCTTCAACAACGTACTAAATACTTAAAAACATAAAATAAAGTACTATTTGCTCTCATAAAAGCTTCTATTCTTATACAAAAAACACTTTGTACCAACAAAAGAACCTTCATTTTCGTACTTAACTCATCATTCAGCTGTTTTTTATTACCCACATACAACAACATCAACACATACATTTCTGTGTTTTGTTTACTGTCTCTCTTTTGTATAACCCAACGGCAACAACAAAATCTTATACTCTGTTATATTTGCTCTCTTTTTTCATAACAAATTTTGTTTTATTAAGTTTTTCTCTCATCTCTCTTTCAGTTTATTTCAACCGGTACGTGTGTTTGTCACAATTTGCAAATTGTTCTTGATAAAAATTTGTGAAAATTCAAGAAAATTCTGTTAAATTTATAAAAAAGTAAAAGAAAATTATTATTTAATCTCAATTAAACAATAAACAATTAATAAATTAATGAAAAATACTCGATTAAATAAATATTTTGTGTGTAAAAAGTGTTTTTAAGTTTCCAAAAGTGTTTTTGTTGTGAAATACCCGCGTGTTTTTTATTTTTATTTTTGTGTTTCTTTTTGTTTGTGTGGCTTTCGTTAAGTTAAAAGCACAATGTTAAAGCAGAATGTGGAACAGAAAATAGAATTGATAAAGAATGATAAAAACAAATAAATGAAGAGGGAAAAATAAGAAGAAATATGAAATGAAATGTTTTGTTGTGGTGCAGAGAGTTGCCACTAGTTTTGTGTGATTTGAATAGAGGAGTATTTTATGCTTAGAAAAGTGAATTTTGTTTGAATTACTGGAGATTTTGAGTGAAAATGAAGGAAAATGTTCACGAATTTTTACGTTTGGAAGTTGTAGATTTATTTTTCGCTTTTTGTAAAAATTATTGTTTTGCCCACTACCACCACAAGGGCGAAGGGGGTATGTTAACATTGTTATTCCGTGTGTAACGCTAAGGAGAATTTATCTTAGGTCCCAATGTGTTTTTAGTAATGTCCCTCTATCTGTTTGTCCATCTGTTTAATCGTTTGTCTGTGTGGTTTTAAAACGCTCTCATCCACAGTTATTAATAGAGCTCAATGTAGCCCTGAAAGGATTCCTATTTTAAACCTGGAAACTCTATTTAGTATATTAAAAGTTATAGATCGATATATGAGGCAACCACTAAGTTCACTTTCTTAAGTTCTCTAAGTTAAATATATAGTCATAATATTAAGCTATAGGTACATCATTACTATTCCAAAAATTGGCAAAATCGGTTCAATATAAAAAATTTGACTTTAACTTTTAAAAATAACTAATTTTATGACTCATTTAGGGTTCCGGATTATATCTAAGAAAATATTTTTATATATTGTATAGGTCACGAAACAAAACGTAGTTACTTCACACGTGGAAGCTACTGAAGATTCGGGATAGCCGAATATAACATTATTACTTATTCTAATGGAAACGTCTCATTTTATTATGCGCTATTTTTAAAACTAACGATTATACACTATAACATAGGTGGTTGGGGAATTATGTGTTTTTGATGATGTTTATAATTTAAAGGAAAAAAGGTGTTTAAGAATCACTATCTAAATCGGTTTAACGATATTCTTTCGTCCGTCTTTATGTTCGGCTGAAAGTCCATGTAAACACTGTGGCCACTCTACAGGTCTCAATTTTTGAGATGTTCTGATAAAATTTGATACATGTTATTATTTCGGCCCATTGAAATTGGCTATATTCGTTACAATATTTTAAGCATCTGCCATAAAAATGACCTCCTGGAAGTGATTCTAACGAAATTTTGTAAAAGAAAGTCATAATATTTTAAAATGGTGTGGCAAATTATACGAGCATCGGTTTATTATTTAACATAGATTCCCGACAACCTTATTTCAAAGAATAATCGATGTGCGAAATTATACAAGGTTCTATCCATAATTTATTCTAACTCGCATATAACCCTCCAGAAACACATCTTTTTTAATCGCATGTATTTCTTTTTTAAAATAAATCAGTAAATAAAATTATACGGGGGTCGTTCATTAATTATTCGTAACTAACAATTACTACCAATATTGTGGTGCAGGTTATTATATCGTAGGACACAGTCAGAAAAATTTTGTTTTATATAAAATATTAACAATTTTTTATGAAATGAGATATGGCAACTCTCTGGGATTAATTTTAATATTTACAAATAGAAATTAGTGTTTTATTAAACGAATACTTGTGCTTTTAACTTCATGTTTCAAAACTATTTACATTCAAAGACTTTTCAAAGGGATCTTTTGTCAATACAACTAAAGTTTTAATCAAATTGAAGGTGAGTTTACTTAAAAATGATACAACTTTTATCATATTTGTATACACTGCACCAACATGGAAGGTTGGGGTATACCTCTCTTTCGAATATCACTTAAAAACTCATTAGATAAATAAAAAACCGAAAACGACATTAGAAATTGTACGAGGGTCGCCTTATATCAATGTGGAGTAAGGTATTTCAGATTTGGACTTGACCGACCTTTTTATATACAATTTAAATAATTTGGTTTTAATAAAATTTGCGAGATTAAATATTAAAACCAAATAAATTTTCTTTCCAGAGAAAATTCACGATATTTTTCCTTTCTACAGGAGTTAACGACATATTTTCTTTCGATATAAAAATTAGTGGATGATAAATCTTTTATTTAGAGAAAATTTTCGATAAATCTTCTATTTAGAGAAAATTTTCGATAAATCTTCTATTTAGAGAAAATTTTCGATAAATCTTCTATTTAGAGAAAATTTTCGATAAATCTTCTATTTAGAGAAAATTTTCGATAAATCTTCTATTTAGAGAAAATTTTCGATAAATCTTCTATTTAGAGAAAATTTTCGATAAATCTTCTATTTAGAGAAAATTTTCGATAAATCTTCTATTCTATTTAGAGAAAATTTTCGATAAATCTTCTATTTAGAGAAAATTTTCGATAAATCTTCTATTTAGAGAAAATTTTCGATAAATCTTCTATTTAGAGAAAATTTTCGATAAATCTTCTATTTAGAGAAAATTTTCGATAAATCTTCTATTTAGAGAAAATTTTCGATAAATCTTCTATTTAGAGAAAATTTTCGATAAATCTTCTATTTAGAGAAAATTTTCGATAAATCTTCTATTTAGAGAAAATTTTCGATAAATCTTCTATTTAGAGAAAATTTTCGATAAATCTTCTATTTAGAGAAAATTTTCGATAAATCTTCTATTTAGAGAAAATTTTCGATAAATCTTCTATTTAGAGAAAATTTTCGATAAATCTTCTATTTAGAGAAAATTTTCGATAAATCTTCTATTTAGAGAAAATTTTCGATAAATCTTCTATTTAGAGAAAATTTTCGATAAATCTTCTATTTAGAGAAAATTTTCGATAAATCTTCTATTTAGAGAAAATTTTCGATAAATCTTCTATTTAGAGAAAATTTTCGATAAATCAGTTTTTAAGACAAATTTTGCAAATTTTGTTCAATATTCTATAAAAAATTTTCCTTGTACTGTTTTTTCGTAAAATATCATTTATTGCAAATAAAATGACACTATTTTTCTTTAAAGACTGAAAGATTTTTCTTTTTAATATTTCAGCTCTTAAAAAGCACTTCAAACATTAATTAACTTTATCTCAGTTATTATTGTAGCGATTTGTCTTTAACAAACTACAACAACAATTACAAAAAAAAAAAAAAAAAAAAAAAAAAAAAAACCTATAAAAATAGAAAGTCGAATTAGTTAAGTTTTATAAAATTGATATAAAAGACAAACATTTGTTGTTTTTAGTCTGAAGTTTGAAAAAAAGTACAAATTATAATCAATTACTGGTAATGAATTGTCTACAATTTGTTATTGTTGCATGATATCTGCACATTAATTAAAATTAAAATTTGAAATGAAAATTTCAAATAAATAATTCGATCGTATTGTTTTTTTCTACTCCTCGTTATTGTTGTTATTGTAAACTCGATTATTATTCCGATGAGTGGAAATATAAACCGAAAAAGAAAATCATAAAATCAAACAGACTGAGAGGCTTTTAATTGCCTGACTAAAGGAACGAATGACTGAGTGACAGTCATTCAGTCTGATTGACTTTATTTGAAAACTTCACCAATTATGTTTTTGTTGTTTTTATTTTCTCTAGTTTTTCTGCTTATTTTTCTGTCTTCTACAAGATTTTTTGTGTTAATTAAATTATCGCGTTTTTAAGAGTTTTTCACTTTATTTTCTTTTTGTTGTAATATTTTCCTAATTTTTGATTATTTTATGTCTTCTGTAGTAAATATTTTTATAAAAAATAGATGATCTTGGGTTTTGCGTTTATTATAATTATTTTAATTTCAAATTAGTTAATTCTTATCTGCAGATCATGATTGAAGAGGGAGCAATTTTTTATAAAGAAGTACAAAATTATCACGATAGAAATTGAGACGGAATAAATAGAAGATTTAACAAAACTTAGATTTTTTCTTAATCAAGATTAATCGAATATTTTCCTTAAATAGGAGATATATCGAAAATTTTCTCCGAATAAGAGATTTATCGATAAATTTCTCTAAATAGGAGATTTATCGATAAATTTCTTTAAATAGGAGATTTATCGATAAATTTCTCTAAATAGGAGATTTATCGATAAATTTCTCTAAATAGGAGATTTATCGATAAATTTCTCTAAATAGGAGATTTATCGATAAATTTCTCTAAATAGGAGATTTATCGATAAATTTCTCTTAATAGGAGATTTATCGATAAATTTCTCTAAATAGGAGATTTATCGATAAATTTCTCTAAATAGGAGATTTATCGATAAATTTCTCTAAATAGGAGATTTATCGATAAATTTCTCTAAATAGGAGATTTATCGATCAATTTTTCTAAATAGGAGACTTATCGATAAATTTCTCAAAATAGGAGATTTATCGATAAAATTCTCTAAATAGGAAGATTTATCGAAAATTTTCTCTAAATGGGAGATTTATCGAAAATTTTCTCTAAATGGGAGATTTATCGAAAATTTTCTCTAAATGGGAGATTTATCGAAAATTTTCTCTAAATGGGAGATTTATCGAAAATTTTCTCTAAATGGGAGATTTATCGAAAATTTTCTCTAAATGGGAGATTTATCGAAAATTTTCTCTAAATGGGAGATTTATCGAAAATTTTCTCTAAATGGGAGATTTATCGAAAATTTTCTCTAAATGGGAGATTTATCGAAAATTTTCTCTAAATGGGAGATTTATCGAAACTTTTGTCTAAATGGGAGATTTATTGAAAATTTTTTCTGAATTAGAGATTAATCGCAAATTTTCTCTAAATAGTAAATTTTCAGAACTTGTTTTTATATGAAATTTTTGAAACTCCGGATTGTTAGCGTATTTATGTTAATTAATCGGAGTTTAAAAAAATTGTTAAGTTTATATTCGAAAATATGTTTTTCGTAACAAGATAAACATGTGATATCTTCAAATTTCATTAGCTTTATAACAAATTTATTAAAATACTTGTGTTAAAATATATATTTCTACATTATTTTTAAAAACATATTTTCGTATAGAATTACTTCCTACAAGACAACAACTGCCCCCCATGGAGTGTGTGATTTCGTATGAAAACAGTAAATAAAACTTAACGGGAATATGTTTTTCAATAAGTGAAGTTTAAAGTTAGATATGTGTGCGTGTGTGTGTATGGATTTAAAAAGCCAAATAAAAATCTAAGCAGAAAAAAATCCTCTCAAAGAACTTAAACTTTAAGGAAAGGAGCTGTTTTTTTTTTGGGAAATTTTTTCTTAAATTGAAGTAGAAATTTGAGTCGACGACATTCTCCTTTCTCATCATTATTATCATTGTCATTGTCAGCATTGTCATCATTATTATCATGTTTATTTGTGGAAGTTGTTTATGTTATTTTTCATATCTTTAGTCCCAAGAATAATATGAAAACAACAGCACTACACAAACAATACACCATCAGTTTGAAGAGGCACAGGGACGGACGGACGGACAGAAAGACAATTCAATTCAAGTGAACTTAAAATTAACTGGCCAAGCCTTTTCTCCGAATATATTCAGACAACAAAAACATATTTTGTCTGTTGATGTCAAACGTTATAAACTTTGCAATAGAGGGTCGAAGAAAAATTATAGGTCTCTATTAAAAATCTAAAAAAAGACTTTAAATATTAAAAATTTATGCATAATTCTAGAGGTTTTCGCAATTTTGGTGCTTCGCAAAAACAAAATATATCGATATATTTCCATTAATTTCTTGTGTCCCTATCCCTCGTATTTATTACATTATCAACCTCTATTTTGTAATGTCCGTCTTCACATTCACTTGTCGCATCAACTTCAATGACATTAAAATAATATAAAAAAGAGAAAAATAACAAAAGTATGTAAACTTCGTTAAAGTTCCTTAGGGATTGTTTCGATTGCTGGTGTTTTTGTTGCGCTTTCATTCGTGCCCCTGTCTGTTGCACATTTTACTTTAAAATTTATTTTCTTTTTCTTTACATTTAAGAGATACAATTTTCATTCCACAAATAATTAGGGTTCAATTTTTGTCTGAATGCCCTTAACTGTTGAACGCACTTATTGCTCTAGAAACAACAACGCAGATCGACAGACGATCGCAAAAGCTAAAAACGAAACTAAATCTCAACTAATTATGGAATTTTTCTTTAAAAAATATTTTTTAAAACAAATTTCAAATAATTTGAAGAAATTTTAGAAATTATTTTAATCTTAAATTACACAAACATTAATGAAATAATGTTCTATAAAGAAAGATTCTCCTACGATCAGTGATATTTTGATCACCTTGTTTCCGAGTGTTAAGTACATAACACCAAATAACAGTAAAATTAAATTTTAGAGACATTAGATATTTGAATATAGAATACGATATAGAAATTTGATACGCCAGTGATTAAGTCTTATAACTAAACAGTTTGAAGTGAATAAAATCCAATAAATACTTTGTCATAATCGCATTAATGAAGAAACATTTTGTCTTTTTCTCCCATTTAAAGAAAATTTTTCATAAATCTCCCATTTAAAGAAAATTTTCGATAAATCTGCCATTTAGAGAAAATTTTCGATAAATCTGCCATTTAGAGAAAATTTTCGATAAATCCGCCATTTAGGGAAAATTTTCGATAAATCACCCATTTAGAGAAAATTTTCGATAAATCACCCATTTAGAGAAAATTTTCGATAAATCACCCATTTAGAGAAAATTTTCGATAAATCACCCATTTAGAGAAAATTTTCGATAAATCACCCATTTAGAGAAAATTTTCGATAAATCACCCATTTAGAGAAAATTTTCGATAAATCACCCATTTAGAGAAAATTTTCGATAAATCACCCATTTAGAGAAAATTTTCGATAAATCACCCATTTAGAGAAAATTTTCGATAAATCACCCATTTAGAGAAAATTTTCGATAAATCACCCATTTAGAGAAAATTTTCGATAAATCACCCATTTAGAGAAAATTTTCGATAAATCACCCATTTAGAGAAAATTTTCGATAAATCACCCATTTAGAGAAAATTTTCGATAAATCACCCATTTAGAGAAAATTTTCGATAAATCACCCATTTAGAGAAAATTTTTGATAAATCTCCCATTTAGAGAAAATTTTCGATAAATCTCCCATTTAGAGAAAATTTTCGATAAATCTCCCATTTAGAGAAAATTTTCGATAAATCTCCCATTTAGAGAAAATTTTCGTTAAATCACACATTTAGAGAAAATTTTCGTTAAATCACACATTTAGAGAAAATTTTCGATAAATCACCCATTTAGAGAAAATTTTCGATAAATCTGCCATTTAGAGAAAATTTTCGATAAATCACCCATTTAGAGAAAATTTTCGATTAATCTCCGCTTTAGAGAAAATTTTAGATGAATCTCCGCTTTAGAGAAAATATTCGATTAATCTCCCATTTAAACGTGTAAGTCATGTTTACATGTTGCATATCTCGCCTTTTATATAAAAATAACTATAATTCATTTAAATTCATCACATTTAACCCAGTAACCTTTAGTCATTTAACAAAACCACTGACATAATCACAAATATATATATTTAACCCTTTTTTGTGTTTACCACAAACCAAAGAATCACTAAATTTAGTTTAAAACCCCAAAATATTACTCCATTCAACAACAACAACTAGAACTCGAATAATAAATTTTAATTTTAATAAAAAAACTTTAAACGTTTAAATTTGAAATTCCCAATTAAAAATAATTAATAACTAAAATAATTATTTGAAAAAGGGAGTATTTTGTGTGTCAGTTTGTGTGTGTGTGTGTGTATTTTCTTATCTAATATTATGTCTAATTATAAATTTTAATGTAAATTGTTAGATGACCATATGATTATTTCTCTTCTACAAACACAGTTTATTTTTGGTTCCATATTTTGTGTTAAATTTTTTTATTTAAAATTTCATTTCATTTTGAAGGAAGAAGAAGAAAAAAACTTGACATTTTCTAATTACACAACATTTATCATCAATTATAGCAGACACGCAAGCTGTTTAGTTTAGTTATTTAGTTATAGTTTATTTTAGAAGAATATTATTTCTGTTATTTTATTTATTTCTACAAAAAAAAATAATTCAATTCAAAATTCTTAAAAAAAACAGAGAAAAAAAAGAACGAAGAATTCACGATACAAATGACGTGTTGAGTTCTCGGTTTGAATATTTTTTCTGTTATATTTTTATTTAAGCTTGTTTTTTCAATTTTTATGGAATTGAAGTTGATTAAGCCCTAAATAAGAAATGTAGTAGTTTAAGTTTATTAAGAGGTTTGTTACTTTCAAAAATCTATTAATAAATCAAATAAATGAATTTAATTGGCGTAATATCGGAATTCGATCCTGAATCTATGAAATTTCGAAAATCTGTTAAGAATGAAAAAATATAAGTTTATAAAAACGTTAAATTCCTCGTAGCTTGTATCAGATAAATGAATCCGATAATTGTTTATGATTGATTTTTGATTGATATTGATATTTGATAAAAATTCGTTATCTGATATTATCGTTGGCTCAGTAAAAAAAGTTATAGGCCGATGTCTGAGACAATCTCTAAAAAATTAAAAGTGAATTATGAAAAAAAATTAAGTTAAATAAAAATTTTTTGATGGGGGTACTCCTCCCAAACATAATGGTAGTAGTGGAGGTTAATAAAGATTCGGCTCAGTCAAAAATAGCATTATTATTTGTTTGTAATTACGATCACTTTAATTTAATTCGTAGTTATGATATTTCACTTTTAAATTTATTTCAGCGATATATTCATTCAAATTTTTTAATCATGAGATTTATATTGTCCGAAAAATTGGAGCTTATTATTTGACTATACGATGTAAACTCTAGATTAAGTACATCTAAACTTGATGAAAGGCGATATTTCCAAATCGCTCAATTTTGTTGTGTTCTTTTTTAAATTGAATTCATTTAATTATTCGAGTTTTGAACAAGTAGACTTACTGCTTTATCAGATCGCAAGATTAAATTGTTTATATTTATGATGAAGTAGTACCGACACACTTCTTAGCTTTGGACACATGATTCCCATGACAATAAACTTGATAATGTATACATGCTCAGATCAATAGCAAATACGAAGTTCGCTGAGGTCAACATCACGTTGACTGAACTTTCTTATTACAACTGTATATTTAGAAAATTTCTAAATAAGATCCATTTTGTGGTTTTCAATGAGGGCATAATATTTAGTGGAAAACAATACGATAAAAGATCAATTTGAAGATCATTGATACTATTAAACGATTAATTTTATGCTCTTCAAAGGCCAAAGATCGTTGAGATTGTGAAAATTTTAATCTTCTCTATATAATTCATGTGTTCAGAAATCCAGATTGTACATCGTATATGATGCCTAGAGATATCGAGCAATTGTATTCACTGTTAGTGAAAATAATAACCCGACATTGGATTTATATCCAACAGTTTAGGGTGGAAATAGAATCATTGGAATACTACAGCTTAATATCGTTTAAAGCGTTTCCACTGAAAAGTTGAAATTGAAAGTTATAAAATTGCCTTTCTAATATATTCATTTTGAATTTCAGACTTTATTATATGGGTTTTTTTCAATATATGTTATATATATCCTATATACCAGACTATATAGATTCTAAGGGCGATATTATATATCAGATTTAATGGAGTCTACTGCTTAATATCTTTAAATCTTTCCTCCTGAACAGCTGAAATCGGATATTCTGTGTGTACTCTATTGCCTGGGGTAATAGAGTACACATAGCATATTTGTTATTATAGAGTCCTTTCTAAATTCGACTTCTATTTGAGTAACAAAAAAAAAAAAAAAGATTACATGATTCCTTTACCTTTGTTTATTATTATTATTTTTCTTTGTTTTCAATTATTACAATTGTTATCGTCTAATTATGGAGCACGTTAAAAATTGTGCTTAATTTCCGAATAAGCGAGTGAATGTTACATTTTTACAATACTTGACAACAAAACAATAGTATGACCACATAATTATAGGAAAATGACAAAATGAAAATATTTTTTAAATAAATATACACTGTAATATTAGTTTTGGTTTTATGTCTTTTACATTCAGTTCTTTTTTTTTTTGAATTTGGGTTTAAATAGCTGAAAAAATATTTAAAAGTATGAAAAACACTCATCAAATGTCATTTTTATGACAGTTTGATGTCATATGACAGGTTTCTTTTGTCATTAATAACTCTCCTTATATAAAAAAAATACACGCATTCAAACCCCTACTAAACTCAGCGATATAGGTAGACAGTGCGATAGACAGACATACAGAGTATCGTGTCATAAATTATTAAAATGACACATAAAAAACTAAAAACTACAAAAAAAATTACCTTAAGAAATATTCAAATTACCAAAAAATAAAAATAATAAAAAATGAAAAAAAAAAACATAAATTTTATTTATACAATAAAAATATCTAAAAAAATCGACAATTATTATTTATTTTATTGAAACCGTTAAATGGAGAAACACAAAATAATACCTTTTTAAGAAATCCACACTTTGGAATCAAACATAAAAAATGACAGATGAAGTTTGGACATTTTTTTAAACAAGAAGTTTTTAATGTTCTTTTTTTGTCTAAAAATAGCTTTAAATAAAATATAAATGCAAAATAAACAAAGAACTATAAAAAAAACTACAAAATTTATAGTGAGTCATATAAGAGGTAAAATAAGAGGCCCCTATATTCGGAAATACAAATTTGAAACTGGCAAAGGAACAAACATATTTCTCATTCAGGCTAGTATCCAAACAAAAAACTTAACAAGTGTTATTAAGGAGTAAGTTCGAAAAATTCTTAACATAGGTACTAAAAAATAGTTATATAATTTTTCAATCACTACACTGGACCAAAAAAGTTAGTAAAAAGAATAAAAAAGAGTAAAGAATTGAAGAAAATTGGGTTAAATGTCAGCCAACGAAACTTTTATTCATCATAACGAAAATTTTCGTTAATTTTTCGTATTTTTTTCAAATTGACGAAAAATTTTCAATATGACAATTTAAATTCGTTAATAAAAATTCGATTAATACATTATTCATATTGACAAAAATAAATTCTTTATATTGATAAATATTATTCAATTTAAATAGCATATTTATGTTAAATTTACGAAATTTTAGTTAAATTGAGAAAAAATTACGTTAACGTGTTGTAATAAATTAACACATAAACTATGAAGGATCAAGGGAGGGAATACTTCCCATACAAAGCAAATATTGATTAGAGAATATCTTAAGAACTGTAACAGTGAGAATTTTTAAATTTGTTCCCTATGACTTCCCCTATATTTGCTACTAATATTTTAAGGTTGAAGTCATGACTATATTAGGTATATAACTCAATTTTGTGACGATAGTTGGATATGTATTATGCAACCATTGTATTGTATCTACAGTTAAATCTGTACTGAGTTTTGAGACCATGCTGAAGTGAAGTTAAACATTTAGTAATTGTGCTTCTACAAATTACTAATTGATTATTAAGTATATAGTTTACTCTCTAGTGAGCTCTAGATCCAATAATGATTTGTACACAGTTCTTCCAGACAATATGAGACTTTATTTGTAGCAGACTACATAACGAACTAAATGTAGCCTAAAGTAGAGACTTTGTGTGTTCATTATTCGATCTATATTACTGTACTGTTTATCCCCTCCGTGAAAATATTTCGTTCTATAGTCGAAATTGAGATGCGAGGATGCGCAAGAATATATTTTTTATTATTTTTTTGTTAATATTTTCGAGGAGTTTGCCAAATTACCAGTAAGGCACTTCAGATTTGCACATATCTACTAACCTTAATGATATAAGGATTTGAATTGATTTGAAAGACCCTCTAAATTATTAGATTTTTAATATAAAAAATCATGGTCCTTCGATCGTGATACAAAACCAATGAACGATAATTACTACACAAAAAAAAACGTCAAATTTTCGTAATAGCTTTTGCAAAAAAGATCTATATTTCATAAATAATAATAATCCCTTTTCTAAAATTCCTTTTATTATTTATCTTCCCCTAATTTTCCTAAAATAAAAAAAATAATACCAAAATCTTAATTTTTAAAGAACAATAAACAACTCAATTAGTTTCAAATTTTGCCAATAAAAACAACAATAGAACAAAACTAATCAACACTTAATGTCTGTCAATTTAAAGTCAATATAACAATCAATAATCATTATTAACATTTTACCAACATTTTGATTGTATTTTCGTGCAAATCGAAAGGATACATTTCGCCATTTACCCTTTACAAAGGACTTGGCAAATTATTGATAAAAATTTAAAAATGTATAAAATTAATAGAAATACAAAAAACGATGTGTCATTTAAGGATCCCATTCACCGAAATATATATATATAGAAATAAAAGTTATAGGGGTTGTTTGCTAATTTTGCCAAAAAATACAAAATCGAAATGAAAATTGAAAATGGCAATAACGTCAATAATGATAATTATTTGCTGTTGTTGTCGTTGTTATACCCTCCATCAACACAAGTGGTGTAGAGGGTATATTAACTTGGTTACTGGGCGTGTAACGCTGAGAAGGAATCATATGACAACCCATAATGTGTATAAATATTCTTGCAGCAAATAAAAGTCTGTTCGCTTTAGATATATCCGAATGTTTGTTGTTTGCGTATTTGTTATATTCCTTAAAAGTTTCCTATTTAAAACCAGTAAATCGCTTTAATATATGAAAAGATATAGACTGATATCTGAGGTAAGCTCTAAGTTTAAGCGAAGAACTTTCGCATTATTTAAAGTCCACTAATTAGAATGTTATTTTGCATTAATATGCGAATTTGTGAACTTCATTATTGCAAAAATTATCAAAATCGGTTCAGTAATGAAAAGTTATAGCCAAAAAGCGAACTAATTTTATGACTGATAAGGTATTTCTGTGTTATATATATATTGTGTGTATGTTATATGTGGTGGAGGGTATTGAAAATTCTACATGAACGAATATATCTTTCATACTTGTTATATTTGACATTTTGGCAATTATCTTCCATTTTACCAGGGGTTGCTATTTTTCAGAGGTATTTAACAATTTAATTTTAGTGTCATTGAGAAAAGAAAGGAAAATTATGCAAAAAAAATGTATTCAACAGGTTCGTGTGCATTTTTCAATCAATTTTTCACCACCAATCGAATATTTATGATCAAATAATATAAAAATAAGGGGAATATGTGAAATTCTATTGTTATTGTAAATAAAGTTTTGGTAGTTTTTTTCTTCTTATTTTATTTGTTGTTGTTGTTATTATTATTAAATGATTATTAATGACTCTTTAATAAAACATTTTTAGAATACTAATGTGTTTTTGGGTTATTGAACACTAATAATTTAGAAAAAAAATGACAAACACACACACATACACATACAAACAAACAATGAGAAGATATAGAAAGGTAAATCATGAATAAATTTTTTTTTTTTTTTTTTTTTTTAAAGTTGTTAGAAAAAATAAAAGAGTAAAACCCTCAACAATACCACAAATATCGAACGTGGTATAAACATAAAAGTATAATTTTCCCACAATTATCAAGAATGTAATGTAACCTGTCATCGTTTTTATAACCGCATTTTTTCCTAAGAGAAATAACAGTGAAAGATAAATGTGGTATATCAGCAGAATAAAAGTGAATTACGAAAAAGTTCTAAAGTGGGGACTAAAGCCTCTAGTTTTTTTGTCTGTTCCTAAGCCTATGTTGAGGTTAATGTCCGGACAGTTGGTATTTTTAGAGATAAGTGTATCGAGCCTTCTTCCAGACAGTCTTAAATTCATAATTCAAAATGTATAGTGTTTATAGTCCATACAAAACCGAGTTTGAATTTCACACTATATCGTGCAATTAGTCCAAACTATATGAATCTTTTATAGCCCAGATTATATCGAGTTCAGAATATTGACTTAAATGAGTTTATATTTCATACTAAACGAGTTTATAGATCGGACTACATTGAGTTTGTAGTCCAGACTAAATTGAGTCTATAGTTGAGTCTATAGCCCTGACTAGATTGAGTACATAGTTTCAACTACATTGAGTCTATAGTCATGACTATATTGATTCTATAGTGTAGACTATATCGGCTATATAATTCTGACTATATTGAATATATAATCCACACACTATCGAATTTATAGTTCTGATTCCATTCAGTTCAGAGTATTGACAAGATTTATATGTCAGTACAAAACGAGTTAATTACCCGACTAAATTATATTAATTATATAGTTCAGAATATCCTAAGTCCATATTGAGTCTATAATCCTGACAATGTTGAGCATATAGTCTTGTTTATGCTTAGTCTGTAGTTAAGACTATTTTAAGTTTATAGTCTTTATCGAGTTTATAGTTTAGATTGTATTGGGTTCATAAACGGGATTACAGTATATATATAGTATATATTATACTGGGTTATAATTAAATATACTGAGATATCGTCGATACTATTTTGCGTCTATAGTAAAGACTATATTGTGTCCAAACTATATTTAGTTAATAGTCAATATTGAGACTGTAGTCCAAACTATATTCTTAAGTCTATAATTATGATTATATTGCATTTATACATTAAACTTTATTAAGTTTATAGTTCAAACCAAATTAATTATGTAATTTCATACTATTTTGTGTTAATGGCCCTGATTATTTATAGAACTTAAAATTCCGATTATATCGAGTTTATATTTATTGAAATTTTATGAAGTTTATAATCAAAACTGTATTAGCCCAGACTATATTGAGTCCATAGACGAGATACATAACAGTATCTAGCTCTGGATTATTTTGTGTATATAATACTGATTTTGTTGAATTTATAGCTTAAAATACATCGCGTATAGAATCTAACTTATACTCATTTTAGGATCCCGACTATATCCAGTTTATTTACCGGACTACATTAGATTTATAGTTCGGACTTTATTGAATTTATACATTAAAAGTTTTTAGTCCGTCAGGTTAAGATTCTAGACCATATCGGATATGATCTATAACGAATTTATAAATTATGCTACATTTAGTTTATACTCTGAACTTTATTGAGTTTAAAATTCCGACTATATTGAGTTCAAAGTACAGACAATATAGAGTTTTATAGTTCCGATCTATTGAGTCTATAATTCAGACTTAAAAGAGTTCATAGTTTAGTTTAATTATTTTACAACAATTATTTTCCTCTTATTTTTCTCCACTTTTCTCCTTCACTGTATCTTATTAACATCACACAATGTATCTGAGCAAGTCGGTTGCATTCGTACTACATATTTAATACATTTTTCATTAAAACTAAAATTTTTGTCATTCATAACAGGTCGTTTATTTAATGTTATTTATACATTTTTCCCTTCAATGTGAGGAATACAAAAGAAAATCCACAAATCATGAAAATGAAACGAATAATAAAATACAACAAATAGTTTTTTTCCTTTTTTCTTTTTTTCTGGTTTGTTAAAATATTTTTGTCAACATTAAAATTCCACCAGAAATTTCCACAGACAGACTGAACACATCAAAAGTAGTCGATATCAAAACATCAAGAGACACAAAATAATGTTCACCAAATTGACATCTGAGATGGAAAATGACGTAAAAATACAACATGAAAATTTATTTAATTTTTTCTCTACTGATTTTCTGCCATAATATGGAACATAAGTATGAAAAAACATTGACATATATCAGTGATCTCTCGTATAAATTCATGATACATTTTGACTTTTGCAATTTGAGAGACAAGAAGAAAAAAAGTTTTACAAAAAAATGGAAAAGAAAATCTGAAAAGAAAAAAATATATTTATTTTTGCTTAATTTGAAAATAATTATGATTTGAATACAAAAATTTTAATTTAATGACTTTTTAAGTTATTTGTGATTTGAAATGGTTATTTAAGAGTTTTCTATATTTAAAAAAATATTCATTTTAGTTTTGAAAAAAAGTGATTTGTAAAATTGGTTTGCGAAATGACCAAATAATAGAAAGGTGGTGTGAACTTGCCTTACGAAAGATGATTGATTTTGGTAAATAGAGTTTTAATAGGACAATATTATGTTAAAGAATGTAGTCATGGGAAATATTTGAGTCAAAGAAATGAATATAGACTATAGAGCAATCTATAGTCGAGACTATAGACCAATCTATAGTCGAGACTATAGAGCAATCTATAGTCGAGACTATAGAGCAATCTATAGTCGAGACTATAGAGCAATCTATAGTCGAGACTATAGAGCAATCTATAGTCGAGACTATAGAGCAATCTATAGTCGAGACTATAGAGCAATCTATAGTCGAGACTATAGAGCAATCTATAGTCGAGACTATAGAGCAATCTATAGTCGAGACTATAGAGCAATCTATAGTCGAGACTATAGAGCAATCTATAGTCGAGACTATAGAGCAATCTATAGTCGAGACTATAGAGCAATCTATAGTCGAGACTATAGAGCAATCTATAGTCGAGACTATAGAGCAATCTATAGTCGAGACTATAGAGCAATCTATAGTCGAGACTATAGAGCAATCTATAGTCGAGACTATAGAGCAATCTATAGTCGAGACTATAGAGCAATCTATAGTCGAGACTATAGAGCAATCTATAGTCGAGACTATAGAGCAATCTATAGTCGAGACTATAGAGCAATCTATAGTCGAGACTATAGAGCAATCTATAGTCGAGACTATAGAGCAATCTATAGTCGAGACTATAGAGCAATCTATAGTCGAGACTATAGAGCAATCTATAGTCGAGACTATAGAGCAATCTATAGTCGAGACTATAGAGCAATCTATAGTCGAGACTATAGAGCAATCTATAGTCGAGACTATAGAGCAATCTATAGTCGAGACTATAGAGCAATCTATAGTCGAGACTATAGAGCAATCTATAGTCGAGACTATAGAGCAATCTATAGTCGAGACTATAGAGCAATCTATAGTCGAGACTATAGAGCAATCTATAGTCGAGACTATAGAGCAATCTATAGTCGAGACTATAGAGCAATCTATAGTCGAGACTATAGAGCAATCTATAGTCGAGACTATAGAGCAATCTATAGTCGAGACTATAGAGCAATCTATAGTCGAGACTATAGAGCAATCTATAGTCGAGACTATAGAGCAATCTATAGTCGAGACTATAGAGCAATCTATAGTCGAGACTATAGAGCAATCTATAGTCGAGACTATAGAGCAATCTATAGTCGAGACTATAGAGCAATCTATAGTCGAGACTACAGAGGCAATCTATAGTCGAGACTATAGAGCAATCTATAGTCGAGACTATAGAGTAATCTATAGTCGAGACTATAGAGCAATCTATGGGCATTGAATCTATCGCGAGACTACAGAGTAATCTATAGTCGAGACTATAGAGCAATCTATAGTCGAGACTATAGAGCAATCTATAGTCGAGACTATAGAGCAATCTACAGTCGAGACTATAGAGCAATCTATAGTCGAGACTATAGAGCAATCTACAGTCGAGGACTATAGAGCAATCTATAGTCGAGACTATAGAGCAATCTATAGTCGAGACTATAGAGCAATCTATAGTCGAGACTATAGAGCAATCTATAGTCGAGACTATAGAGCAATCTATAGTCGAGACTATAGAGCAATCTATAGTCGAGACTATAGAGCAATCTATAGTCGAGACTATAGAGCAATCTATAGTCGAGACTATAGAGCAATCTATAGTCGAGACTATAGAGCAATCTATAGTCGAGACTATAGAGCAATCTATAGTCGAGACTATAGAGCAATCTATAGTCGAGACTATAGAGCAATCTATAGTCGAGACTATAGAGCAATCTATAGTCGAGACTATAGAGCAATCTATAGTCGAGACTATAGAGCAATCTATAGTCGAGACTATAGAGCAATCTATAGTCGAGACTATAGAGCAATCTATAGTCGAGACTATAGAGCAATCTATAGTCGAGACTATAGAGCAATCTATAGTCGAGACTATAGAGCAATCTATAGTCGAGACTATAGAGCAATCTATAGTCGAGACTATAGAGCAATCTATAGTCGAGACTATAGAGCAATCTATAGTCGAGACTATAGAGCAATCTATAGTCGAGACTATAGAGCAATCTATAGTCGAGACTATAGAGCAATCTATAGTCGAGACTATAGAGCAATCTATAGTCGAGACTATAGAGCAATCTATAGTCGAGACTATAGAGCAATCTATAGTCGAGACTATAGAGCAATCTATAGTCGAGACTATAGAGCAATCTATAGTCGAGACTATAGAGCAATCTATAGTCGAGACTATAGAGCAATCTATAGTCGAGACTATAGAGCAATCTATAGTCGAGACTATAGAGCAATCTATAGTCGAGACTATAGAGCAATCTATAGTCGAGACTATAGAGCAATCTATAGTCGAGACTATAGAGCAATCTATAGTCGAGACTATAGAGCAATCTATAGTCGAGACTATAGAGCAATCTATGGGCATTGAATCTATCGCGAGACTATAGAGCAATCTATAGTCGAGACTATAGAGCAACCTATAGTCGAGACTATATAGCATTTCTAGTTAAAAGTCTAGACTAAAACAGTTTAACCGTTCAATCAATTTGAATTATCTTTAATTTTGCAAAAAACAATCTTATTTTTCTTCAATAGATTCCATTCATTTTGACTGACTTCAATTAAATTTATATAAAATTTTTATTATCGCTCTCACCCTCTTGATCGTTATTTGTTATTTTAATTTTGTTTTGCTTCTCATTTAAATTCCTCTAATAAAATATTTTTATTTTTTTTACACTTTAATTTAACACAATTTTTTGTTCTTCTTTTAGTTCTCAAAAGATCTTAATAGACATTTATTCGTTATTATTTGTTTTTGTTGTTGTTTTTTCTATATCTGCAATATAGAATCTCTTGAGCCATCAATTTAAATGTCAGTTTAAATTGTTTTAAACAAAAAAAGAATGAGAAGAAGGAAAAAACTGTAGATATTTTTTTCACATTCATGTACAAAACACATTTTAACAAAAAATTAAGAAGAAAAAAAAATCGACTAGAAACAAGGCATCTCTATTGTTTTCAGAAGAACTATATATTCTATATGTATTTTCTATATAATATTCATCATAATTTGTTTCTATGTTGTTGTTATTGTTGGTATTTTTGTTGTTTAGTGGTTGATTGTAGAGCAACATCATGCATTTCAGTCCTCATGCCAGCCACATCTCAAACAAAATACCACTTTAAGTGTTTGAAAAAAAAAATTATTTCTTTATGTTTCAGTTTCTTAACAAAAAAAAATATTTTTTTTTAGTTTAATTTTCGTTTTCGTTTTCTAGTTTCAAAATTCTTCTCAATTTGGTTACTGTGTGCAGTTTTTTTTGTTGTTATTGTTTTCTTTTTGGTATTTTAAGATCACATATCTGTTTGACAGCTGTCAAATTCTAAACCAAAATTTCATTTTGTTCATTTAAGTTTTTTTTCTTGTTGTTGTTTCTGAAATTGTTTTAGGTTCATTTCGTTTTGATTATTGTCGCTTTTTATTCTGTTCATTTGAAATTATGACTTTTATTCGATTATTTTTTGTGATAAGAAATTATTGTATATGCTTCGCTTAAAGTCTATTAATTAAAAAAGACTTAAAATGTTATAAAACTGATCGTGAATGGTGACCAGCGATAATGAATTATGAAATCTGGCTTCAATGTTTGTAGATTTTTATTCTCAAAACTTAAGAAGAGAATTTAAGAAAAGATATTAGATCAGTGAAAAAAATTTACTCCAAATTTTAGAAGATAACCGCCGTTTCCCGATATGTTCCTAAACTCTTAAGGATGCTATAAAGTAGACCCCTAAATTAATGATTTCATTACTTATAGGTTTCATTATCAGTTTGTAATTCAGGCTATAATATTTAATAATTCGTTTCATTAATGAGCTAATTAATGTAGCGCCTTTATAAACTATTATTTTTCAGAATAAAGTGATTTATTGTTTATGCTATACAGGCGTCATTGTACAGCGATCTTATAATGCAGACTATAGATAACATATAATTTAGACTACGGCGAATTCATAAATCAGTTTTCAAAGAATATTGATTCTCTAATCCATTCTGTGGTACGTTTAAAGTTTGAACTATAATGAACTTATACTTCAAACTAGACTAAACACTTTGTAGTGCTAATAGTCCAGACATGGGTACGATTATGGAATAGCTGATAGTGCGTTATTATTCTCAATTTTCGTACACTTATAGTCCAACCATAACGAGTTAATTGTACAGTTGATAGAGAGCTTATTATTCCGAATACGGTGAGTTATTTACCCAGACCTTTGTAAGCAAGCAAAGCAAACTATACTGGGTTTTATATTTCAGACTATGGCCCATACTCTAGTAGGTTAATATTTCAATTGCAGTGCGTTTATGATCCATATTATAATTAGCTTGCAATTGCGTCTACAGCGTATTGGTGGTCCGACCCTTAGTGAGCTTATAGTCAACATCATATTATCCGGTCTTTAGTGAGTCTGCAACACTAACAACCGTAAATTTTATAGCTCAGATAATATTGTTTTTATATTCCGAACTATAGTTAAGACTATAATCGGTTAATAATTTTTACGACAGTGTGTTTATAGTCTATAATTTTGATATTGGTGTTTCTGCACAGAAAGTGAGATGTTAGATTACAGTAATTCTGTCTATAGTGTATTAGTGGTCCGGGCTTTAGTGACCTTATAGTCAAAATCTTAATATTATAATAGTCCAGAATATTGTATGTTTATATATTCTGGACTATAGTACGTTTACAATGTAGATAATGGAAAGTTTATTATCCACATTATAGAGTGCTTGGAGTTTATAACCCAAACTTTGGTGAATATACAGGAAGAGAGTATTTTTTTGCATAAACAATTGTGATTTGATAGTTCGTGAGTTTGTAGTCCAGAATTAGAGTTCATACTATAGCTAGTAAATAGGCTTTAGTGATTCTGTAGTCTAGGCTATTATGTGTTAGGTTCAGATTATTTATATAGTCGGGTATTTATATACATAAATACCCGACTATATAAATATTTCAGAACGATTTTAAATAAGATAATTGCTTCGATCTGTTATTGAGACCCAACCACTGGACTAATTGAGGAACATAAATTTCAATTGCCAGAGGGCTTTATTTATTTGGAAATTATATCTGTCCTTTAGAGTACTACGGGACGAAATGTCTGCTTTGTATCCCGTTAACCATTTCCAGATTTTTCGCAATATCATTTATTGTACGGTAACCGAAACTTGGTACAGATTTGTAGTTCTGTTAATACAACATTGGAAGAATTCCATCTGTCAGTATTTGTAATAGATCTATAGAAACGACGACGATCTAATGGTTTCCGCATAACTAAAATTGTTCGTATCGGTTAACAGAGATATATTGGTCCAAAGTTCCAGGTATGTTTAAAATGCCGCTTGTTTTGTTGTTATTATTTCTTTCAAAAAATATTAATATTTAGTTGACCTTTTCCTCTTATCATGAAGTTTTGAGAACATTTTCAAAACTTTTATTTCCATAAAAATTTTTCATAAAATATTTTTCCTGTCAAGAAGTTTTTGTGTGAATTCTGTATTTTACCATAAAATCTCAAGACAATAATTCGATGTCTGGAAGTAATATCACATATCGAATATAAAGTTTTCAGATCAGATTGAATTTAAATCAAGCGAACTTTGCCATTATTAATTTTAGGAGAATCTTGTCTATAAGAAAAAGTCTGAGATATTGCGACTGTGGCAAATGCTTTCCATTCTAAGAGAATATTATGTATATAATTCTCAACGTCATCATTTATGATCACATGTAGTAGACATATTCCTCTAAATAGAATTCTGGTATTATTTTAATGCCTAATTACCCCTATAACTTGCATTAGAGGGTTCCATTAAGACAATGAAATTGTTGGGACCATTGAAAATTCAGATTCGATAAAAATTTCACTTCTGACTTTAAAAATATAATTTTAAAAAACAATTTCATTAAATATTTAAAGAGAATATTGTTGATTTTTAGTAGACACTTTTTTCCTTATTTAAGTTCACACAATGCAAAAAACAACAAGTAAGAACGCTATATTCGGCTATGCCGAATCTTCAACAACTTCCACCATTAACGCTAGGAAATAAATACATTATGTTACGTATATGTATATAATACGCACATACACACTCTCTTCATAATTGATAATTCCACGAAAGTTCTTCGCTTTAATTTAATAGTTGATATCGGTCTATATCTAATAAAATATTGAACCCATTTGTTGGTTTTAAATAGGACTATAGCAAATATGCAGACCAAATTTTATTGAGCTCTTTTATTTATTGCGGATACAAGCGTACCAACAACAGGTAGACAAACACACGAACAGAAAGACAGAAAGAAAGTCATATATACAGACAGATAGACGGACATAGATAAATCGACTTAGATTTTGATTTGATACAAAAATATATATACATTATGGGGTCTAAGATGATTCCTTCTTAACGTTACACACGAAAAGACAAAGTTAATATACCCTCTCAACCACTTGTGATGGTAGAGGGTACAGAAACAAGAAGAAGAAAATAATAATAAATAACACACGTTAAGTGTTTATGTGCCACACATTTATAATGTCAGTGTGAAAAATTGTTACACAGACTTTGAGTTGCAATTTCCTAGATGTTGCATTAATCAGTGCACATAATATGCGACTTTTGTAATTAATAAAGATTAACAACAATGACACCAACACTAATTTACATAAAACTATACAAACTTACACACGTACACACACAAAATCATACAAATATTCATTTAAATGCCATAAAAACACAAAAAATATTCTGAATTGTAAACAAAATTTATAAAATGCACTTGTAAATATATTTACAAATGTATTTGTAAATATATTGTATGTGTGTGTATTTTTCTTATATTCATGACAACTTAAACGACACATTCACACTTGGAATACATGAATAAGAGACCAATTTTACGATGCCCCTTTTTAGAGTGAAAGGAAAGTAATAATAACAAAAACTAACAAATAAAATATAAAAAAGTACGAAAAAGTATTAAAAATAATCTCAAAGACATAAATAGGAAAATAACAAAAACTCAAATAAGCAAAAAAGACAAAATTTTAAATTGATTTCAAAATATTTTGCATGACATGAACAAAATAGTTTTTACTTTAATTTATATTTTAAAGTAATTTGTAGATGTTGACTATAACGAGGGATGAAAAAGCAGGATTTTTGGAATAACTGAATATGGGAAAATTTTCTCCAAGTCGAAAATTTTCTCTAAATCGAAAATTTTCTCTAAATAGAAAATTTTCTCTAAATAGAAAATTTTCTCTAAATGGGAGATTTATCGAATAATTTCTCTAAATGGGTGATTTATCGAAAATTTTCTCTAAATGGGAGATTTATCGAAAATTTTCTCTAAATGGGAGATTTATCGAAAATTTTCTCTAAATGGGAGATTTATCGAATAATTTTTCTAAATGGGAGATTTATCGAATAATTTCTCTAAATGGAAGATTTATCGAATAATTTCTCTAAATGGGAGATTTATCGAAAATTTTCTCTAAATGGGAGATTTATCGAAAATTTTCTCTAAATTGGGATATTTATCGAAAATTTTCTCTAAATTGGGATATTTATCGAAAATTTTCTCTAAATGGGAGATTTATCGAAAATTTTCTCTAAATGGGAGATTTATCGAAAATTTTCTCTAAATGGGAGATTTCGAAATTTTTCGAAAATTTTCTCTAAATGGGAGATTTATCGAAAATTTTCTCTAAATGGGAGATTTATCGAAAATTTTCTCTAAATGGGAGATTTATCGAAAATTTTCTCTAAATGGGAGATTTATCGAAAATTTTCTCTAAATGGGAGATTTATCGAAAATTTTCTCTAAATGGGAGATTTATCGAAAATTTTCTCTAAATGGGAGATTTATCGAAAATTTTCTCTAAATGGGAGATTTATCGAAAATTTTCTCTAAATGGGAGATTTATCGAAAATTTTCTCTAAATGGGAGATTTATCGAAAATTTTCTCTAAATGGGAGATTTATCGAAAATTTTCTCTAAATGGGAGATTTATCGAAAATTTTCTCTAAATGGGAGATTTATCGAAAATTTTCTTTAAATGTGAAATTAGATATTTTGTATCGTTCATACTCTACCCTCGCATTCACTTTATATGTTCATTTTTCCTTTAAATGTTTAAAACTGGTGAACAAATGAAAAGGGAACAGGTGTTTTGCTGAAAATTTATTGTTTTGTCGACATTTCACTAAAAATCAAAATTGTATTTATTTTTTTTACTTTTCTCGGTTTAACTCTAAAAAACAACAATCTAAAGTAAATAATCTGAATTTAAAATTACTTATTACAACAAATAAGTGACGATGACAATGACTAGAAAAAAACTTTGATGAATCTATTGTGATGACGATGATGTAATTTAAATTATAAATTCTTTATTTTGTTTATAAATAACAAAAACACTACGAATCGAATAGAAAAAAATAAATAAACAAATAATTTGTTTTGTTTATCGCAAAATTATGATTATTTTTATATTTTTTCATGATACAAAACTCACATCTCTAAACCTATAGAGGTCTAGTTAATTTTTAATGCAATTTGAGGGTGTTGTTTTGAATAAAGCGCATAAAATGTAAAGCGTCATGATATTATACGTTAATCGCTGATATGTGTGATGAAGTGGGCAATATTTCTTTTTAGGGAAAATTTTCGATAAATCTCCCATTTAGAGAAAATTTTCTCCTGTTTAGAGAAAATTTTCGATAAATCTCCTATTTAGAGAAAATTTTCGATAAATCTCCTATTTTGAGAAAATTTTCGATAAATCTCCTATTTTGAGAAAATTTTCGATAAATCTCCTATTTTGAGAAAATTTTCGATAAATCTCCTATTTAGAGAAAATTTTCGATAAATCTCCTATTTAGAGAAAATTTTTGATAAATCTCCTATTTAGAGAAAATTTTCGATAAATCTCCTATTTAGAGAAAATTTTCGATAAATCTCCTATTTAGAGAAAATTTTCGATAAATCTCCTATTTAGAGAAAATTTTCGATAAATCTCCTATTTAGAGAAAATTTTCGATAAATCTCCTATTTAGAGAAAATTTTCGATAAATCTCCTATTTAGAGAAAATTTTCGATAAATCTCCTATTTAGAGAAAATTTTCGATAAATCTCCTATTTAGAGAAAATTTTCGATAAATCTCCTATTTAGAGAAAATTTTCGATAAATCTCCCATTTAGAGAAAATTTTCGATAAATCTCCCATTTAGAGAAAATTTTCGATAAATCTCCCATTTAGAGAAAATTTTCGATAAAACTCCCATTTAGAGAAAATTTTCTCCTGTTTAGAGAAAATTTTCGATAAATCTCCTATTTAGAGAAAATTTTCGATAAATCTCCTATTTAGAGAAAATTTTCGATAAATCTACTATTTAGAGAAAATTTTCGATAAATCTCCTATTTAGAGAAAATTTTCGATAAGTCTCTGTTTTCAAAAGCTCCCGATTTTAAAAACATTTTTTATGAAAATATTTTTTAAATCTTGTTTGGGGCCTAAATTGTGTATCCCAGCATCAAGTTCATGTAGAAGATTTTATTAATAAAATATTATTTCTGTTTATTTATTTTGTGTCACTTTAATCTACGATGTGAATATTATGTGTTCAATTTGTATGTCGGTCGTATCTCTGTTTCATAGTTAATTACTATGATAATTAATAATATTCATTCTATAAATGTATCTTCGAGATAAATACGCTGTAGCTATTAACATATTTCTACTAATACATACTAGCAGAATATTGATTGTTGTATGTTTGTATGTGTGTGTGTGTTGGTGATGTGCATTAAAATACACAGAAATCATTATAATTAAATGCATCAAATTGTTTTGTTGTTGTTTGTAGTTTTTTTTTCATTTGTGTAGTTTTATTATAATTTATTCCTTAATACGTATATGGGATTATTAAGTAAACTTATATCATCATCATGATCATTATAACTATAATTATAGTAATGATCATTATTATTATGATAATAATGTTAATGATGACCTCACCCAAAATGACGAAAAATAACGAAATAACTAAAAATAATATTAATTTCCTTAAACGCCTCTTACTCCATGATCTTCTCTCTTTTTGACTTTCATAGACTTTTACTTAATTTTCCATCAATTTAGCGGCCACGTGTTAGTATTGTTAAATTGTCTTTATTGTTGTTGAAGAAAATTTAATTGAAATGAGGAAAATAGCTTTGAAGTACATTGTAGTTGTAATGCATTTTTATAGTAAATTAACTAAATAAACAACAAACATATGTTGTGTTGTAATTAATTAAAATATTTTTCGTTAATTTAAGTTGTTTTTTCATTATTAATGAAATATTGCATTTACTAGTGGCGTAAAAGGGAGTTTTAGTTATAAATTCTTGACTTTTAATTCAGCCAAAAAAATCTGCTTTGTATCGTAAATTATGAGGCTTTTTATTGAAGATAAATTGATTAGTTTACTAAATGTATTCTTCCGATTTCTAGATTTGCGCAGTTTGACAAACTTCACACGTATACGATAAGCGACTGATGATCTCTCATTAATTTGAGCAGAGTGGCAATTATTTGATGCTTCACACTCTCAAAGTCTAATGTATGGTAGTGTTAGAGGACACCTCTAATCTAAAGGTTAAAAAAAATCGGGGTTATACTTCAGCCTCTCTCTTCTAATTTATTTTTACATCTTCCTTTGGATTAATCGTCCAAAACTCACAAAAATTGACCGATAATTTTCTGATCGCGTCTATGATGGCGCAAAAACTCTCTCGAGCTTAGTACAGTTTAGTTTGAAGTAAATTAATCTTGAACTTGTCCAAGAAAACTAAAGCCATTCAAACGAACTATTGCTTTTCCATATTTGTGTTAAGATTAACTATAGGAATTATAGAAGATTATTGTACTTACAGTGTTATGCAGAAGTGTTTATCAAACTTAAGGAGGTCCCAAGTCGTTAAATAAGATTCCAGTAATACCGTCTTATAAAAGAGACTTATTTTAAAAAATTACTGTCGATAAAATGCGATTCAATTCTTTTACACAGTGTGTCCAAGTCAAAATAATTTTCGGAAATAATTCTGTGAACTTTTGAACCTTTATACATATCGTAATGAAATTTCACAAGGATAGAAAATAAGTATTTTGAAGCTGATCTTGAGGAGTGCCTATGTAGACAAGGGGGTATTCGGTAACTCTTCAGAAAGAACAGAAATTTTAATTTTTTGTTAAGTTTGCAAAATAGCAAATCTTGAAGCATCTTTCAATTGTTCTTATTATACATTTAAATGTTAAAGGTAAAAAGTTTAAAAATGATTTACATGGATTCAGATTTTGGATATTTCCGTATGGGAAAGTGGGAATCTTTTTAATTTCCCATTATCGTGTTAAAATTGCAATTCTATTAAAATTTAAATTTTTTACACATGAAAGCAAATATTCAAAATTTTAAAATTTTAATTTAAATTTAGCTGTTTTCCATTATTTAGATTTACAGCATAAAGTTCAGCGTAGATACAAAAAAAGGAAGATACTCCGCATACAGAAATCTGGGTTGTGTTACTCCTACATAAGCATGTCTTAATTATTGAAAATCTGTCTTTAGTCTTGAAATCATATAAAACAAATTGGTTGCAAATCGGTTTAAAGTTGGTGGATCGTTATTAAAAATGCTCTCCAGATAAAGACAATAAGACGAATAAATTTCCTATTAACTTATTGATAAATTCTATATATAAAATATTTATTAACTTTCTCTTCCATTAATGCTACCTCTGTCTTATGATCGGCTAGCTCCAATCTTAATTCTAATAATTCTAGTCATTATCATGGATTTCAATTTCAATATTTTCACGTTCAGAGATCCTGCAGGTATTTGAAAGTGATATCATTATATATTCTATAGCTACCGCACATTCTAATGCGCTTTTGCAAAGTACATGCCAGAGTAACCTCTGAAGATCTTTTCTAGAAGATTGGCAGTATTTCTGCCATCTATATGCATCATACTGCAAGGTTCTATTCTTAAGGATGTAAAACTTATTGTCTGGCTCTAATACTTGGTAATAAGCTTACTTCTCCATCACAAATGTTGCAGGAAATTAGATCTGCATTATAAGAGAGTTAAACTCATTGAATAATCCTTGTGCTCAGAATTGAGGCTTTTAGCGTTCGTAGCTAGTTTGTCTGAAATTAAATATGATACACAAAATGGTGTTGAAATAATCACATTTGTTGTTAAATTCCCAAAATCTATTCATATTTCAATAAAAAAAAACTTTCTCAAGGATTTCTTTTTAGAATTAATATTTTTACTTTTCCTTTCTTCATGTAAATTTTATTCAAATTAAAATAAGCAGCTGCTGCTGTTTGTTTTTTCACATTCACATTCATTTCATTTGAATGATTAAAATTTCTAATAATTGATTTGATTTCTGAATGTCATTAAAAACCAGTTTTCAATTTTCATGTAAAAAAATTGAATAAAAGTTTTTAGATTTTTTTGTAAATAAAACTCACAAAAATTTGCCTAAACAAATATAATCCTTTTTTACTTACTTCCCTCAAAAATGATTTTTTAAAGGATATTTTTTCAAATATTCTTAAGAAACACTCCCTAAATAAATAAAATCTAGTAGGAATGCTATATTCGGCTATGGCGAATCTTCAATACCCTCCACCATAAATGCGTGTGATTTAAATACATTATGTTTTGTGCATACATACTCACACATACACTCACAAACATATACAATATATAAAAAATTTTTCTTGAATAAAACACAGGAACAGTTAGTCAGATTTTTCTTTTTTCTACTGAGCCGATTTTGGAGAGATAACGAAAAACATATAATTTTATATTGTGACAAAATCTTATTCGAATTTGTTTATAGTTGATAGTTTGACGAAAATTATTCCTTGGAACTTAGAGGTTGCCTCAGATATCGGTCTTTATCTTTAGATATATTATATAGAATTTTCTGCTTTTAAATAGGGAACTTCTCAGGAGCTATATCGACTCAGATTTTGATTTGATGCAAGAATACATATTTATTATCGGATCTGCAATGATTCCTTCTAAGCGTTACATGTTGAATGAGAAAGTAAATATATCCTCTACATCACTTGTGGTGGTGGAGGGTATAGAATGAATTGAAAGTCTTTTATCGGAAATTTGATTTCTTATTCCGTCAATAATCAATTTGACACTGGAACAGTGATTATTGAATATTCGAAAAAAAAACATAAACGAAAAACTAAATAATTTTGTTTTTCTCCTTTCTAAACAATCATTTCGAAATGAACCCCGAAATTGCACAAACAATAAAAATAAACAGCAACAACAAAAACAAAATTTGAATTTAAATCCTTTCACCGCTCAATTACAAATAACAACGTAAAACGTCGTAATAACATATTTGGCGGTCTTTATTATCAGTGACTAAGTAAGTGTCTCTAACTGTGTGTGTGTGTGTGTGAATATGGTGTCTGTGTTGCATGCCACCACTATTGTAATGATTGTTGTCGTTTTTGTTGTTATTTCTGCTTGTTTCTTTTACAAATTACGCGTATTATATTTTGTAAACGAAGCCAACCGTTCGAAGACGTTAAAAATATTGAATCCATAAGAAATTATTCAAATTTTCTATAGAAATTTATTTTAACTTGAAATGCCGGAACTTAAATGACGCCAAAAGACTAGGCGCGTAACAAATCGTGATGCGTTTACAAAATGTGAATTTTAACTAGAAATCAAACGTAAAAAAAAATACTTATAATTTTTGTTACAAACAAATAATATAGTTACTTACAAAATTACATACATACTTACATATCTAACTGAAATCGTCATTGTGTGAGTGTGTCTGTTGTAATGTGATTGTAAATGTTCGTTTAATTTTTTTATTTTTGATTTCTTAAAGCGTCTGACTCTGGAAGAAGAGTTACTAGAAATAGTGAATGCGTTTTTATTAACGTTTGTTGTTGTAATTTAAATGATGAATTCGGACTTTAAAAGAATTTAATGTTTTTAAATTAATACAGATATTTTGGGTACAGATATGTTCAAAATTTCCTATTTGTAGAAAGAAATTAAAAATATTTGACATAAAACAACTTGAAATATTGAATTGTTTAACCCAACTAAGAATTTCGAAGTGAGATCAGAAAATTCTTAACATACATTTCCCGTTAAAACTTTTAACACTTGTATTATGTTGAGTTCTTTGTAATGAAATTGCTTTTGTAAAACATGTCAGTTATAATTTTTGATGTGAAACAAATGAATATATCGAAAATTTTCTCTAAATGGGAAGATTTATCGAAAATTTTCTCTAAATGGGAGATTTATCGAAAATTTTCTCTAAATGGGAGATTTATCGAAAATGTTCTCTAAATGGGAGATTTATCGAAAATTTTCTCCAAATGGGAGATTTATCGAAAATTTTCTCTAAATGGGAGATTTATCGAAAATGTTCTCCAAATGGGAGAATTATCGAAAATGTTCTCTAAATAAGAGATTTTCATAAGTTTGCTTTAAATAAGAGATGCTGGTTTTCTTAAGTTATTTTTAATTGATTTTGAGAATTTCTGTTTGTTTTAGTAGCGATTTGCGGAGAGCACGAATGAAAATTCTACGCCAAATTTTCGGATCATTAATAAAGAAGTGAGCGTATCAATCAGATGGAGCAGATTTTGATTTCATGCTAAAATATATGCTTTCTTCTTTGGATTAGGGAATGACAATTTTAAAATATTCCATTTCACCATTTATGCAGATCGTGTGAGTAATAGTTTCATTCCTTTAAATATCTGTCAAACACTAATAAACAATGTTTAATTTAGTGGCAGCAATATTTAGTAGTTAAAATAGTGTTGATTCTTCTATTGACGTTGTCGTCTGTTGTTCCATCGTGTCTCTCTATGTTGCGGCTGCCATTGACTTTCCTTTCGAAAATAATCACATTCACTCTATTCACAATTTCTTACTTGTAAATAAAATTCTTATTACTCACATTAACAGAAATAACACAAAACTTAGACTTAAGAATAAACGTCGAAATGTCTGTTTTGTGTATAAAAAAGACGTTGTACGTAATAAATATTTTGTAATTCTAACCCCTTTCCCTTCTTTTCTTCTCTGTTTTTAATTTATCGAATAAAATGCCTCAACATTATGATCGAATGCAAAAGACTCATTATGGGTGCGTCTCTTAACACCGGAGTCTTATTTTCTGTTTTTAAAAGTAAAAATCTATTGAATACAAAAAAATCTTTATCGAACATTTAAACAAAAATCTTCATCTTCTTCTTTTTCTTTAAATAAACATTTCGAATGTTTTGAATTTGATGAATTTATCTCTTTTTAATTTAAGCGTGAGAGAATCTTCATAATATTTGTTCTTTCTAACAAGGATGACATTTTAATCCTTTAAAAGGTTCCTTTTTATTTTTCCTTTATTGATTTTAAGTACTTTTTGTAAGATGATCAGCAAATATTTTGTAGGGTTTATTATTAGATGTGTTTTTGGAATAAGTTTATGGTAATTTTTGGTTGCAGTTCGGAAAGAGACGGAAATGGAAATGAGCAATTTTAGGCTTGTCATCATTATTTGTTAGAAATTATAAGGAATTATTTTGATTTTGAAGGGGTTACATCTGGGATTACTGCTTTAGCAGAACACTTTTTAAATATTCCAATATAAATTCTAATCCAAAATAACGTTTGAAAATGTCTAAATAGCAAGATCACTATTACGTCCAATATTTGCCTCTCAGTCCAAAATTTATAATTGTTTCTTAATATGACTTATTCCAATTTTTATAACTCTCTCTATAAAATTGCTATCAATAGAACAGCAGAACGCTTCTCATTTCTATCGAAAGTGTTTCTCAATTCCGGAGAGATCCCATCGTCAATAGGTGTTGTGAACTCAGCAATCAATCAACAATTTATTTTCTAAACAAGAAACTTTTACAGTGAAACTTTTACACCAACAACAACGCTCCAAATATCAATTAGATGGAAGTTCTTGAGTCATTTTAAACTTGTGTCTGATCTCTCTATTTCAGTTGTTGGAGATGTAGTCGGGGTTAACATCTCTTCTTCTATTTTTTCGTCTTTAGATATCTTGATATCGCTGCAGAGTAACAAAATCACGAAGCTTGCGAAATGTCATAGCGAATTTCGTACAGATTGTTTTAATTTGTTTAATTGATCCTAGAAAAATTTTCCAAAGAATTAGAGGTGGGTCGCTCGAATTTTTCTGTGTTAACAATTTCAAGAGAACTTGAACCAAGAAAGGAATCTACGTGATATTGGAATAATTTGTATCCTGCAGTTGATTCAAAAAGACAAATACAAAGACGGGAATAGACAAAGTTCACAAGGTTCTCGACAGAAAAGCTAAATAAATTGAAGCCAAATAGGACAACTTTAGTATCAAAGTACTAAAGAGGCAATGTTGGGGCATTCAGATTTCGCGCAGCTGTTGTAAATTAAAAAAAGACAACAATGAAAACTCCTCAAAAACAAACAGACTTTCCGTCCTTCTGTCAGTCTGTCCATGTAAATTTTTGAACACCATACAGATCGGAATTTTAAAGATGTCTTCTTAAGTTAATAATGATCCGTTTAATATTTCAGGTAGATCCCATAAAAATGCGCTCCTGTAATGGGTCTTTCTGTTTACAAGACCATATAAATATTTTTATAACAATTTCACAAATAAAAATATTTGTATCAAGATCCACTTCCGAAAATCAACAATGTTTGTAGATTTTTTTAGAATTCAGTGCCCGAAAATAATTTTAGGGTGCATCAATCTATTTATATTAGTATAACCAGATGTCCCTATTTGCACCCTCTGTATATTCACATGTGATTAGTTCACTAAGATTTTTCTTTGTGACTTTGTAAGTCGATTCAACTATTAAAAATGTTTCAGACTTATTTCATTTACTATTGCAACATTGGTGTCTGCTGGACTACAACTTCATTCCCAAAGGATTAATTTTACGACAATTGGTCCATAATTTCCTACAGCACTCATATTACTCATGCTTTGGAAAATCACGTAATCTATAAGTTTGTTTAAACTACTGGACCTGGATTTTCACAGTATTGTCCCGATATATTCGAAGGTTACAAAGATTTTTAAAAATTCCGATATGATCTATGGGAGAGAAGTACCCTAAATACAAAGATATTTTAATTAAAACGAAACCACTAAATTTGTTAATTTGTTAATTGTGTTAATTTCTGATTTGACCAAAAATTTGCGTTATAATTTATTTGATGAAATTTTGAACCATTTTCGAAAAATTTTACATTAACGATTTAATAGTGCTTTTGTTGCTTTGAAACAGGTAGTCCATCTCCGTTTGAAATATGCCATACATTTGGACACTTTTTTGTGATCCTCAGTTCTCTTTTAACAACGGTCCAATATTTCTCTAATGGCCTTAGCTACGAGCAGTTTGGAGGGTTTGTTTTCGATAGTGGCAGGATCCCAATTCAGGTCCAAAATAAGTGGACATATAGTAAAGAAAAGGATCTGTTTTGATGTAAATTCCGGTAGTTATAAAGCCCTCTAGATTTGTTCATCTCAACTACTTTATCAAGAAGCAATTTTAGAGAAAAGGATTAGGGACAGAGGGAGCATCCACTTGTTACATTTTATAACGGTGGTAAAGCTCACCTGGTCCCAGTTAGTATGATATAAATCTCACATAAATATTATAACCACGTTAACATCTCAATTACGTATGTGGGATAGTTTTATTACAAAGTTTGATGACTTTGATTAAAACACAATTCTTTAATAGATTTTAGTTTATTATATATTAAATATATTAGGCTTAAGTCTAGGGGGTATTTATAGTTTTAATTCAACAATCAAATATATTTATTCACTTTGATTTTAAGACACTTTCACAACTTAAATTTATCACTTGACTTCTTACAACTTTACAACTTAACAACTTAACTCTTTCAACTTTAGACTACGACTGCCCTGGACCAGTGCTCAAACTCAACTATAGACGGAATTGACCGTCTATTGAGATCTAATCGTTACTCGTCAGTTTTTGTCGATTCTAGAATAATCTTGTCATATACTGTCGTCTCTCTTCGTCCTATTCTGTCAAAAACAACGGTCGTTTCAATATTAGTTTTAACTGCCATCAGTCTTAACCCTTAGTAGGGTCTACCCGATCGTGTGCGACCAGGCTCAAATTCCACACGTATCATATGTAATGTTTTAAGCAATCACTAATACTGAAAGCAAATTCTACGAGGGTTGATCTAAAATTTTTCACATCTGTATGGTATTATATAATCTGTATTGAACGACTGTTACATTCTTAGCTATTAAATTATTATATTGCAATATGGTCAGTGTAGTGTTACAGTTGGAAAATTTTTCTTTTAAAAGAGACTCTGACTCGTTATAATTTTAGAAACATTCAAGGAAGTTCAAAGGTAAATACCTTTTAAATTAAAATAAACAATAATTCATATAATTGTTTCCTTAAAATGGACTTTTTTCCTTCCAATGACTTTTTACATAATTAAAATGTTTGACAGGAATTATCTTGTCTCAAGTCATAAATTTTAATTTTAAACTTTCTGTTTATAAAATTCATTCACCAATGAAAATAGCAGTAAAGGGCATTAATGGAAAAAGGACATTTTATGAGAATTTTCTTATGTAGTAAATTGCATATAAATATAAGTAAACAACAATTTTATTTTGGTCGTCCTCAATGGAAGTCATTCGATTTTTATCTATTTTCATTTGTAACAAACTGCCAACCCCTCTTTAACACCCATATTTTTGTCAACAATACCAACACCTATTTGTATGTAAGAGAGCGAGTGAGTATACATGTGTGTGTGTGTATGTCCGTTGCATAATTGCAGGACAATTTACTACTTATGGTGGAAAGTTGATAGAAGGTAACAATAGGGAACGATGTCCTGCTGCATATTTACCTGATAATCTAACATTAGAACTTATCAGTTTATCTTTTATTTTTATTTTTTCATTCATTTATTTTTATGTATGCAAACATCGTGAAGAGGCAGAGAGAGGGAGCGGAGAGCAAAGCCAAAATAGCCACCCTTAATCAAATAAAAAAGTGTTATAGAGCAAAATTATATGTATTTTTTGTGCATTTAACTTAATTTACATTTTAAAGGATTTTTTTTCGTCCTTTTTTGTCAGGCTTAACTAACAATACGCACTCTTATAACAGCGAATGTGTTGTATGTATGTGTATGTATATTTGTGTATGAAAAGGCAACAGCTGACCTTTATCGTTAGTCGGGTCACTGTGATGTTTTTCTCTGAAATGTTTATCATTAGGTCAGAAGGTTTGTAATTAGCGGCAAATGAACGTGTTTAAATTTATGTCGATATATCTATCTCTTTGTTCTCTTCTTTATCCCTCCGTTCGTCCTTTTATGCATTTGCTTGTTGTATTCAAGTGATATATTATACATAAACGGCCCTTTAAGGTTTAAATTATTCTTCTCGAGTTTTTTTGTCTAAATTTTCTAACATTCGTTATTTAAGGTTCAATGACCAGTTTGTATTTTAATTGAAAATTGGCATTTCATTAGCATTTTTTTACTTTTTTGAAGGGAATTAAGTTTGTGGTGAAAACTGAAATCTTTTACACCTGGTCAGTTTAATTAACCCCTTTTTTGATAATAAACAGATTTATTTGAATTTTTGTTATTTTAACGATTTCTAATATTTTTTCTTTCTTTTTTCAGGTATTTTATTTGTAAAACTTTTGATTAAATTCATAAAAAGGGTTGGGTCCAAGTAAGTAGAATCAGATAAAAATTATATAAACTTTTGATAATGATATCTAATGATCGGATTAAAAGCTTAAATCCTTATTGTGGAAATTTTTACATAATTTTCCTATTTAATTCTTTATGTAGTCCAGATAACTGTTAATAAAAATAGCCCAAAGTATAATCCTCCAGGCTGGACTATAAGTCAAGCACGGTTTTGGAAATTTTAATCTTTTCTTTTTAAAAAAGTATTATATCAAAACATTAAGGACATTAAGGATCCACAATAATACCAAAATTATTTCATATCTATCATTTAGAGCTGCTGAAAATATTTCACTAAACCTTGATATGAACATAATTCAGATGTAATGAAATTTATTTCGAGAAGTTCAAGTTCTTAACGATCCTAGTGGATTTGTTATTGAGGTTAAATGTTGGCCACTTCTAATTGTTTTTAAATCATTCAAATTGGATTTTAATTTAATTGTGTAGAATAGAGGTGTCAAAATACGTATATCTTGACTCGAGCAATTAGACTTCAAACTCCCACCATGATTGTCAGATATTATTTTATCTCCAACGTCAAAAAATGAACTCAAAATCGCCAAAGGTAAATATTATTATATAAACGATTAGTCTGATTTAAAAAAAAACATTCATGCGTCATAGAGGAGATCACAGGTGAGTTTATGCTTTGAGCTAAATCTTGTATTAACTTTTTTATTCCGACTGACTGACCCAAATCTGAATCGATTTTGCTATGTCCTTCGGTTCGTTGTTGGCAGGTTCGCATTCACAATATTGGCCGGAGCTCAGCTAAATTTTGTATGATTATTTGTAATTATCAGGAGAATCTTCCTATTTGAAACCCATTAAATTGGTAGGTTTCGTCATCCATTATTCAGTAAGAATATTTTTTAGAAAACCTGACTTCAATTTTGTTCTTTGCTTTTGGGCTCTAAATTTTTAGCAAACAAATCCTGTCAGGAACTGTTTGTTTTTAAACCTGCATTAGTTTTAACTTCGCATGCCAAATAGTCCGCAGCACTGACCAAACTTGAATGCTTTCCTATGGGATTTTGATTTTCTTTTGAAAATGCTTTCTATTTCTTGGCTCTAGAAACATCATGTGGACTATTTCTTCTACCTGAACCAAATTCTTTATCAATGGACAAGAACTCTCGGTATTGTTCAATAATATTGGAAATACTGACTGCAGACCTTTGATTGCGTGACCAACTTGTTGGTTTTAGCTTGAGTTTTATTGAAAATATTTAATCAATTTAGTGCGTGACTATTTCTGATCACTCATTTTAATTAGATTAACAAAATCTTCATTTGTTTGACATTAAACATAATAACTGACAAAAAAAGCTTTAATGAAAAACGTGTGTTAAGAATTTTTTGATCTCACTCTTTATTTATTACTTTTAAAAAAGTGCGGAATTTTCCACAATATTTCTCTTGCATTTAATATCTTTCATTTAAGTCATTTTACTTGTTCTTTGCCTTTTTTATTTTAATTAAATTAATCATAAATAATAAATTAATAAATTATTTTATTTTAGTTTTTGTTTTTGTGCAAAAAAATAAAAAAAATCAAATTAATAAATCTTGTTTCAATTAGAGAAAACATCATGTTTTAGTTTTATATCATCAATTATATGACACAAACACACTCACACATGAGATACATTCACTTGATCGTAGCGATATATACATATTTAAAGTGACGTCAATTGGTGAAGAAGGTATATTAACTTTATCATTCTGTGTGTAACTTTAAGAAGGACCCCATAATGTATATATATAAAGAGTACAGTGGTCGATATCCAGGAAATTATCTCTCTAGAGACTCTTTTTTCGTATAAAAAAAATCTCTTTGGACACTCTCTTTTCATATAGATAAATATCTCGATAGAGAACCTCTTTTCGCATAGAAAAAGATCTCTATAGAGAATCTCTTTTCGCATGGAAAAAGATCTCTATAGAGAATCTCTTTTCGCATGGAAAAAGATCTCTATAGAGAATCTCTTTTTACATGGAAAAAGATCTCTATAGAGAATCTCTTTTCGCATGGAAAAAGATCTCTATAGAGAATCTCTTTTCACATGGAAAAAGATCTCTATAGAGAATCTCTTTTCGCATGGAAAAAGATCTCTATAGAGAATCTCTTTTCGCATGGAAAAAGATCTCTATAGAGAATCTCTTTTCGCATGGAAAAAGATCTCTATAGAGAATCTCTTTTCGCATGGAAAAAGATCTCTATAGAGAATCTCTTTTCGCATGGAAAAAGATCTCTATAGAGAATCTCTTTTCGCATGGAAAAAGATCTCTATAGAGAATCTCTTTTCGCATGGAAAAAGATCTCTATAAGGAATCTCTTTTCGCATGCAAAAAGATCTCTATAGAGAATCTCTTTTCGCATGGAGAAAGATCTCTATAGAGAATCTCTTTTCACATGGAAAAAGATCTCTATAGAGAATCTCTTTTCACATGGAAAAAGATCTCTATAGAGAATCTCTATTCACATGGAAAAAGATCTCTATAGAGAATCTCTATTCACATGGAAAAAGATCTCTATAGAGAATCTCTATTCACATGGAAAAAGATCTCTATAGAGAATCTCTTTTCACATGGAAAAAGATCTCTATAGAGAATCTCTTTTCGCATGGAAAAAGATCTCTATAGAGAATCTCTTTTCGCATGGAGAAAGATCTCTATAGAGAATCTCTTTACGCGTGGAGAAAGGTCTCTATAGAGAATCTCATTTCGAATAGAAAAAGATCTCTAAAGAGACTCTCTTTTCGTATAGAAAAAGATCTCCAAAGAGACTCCTTTCGTATAGAAAAAGACTTTCATTTTCAAAAGCTGAATCGATTTAGCTATGGCCGTTTGTCTGTTGTTGCCACGCTCATATCCACAATAATTAACAGAGCTCAATTAAATTTGGTCTGAGTGTCTCTTAGTTGTAGTCAAAAATATAACTTATTTTACGACCCATTAAGTGTTCCTGGGTTTAATTTTAAGAAAATCTTTCATATATATTGTAAATATCTGGGAGAGTGTATGAACGAAACAGAACAAATTTACTTCTCACGCACTTGTGGTGAAGGGTATTGAAAAGTCGGTGTAGCCGATTATACCATTCACACTCGTTTTTATATTTTTTGTTCAAATTATCGTATGACTTTTATTTTAAAATGTATTTTTTTATTTCAGACATGTTTAGTATCATTTTATTATTATTTGTTTTGATTTGTTTAGTTTATTTCAGTGTATTTTGCGAAAAGTCAATAAATCAATTTGTTAATGTTATAAAATTTAAAATGTTATTAAAAATTTAAATATTAACGGTTTTTTATTGCTTCGTTGTTCCTTCTTTCTTTTTTCTATATCTTCCAAATAAATTCCATTCTGTTCTTGATATTTTTGTTCGAAGAGATCAGAATTTTGTATGAATATTTTGAAATTTTAAGAAAACTTGTTGTTGTTATTTTGTGAGTAATGAAATAAGAGTTTGAAATTTCATGAAAATTTGATTCTTTCTTAAGAAAACAAGTGGAGGGAAGTTGTTATATAAGTAAAAAGGGACATAAATGATATAGAATTACATCCTGTTTAGTAGAATTATAATTAAAAGCTTTGATAACAAATCTGGGTGTCCTTTTTCGATCCTATGTGCGGTTGAGACTGCGTTTATACATTAGGTCATGCTTCAATAGCCGGAAATTTATTTTTCATTTGATTCTAAATCGAATTCTAGAATTCTATTACTAAATCACAGGATGGAGCACTCAATTCTTAGAGGACAAAGATTAGCTTGAACTATTAGCATATAGGAATATTGGTGTTTACTTATATAGCAAACGATATCTCTAGGGACTTTATCTCTTATACCTTCCTAGATGTAACTTTGTAATATTTCCTAAAGATCTGGTTAATGCTGTGTTACCATTTCTGAGTTTCCTGGATTATCCGTATCTTTACGCTAGAATTTGTATCTCATCCTATATTCACAACATTTGATCTCTCTGTCGCATCACGTTATGATGTGTATATAATTTTAGTTAATTACTACGAATTTGAACTTTACTAGATCCTCTTTTTTCGTTTGCATAGTTCGATTAAACTCAAAGTATCACTAGAATACCATGATCCAAAAAAATATAGCGATTTAAATTTTAGTGACAATTAGGAGCCAGACAAACTTAGTTAATTCTATTGTCTTTGCAGAGAGCTGATGATCGCATGTCATAGCATATGTTCAACAGATATCCTCTACGTTTACCGCTTATTTTCCAGAGATCAATTTGGTAATCAGTTCCTTAATCCGAGGATATCAATGAGGTTTCTTTCTGCTTAAAAAATATGGAAAAGGGACACACACCTAATACAATATTTCTTGTCGCACTTAACTCCAATAAAAGTTTGTTTTTTTTGGCTTTTTTTTTGGAATTTCTGCATCAATCTCGTTAATCTTCATCCTTGCTCACTTGATTTGAGGTGTCTTTTGGAGTAATACAAAAAGCTCGCAGATGTTTCTCTACCTATAATAGATTTTTAGCTTTCTGCGAAACCCTTTAATGTGCCAAGTATCTCAACAGATCAAGTACAAAAACATAAGTCCAAGGAAATGATTAAACTATACAAAAGTCCTTAAGGATTGATTTTTTCACAAAGTTGTGCCAGAAGTTAGGGGTTGAGACACGTACTGGTACTGGTTAAAGTTTGCCATCTTTTTAATAAATAGTATTCCGCTTATCTGAATAATGATCTACTTTCCAACCCATCAGTGTTAGAGTAACAACAGTTGGTATAGTTAATCGTGGAGCTTATCAGGAAACAGACACAATTTGAAAAACTTTTCTTAAAAAAGGAATCAGCAAATTTTTGTTCAATTTCATATTCTGTTCTGAACTTTTATGCTCAATTCTGGGATACCTAACGATCTTCTTGTACTTCTAGGTGGATTTCCAACGTTGTTTTTTCGGGTATCGAAATTAAAAAGTAATCGACAAAAAGAATTTCAGTTTTTATTAAAAAAAGTGAATTGAAGTGAATTGAATACTGTGTGTGTATGGGTTTAGACAAAGTCAATTCAGATTCGTCCTTCAACCTAATAATGCTAACACAGTCACAAACCTCCAGTTTTTAAATAAAAACGCTTCTGCAATTTTGGCCAGTTTAAAGTGTTCACTTGATCAGAAAAGTACTGATAATTTTAAATGACTTAAATACGTATTGTTGGTCCAATCTTTGTTAATCGTTTAGGTAACAAGTAAGAATGCAATATTCTGCACTACGATCTTAAACTTCACGGCAAATGTGTGTGAAGTAAATTCGTTATGGTTCTTACACGCACTCACAAACGTATACATTTTATAAACATTTTCTAAATAAGGGAAGTTATGAGTCACAAAGTAAGTTACATTTGTGGTTGAAACTTTTTTCTGGTTATGAAGTACATATAACTTAATGTTGTGGCCAAATTCTTATTTGTTGATTTCTAATTGAAATTTTTTTAGAGGACGCCTCAGATATTGGTCTTTATGTTTTAATGTACTGAGCCAATTTTGCAGGTGTTCAAAAGGAAACAGGGTTATAACAGGACAAATTTCAAATTGAGCTCTGTGGATTATTGTAGATGTGAATGTGCCAACAACGGACATACAGGCGGATATAGCTAAATCGTCTTAGATTTTGATTTGAATAAGAATATATACATTTATGGAGTTTAATAAAATCTTTTATCTTTAGATACGGAATGACATCGTTAAGTAGAATATAAAAATAGATATCGGATAATTCCAATAACTTTTGCTGTTTGAATACTCAGTTTTATATTTAATAAATATTTCCATTTTTTAATTAATAAGATTTTTAGCAAAAATTAATTTTAATCTTGAAATTATCCGGCATTTGAAGAAGAAAAAAGACTTATTTCTCTTTGTTTTTTCTGTTAAAAGTTTAATTTTAGAAAAAAAAATAAATGGAGAGAAATGAATAAATATTATTAATATGATTTTTATTTAAATTTTCTAAACAACAATTAGAAGATTCAAAAATCGAAATAACGAAATAACACCTACGCGATGAAGATGATTATATTAATTTCAGTTTTTGTTGCTGGATTTTTATGGTAAAAACACACTTAAACAACTTAAAAGATTAATAAAAGTATTTTTTTTTTATTGAGTGACACATCAACAACTTGCTGATTTCAAATGTTATTTATCTCTTTTGCAAAAGATAGTTTTTAGGTCCCATAACCACCATCGATGGTGGGGGTATTATGCGTTTGTGCAAATGTTTGTAACGGACAGAAATAATAGTCCAATTATCACTTTTTGGTCTGACGCAAAATAACTTTCTGAGTCAATTTGTGCATGTTTGTACGTCCGTCCGGCTGGCTGTAAATGTAAAGCTCGTTGGCCCAGTATAGAAGGCATCTTAATGGCACGTACTATGATTTTGGCCCTAGGACGATGCCTATTGATATAACCCATAATTTATAATTTCGGTCCATTATTTCTCATAGGTCGTAGGTTCGTTATGATCGGTCCATTATTTTATACAAATGACCCATAATTTATAATTTAGCTAAAATAAGTCTTATAATATTCTAAAACGATGTGTTAATTTATACGAGGATCGGTCCATAGCTCCAATACAACCATTCTTTCAAATATAACTTTAAAATATCATAAACGTGAGAATTGTAAAAATATTAAGTCGAATTAAGATAAATATTAAACGAAATCTAAGTGATAAATTTCAGGAGGTTCGGTCCATATTTTTTTCTAACTCCCTTATGACCCTCCAGAAAAATTACTTTCAAAACGCATAAATTTCACTTCGTATCATAAAAATCTCTTGAACGCAGTAGCAGTCATTTACAAACCAACAATGTGGTGTAGGGTATTACGTAGTCGAATTTGATCGACTATAAAATTTTTACTATTAAACTAAGTTTTTTTTAAATGTTGAATTTTTAATAAAATTTATTTAACATTTTAGCATTTTAAATTAAAACCAATTTTGGTTATTTTTGAACAAAAAACTCTTTTAATTATATTTTTTTTTGTGTAGAAATGATTATAATTAAAATATCATTAATTTGATTTCTGGCTGTTTTTGTTACTCAGATTCGGAGGTGGCATAATAAATGTGAGCAGACAGACAGATAGACAGAAACAGACTGACAAACACTTCACATTAGCATTAATTTTTGGCCAGTAGCACTGATGTTTATTTATGATCACTTTACTTAAATACGTGACTGATTAAATGACAATATTTCCCAAAGGAAATGTAATTTAATGTTCTTTTTTCTTTTTTTGTAAGATAATAGACTTTGATTGGTTTTATATAAAAAGATGTTCTGGAGATCAAAGTCTTACACTCAATCTATTCGTGGTGAAATAAATGTAAACTAAATTGCATATTCATGAAGAAATTAATTATTACAAATAATACAAACAAAAATTACTACAAATTCCCATATTGTGAATTCTCTCGCCCAATTTGGTCTTCACAAAAACAAAAAGTCAAATCACATACGTAATCATTATGAAGAAGTATCTGGACTAATATAATTTGCTATGTTTTACTAAGACCTGTAGGGTTTTCATCAATATTTTTTAATCGAGGAAATATAAAGTTTTGCATTCACTTCACAATATGTTCGCCGCAAAAATTAATATATTCGCGGCAAACATTTATTGTTATCACAAACATGTTTATTGTTGTTTCTATTTTATTTGATAACAATTTCGTTGCTGTAATAAAATTATTTTTATCAAATAAAAAAAAAACATTGTGGTTGGAAATATGTTTGACTGATCACAATATTATTGTTATTAAACTGTCCGTTATAAAAAATAACTATTGTTATTAGGACTAAATATTATTTTCAGTTTACTGACAACTGAATGTGAACAAATATATTTTTCATTTCACAATTTGTCTTCAGATAGAAAATTATTATTTATAAATCAAAATTTGCCAATTAATATTTCAAATAATGTTTTCATATTTTCCGAAGGTTTAGATAAATAAAATGAGATGCGTATTAAAATATTTCATATGAACGAACGAATTTTTATTGAGATAACAATATTTTTTATTACAATAACAATAAATTTAGTGGGGATAACAATAACTAAAACTAAAAATAACTTTTTCACATTTTTTCGTTATATCTTTCTAACCGATATCGGGAAGCAAAAATTTCTATTAATAGAAATTTTAAAACATATCAGGCTTTGAAGAAATCATTAAATGCGATTTGTGAAATTAACTAATTTTTTTTGGCAAAAAGTCGCCGAAAAATCGATATTTTTAGAAAATAAAATAAATAAAATAATTTTTAAATTAAAAAGAAATAAAAAAATAAAATAATTTTTTAAAATAATTTTTAAATTAAAAAGAAATTCTTTACAAAGTTTTGTCACTGGGTTTTAATAAAATAATATATATAAGACAACAATCGGACAGAAAGACGAGGTTTTAGGTTTTCAGTAGCAAAATCCTTTCATATATAAATCATTGAAATCGGTTAAGATATAAGAATTCTGAATCGTTTTAAATATTTTTATAACCCGAGGTGACCAACTTTAGGAACCTCTGCACCGACCCCTGTTAAGTCCACAAAGTCCAAATTAAAGTCTTAAACTCGCCTACACTTCTACTATCATTATGTGAAATTTCAACAGTACCGGATGAACTTTTTCGTTGTGAAAAAAAACCTGATTGAAGTAGAAGGAATGGTCCACTTGATGTGTTTAAAGCCGAAAAAATCGAAAGCATTTTCAAAAGAATGTTTACAAAAGACTTCATAATATGTCCACTTATTTTTGGACTGACTTGGCATTCTGTCGCTATAGTAAACATTGAGTGTTACAAGAACAACTGTCCGGAGTTCCAACATTTTGAATTTAATATTCCAAAAAAAAAATTCTCGTGATCATAAATTTACTACACATGAGTTCTAAATAAGACAAAACTATCGGATTAAAATTTTTCGGCACCACTCCATATCAACAAATCTCTAGATTCGAATCAAAAAATTATCTAGACCTACCGGAGTGATTGGCGTCAGTTATGCTGCCAGTTTAATTTTGTAAATACTTGTTCTCCTCATATTTTTATCAGATTATTTTCTTTATGATAAAAATAAGTTTTTAAATGTTTTTATCTCTCAACTTTAGCACCTTGAATCTTAAGTTTACATTTTAGAAATTAGTTCTTTAACACCTTTTCTTTGTCTTTAATCATTTCTTTCACAAAAGACTTAATAAATTCGTGGCACAAGGGCTTTTTTCGATCAAATAATTTTTAGTGTTTTGAAACGGGTAATGGAAAACTCTGGGGCACAAGTTCTTAATTCTGTTAGATAAAAATTAAATTGGCCTCCCGAAACTAGAATCTCTTTCATGTTTTATGTTTTTGCGTAAACTCTTCAAAACTAAACTGAATTTCAAATGTCGTTATTCCAACTTATTTTAATGACCTTATCAAGGTCATGAGTATAAAGAATTTAAATGACACGTGTACGTTTTGGGAGACATAAATTTATATGAAAGTGTATTGATCTTTATGGAATATAATTTAAAAGACATTTTTATGGTGACTTTTTTCATAACTTGTCTCTGCCAAGATTTAGTCCAAATTATTAAAATCATAAAGTTTATTTACTCCTTCTTTTTCAGTGAAATTTAATATTCTAATAAAAATTCAATTTATAGACATAGATTTGTTGCCAACTGTTGATATTGATTTCTCTTGTCCAACAACAAGAACAGCACAAATGAGTCCAAGGTAGACAAAAAAATCCTTTATCCTTGTTATGGCCCCTGACATTATTCAAGGTTTTCTAACGCTTCATTGAATTAAAATATTAAATTTCTTTCATGTACGTGTATAGTTATGTGTGTGTTTGTGCATTTAAGGCAAAATATCACAAAATAACAACTTTTGTTATGTTCAACGTACAATGTTAAATATGCATTTAAGGCAAAATATCACAAAATAACAACTTTTGTTATGTTCAACGTACAATGTTAAATATGCAATTACGCACACCTATGTCCAGAGGATAAATACATATGCATTGGGATATACACATAAGGCCAGAAGCGTACAGTGGTTTATGTAATGAAAAAATACACGAGAACGCAGAAGACATTTGTGAATTTTTTTGATACTTTTAATTTTTCACTTATATAGAGTCCCATTTAGGATTTCCAACAGTTTCCTTCTCTTATCCAAATCAATTAAATCTCGTAGAAATTGTAAGGTTTCCAATGATATTAAAGAAGCAATGTTATCTGCCTTCTAACTCGCAGTTTATCAGTTCATTTTTTGAATTTTCCGAACTTAGGAACCGGACATTAGTGGAGCAAAATTTTTTAAAGTTATAGAAATCTCTTTTATATGTTTCAATCATTTTAAACGGTTGCAAAACTTCATTTCAATCTCTCAAATATAACACTTCCATGGAAGAGAGCCAATTAGTTTTCAAGGCAAGAAGCGTGTATTCCTTGTTAGAATATAGAAGATGGTGCGTTAGAAATTGCTCATTCAAAAATACAATGATATTCAATATATTTTCATCTCTTCCCCTCCTTTTGGGACAAACATCAAGAATTTTCCAGACGACGACTGCTGCGGCGCAATATAAATAGTGAAACATTTTCTATGAACTAGAGTTTCGGACAGCTTCATGTAGCTCAAGAGACTATCATGATCAAATAAAGAAAATTCCTTCACTTTGAGACTAGAACAGATTAGGGACCTTAGATGTACTTCATGTTAAAATTTCGAAAGTCAACGACTGTATTTTGGAGTTTTTCTTAAGAAAAAACTTACTGTCTCAACTGTGGTTGCGTTGACAATCTTTGGGCGAGTGTAAATCTGGTCGTTCTGTAGTGAAGCGCATTTCAGTAAAAGCTTTTACTATTCTTTGAAGCGGGTGGCTAAAAAGCGCTTGTTTCAAGACTTCTCGTCTACTGTGTTTCGAACAGTTCTTGTCCAGTGTTCCAATATAGATTATCTCGGAATATATTAACTCAGAAAAGGTATTTTTTATTGTTTGTCCACCCTTCTTTGGATCCAGACAGTTCGACTGCGAGCGCCACAAATCAAAATCAAGTTCTTTGTTATAGGTCTCATTTCTGACATACAAAATCAGCTTTCGGCGTCTCGCTATCTTAAGTCATATGACACCCATTTGCCTTAGTTTTTTAATGGATTTCGCTTAATTTTAACGAATACTTGTTGAGTGAATCCCAATTGAATGATTTTTTTGTGTTTAACCAAAATTATCGTAAATTTCCTCATCTTTAAAATCTTCCGGCAGACTGGTTCTACTTGTATGTCGAATTTGCCTCTTATCAATCGATTTTTTCAACACACCACTGACCACTGTTCTGCAATGAGCATTAAGTTATAGGAGGAGGTTAAAGAAGTTTATAACTTGTAGACATTTTGTAATGTTTTGTATCTTTTAAATTTGCATTTAATTAAAGCCTTTAAGGTCTAATGAAAACAGCAATAAAACAAATACACTCACACGCACATGGATACATTATGGAAGAATATATTAATGTTGGCGAAGAAAGAAGACCTTGTAATAAATATCAAAATACAAGTTCTAAAAAAGGAATCGATATGATTTGATCATAACAGGAGCTCTGAAAGAAGAGAAGCAATAAGAGAGATAAGAAGAAAAATGATATTAGTATGAGGGAAATTCTATGGTATTTCTTTTGGAGAGCTGTTTAACCCTTTGAGGTGAGGAAGGTGGCATGGTTGTGATGACTTTAATTGTGAAATTGGGTTCGCTATCCAAATAAAACTCAAAACCAGATTTCCATAAGTTTCATAAGTGTAAAGAACATCGCTAAACAATCATCATATAAGATTTTGTGAGACAACTTGAGATATGTGGTCTTTATAGAAAGTTAACTAAATTTTAACACTCCTCGTTTCCAAAACCATATAGTTCATGAAAGAGATTGATCGCGGCCAAAGTCCAGAGATGGGATGAGAGAAGAAGTGAAGATTTTAAAAAATTCAATTGATTATTGTTAGCAATTCTTGTATATTGACAACATGTGTTTCGTCATGGGTTAATTTTATTCTAAAATAAGAACATTATTTTTGGCGAAAGTATGTTCTTTTGTTCAAATCATTGTTGTTGTTCTGTTATTTTAGCATAATATTTGTTGCTTTAGAGTTCTTTTCTCATGTTCATTTCTTTTTCGAACACGCATTAAATTCTTTTTTAACACATTTCTTTCCCGAGGCTTTTGAACCATCATATTCCCAAATTTATTGGGTTTTTGATAATTTTTGTTGTTGCTGTAGTTTACTATCAACACATACGAAAAATGGCCAAATAAATAACATGACCACCATCATAAAAATCCAAGACGACGACAACAACAATGACGAGAGTAGAAGGAAGATATTCACTCGTTTGACCATTCAAATATCATGAACAAGATATATAACGTTTTTTTTCCTTCTTGTTCTTGAGATGTTGTTAATTTTATGTTTTCTTTTCTTTAATTTTTTATTTTATTTTCCCCCATAGTACGACTAATGGGTACATGTTCATTAAATGAACATTTTGTTACTTTTGATTTTTATTGCGGGTCTAAATTAAGGCCACAAATACAAGAAACAGATAATGGTATGTCTTTCAGTTAACTGAAATTTATAGGTCAAATTAAATGTTTTATGAAAATGTATGATTTTAAAGTTATAATACCAGTACTTCCACGTCAAAGCGATTTCAAAATAAGCACATTTAAATCGGTTATAAATTTTTCAATGGCTCCCGAATGGCGGTAATTGTAATTAAATTTGATATAATATTGAATCAGTTAGTATTTTTCGTTTTAAAATGCTTAATAATCCGTTCACCTGTAGCGAGACCGATTTTTTGTAGGTCTTATAATTTTCACCCTTCTTCATGCTAAACTTCTAATCAAACTCGTTCTCATTATAAAATGAGAACGAGTTAGATTAGAAGTTTCAATTCAAACTGTATTATCGATTTGAAAAATATAGCTGAAAGCTTATTAAATGGGAAAGCTTAAAATTAGTTCGCCTGCTTTTTACATACCTGAATATATGATAATCAAAGGAAAGAGTTCTAACAAAAGTAATTAAAATTGATCTGCATTTGAAAGTTTTCAACGGCAGTGAAGGGATTATCCAAGGAGTTCAATACCTGTTTTATCTTAGAAAGGAAGAGAACCTATAAATCATGTTTGGGCACGTTAATGAGACGTGCCCTAAATGTTACTCCTAAAGATGACGTTTTTCTATTTCAGTAGCAATAGCAGGAAAAGATCTGGAAATCCTAGCACACCTACGGTATTGGTTCTTAGAACCCTAAGCAATTGAAGCAATAGGGATATGGCTAAAGGGTCAATCAATCGAAAACATAGCTCGTGTCATTCACTAGGAGGTATAAGATACCTAAACTCAGATTAATTTTATTAAACGGAAAAACGTTGACGCTATCTTGTGCCACTAAATACCTTGATATAATTCTCGATAGCAGATTGCTAAGATATCCAAGGCTATGGCGGCTGTCTAAATTTGTAGCAAGGCCATATGCGATAGACGGTGACTAAGTCTGAGAAATGTAAATGTCTCGGCGTAGAATTCTATTCTGAGAAAATCATGTAAGACAAGAGGGAGCAATTTGGGGCAACTCGTCCACTGATTTATATACCCCCGGTACTATCCTCTTGAATCAGAATCATTTTCTCGTTGCTCACCATAATTTTTTTTAAACTAGTTACCGATGGACACTAGTTTTATTCGTTTATCTTTCGAATGCTTGTGTGTTGGAAATTGTATCATTCTTTCTTGCTTTTAAAATAAATATGTCTAAGAACATACCTCTCCTAGACCAGATACTATCTTGAATTTGAGGTTTGTTTTGGGTGGAAATAATTTGAATATAAATCAATATTTTTCACGTTTTTACACTTTTAAAAAGTTGTATATTGTAGCTATTAATTTGCAAACACTGCCATCTAGGTTTTTCCGCATTATCATGTTATGTTGTGTTCTCCATTCCGTTAGAAATTTTTGGAATACACTTGGCCGTTAAAAACCGTTAAAATTTAAACTCAAATTATATATTTGAAATTTAGAAGGGAAGATTTCATTTAAGCCATTTGAAACAATCTAGATTCTAATTCGGAGTTCTTGATCCTTTGGGCATGGAAAATTCTATGAAAAAAATTATCTTTATTTTTATCTTTAATTTATTTGAATTCAAATCAAACTCTAAAAGCTCCACTTAATTTTTTCTCTTTATCTTTTTTTTTTGAATTTTATTTGTTAAATCATAATCGAGAAATCAAAAAAAATATTCCCTCGGGCCTTATACATCAATATCAATTGTCTAAATCTATCAATTAAAATCTCTTAATATTGACGTTTTTATTAAATACAACATTCATATGTATATACAAACATAGATACAGACATACATACATACATACATACATACATACATACATACATACATACATACATATACATACATGAATATTGTATGAAAAGGTATAAAATATGAAAAAAAAATTGATGGCAATTCAAACTGTCAATATTATCGGCCATTAAAACTTATGGAAAGTCTAACAAATAGCAAATAAAACATTTGAATAGAAAAAAACTTAACAAAAATCACCGTTATTTTAAATGACGGCACAAAATATTATGTACGTACGTACACATATGGGACTTTTACTGTTGTTGGATACTTTTATTAGAAAATGAAGAATAATCATAAGAAAAAAAGTAAATATTAGCACGTTTTAATATTTGACAAACTGTCAAGAAATTGACGCTTAACTTATATTCAAGAAAACATGACAGACATACGGATGGATAGACATACATACATACGTACGTACTTAAGAATGGACAGACTAAGAGACGCATTTACAGATACAATAAATGTACATGTAGTTGTTTAGTTGTTTTTTTTTGTACAAAATATAAAACTGACATTTGGACAGACATTTTGACCAAACAAACAATACATTTGACTATTAAAATAATAATAAATAAATAGAGTTTTTTTTCTGTTTTTTTCTAATTTATTTTTTTTTTTATTTAAAAGTTAGAAAGTCAAATGTCTAAAAAAAAATTACGAGTACAAAAAAAGTCAACAACAAACAGTAGCAGCACTAACTAATATTCTATGATTTGCATTCACTATTCAAATAATCGTTCGTCAGTCCGTCATTCAGTTGTTTGTAATTTTGTCTAAACAAAAAACTTAGAAAAAAGGGGAATAAAAGATGGTAGAAGAAGAAGAGAAAACAACTACCGTTAAAAAACCCATATTTACTTTTATATCATGATCCAAACAATATTGACCAGTAGTGAACATAAATAAATAAAATAAAATAAAGAATAACAAACCTAAAACACTGTTAAACAGCACAAATCAAAGTTATTTTCTCAGACCGAAACAAAATGAATCAGAGGTGGGAAATAGTGGATTTGAGAAAATCCATCAGAGGTTGGATAAAAGTGGGTTTGAGAAGATGTTGATTATGATTTAGATGATTTTGATTGGTCTTAATTACATTTATAGTGTTTTTATATAGATCGGTGGTGGATCTCTATAAAAATCATAGACTTGACACGAAAATCGGTCCATGTTATTTATACTGTATAAAGGTTCTTAAGTTTAGGGAGATCATTCAAAGTATTGTCTACTGCCATCTTACCATTCCACCTTTTTCACGCCTTCACCGAATTATTATAAAAACTGATGATAAATTCAGATAATGCTACATCGAACCAAAGAATGCGCATTATAAGAAAAAAACAAGGGGCACTTACGATATCTATAACTGTCCTCACAATAGGGGCTCCTGTCATTTCTGATTGATCAACTCATGTGGATAAATTATTATCAAGTCCATATCAATAACACCGATATATTTCGTTTATATACACACGCAGAGAAATGTCTTTTCGTAATATGTTCGTCACAAACACTTATATATTTGCGGCAAATTGTTGAATTGATTAAATTGTGATAACAATTTTGTTGCTGTAATAAAATTATTTTTATTAAATAAAAAAAATATGAGATCTAGTTAATTTTTCAACTAGAAAGTTATCGATTGTTATTAGAAGTTTTCGTTTAATATGGACAAACTCAAAAATACTTGTGAGTGACGGTTCGCACGATTTCAAGTCGCTATGTTCACCCAGAAGACAAAGGCAAAATTATTCTAAAAATTATTATGTGGAAGAAACACCCGACATCGATTATTGTCAAACTCAAAAATGACTTGTAAACTTTCCTAAGGAATGTGTTTGTATACAATCAAAAACAGGGAAATTTGCTTCAATAATAATTTAAGCCGTGACTCGTTAGTATCTTGTGGTAATTGAAGTTTGAAAATGGATACATTGCGATAACTCAAAAAGGAAAAAGAGAAGTAAATTTGTTGCTCACTTTTGGTGGAATCAGAACTGATTTTTGTATTATTATTAATTGTGAAAACCCTGTCAGATGATCTCAGGGGAATCAACAAAAAACAAAACATAATATTTAGTCAAAAATGTTCGGTCACATGTTGCAGGATCGATCAAATGTTGCAAATCATTTCGACCAATCGAGAATACCCTTATTTGAATAAGCTTTCTGTGAAATCAACGCCGAGTCCGAATATTTATGACGCTAATTTTGGTGAATCACAGCGGCTGTTTTATGATTTGTGTAAAAAGGGATTGGTGATAACAAGGGATCTGGGAAGATAACTTAATTATTAAAGAAGATAAAACCACGAAAAACTACCAGAATATTTAAAACGCGAGATCCTCATTCAATGATCGGTCACATCGGGTCGATTATATACACAAGTCTACCATTTCTTATGATTGATGGAAAATAGTCTTATTTGAATAAGGTTCCTTTGAAACAGAGTTTCAGAAATTGGGCTGGTTCAAACTTACTTCAAAACCCAAGCAGTTGTGTTTAATCCAGCCCTAATATGTCGACTTAAAATTGTAGTAGTGAGCGAAAATCCTTAATTTTCATACCAGAACGCTAAAGGGTTATAGCAATAGAAAAACACACGTGATCATATGTGAAATATATAGTAGTTATAGACCCTCAGTTCAATGGATCAGATCCAACCATTTAATTAAAATTGTGGTTAATGAAAACCTTAATTAAATTTTGAACGTGATTATTTCTTTCCAAGAAGTCTCTATACGATTTTTCGAAAACATACATTAATAAATGCCTCTCGGTATATGTACGTTCATGTCGCTTATATTGCAAACATGTTGAAATTCACATAATATTTCAGTAATTGTAAGGCCTTACCCCTTTCGTGCCAAAAGAAGCGGGTTTAGAACGTGTAATTTTTCTTCATAACTTTTAAGGGTTTTCAATTATTTTGGTTTAAATAAGATTTTAACAGAATTGCATGAATGAGTCAAGAAGAAGCTAAAACCTTTAAAAGGAGCTGTTTCTGAAATGAAGTTGCAATGGGATTTCAAAGGTAAACCAAAATTATTTTGAGCATTTCAAAAGACCTTATAATTTTATACGGCGGACGCACTTACTCTCTACATGACAGAAAAAGCGAGAAGGGAATGTCTTGTGTATTCTCTTGTGCAGCTAGTTGATCGTTTAAAATATGGATACATTTCTCCTTAGCCAGAACTAAAACTGTCTTTGTTCGTAAAGAAATGATAATACTTCAGTACACATGCCATATGACAGAATCCTGCTTGATTAAGTCAAATCAGCGGATTTGGAATAAATTTAAATTGTCAGAAATATATGAGTCTTTTTAAAGAATTTAAACTTTTAAAATTCTGTCAAATCTCCTAAGAATTTTGTATTTTTCTCGTATAATTTCACATATATTTCAGTTTCGTCTATATTTATTTTCTAAAATATGTTTATTTAAGATTTTCAAGTAAACTTTTTTAGTTTTTCTTAACCCTACAACAGGTTTTAATGCAAATGAACAGTCGATTCATTATGTTCCTGAAGAGCTGGTAGCACTTATTTTATTTCGACCAGATTGAAGAAAATTTCTTTAGGTATAAAAGTCCAGTATTAAACTGATTGATAGTTAACATTTGAAATGTTTGTTATTTATTTGAACGTTTTTTCGTTGTTGCATAAATAAATAATGTTGCAAGTGCAATATGACTGTCAGTAGCAATAAGGATCTGTTTTGAGTGCAAATTTGTTTATATTGAAAATTTTTGAAAATAAAAATAGAAAATAGAAAAAGGGTATCCACTACGAATTTTATTGAGGGTATCCAATACGAATATTCTTATGATTACATGTTCGGTTTACTGCATCCAATTTGTTCAGTACACATAAACTTTTTAGCTAAGTTTTGTTTGGAAAAACTTTTTCCGGTTATCTCTTTAATGAACTTAACAATAAACTTGATAAATTTTTCTAAGCGAGAACGATTGGCACAGTCCGAAACCAGATATTGACAGTGAATTTGGTATGATATTGTCATATCGACCAATCGTGTTCTTCAATTTAGAAAAATTTGTTCAAATTATAAACTCAGAATTGGACTTATTATTATCCTTCCTTTAACGTAACCTTGTTTTCGCTTTATCAGAGCATTGAAGTTTTCCATTTTCTTTAAAGCTAATTCGAAACCCTTCCACAATTTCTATTCATAGAGCAATTAAACATTCTTTCTTCTTTGTATCAACATGAGAAAAAAGTTATTCAATTAAATGAAGAAAAGTACCTCCACTTTTCCTGCCAAAGCCAATATTGAACTTGTACTGTATGTTAAGGATTTTCGCTCACTACTACAATTTTTAATCGATATATTGGGGCTGGGTGTTTTAGATCATTATTTTCCCGCAACAAGGTCAAGCAACGCACACTTGAATCAAACATTCAAGCACTGCGTTCTTTCAAACATGCTCAGAATCAAAGTTAATACTGATTGTAAAAAGTTTTTGTTTCTTTGGGCTGATTAATAGCGGTTGTGGGAGATATAGCTCATGTAGTGAAAAATCTTCCGGGTATTTTGAGCTTGATTCCAGTTGCCAAAATAATGTTTTTGGTTATATTAGGCCTACAACCAATAAGCTAATACTTTGGCGTTAAGCGTTTTAATTTGTTCTCGGGGATTTGTTTGTGATTCCACTGAATCCATTTACCCGCAATTATAAACAGAGAGAGAAAATGCCATTTAAGCTAATGTTTTAGTATTCTATATATATGAATACAATATTATCCGAATGATTACAAAGTGGTTAATTCTTCTTGTGTTGTGTGTCGTAAGCGCTAATCTAACATCGTTAAGGTCGAAGCTTGTTTTTAACTTGTTGCATGTTGACTATAAGCTTGTGCAAATGGAGATTGCGTTTTCTTTTAAATGAAAGAAAACGATTAGAAAATCACATTCAATTTGCCTGGAAGAGTTCATTTGTGTCTCATTCACCAGAAAGGAAAAGGAAACCCTTCCTAAATGGTTGAATATTAGACAAACTAAGTGAATAGTCAAGGATAAAGTTTAACGACCCTTCCAGCTTTATCCATGATGAATCACATAAATCATCTAGTATGTAGTTTCTTTTCCAAATTCCTTCAGTTTGACAGTAGTCGTTAAAGGACAATCCGAGTTTACTAGCAATTTTTTCTCAATCCAGTGACCAGCAATTACAGATTTCTATTTCCATATCTTCTAACGACTGCGGTTAATGAGTTGTATTATTCAGTTAGTAGGCCACAGCTCTTTGGCGCTTTTGCATGTGTGTGTCTCTGCCCATACGCGTTTGCTAAATGTATGAAAGTGATATCAGTGGAATTTTCACTGATTCCTTATGGATATTACCGATTTGGAGGCTTTTCAGTTTAACTAATCCAAACGGCCAAAATGGTTTCTGTGTAGAGGATTCCTTATTAAAATAATACCCTTGTCAACCTCTCCATACAATAATAGATCTGCAACAATTGTATGGAGGGTTGACAATGGTGCTGGTAGAGGCCTTTGAGGCCGTCTGACAAAATCTATCTGAAAGAAGTGGCACGATTAGAGTGGTTCTTAACTGGAAAATGTGATTATTGCATTTGTAATCAATTGAATAGTGGATAGATTCAAGTGTTATTATATACATCATTCGAACTTATAGAGAAGTGATCTTAACAAAGGATCTAAATTAACTTCTTTGTCTTGAGGCTTATTTTCTAGAAATGTGATCTTGTGAAAGTATTTGAAACAATGGACTAGATGTTTTCATTGAGAAATTTCACGAAATATCTCAGAGACTTTCATAGAATTTCATTTTAGCTAAAACCCACTATTGAAACATGTTTCCTTTAGATCCAGTTTATTTCCTCTTAAAAGAATCTAATCATCAAATAATTTTTGTGAAATGCCAGATTCTTTGTTTTATTGAATTTCTAGATTTTAAAGATAAACGCAAAATTATTAATAATGATGATCATAAAAAATAGAATTATGATATAAAACATTATTATCATCATTACGTGGGTTTCAGACCATAAAATGTTAAATGAACCTGTTTTGAATAAAACTAGAAATCTGGGTATAAAAATTCACATTTCAAATATGAAATTTATGAAAAGGTCAAGTGATTTAAGCAAGTTCTTCTCTTTTTCTCTTCAATTATTTATGAATATTTTTATTGTATTTAAGCGCCAAATCGCTTCAGTATTGAAAAGGCTACAAATCTTAAAATTAAATAAAAAGATTAATAAATCATTTTGTTTTTGAAAAAAGAGTTATTTTTATAGAAAAAGATCTCAAATCTGAAACTGTTGCCAACTCAATAAATTTCTAGATAATTTTTTTTATTATAAAAATAAAATTTCTTCTATTTTTTATTAAAATCTTAAAATCGTTTTTTTAATAAAAATCATTTGTGTTAAATTTAAATTAGTTTTTATTTAAGTGTTTGTCTGATAAATCTAATTAGCATAAGATGTTAATTTAATTGATTTATGTTCTAACTTAAATGTGTGTTTATTTTTTAATATTTAAAACAAAAAAAATTTAAATCTCCTAAAACAACTATTTAAGTTTAACAGTGTTTCCAAATCGGTAATTTTGTAGAAATAATTCAGTAACTTTTAAACGGTAAGAAATATTTTAATGAAATTTCATATGCTTAGAGCTGAGTTGTTTTCGAATTGATTTGTAGGAGCATTGGTCCCTATCTGGTTAGGAGTGTAGTCGATGGACCCCCAAAATTGGCCTTACAAATGCATAGAAAAGAATTTAATTAAAAAAATCAAATAATTATAGAGTTTAGAACAAAGGGAGTAAATGTTGGCATCTAATGGGGCAAATTCCAAAAATGTATATTTTAATGTTCCAAATTTCGATAAATACAACTTTATAAAGGATCTTAATCACGTCTTTTAGGTATCTTGTAGGAAATCATATTAAAAAATAATGATAATAATGATAATAAAAAACTTTCAACTTAAATATCTTTAAATCTTTAGGTGATAACCTTCACCAGTAAAGATATTTTTATAGAGAGCGGGCAATCTATATATAAAATTTATTTTGTCTTATTAAAAAAAAATTCAAATTTTCACAAAATCCACCGACCCGAGATGTACTACTTCAAAGGGTCTTCAACGACCCCCTTGAACAGATAGAAGTCTATATTTCTCCAAATAAAGTCGAAAGCAACTCATCTCTATGTATGTGCAATTTTATTATGATATCTTTAACGGTTCAAAAGTTACAGAATTATTTCCCAAAACAGCCGATTTGGACATATTGTGCGTCACTGACTACGCCCTTGATATTTAGAGACCTTAACTCATCCAAACTCGAAAACACCTCTGTTTTAACAATGTAAAATTTCATTATGACATATGTAAGCGATCCATTATTAGTGAATTATTGAAAAAAATAAACTCAATTTAGAAACACTGCTCGCTGTCAATCTGTCCGTCTGTCCGTCTCTCTGTCTGATTGTCTATATTGAAATTGTAATCGTGATTTGAGATCTTTTCCAAAAGCAATTTCTCTTTCTTGTTAAACAATTCTAAAACAACAAAATTGTCTGTGTATTAGACTAACGATTAAGACTACAACTACTAATCCGAAGATCAAGTCTTTCTATCTCTTCTCTGTTGGAAGTTGTTTACTTCATCATGATCATCTCATGGTGTGATGATTAATATTGTCACATGTTTTTAACTGTATAACCGAATACAATTAATATCGTCTGTCATTATTGTTGATAACCGTTTTAAAATTGATGTCATTTGTTTTCATCTGATTTAAATATAAAAAAGAGTTTATTTTTGGAAAAACAATAAGATTTTTTATAAATCCCGGAGGCATATTTATTTATTGATATTTATTAAGACTATATAATTTTAACACTTTTAAAACCTTTAATACTGAAAAGAATAACAATAGTTTGATGAGAAAAAAAGATTTTATTTGTAAAATACATGTGGTATTTGGGGGAAAGACTCTTGCTACTAGAGAAGCTTAATTACCACATGGGATTAAAGTTCTTACGGTAGTTTTAAAGTAAATTAAAATATGTAAAAATGTAATGGTCAGTCAAGCCTGACTATGTCATACCCTACGGCAAATGATGGCTACGGAAAATTTATGAACGACCATCGTATAATTTGCTCTTCTGATTCTGATGATTAGGTATGAAGCATCTCATTATGATTCTAACATTTATGTGAAATTTATATAAACGTTTTTTCCACCAAAAATATGATTTTTTTACTAAAAAATACGATTTTTTTTCGCTAAAAATACGATTTTTTTTTACCAAAAATATGATTTTTTTACTAAAAATAAGATTTTTCACTAAAAATACGATTTTTCACTAAAAATACGATTTTTCACTAAAAATACGATTTTTCACTAAAAATACGATTTTTCACTAAAAATACGATTTTTCACTAAAAATACGATTTTTTACAAAATCGATTTTTTTTACTAAAAATACGATTTTTCACTAAAAATACGATTTTTTCACTAAAAATACGATTTTTTCACTAAAAATACGATTTTTCACTAAAAATACGATTTTTCACTAAAAATACGATTTTTCACTAAAAATACGATTTTTCACTATAAATACGATTTTTTACTAAAAATACGATTTTTTCACTAAAAATACGATTTTTTCACTAAAAATACGATTTTTCACTAAAAATACGATTTTTCACTAAAAATACGATTTTTCACTAAAAATACGATTTTTCACTAAAATACGATTTATCACTTAAAATGGATCACTTAAAATGGGATTTTTACAATTTTTCACTAAAAATTCGATTTTTTACAAAAAATACGATTTATCACTTAAAATGGATCACTTAGAATGGGATTTTTACACATTTTCACTAAAATTAGTTTTTCCACTAAAAATAAGATTTTTCACTAAAATACGATTTATCACCAAACAAAGAAACACTTTGTCACGACAAATTTGATTTTCTTTTAATAAACAATTTTTTATAAAAAGAACTTTGAAATTAAAATGTTTATTCTGTTTCTTATTTAACCTAATTTTCTCGTTTTTATTATCTTCTTTGTGTCAAGTGTTTTGAAATTAAATTTTCCCCATAAAAAATTCTATAAAAATTCAAATATATCGTTCGATATATTTTCAATTAACGTAAAAATGTATTTTCTTTTACGATCGACCATAAAACAATTTGAAAACCAAGATAAATCAAAAATTAAAAGTTTTTTCTTCTTTTTATTTTCATAATCGACAAAAAAGTTTTTGTTTTACTCTTAAAGATTTATATCACGACATGATCATTCTGTGATAAAATCAATTAAATGTTAAGATCGCTCCGAAAAAAAACTAAACAAAGAAATATTTAAAAAAAAATTTATATTCGGCTATGCCGAATCTTCAATACCCTCCTCCACAAATGCGTGTAAGTAAATACGTTATGTTTCGTACATACACAACTTCTTAGGACTTTAGCAAACACTCAGGCTCTGCCAATTATTTTGGATCTGAGTATGAAAACACAGACAGACAGACAAACAGACAGAAGATCATAGCTACATCGAATCAGATTTTGATTAAATGTAAGAATGTATCTATATACATTATGAGATCTCCATGATTCCTTCTTAGGCGTTACACACAGAATGACAATGTTAATATACCCCCCTCATCACTTGTAGCGGTGGAGGGTATAAAAAACGTCCATAAAATTCTCTGGCACGTTTATTTAATAAAGTTCATTTGATCTTATGATTTCGAAATAAAATTTATTTATTCGAGATGGATTTTTATTTGGGAATTTATTGATTTTTTTTTCGATTTAATTTTTTTTTGAGATCATTAAAAATTGGACAATTCTTGGACTCATGTTTTTTAAATTAATTTTGCTTAATTAAGTGCTAAATAGTTGACATAAAAATTATAAAAAAAATCCATTGTTGTTTTTCTTTAAATAATAATAACTGATATTAAAGTTATAAAACAGGACCGGTTTTTGGCATACATTGATTATAGTTTAACTCTCTAGGGAGGGTCTCTAACATGTTTTTTAGTAATTCTGTTTGGATTTTAATGAATATTCAAAAGAAGTTGTATCTTTTATGATCACAAGTTTTAGTTTTTTTTTCTTGGTGACATAAAATGGCAGCTGTACAAATGATTTTTTTTTTAATTAAGAGAATCTATTAAAGTTTAGAATTTTTACACATGTATATGTGTTAGGTAATATTTTGTAAGGTGATAAATCACAATGGGCTGGATATAAAATATATTGTAAAACTTTGTCACAAATAATTGAATGTCAAAGTTGAGCTAAATTTTTGTGAAAATAAAAAATTATCAGTTTTCAGTAAAAAAAACATCTATTTGTATCAAATCGTTTATCGAAAGAGAAAAGTCATGAAAAAGGCTTTTTAGCGAAAATCGTATTTTTAGTGAAAATGGTAATTTAAGTGAAAAATAGTATTTCCATTGAAAATCATTCTTTTTTAGTGAAAAATCTTATTATTAAAAATCTTATATCTTATGTTTAGTGAAATATTATATTTTTAAGTGAAAAATTATATATTTAGCTAAAAATCGTATTTTTAGTGAAGAATCGTATTTTTGGTGAAAAATCATAATTTTGGTGAAAAATTGTATATTTAGTGAAAAATCTTATTTTTAGATAGAAATAGTTTTTTAGCGAAAACGTATTTTTGGTAAAAAATCCTATTTTTGGTGAAAGCGCATTTTTGGTGAAAAATCGTATATTTGGTGAAAACGTATTTTTGGTGAAAAATCTTATTTTTAGTGAAAAGTTGTATTTTATTTTCAGTGAAAATTATATTTTCAGTAAAAATCGTATTTCTAGTGAAAAATTGTAGTTTTAGTGAAAAATCTTATTTTTGGTGCAAAATCTTATTTTTAATAAAAAATTGCATTTTTAGTTAAAAATATGTATTATTAGTGAAGAATCGTATTTTTGGTGAAAAATCATAATTTTGGTGAAAAATCGTATATTTAGTGAAAAATCTTATTTTTTAGTGAAAAATCGTTTTTTAGTGAAAACGTATTTTTGGTGAAAATTTATTTTTGGTGAAAAATCTTATTTTTAGTGAAAATTTGTATTTTATTTTTAGAAAAAATTAAAAATGGTATTTTCAGTGAAAATTCGCAATTTTACTGTTATGTTTTATAGCAAAAACTCGTATTTTCTCTATTATAAAAAGTCCCATACTTTCAGTCTTCCGATAATTCCTTGCAAATGTATAACCCTAAAAAATTTTACTATAGATATAATATTTTTCCAGTAGTTTTTTGAAGTAAAAAATACTGTTCCAGATTTTACAGAAATGGATTTGCAATTTCCTTCAGCACTCATATAACCCTTACTTCCGAAAACCGGCCCATATGACTCAAATAAGCAGGTTTTATGCCTTTAGGTTCGCATAGAATTGAATTCTTCATCTTTCGGTTCTTAAAGACTCATAACTTCGCTATAGTGTAGGATGTTATATAATTGATCCTGACCGACTATTACATCCTTCCTCTTCTGGCATATCAAGATTTGTAGGAATTTTAGTCGCCTCACTTGATTTCGTTTTTATGAACTGTTCCATGCCATACCAGAGGTGTGATCTCATCTCATTATAAACAAAAGAAATGTGACCCACTGTCTTTGTGTCTGAGGCCTTAAAAATAGTTGTATGAAAAAAGTATTCCTTTCTTCCTTCCTTCCTGTCCCTTGCAATTACATCTATATCTTATAACTCTAAAGCAAAAGATAAAACTTAATATATGACACGATCCTAATTAAAAGAATTTATTTACGATCTAACAAGAATTAATGAATTCTCCGAGACATTTGTACTTGCAAACAAACAAACAGACAGACAGACACATTTGCAGTTGCTGTGTAGTGATAAAAAACATGTTCATTTATTTATTTTACACCTGTTTCTCTGGTATCTAATAAATACAATTGAAATAAAATAACACAAATAACAACAGCAACAAAAAATGGCATTCAATTACTATAAATTTTAGAAAAAAAAACTCGAAATAACAGAAAAAAGGTTAATATACTCATTTTTACGTTAGTTTATGTTGTTGTGGAGGAATTACTTAAATGTTAATATTATTATTGTTGTTGTTATTATTTGCTGTTGATCCCTTTTTAAAACGATTAAAGAGAAATATATAAATATATATGTACTACTAACACTCTTCTTATATTGAAACCCAAAGCGCGACACCGGTTCAAGTGTTTAAATTCAAATATTCTTTATATCCCCCTTTGAGAATCAGCATGTATACAGTTCATTTAACAGGGTCAAGAGGTTTATCGGTTTTGTGAGTGAGTTTTTAATAGAGAATGCAATGCAGGCAGGGTCGAATTTTAAAATGCCCTTTCTCTATTTCTATTTCCAAATTCATTAAAACCTCCTTATGGTTATACTTTGGAGGTTATTTCAGATATCGATCTACAACTATTTTTATATTTTCTATAGCGTACTAAACTCATTTAGAGAATGACCTATACGGACGATCCAAGTAGTACTCAGAATGTGATGTGATCCAAGATTGAACTCCAATAATCGTAGGCAGCTGTACGATAGATCCAAAACAATTTTTTGAACGGTTACACATATAAAGTTAAAATGGATTCGTATTTTGATTAGTTATAAAATATGCTTGAGGAATCATTCAATACAGTTCATATTATTCAAATTTCTTATATCAAAATAGAACGACTTTATTTTTTTTTGGTTTGAATCTGAGAGCATACAGCGACAAGAGCACTGAATTTGATATGACTGCAAAATGAGAGGCAGCTGCACATTTTAATTGAAGGAAATAGTATTTGAAAAACGAATATATTTAAATGGGTTAAAAATTTGATATGATTCCAGAATGAGCCAATAATGATAGGCAGCCATACTGTAGGGTTACTTTACCTTGAGTACATATAATGACCATTGAGTTTCCAAATGTGTATAAATATAGGCAGCTGTACTGTAATATATAGATCATAAGAATAAGCAGTACTGTAAAGCTGTAAAATAGTTCCGTGTAATAATCCTAAATCTGCAAATGTTCGGTGATTTGAATAGCTATTCGGATAAAGTAAAACTATATTTTCTATGAGTAGAACCCAAGAATTATAGGCAGCTATACTGCATTATTGTACAGTTAACATTTTTCTCAACTTTGTCTCAACTCTGAAATTAGTACCGTCTAAAATATGGCTCAATAATCATGGCAGCTGTACTGTACGGTTGTATAGTCGGGATTGTATAATCATTCTATAGTCCTGTTAGGAAACACAATTTAGGAAATAAAAATTAAATAAACACAGAATTTAAGAATCATTGACCTCTGTATTATATTAAAGTACAGCTTTGCATGAGTCAGTGTAAAAAGCCAATGGACTTAAAATATTCTATCTTATGTGAACTAAATGACAAACTTAATATACCCTCCATTACCACACATATTATCGCGGAGTGTATAAAACTATAATGAAATCGAATTGAATTGAAATAATGAATTTGTGTGTAGGCCGTTTTTATATTTATTTAGTTTTTATTTATAGCTATTTTTGTTGTTCTTATCATTGCTGTATATTGTTGTTGTTGTTGTTTCCAAAATATAGTGTTTTTCCTCTTACCAAGAAGGTACAAAAAGAAAGACAATTCATGCATCATATTTTTACACACACAGACCGACACTTGTTCGCTTACAAAAGAATTATAGTTTATGGGATTTCAACAAAGTGGAAAAAAGTGCTATGCTGTTGGACTAACTGACTGACTGCTAGATCGACTTTGCCGTTTGTCGGCTTAATTTGTTTCATCTTTATTCTTTTGTTGTTGCTTCATTCCTTTATTGTTAGTTGTTATTTTTATTTTATTATGGGGCCTTTTCTTTATTGTTCGTCTCATAAATGAATAAAATGAAAATGAAATTAATGTCGATAAAGCAAGTAAATTAAACTGTCATTAGTTTAACATTTGCCTGAATTGTGTAAAGAATATAATCAAGAATGTATGACAGTACTTTTGACTCATATTTGGATGGGTTACAAAAAATGCACTGAGAGAAATGCTAAAAATTTAAGTTATCAAAACTAATTTTAAAGTCTCGTTCCACATGAAAGAAATCGAAAACCATTTAAAGATGGGTGAACAAGGGCAACAATATTTCAATCCCTTGGACGGTGTACTCTTACAGAACAGAATTATAACTTGGAATGATAACCACAAAATGGTTTTCAATTGAGTTCATTTACATGTTTTGGAACATTAGGAACGATCAGATATATAAAATAAAATGGATTGAGGATTATACATGTATCAACAACTTCTCTTCACAAAAATCGTAGGCAGCTGTACAGTTTGCTTAAACTAGTATCATAATCCCTTAAATCAATGTGTCAAATTAATGTTATGGAAGTCAATTTATGCAACAGAAAGGGGAACTTTGAGAATAACAACGAAAAGATTTCAGAGCTATGGCCATGTTAGCCCTACACTTGCATGTTGTCAATAAATGTGAAGTGTTGTATGACTTGCTGTATTCACACGATGCCTGCTAAAGTATACCATTTAAAAGTTCTTCAATCGTGGAAGGAGCTTAGATCAATTTAGTTTCGCTAATTAATATTAGAATCCCAATCAAAGTCTTCCACAAGACACGAACGGAAGAAATATGTTAAGAATACCGACGGTGAACCTTTCAACTCACATAACTGACTTCAATAGAATTCTGTTTTAAAATTTCTTTAGACTAAAGTCAGAATTGGAAAGAAAAAGCTTCAACGGGTTGACATAAAAAAACTCTGATATGAATGATGTCAGTTACAGAGGATTTAAAGCAAAATCATCCCCCGGTATCTGAATAGGTTTGATTTTATTGGAAGTTGTTTCGGAGACTTTAGCGGATATTGTACCACAAAGTTCGAAATAGTTGGTGTAATAATTCAGTGTCTTACTCAGTGCCAATTCCATAATTTTCCAAGTGTATGACTGTAATTCTCTCTACATCAACTACAAAACGCTCAAAATTACTAAAGAAATCTACAAAAAATAAGCTTTAAACATCTACTATTAATGTTCTATTGTAAAAAACGACTTAAGATTTTTTAAGAGTAAAAAAAGACTTCAAACTGTGATTTTGCTGAACTGACATTGTTGATGTTGTCAAAAGGCTTTTATTGGAAAGTGGACAAAAAGATCTTAAAAATGCTTTCAATTTATGTTGTTGCTAACCACAAATAACACCAAGAATAGGAAAATAAGGCTATTAAATAATCTAAAAAAGATTTGGACATAATTTAAATTCATTCAGGGATCGCTTTGGAAAATTAATTTAAAACATAGGAATTTCGGAAGAAAATTATTTAGGAGAATTTTGAAATACCCAGAAATTCATTTAGTCGAATAACGCTGCCACCAATAGCTCGTAAGACTCCTTCAGTGTCTTTTTCAGTTAAACAGAGTTCAAAAGGTCAAGCAGTTAATATTTTTAGTAGTGTTCATAAAGATAAATGAACTTCGATTTTTTCGCTCCAAGAATATTGCACTTAAATCATAGGCAGCTGTACCAACCCAAGCTGTATCAACCCAAAGAAAAATATTTTGAGAATTGCAGTTCGAATACACATGCTGCATAAATAACACTGTGAATGCTGTCGAATCCTACAGGAATGACTACTATGACATGGTTTTGAATTGAGTTCTCTTACTGATCACTTTTTTGAAACTGTTTGAAAATCTAATTAGGAACAGTCAGACACATAAATTCAAATTGAATATGTATTATGAATACTGTAGAAATACAATACTACCGGTGAGTTCACATTATATCGCATTAATTGTCTGCTTCTGAGGAGATCTCGATTCCTCCAACAAACTTAAGTTTATTATTTCATAGTAACTTTCCTTATCGTCCATTTAAGTCATGTGTTTCCCCAAAAAAATTTGTCATATTTGAATGGAATATTTTCGTAACTTTCTTTCTATTTTCTATATTTTCCATGGTCCATGTTTTGTGTGGTTCGGATTTCTAATTAATGACTTCTTTATGGTGTTAATGGTGCTAAAACAACACAAAACTTTTTAATTTATGTTAATTTTTAAAACAAATTTTTTGTTTTTTGTATCTTTTCTTTTGTTTGTTGTAGTTTTAACTGTGTGTTTTTTGAATAATAAACTGATAAAGTTTTATTTTAATTTATTAATTTATCTTAAGTGTAAAGAATCCTACTAAATATATTTCTTATAGTTTATAGAAGTTAAGAAGGTACACGAAGACTTCTCTTTTTTGTTTAAGTTGTGATTTCAAATACAATTTTAAATTGATAATTTCAAATGTTAATTGTTTGCACTGTGGGGTGGGATCAGACACCTGGGAGACTTTGAAGGATCAGTTTGGAAGCTCTGACTTATGGCAAAGAGTGTAGTAAGGGATATACACAAGTGCTATGGAGGTATACAGACGGCAAGAAATTTATTGCCAGATGTAATTGCGTAAAGCGTTTTAAACTTATTTGCTGAAATATGGGAAAAGGGAAAGTAGCAATCTGGTGGTGTGGGAATTATGCTTCCGGTTGATCAATGAGGAATCGCACTAAGGATTAAGATGTGTTCAAAAAATATTCTGCTGGAGCTTGTAGCTTTCGGGGATTGATTGGTGGATGATGCGGCAATTTTTCTAACGCTCGGGGTCGCCTATTAAAGGCGGCATCCACGAGATTAAATCTCGTTCTCGCAAGTACTGGAAGCGCTTAAATGTTTAGAAGTAGTTAATCTTAATTTACAAGTCAGGAACTGGCAAGGGATCTGGCATAATATGTCAGCAAACAGCCACAGCCACAGCTATCACCAGGCTATCTGTGGACATTAGACCACGTGCTACGAACAGCTGAAAGAACTATTCGAGAAACTCGATGGACGCAGATCGATAAAAGCACTTATCCCGAAGGAAACAAAATTCAAACGATGGTAAACTGGCAAATGATGTGAGGACAAATTGTCTTATATCGTATATATAAAGGCTTGAACGGGGCGAAAACATGGGATTGTACATTACCATATGACACAGTTCCTAACGGATTTCGTACTATAGCAAAAAGTATAGTCCAGACTATAATGTAAAGTCCAGTCTATAGTGCAAACTATAGTGTGAACTGCAGTCAAGACTTTAATGTAAACTTCTAGTTCTGCCTGGAGTATTAATTATAGTGTGAAATATAGTCAGGATTATAATGTGAACTACGGTCCAGACTATAGTGTAACATGTAGTCCTGAATGAAGGTCAAACAATAGTAGATTTCAGTTGAACCGGAGGTCATATCTTAAGCTTTCCGAACAGTCAAATATCGCGCGGTGCCGGAGTTAACGGAGTCATTTGACATTGCTCTGTCTCTAGAGACAACAATTTACTTAATTGCTGATTTTTGCACTGCTATTTACTTCGGATTTATTTTCTGTGTATGAATCCAAGAGTCGCCTACTTCTGTCTTCCAGTGAATTTCAAACAATTGCAACTTAGTTGGTGGCAGTTTGCAGCCTTCCAGAGCTGTGGTCGCCCATATTTGACTTGATTATTCGATAGCTGTGGAGTTTCGCCTTTGTCGACTCCAAGACTTATGGAATAAAAAAGTGAAAGAGAAGAGTCAATTGGTTTAAGATTTTTATTTATTTCTCTCTGTATAATATTTAGGAATACTTCCCTTAATAGCGTATTATGGGAATTCATCTTAAAAAAAGATCGTTTATTTAAATTTATTTTGTTTAAATTTTGTTAAATATTTTATTTATTTTCGGGTAATAAATCTTTAAGTAGTTTTGTCAATTTCACACCCATCATTTAACCAGAAAACAGTAATAATTTAACTAAATAAATAGAAGGGAGTTTCAGACATTAAAATATATTTTTATTAACTACAACCAATTGGTTACAGATATTTTAAATATTCAGTTATTAATGAGGTTTTTTTTAAAGCAAAATCTACATTTAGTGTTGGCAGAGAGATTGTCAGAGATCATTAACTGATAGGGAGACTGTTGGGTTATTAATGGTTGTTTTTTTGGGAATTTTAAAATTTATGCTAAAAATCATGATCACAATTTGTTAGAGAATTTTGATTAAAGTAATATTAGCTTAACCATTCACTGGTGAGTGAAATATTTTTTAATTAAGAGGAGGTAGAAAAAATTCAGATTGTTCTGTAATACTTGATTCCATAAAACTCTGACTTCTGGAATATACTATTGGAGGTCCTCTAGCTGTCTACTACTTTTAAAATGCTTCACAACTAACCTGTTTCTTTATCATCTTTAGCAACACTTCCTTCTTAATTACCACAATCCTACCTTCTTCTTGCTGTTACTTTTGTATAAACCCAAACGCCTGTCAAATTCGTCATACTGCAAATAAATCGTTTCTAACTGGGCTTTTCATAATTTTAATTAGTGTATGATTTTTTTTCATTTTGACTGCTGTTGTTGCCTTTCCTAATTCTGTTCAATTTTTTATTACCAATGAACGTTGTCCGCTTTCAGTCAATTAACATTTCCTTATAAATACTCAAACTGTAATAAATTATTTTTCCAACTTTGAAAATTGACATTCAGCTGTTAAGAAAATGATTAAATGCTGCTGTTTTTTTTTCGAAAATAATAATAATAAAAAATCTATAAAGACCAAAATAATACTTAAAACAGAAGAATTCCACCTGTCAGCATGGATGGCGCCAAATTTGAAACGGGAAAAAAGGAAACAAAAGAAAAAAGCGCATTCACATAACTTTAGTGTGCCTCTAACCTATAACTGAAAATGAAACCTAAATGGTTAAGTGGCAAATGAAATTGTTAATGAAGAAAAGACAAAAACAAAATCTTTTGCAAAAAAAGTACATTTTTCATTTAACACCAGAGAGAGAGGGAGATACGTAGCAGCACAATTGACGGACTCTAACAACTCATAATTCATTTTAAAACTATTAAACGCTTTTCAAGATGGAAAATCGAAAAAGAGGCAAAAACAAGAGTTTGAACATTAAGCAGGCGCACAAGCAAACAATCCAACACTCCTTGAAGAGAGCGAGAGCAAGAAATGCCAGAAAAGAATAATAATAAATGAACTCAAGTAGTTAATGAATAATATACAAAAGAAATATGTTAAAGATCAATCAACGAGGGTTGTCTAGAAAGTTAAAATATAGTCCTGACTGTAGTATAAACTATAGTCCAAATTATAGTACAAATTGTAGTCCATAATTTAGTGAATACTATCTAAAGATCACGCTATAGATTTTAGCTATCTTATATATCTACAAGATGTGTGAATGTAATAATGTATGTATGTGTGTATGTATGTGTGTATGTATGTGTGTATGTATGTGTGTATGTATGTATTTATGTATGTATGTATATGTGTATATATGTATATATTTTATATATTATATATGTGTATGTATGTATGTATGTATGTATGTATGTATGTATGTATGTATGTATGTATGTATGTATGTATTTATATGTATGTATGTATTTTTATATGTATGTATGTATGTATGTATGTATGTATGTATGTATGTATGTATGTATGTATGTATGTATGTAACGTAGAGATTCTAAAACGTCTGGTCAAATTTTCACAGAATGACCCACTATACCCAAAAGTATCATAGACTATAAAAAAATTCGATAGGACCAGGGGGAGCGTTACCCCCAAAAGAACTGTAACAATGAGAATTCTCAAATTTGGTCCCAACAACTTTCTCAAGAACGGATGGAACCATTAGGATGGATATTCCCCATTCATAACAAATATTGATTATCGAAATATTTATTATCGAGAACTCTTAAATTTGGTCCCATCTACTTTATCAAAAAACAGAGATTTTAGTCTCTGTTGCATAATCTAAAACTATAATCTAAAGTGTAGACTGAACTTTAATATGATTTTTAGTTTCAAATACAGTCAGAACTACAAACTGTTAATATTTATTTCCTCTTTCAATACTTTTGCAACTTAAAGAACAACCTTCGTAATTAGCTAACAACCTGGACAGACAAATACATCATACATCATCGGTAGCTGTAAAAATGCCATTGACTTTTCAAGTAAACCAGCAACAACAAAAACATTCTTTTAACGATTAACACACAAAACCATAAAGAAAATCCTTTTAAATCTTTAACACATACAAAAGGAATGAAGAAAAAAACCCTCACACCCATACACTTACAATAAGAAAACATACTTACTTTGTGGCATGCCTCATCCTCATTTTTCAGTTAATTCAGTTTTTTTTTTTTGAGAAAATATACCTTCTTCTTGAGTTGTTGTTTGTAATTGTATTCAATCTTAAGTGTGGAATAAATGCACCTTTCTTAAAAGTAACCAACACCTTTATTTTATATTAATATTATTGTTGTTGTTGTCGTTGTTATTCTGGTGTAATGTAAATGTTGCAACAACTGATGGTTGCATGATCTTTACATTAGACAAACGACACTTGTCTCGATTTTTTGTGTTTTTTCTTCTCTTTACAAGATGCTAAAGAGGTAAAAAAAAGTAAATTGTAATCATTGATGCCTTTTTTAAGTGGCCAGTGTACAGTGGGGTGGAATTGATATGTTTTGAAGTGGAATGGTTCTCATAAAGCTAAAGTTTTCCTGGGAGTTCCTTTGTAAAATTTGAAACAAATTTCATTTGACTTTAGGATTTGTGCCTCGTAATTACTGATTGCAGAAGTAGTACTGGTTTGCTCTATTTTAATTTCAGAATTATAATTTACCAGTCATTTCAAACTTGGAGTTATGGAGACTTTAATTTGGGTATATTAAGCATATTTTTTTACATCTTTGGAAACTTTTGTCAGTTAGACCTTACTTTGATCCTCTGTAGCTCCATTTCTGAATGTGTAAAAACTTTCAATTAAGAAGTTGTATGGACTCACACCTCTGCTATGATGTTCTGAATTTTATGCAAATCCTAGCAGCCATTTAGGACTTGTTTACTTCTTTTCCAAAGTTGCGATAAATCATTCGCCCGTTTTAATTATTAATTGAAGTACAAATAAGAAATTTATTTGTATGTTTAAAAATGTTCAATTCTATCCCACTGTGCAATACATGTTTTTTTTGGTATGCAGAACTAGAAAGATGTGTTTTTTCATAAATTGTTAAGACACCTTTTGATAGATAATTTTAGAGTCGTTTTTTTGGTTTTGCCTTTTAAAGGTTGCTATTTCGTTCCCTTTGAAAGGCTCAAACAAGCCTCAAACTATTAATTTTATTCTTTTGATTCGTTTTTCTTTCACTTTTTTGTTTGAGGTTTAGAACAGGTTGCTAAAATAGGATTAACAAACAGATTGTGGCAAAGGTTGTTAGTGTCATTAACCGTCTGTTGTATTTAGATGTTTATCGATTGTTATAAACAACAAACAGAACTGAAACTTCATGAAAGAGTGGAAAACCAGTAGATTACAACCGACCGGATACATCTATCAAAAATTGATGGGTTTAAGGAAGCATAAAATTATGAATGAAATTCTTTTCAGCTCTCTAATGATTTCACACACGAACTGCAGCATCTCAAGAAAAAATTATGCCTTAAGGATTAAAACACTTCAATAAAATGTATTACAATGTAAGAAAGAGAAAATTTCACATAAAAGATAATACCAGAGATAAAGACTTCACCATGCTACTTGTTAGAAAATATATTACATGCTTCGCATCCATAATCTAAACTCTCTTTGTTTTATATTATTCTTAAAATAAAACATATTAATCAATAGTTTCGGATAACTCTTTAATTGTACAGCAAACAAATAATTGGATTTATAAAAATTCACAAAATATTACATACACAATCGCGCAAAATTACATGGAGCTGTTTGTTGTTGTTGTTTTTATTTTCACCCAACAGAGACAGAGGGAAAAATTATAAATCAAAAGGTAAACATAAAAGCAAACAATTACAAACGTAATTTGCAAAACATCACCGCAAACTGTCAAAATTTTTTGACATTTACAAATTATTTTTATACTCTGAACACGAATAGAGCTGAAGAAACAACAACAACGACAACAACAACCATAACGACATCAGCAACAGTAACAAGAGCAATAGCAATATAATATAACACAACATCTCACAGCAATAACTATAACAGCAACAAAAAAACAAGAGCAACAGCAATAACATAACATACAACAAACAACTTAAAAGAGTTCTTACTCGTGTATGTGTGTGGCAAAACAATTATTGTAGGTGGGACAATTTATAATTATTTGAGTCAATTTCAAGGGCTACGCTATGGGTTAGACTGTTGCGAAGAATCCAGATTGTCCATTTTATGTTGAAAATAAGAGTTTAGTATATGTTCAGATGGTTTATCAAATTTTGCGCCAAAGTAGGCCACACTACAGAACATAACGTCCGGAGAATATTTCAAACTAGAGTTATTGGAATGGGCAGACTGCTGTCCACTGTACAAACTAAAGTCTGGCCTTAAATGAAAACTGTTGTTCACACTTTAGCTCAGATAATCTATAGACTGGTAGAGTCTATGGTTAAGTTAAAGCTCAGACCTTAGCCTAAGCAATGGTTCAAACTATAATCCAGCCTATACTTCATGCTATAGTCAAGGCTATAGATATAAGACAATACACAAAAACATAATTCAAACTAAAGTCCATTCTAATATCCAGATAAGAGCACATAATATGATTTAAATAATAGTTCGAACTTTAGCTCAGGTTATAGTCCAGACTATGGTTGAGGTTATAGTCCATACTATAGTTGAAGTTGTAGTCTTGACTATAGTACTTAATAAATTTCAGACTATGGTCCAGACTATGGTTTTTACTAAATTAAAGAATATGGTCCAGACCATAGTCCAGACTAAATATCGTACTATGGTCCGAATTGCATTTCAGACTTATGTTCCGATTGTAGTCCAGAGTATAGTTTACATTATAGTCCAGTACAGGCTGAAGTTAGACTGTAGTCCTGATAACAGTGCAGCCGGTGGTTCAGACTTTAGTTTAGACTTCAGTTCTGACTATAGTCCTGACTATAGTCCAGTCTGTGGTTCAGATTATAGTCATTACTATAGTCCTGTTAATAGTTTAGATTTTAGTCTTGACTATAGATAAAAATCCCGGTTATATTTCAGATTATAGTCAAGATCAAATGCTTTAGTTCATTAGAGCAGTTTACAGCTCAAACTCGAAGACATACCAAAGTTCAGATTATAGTCATGACTATTAACAAAGATATGGTCTGGATTTAAATCTCAAATATAGTTTAGATCTTAGTCAAAATTGAAGTCTATAATCAAGATTATAGTTTATAATATAGTGCTTATCTATAGCTCAGACTGAATTTCAGACTAGAGTCCAATCTGTTGTTTAGATCATTGAAGAGTCTATAATTCAGACTATAGTTGTTTATACTACTGTTCAGATTTTATTTACTCTGTAGTTCTGACTATGGTCCAGAACACAGTGTAAACTGAAATCCAGACCACAGTTCAAATTATACTTCGGTTTATAAACAATGCTGTTGTTCCGACTATGATGTATAATAAAGTAAATAATTTAGACCATACTGCAGATTATTATTTAGACTACAGTTCGAATTATAGTTCCGACTACAGTTATGATTATTGTTCATATTATATTCAAGTACATAGTTAAGATTACATTTTTGACCATAGGTTTAAAGTTTCAGACTAAGATTATATTAATACGATCGATACTTTGGTCCAGATTATAGGACAGACTAGAGTTTAGAATGAATTCCAGACAATAGTTTAAGTTATAGTCCAGACAATAGTTCATACTATATTCCATTCAGTAACTCAGGTTATAGTTCAAACTGTAATTAAAAATATAGTTCAGAATTAGATAGTTTCAGGTAGTTCATATTGTATTCCAGATTATAATTTATACTATAATCCCGTTCACCCCTATAGTTCAGACTAAATTTTAGGCTATAGTCTAGACTATAATTCAAGTTATTTTAAAATTGTTGTTCATATTAAAGCATAGTGATATTCAACTGTACGATATTGTAATCGGGTTTGAACTCTGTTCAGTTTGCAATCTGTAGACAAAACTAGATTGTATATCATATCATAGTCAAGGTCTTATCCGTACTGTATATGATAGACAATATTATGATCTAAGTGATAACTATGCTTTCGTGTAGTTTGGACTACGAAAGTAACTTCTTGTCGGATATATTTTAATAGCTAATTCTTAGGAACCCAGACCTAATGCTTCTCATTCTTCCCTCGCATTTGGCTCAAATAGCAATAAAACAAAAAAAAGAGACACAACAAACAACAAAAAATATAAATAATTTTAAAATTATAATTTTCTATATTAAAAAAAGAGGAAAACTAAAATTTTACACATATGGTGGATGTGGATAAAAGAATTCATAGCGAATATGTGTTGCAAATACTATAGATGTTGTTGCACAATATTTGCCATTGCAACAATAACAACAGTGCATCACTCTTGAACTCATCGTCTCTACACACACACACACACTGTGAGCATGAGTGTTCATATAGTTAGTTTACTATTGCAATTTCTGTTGTTGTAGTTGTTGTTGTTGTTGATGATGCTTGAATTGCAGTGTAATTTTTAGTTACTTTGATATTTATGCTGAAATATAGTCTGTGTTAATTTGCGTCAACAGGCCAATATGCACTTTGATTTTCTTGTTTATATTAATTTTACTTTATTTGCTTTCTATAATTTTTCTGTTTTTATTTTTTTATAAATGTTATTTGTTGTTGTTGTTTTTCAGATTATTTCAAATATGTTTTTTTTTTTCGAAAAAAATGCCTTAGAGCATGCCAAAAATTTTGATTCATTATACTCTACACCACCGTAGGTAGTTGGGGTATTATGCGTTTGTGCTGATGTTTGCAACGTGCAGAAAAAGTTGTGTTACATCCATATTTGAGTATATTGTTCGACACAATCTAACGATGTCCACCTTTTTGTCTGTCTAACTGTCTGACTGTCTATGTAAACGTTGTGACAGTCTTCAGGTCGCATTTTTGAGATGTCTCGAAATTGCTACATGCTATTATTTTAGCCTAAAGACGAAGTCTATTGAAATTGACCATATTCGGTCCAATATTGTAGGTACCTTCCATATAAAAGTTGCTCCCAGAAGGGGGTTTTAAGGCCACTAAAATCCTTAATATAAAGCGATTTAAACGAAATATAGCATAAGTAAATCTTATAATGTTCTAATATTCTGTGCCATAACATGCGAGGATCAGTCCATAATTTCTCATAGGTTCCATACAAATCCTCTACCAAAAATCAGAATAAATCAAAAAATTAAGTTATACGGGAGTCGTATATTACTCTTTCATAACTACCATGTGTAACCAATATCGTGGTCTAGGGTATTATATAGTCGCCTTTGCCGACTATAATATTCTTGTTTTTGAAGTATTTAATTTTATATTTTGTTGCAAGAAAAAATTAAAATAAAAATAGAAATAAATTTAGAAAAATACTTTTGGTTTCAAGGATTAGAATCTATTCGATTTTTTGTATGTTCAGATTTTTTCGATCTCATTCCTCTTTGTGTGTATTTATAAATAAATTTCGAATTGTCAAACGTTTAAGTCATTTTGTCACAAACTCATTTTCTTAGCGTGTAAATTTTGTGACATTTCAATAATATTCTTTTGCCAGCAAAACAAAGCAAAAAAAATCGCCAAAAATTCTAATGTTTCCAAATTGAAAGTGATTGTCAGTATAATTGCGAATTTTTGTCATTTAAGTTGAAATGGCAGAAATTATTTTTCTTAATTATTATATAAGTTTTTTTTTTTTTTTTTGAAACGGTTTATTAGATTTCTTGAAAAATTGTATAAAGTTTCAACTCCTTTTCACATAGAACAATGGGGCAGAATCCAGTGTTTGTGGAAATGTCAGATTGTTTGCGGAAACTACTTTTTTATGTAACAATTCAGACTATAGTCAGGCTTCAGTTCCCACTATAGCCCAGACTATTCTTCAGACATATTTTAGACTATAGTAGGACTACAATTCAGATTATAGTTTATACTATAATTCAGATTATAATTCGGACTACGTGTCCATAACATCTTTTTGAAGAGAAACTTCTTTAAGATTATTTTGAAAATTACTAAAATCAGACTATAGTCCAGACAACAGTACAGTGTATAGCTTTGACTATAGTTCATACTGTAGCACAGAATAAAACTTTAGACTATAGTTAAGCTAAAGTTCCGAACTATATTCCATACTATAATTTAGGTTATACAGAATGAGATCGAATTTTTTTTAGTACCTTTCTGCTAATTTATTCGAACAGGAAGTTCATTGCGGTTTAAAATCAACCACCTTTTTTTGTACTCCTCAATTCCCTTTTCACAAGAGAATAACATCTCTCTACTTGCCTTAGCTCCGAGTAGTTTTGCCTCTCTTGGTACAAATACCATATTATTTTCCTTGTTCCACTCAAGGGCTTTTTTACATAGTTGCATTATGCCAAATCAGGCCAAAGTCCGAATACTGATTTCAGTTCTTAGTTTCTGCTATATTCCAGACCAGAGTTTAGCAAATATGGTTAAGGCTGTAGATTAAACTATAATTAGACTATTTGTCAGACTATTCTTAAGACTCTAGTTTAGACTGTAGTTCAGACAACATGTCTTGATTCCTAAAAATCTTTTCTAAAGTAGTTCTATTTAAAGATAATTTGGAAAATTACTGAAATCGACTTTATACCAAACCATAGTTTATTAGATAATTCAGATTGTATTTCACACTACAATTCAGACCAAATTTGCCAATATTTGGGCCCCTACTTTAGACGATATTTCAAACAGTAAGTATGACTGTAGGTCAGACCATATCTTAAACTATAGTAGTTCAAACTGCAGTTCAAACTACAGTTCAGACTATACTTCCGTATATAGTACAGGCTACATGTAGGATAACTGGGTCAATATCTCTTTACAAGTTTTGATTGGAAACAAGTACCCCAATAGCCTTATCAAAAGTCCTTCCTTGGATCTATAGATATCCGACATACCCTCATATAATCCTCCATATCTCCTATCTTGAACAACCTATGGGGTCTGTTTTTAAAATACCAATTATTTGTCTTCTGAAATTGGATGAGGAATTCACTTTTCATTCTGTCTGCCTTTCTAAATTCTATTTACCCCGATTGAAGTCCCTATAATGACAATCTTGAACCAGATATGGGAGTTCTTTAATAATTTTTTATTAAAATATCCTCTGCTATTTCAGTGTTAAACTTATATTAAGGCGATTCCATCATATCAAAGCTTCAGAATTACTTCCAAAATCCTGCGATTTTGTCCGGTTAAAATTTTGTTAAATCCCATTAACCCTACTTCGATCAAGAACTTCGCCTATTTGTTCCTACCTAAAATTGTAACTCATTACTCCTCTGTAATCTCGATATTAAATTAAATTCCAAATTTACAGACGTATTTCTAAAACTAATCAATTTTGCCCCACTGTATGTTGCCTACTTTTGTTTTTAATTTTGCGGTTAGAAATCAATTTCTTATGACATCTTTTGGAAATAAGTGAATAATTAAATATTTTATCAGTCAAATACAAACAGACAACAACAACAAAAACAACACATATTTAAATATTATAAAATTAGGAATTTGAAAAGGGTGATAATTGTTTTTTGCGGTTTAGTTTTGAAAAATGTGTGCATCTGTCCGTCCGTCCGTCCATTCTTCCACCATTCTTCCATCCATCTGTCTTCACACTCAGTTTAGTCTTCTGTTGCTGTTTGATTAGAAACCACAATTTTAATTGATTGTTGGTATTTTGTTGATGGCATAAGAACGTTGTTGATGTTCTCTTATTTAGAATTTGATATTTTGTAAAATGAAATTGGGATCAATGAAAAGAATGGGAAATTATGACAAAAAAGGCAATTCAATGCGATTGCACAAATGTTAAGTGTTTGATAACTTCTAAGGTAATTTGCGATAATATTGATTGAAGTTTGGAAGGTAGAGGTTATTGGGTGTTTTGGAAAATAAAAAAAAAATATTATTAATTATTGTTGCCTCATTAGTTGCAACAAGGTCTGACCTTCCGTCCATTATTGCATATAAATAAGAAGTGGATCATTTATTTAAATTGAAATTTCTGCTTTGAAATATATTATTTAAAAAGAGATTTCATAACTTCTTAATTGTAAAGTGGCCCAATGAGGCCTTATGAGTTTTATTTATCATTCCTTTAAGTCAACTGGTTCATGTGGATTTTTTTAATATTGTTCAGAATCTATCATATCTTTTCTGATTGTCAACTAAACCACATTTCGATATCGGAATTTCAAAATTCTAAATGTCTTCAAGAACGAGTTCAAATGAAGTAAGGAGATGTACTTACAGTTCCGATCTGTTCTGTCATTAGGTTTGTTGGTTAGATTAATTCACCATGATACCACAAATTAGAAATTGCATAATGTTGCTTACTTAGGTCCTGAAGGTTCTTTTGTGTCACCTGGAAAGAGAACGAAAAGAATGAATGGAAAAAGTGTAAATGAAGCGAAGGGAAGATGTAAGTTGAAGCGGGGTATAAGATAAGTAGTGGTTGATTGATTTCTGGAGTCGATAGATGTTGAGTGTTACATTGGATAAAAAAAACTGTAAAGAGGAACAATCCGCAATAGTGCATAAAATCACAGATATATTTCAATAATAGTCGCCAAATCTGTCTGAGATTGTAACGTGCTGCAGCCAAAGAAAACGCCAGTAGGGTCGCTATAACAGAAAAGATCCGGAATTGTGTTAATTTCGTATTAAAAGCGATAATGTCCAGATATCGTAGCAACTAATATCTTCAAGAGAGTTCTTGAGATCTTGGCTAAGAATAATTTCCTAGATCCATCCAATCATGGCCTAATCATCCTGATAAGCAGACATGTTTTCTATCTGCCCCACACTTTATCTTACAGCACAACTTCTATAGGTTTCTTACACAGACGGGGCAGTGGTGAAATCCATAGGCGTTCAATGTATTTATCTGTGAGGTTCGCCCATCTTCGCCAGTGCATTAACCTACATGATAAGTTTATTTCTGTGCTAACAGACTAATGCAATGCCAAATGATTCCCGAACAAGATTACTATATTTTGGACAGCTGTTATGGTCCCTTTCGAGCATGGCTATCGGTAAAAATAATGCTTTCTTTCGTCAATGTGTGTGAAGTTAAATTCGAATTTAACTAGCAAAGACAAAACCAAACAAATGTTAACAGAGCAGTTAGCAGAGTGCTGTTTAGTGTGAAGATAAATTCGAATTTAAACATAGAATATATTTTTGTGATTTTCTTCATTTTTTTCAAAAGTTTTTGAACATCGGACTAAGTTTTTTAAAGTAAAAATACCAAAATGAAAGATTTTCCGAATAAAGTGTAAGTTTTTGAAACATTTTCAAGATGCTTGCTTTGTGTATATAAAAGCATTGGGAGGTTAATCAAAGATTTTGGCCTTTGTGACCAAACAAGAGGTGGCATCAAGAGACCACAAGGAATGGAAGGCAGGGTCCTGCTATCCGCACATTATAGTGATATCTGAATTGAGTTTGTGAGATTTGTAAAAAAGTTTAAAAATCTAAAGTTAGAGTATAGAGGGTCTGTCCAGGATTTTGGCATTGTGGCCAAACAAGAGGTGGCATCAAACGAAACCACATGGAATCGAAGGCAAGGGTCTCCGCTATCCGCATTTATAGGTGGTATATCTGAATTGAGTTGTGAGATTTGTAAAAAAACTTGTAAAAAAACTTTCAAAAAAACTTCAAATCTCAAGTTAGAGTAGAAGAGGGGTCTGTCCAAGGATTTGGCCATTGTGGCCAAACGAAGCGGTGGCATCCAAACGAAACCACATGGAATCGAAGGCAAGGGTCTCTGCTATCCGCACATATATGTGTATATCTGAATTGAGTTTGTGAGATTTGTAAAAAAGTTTCAAAATCTTCAGGTTAGAGATAGAGGGGTCTGTCCAGGATTTGGCCATTGTGGCCAACAACGAGGTGCAATCAACGAGACCCATGGAATGGAAGGCCAA
>PYHX02000413.1:42194214-42226869 GCA_004302925.2 Cochliomyia hominivorax | reverse complement strand
TATAAAGTTAAATGGATTCGTATTTTGATTAGTTATTAAAATAAGTTGAGGAATCGTTCAATTACAGTTCATATTATTCAAATTTCTTATTTTCAAAATAGAACGACTTTATTTTTTTTTTTTTTTGTTTGAATCTGAGAGCATCATATAAAGAATGGTTGGACATACAGCGACAAGAGCACTGAATTTGATATGACTGCAAAATGAGAGGCAACTGCACATTTAAATTGAAGGAAATAGTATTTGAAAAACGAATATATTTAAATGGGTTAAAAATTTGATATGATTCCAGAATGAGCCAATAATGATAGGCAGCCATACTGTAGGGTTACTTTACTTTGAGTCCATATAATGACCATTGAGTTTCCAAATGTGTATAAATATAGGCAGCTGTACTGTAATATATAGATCATAAGAATAAGCAGTACTGTAAAGCTGTAAAATAGTTCCGTGTAATAATCCAAATCTGCAAATGTTCGGTGATTTGAATAGCTATTCGGATAAAGTAAAACTATATTTTCTATGAGTAGAACCCAAGAATTATAGGCAGCTATACTGCATTATTGTACAGTTAACATTTTTCTCAACTTTGTCTCAACTCTGAAATTAGTACCGTCTAAAATATGGCTCAATAATCATGGCAGCTGTACTGTACGGTTGTATAGTCGGGATTGTATAATCATTCTATAGTCCTGTTAGGAAACACAATTTAGGAAATAAAAATTAAATAAACACAGAATTTAAGAATCATTGACCTCTGTATTATATTAAAGTACAGCTTTGCATGAGTCAGTGTAAAAAGCCAATGGACTTAAAATATTCTATCTTATGTGAACTAAATGACAAACTTAATATACCCTCCATTACCACACATATTATCGCGGAGTGTATAAAACTATAATGAAATCGAATTGAATTGAAATAATGAATTTGTGTGTAGGCCGTTTTTATATTTATTTAGTTTTATTTATGGCTATTTTTGTTGTTCTTATCATTGCTGTATATTGTTGTTGTTGTTTCCAAAATATAGTGTTTTTCCTCTTACCAAGAAGGTACAAAAAGAAAGACAATTCATGCATCATATTTTTTACACACACAGACCGACACTTGTTCGCTTACAAAAGAATTATAGTTTATGGGATTTCAACAAAGTGGAAAAAAGTGATGTTGGACTAACTGACTGACTGCTAGATCGACTTTGCCGTTTGTCGGCTTAATTTGTTTCATCTTTATTCTTTTGTTGTTGCTTCATTCCTTTATTGTTAGTTGTTATTTTTATTTTATTATGGGGCCTTTTCTTTATTGTTCGTCTCATAAATGAATAAAATGAAAATGAAATTAATGTCGATAAAGCAAGTAAATTAAACTGTCATTAGTTTAACATTTGCCTGAATTGTGTAAAGAATATAATCAAGAATGTATGACAGTACTTTTGACTCATATTTGGATGGGTTACAAAAAATGCACTGAGAGAAATGCTAAAAATTTAAATTTAAAATTAAAACCATTTAACGATGGGTGAACAAGGGCAACAATATTTCAATCGCTTGGGACGGTGTACTCTTACGAACAGAATAATAACTTGGAATGATAATTATAAAAATGGTTTTCAATGAGTTCATTTACATGTTTTGGAACATTAGGAACGATCAGATATATAAAATAAAATGGATTGAGGATTATACATGTATCAACAACTTCTCTTCACAAAAATCGTAGGCAGCTGTACAGTTTGCTTAAACTAGTATCATAATCCCTTAAATCAATGTGTCAAATTAATGTTATGAAAGTCAATTTATGCAACAGAAAGGGGAACTTTGAGAATAACAACGAAAAGATTTCAGAGCTATGGCCATGTTAGCCCTACACTTGCATGTTGTCAATAAATGTGAAGTGTTTGTATGACTTGCTGTATTCACACGATGCCTGCTAAAGTATACCATTTAAAAGTTCTTCAATCGTGGAAGGAGCTAGATCAATTTAGTTTCGCTAATTAATATTAGAATCCCAATCAAAGTCTTCCACAAGACACGAACGGAAGAAATATGTTAAGAATACCGACGGTGAACCTTTCAACTCACATAACTGACTTCAATAGAATTCTATTTTAAAATTTCTTTAGACTAAAGTCAGAATTGGAAAGAAAAAGCTTCAACGGGTTGACATAAAAAAACTCTGATATGAATGATGTCAGTTACAGAGGATTTAAAGCAAAATCATCCCCCGGTATCTGAATAGGTTTGATTTTATTGGAAGTTGTTTCGGAGACTTTAGCGGATATTGTACCACAAAGTTCGAAATAGTTGGTGTAATAATTCAGTGTCTTACTCAGTGCCAATTCCATAATTTTCCAAGTGTATGATTGTAATTCTCTCTGCATCAACTACAAAACGCTCAAAATTACTAAAGAAATCTACAAAAAATAAGCTTTAAACATCTACTATTAACGTTCTATTGTAAAAAATGACTTTAGAAGAGTAAAAAAAGACTTCAAACTGTGATTTTGCTGAACTGACATTGTTGATGTTGTCAAAAGGCTTTTATTGGAAAGTGGACAAAAAGATCTTAAAAATGCTTTCAATTTATGTTGTTGCTAACCACAAATTACACCAAGAATGGGAAAATAAGGCCATTAAATAATCTAAAAAAGATTTGGACATAATTTAAATTCATTCAGGGATCGTTTTGGAAAATTAATTTAAAACATAGGAATTTTGGAAGAAAATTATTTAGGAGAATGTTGAAATACCCAGAAATTCATTTAGTCAGTGTCTTTTTCAGTTAAACAGAGTTCAAAAGGTCAAGCAGTTAATATTTTTAGTAGTGTTCATAAAGATAAATGAACTTCGATTTTTTTTCGCTCCAAGAATATTGCACTTAAATCATAGGCAGCTGTACAGTTCGCCTGATTCGGTAATCTAAGCGCATCTTATCAACCCAAAAAAAATATTTTGGGAATTGCAGTTCGAATACATATGCTGCATAAATAACACTGTGAATGCTGTCGAATCCTACAGGAATGACTACTATGAAATGGTTTTGAATTGAGTTCTCTTACTGATCACTTTTTTGAAACTGTTTGAAAATCTAATTAGGAACAGTCAGACACATAAATTCAAATTTAATATGTATTATGAATACTGTAAAAATACAATACTACCGGTGAGTTCACATTATATCGCATTAATTGTCTGCTTCTGTGGAGATCTCGATTCCTCCAACAAACTTAAGTTTATTATTTCATAGTAACTTTCCTTATCGTCCATTTAAGTCATGTGTTTCCCCAAAAAAAATTGTCACATTTGAATGGAATATTTTCGTAACTTTCTTTCTATTTTCTATATTTTCCATGGTCCATGTTTTGTGTGGTTCGGATTTTTAATTAATGACTTCTTTATGGTGTTAATGGTGCTAAAACAACACAAAACTTTTTAATTTATGTTAATTTTTAAAACAAATTTTTGTTTTTTTGTATCTTTTCTTTTGTTTGTTGTCGTTTTAGTTGTTGTTGTGTGTTTTTTTAATAAACTGATAAAGTTTTATTTTAATTTATTAATTAATCTTAAGTCTAAAGAATCCTACTAAATATATTTCTTATAGTTTATAGAAGTTAAGAAGTTACACGAAGACTTCTCTTTTTTGTTAAGTTGTGATTTCAAATACAATTTTAAATTGATATTTTCAAATGTTAATTGTTTGCACTGTGGGGTGGGATCAGACACCTGGGAGACTTTGAAGGACCAGTTTGGAAGCTCTGACTTATGGTAAAGAGTGTAGTCAGTGATATACACAAGTGCTATGGAGGTATAAAGACGGCAAAAAATTTATTGCCAGATGTAATTGCGTAAAGCGTTTTAAACTTATTTGCTGAAATATGGGAAAAGGGAAAGTAGCAATGTGGTGGTGTGGGAATAATGCTTCCGGTTGATCAATGAGAAATCGCACTAAGGATTAAGATGTGTTCAAAAAATATTCTGCTGAAGCTTGTAGCTTTCGGGGATTGATTGGTGGATGATGAGGCAATTTTTCTAACGCTCGGGGTCGCCTATTAAAGGCGGCATCCACGAGATTAAATCTCGTTCTCGCAAGTACTGGAAGCGCTCAAATGTTTAGAAGTAGTTAATCTTAATTTACAAGTCAGGAACTGGCAAGGGATCTGGCATGACATGTCAGCAAACATTACAGCCACAGCTATCACCAGGCTATCTGTGGACATTAGACCACGTGCTACGAACAGCTGAAAGAACTATTCGAGAAACTCGATGGACGCAGATCGATAAAAGCACTTATCCCGAAGGAAACAAAATTCAAACGATGGTAAACTGGCAAATGATGTGAGGACAAATTGTCTTATATCGTATATATAAAGGCTTGAACGGGGCGAAAACATGGGATTGTACATTACCATATGACACAGTTCCTAACGGATTTCGTACTATAGCAAAAAGTATAGTCCAGACTATAATGTAAAGTCCAGTCTATAGTGCAAACTATAGTGTGAACTGCAGTCAAGACTTTAATGTAAACTTCTAGTTCTGCCTGGAGTATTAATTATAGTGTGAAATATAGTCAGGATTATAATGTGAACTACGGTCCAGACTATAGTGTAACATGTAGTCCTGAATGAAGGTCAAACAATAGTAGATTTCAGTTGAACCGGAGGTCATATCTTAAGCTTTCCGAACAGTCAAATATCGCGCGGTGCCGGAGTTAACGGAGTCATTTGACATTGCTCTGTCTCTAGAGACAACAATTTACTTAATTGCTGATTTTTGCACTGCTATTTACTTCGGATTTATTTTCTGTGTATGAATCCAAGAGTCGCCTACTTCTGTCTTCCAGTGAATTTCAACCAATTGCAACTTAGTTGGTGGCAGTTTGCAGCCTTCCAGAGCTGTGGTCGCCCATATTTGACTTGATTATTCGATAGCTGTGGAGTTTCGCCTTTTGTCGACTCCAAAGACTCTTATGGAAATAAAAAAGTGAAAGAGAAGAGTCAATTGGTTTAAGATTTTTATTTATTTCTCTCTGTATAATATTTAGGAATACTTCCCTTAATAGCGTATTATGGGAATTCATCTTAAAAAAAGATCGTTTATCTAAAATTTATTTTGTTTGAATTTTGTTAAATATTTTATTTATTTTCGGGTAATAAATCTTTAAGTAGTTTTGTCAATTTCACACCCATCATTTAACCAGAAAACAGTAATAATTTAACTAAATAAATAGAAGGGAGTTTCAGACATTAAAATATATTTTTATTAACTACAACCAATTGGTTACAGATATTTTAAATATTCAGTTATTAATGAGGTTTTTTTTTTAAACAAAATCTACATTTAATGTTGGCAGAGAGATTGTCAGAGATCATTAACTGATAGGGAGACTTTGGGTTATTAATGGTTGTTTTTTGGGAATTTTAAAATTTATGCTAAAAATCATGATCACAATTTGTTAGAGAATTTTGATTAAAGTAATATTAGCTTAACCATTCACTGGTGAGTGAAATATTTTTTAATTAAGAGGAGGTAGAAAAAATTCAGATTGTTCTGTAATACTTGATTCCATAAAATCCTGCCATCTGGAAAATACCATTCGATCACATTGCTGAAAGTTGAGGGAAATATTGTAGGTCCTTAGCTGTCTACTACTTTTAAAATGCTTCACAACTAACCTGTTTCTTTATCATCTTTAGTAACACTTCCTTTATAATTACCACAATCCTACCTTCTTCTTGCTATTACTTTTGTGAAAACCCAAACGCCTGTCAAATTCGTCATACTGCAAATAAATCGTTTCTAACTGGGCTTTTCATAGTTTTAATTAGTGTATGATTTTTTTTTTCATCTTGACTGCTGTTGTTGCCTTTCCTAATTCTGTTCAATTTTTTTTTTATTACCAATGAACGTTGTCCGCTTTCAGTCAATTAACATTTCCTTATAAATACTGAAACTGTAATAAATTATTTTTCCAACTTTGAAAATTGACATTCAGCTGTTAAGAAAATGATTAAATGCTGCTGTTTTTTTTTTCGAAAATAATAATAAAAAATCTATAAAGACCAAAATAATACTTAAAACAGAAGAATTCCACCTGTCAGCATGGATGGCGCCAAATTTGAAACGGGAAAAAAGGAAACAAAAGAAAAAAAAGCGCATTCACATAACTTTAGTGTGCCTCTAACCTATAACTGAAAATGAAACCTAAATGGTTAAGTGGCAAATGAAATTGTTAATGAAGAAAAGACAAAAACAAAATCTTTTGCAAAAAAAGTACATTTTTCATTTAACACCAGAGAGAGGGAGATACGTAGCAGCACAATTGACGGACTCTAACAACTCATAATTCATTTTTAAACTATTAAACGCTTTTCAAGATGGAAAATCGAAAAAGAGGCAAAAACAAGAGTTTGAACATTAAGCAGGCGCACAAGCAAACTATCCGACACTCCTTGAAGAGAGCGAGAGCAAGAAATGCCAGAAAAGAATAATAATAAATGAACTCAAGTAGTTAATGAATAATATACAAAAGAAATATGTTAAAGATCAATCAACGAGGGTTGTGTAGAAAGTTAAACTATAGTTCAGACCATCGTGTACACTATAGTCCATACTATATTAAAAATTATGTTGCAGGTTATAGTGAAAATTAAGGTACAGACTATGGTGTAGTGAAAACTATAGTCCAGGTTATAGTACAAATAGTCCATAATTTAGTGAATAATATATAAAGATGTGTGTGTATGTGTGAATGTAATTATGTATGTATGTTTGTATGTATGTATGTATGTATGTATGTATGTATGTATGTATGTATGTATGTATGTAACGTAGAGATTCTAAAACGTCTGGTCAAATTTTGACGAAATTTTCACAGAATGATCCCACTATATCATAGACTATAAAAAAATTCGATAGGACCAGGGGGAGCGTTACCCCCTAAAGAACTGTAACAATGAAAATTCTCAAATTTGGTCCCAACAACTTTCTCAAGGAACGGATGGGACCATTAGGATGGATATTCCCCATTCATAACAAATATTGATTATCGAAATATTTATTATCGAGAACTCTTAAATTTGGTCCCATCTACTTTATCAAGAAACAGAGATTTTAGTCTCTGTTGCATAATCTAAAACTATAATCTAAAGTGTAGACTGAATTTTAGTCTGATTTTTAGTTTCAAATACAGTCAGAAATACAAACCGTTAATATTTATTTCCTCTTTCATTACTTTTGCAACTTAAAGAACAACCTTCGTAATTAGCTAACAACCTGGACAGACAAATACATCATACATCATCGGTAGCTGTAAAAATGCCATTGACTTTTCAAGTAAACCAGCAACAACAAAAACATTATTTTAACGATTAACACACAAAACCATAAAGAAAATCCTTTTAAATCTTTAACACATACAAAAGGAATGAAGAAAAAAACCCTTACACCCATACACTTACAATAAGAAAACATACTTACTTTGTGGCATGCCTCATCCTCATTTTTAGTTAGTTCAGTTTTTTTTTTAGAGAAAATATGCCTTCTTCTTGAGTTGTTGTTGTAATTGTATTCAATCTTAAGTGTGGAATAAATGCACCTTTCTTAAAAGTAACCAACACCTTTATTTTATATTAATATTATTGTTGTTGTTGTTGTTGTCGTTGTTATTCTGGTGTAATGTAAATGTTGCAACAACTGATGGTTGCATGATCTTTACATTAGACAAACGACACTTGTCTCGATTTTTTGTGTTTTTTCTTCTCTTTACAAGATGCTAAAGAGGTAAAAAAAAAGTAAATTGTAATCATTGATGCCTTTTTTAAGTGGCCAGTGTACAGTGGGGTGGAATTGATATGTTTTGAAGTGGAATGGTTCTCATAAAGCTGAAGTTTTCCTGGGAGTTCCTTTGTAAAATTTAAAACAAATTTCATTTGACTGTAGGATTTGTGTCTCGTAATTACTGATTGCAGAAGTAGCATTGGTTTGCTCTATTTTAATTTCAGAATGATAATTTACCAGTCATTTCAAACTTGGAGTTATGGAGACTTTAATTTGGGTATATTAAGCATATTTTTTTACATCTTTGGAAACTTTTGTCAGTTAGACCTTACTTTGATCCTCTGCATCTCCATTTCTAAATGTGTTAAGAGCTTTAAATTAGGAAGTTGTATGGACTCACACCTCTGCTATGATGTTCTGAATTTTTATGCAAATCCTAGCACTTCTTTTCCAAATTTGCGATAAATCATTCGCCTGTTTTAATTATTAATTGAAATCCGAATAAGAAAATTTATTTGTATGTTTAAAATTGTTCAATTCTATCCCACTGTGCAATACATGTTTTTTTTGGTATGCAGAACTAGAAAGAAGTGTTTTTTCATAAATTGTTAAGACACCTTTTGATAGATAATTTTAGAGTCGTTTTTTTGTTTTGCCTTTTAAAGGTTGCTATTTCCTTCCCTTTGAAAGGCTCAAACAAGCCTCAAACTATTAATTTTATTCTTTTGATTCGTTTTTCTTTCACTTTTTTGTTTGAGGTTTAGAACAGGTTGCTAAAATAGGATTAACAAACAGATTGTGGCAAAGGTTGTTAGTGTCATTAACCGTCTGTTGTATTTAGATGTTTATCGATTGTTATAAACAACAAACAGAACTGAAGCAACTTCATGAAAGAGTGGAAAACCAGTAGATTACAACCGACCGGATACATCTATCAAAAATTGATGGGTTTAAGGAAGCATAAAATTATGAATGAAATTCTTTTCAGCTCTCTAATGATTTCACACACGAACTGCAGCATCTCAAGAAAAAATTATGCCTTAAGGATTAAAACACTTCAATAAAATGTATTACAATGTAAGAAAGGAGAAAATTTCACATAAAAGATAATACCAGAGATAAAGACTTCATCAAGCGACTTGTTCAAAATATATTACATGTTTCGGATCCATAATCTAAACTCTCTTTGTCTTATTTTATTCTTAAAGTAAAAATATAATCAATAGTTTCGGATAACTCTTTAATTGTACAGCAAACAAATAATGCGATTTATAAAAATTCACAAAATATTACATACACAATCGCGCGAAATTACATGGAGCTGTTTGTTGTTGTTGTTTTTATTTTCACCCAACAGAGACAGAGGGAAAAATTATAAATCAAAAGGTAAACATAAAAGCAAACAATTACAAACGTAATTTGCAAAACATCACCGCAAACTGTCAAAATTTTTTGACATTTACAAATTATTTTTATACTCTGAACACGAATAGAGCTGAAGAAACAACGACAACGACAACAACAACAACCATAACGACATCAGCAACAGTAACAAGAGCAATAGCAATATAATATAACACAACATCTCACAGCAATAACTATAACAGCAACAAAAAAACAAGAGCAACAGCAATAACATAACATACAACAAACAACTTAAAAGAGTTCTTACTCGTGTATGTGTGTGGCAAAACAATTATTGTAGGTGGGACAATTTATAATTATTTGAGTCAATTTCAAGGGCTACGCTATGGGTTAGACTGTTGCGAAGAATCCAGATTGTCCATTTTATGTTGAAAATAAGAGTTTAGTATATGTTCAGATGGTTTATCAAACTTTGGACCAAAGTAGGCCACACTACAGAACATAACGTCCGGAGAATATTTCAAACTAGAGTTATTGGAATGGGCAGACTACTGTACACTGTACAAACTAAAGTCTGGCCTTAAATGAAAACTGTTGTTCACATTTTAGCTCAGATTATCTATAGACTGGTAGAGTCTATGGATAAGTTAAAGCTCAGACCTTAGCCTAAGCAATGGTTCAAACTATAATCCAGCCTATACTTCATGCTATAGTCAAGGCTATAGATATTAGACAATAGTCAAAAACATAATTCAAACTAAAGTTCATTCTAAAATCCAGATTAGAGCTCATAATATGATTTAAACAATAGTTCGAACTTTAGCTCAGGTAATACTATAGTTGAAGTTGTAGTCTTGACTATAGTACTTATTAAATTTCAGACTATGGTCCAGACTATGGTTTTTTTTCTAAATTTAAGACTATGGTCCAGACAATAGTTCACATTATAGCCCAGACTAAATATCGTACTATGGTCCGAATCGCGGAATTATGTTCTGGTTGTAGTCTAGAGTATGTTTAGTTAGACTGTAGTCCTGACAACAGTCCAGCCTGTGATTCAGACTTTAGTTTAGGCTTCATATAGTCAGTCCTGACTATAGTCCAGTCTATGGTTCAGATTATAGTCATTACTATAGTCCTGTTAAGAGTTTAGTTCATTAGAGCAGATTATAGCTCAGACTCGAAGACATAACAAAGTTCAGATTATAGTCTTGACTATTAACAAAGATATGGTCTGGAGTTAAATCTTAATATAGTTTAGATCTTAGTCAAAATTGAAGTTAATAATCAAGATTATAGTTTATAATATAGTGCTTATCTATAGCTCAGACTGAATTTCAGACTAGAGTCCAATCTGTTGTTTAGATAATTGAAGAGTCTATAATTCAGACTATAGTTGTTTATACTACTGTTCAGATTTTATTCACTCTGTAGTTCTGACTATGGTCCAGAACACAGTGTAAACTGAAATCCAGACCACAGTTCAAATTATACTTCGGTTTATAAACAATGCTATTATTCCGACTATGATTCTGAATAAAGTAAAGACTATAGTTTAGACCATAGTGCAGATTATTATTTAGACTACAGTTCGAATTATAGTTTCGACTACAGTTAAGATTATTATTCATATTATATTCAAGGACATAGTTAAGATTACATTTTTGACAATAGGTTTTAAGTTTCAGACTAAGATCAGATTAATACGATCCATACTTTGGTTCAGATTATAGGACAGACTAGAGTTCAGACTGAATTCCAGACAATAGTTTAAGTTATAGTCCAGATCATAGTTCATACTATATTCCATTCAGTAACTCATGTTATAATTCAAACTGTAATTAAAAATATAGTTCAGAATTAGATAGTTTTAGGTAGTTCATATTGAATTCCAGATTATAATTTAGACTATAATCCCGTTCACCCTATAGTTCAGACTAAATTTTAGGCTATAGTCTAGACTATAATTCAAGTTATATTGAAATTGTTGTTCATATTAAAGCAAAGTGATATTCAACTGTACGATATTGCAATCGAGTTTGGAATCTGTTCAGTCTGCAATCTGTAGACAGAACTAGATTGTATATCATAGTCAAAGGTCTTATCCGCACTGTATATCATAGACAATATTATGATCTAAGTGATAACTATGCTTTCGTGTGGTTTGGACTACAAAAGTAACTTCTTGTCGGAAATATTTTAATAGCTTATAATCTTGCCACTTTAGTGATTATTATTCTAAGGAACCCAGACCTAATGCTTCTCATTCTTCCCTCGCATTTGGCTTAAATAGCAATAAAACAAAAAAAAAAAAAAAAGAGACACAACAAACAACAAAAAATATAAATAATTTTAAAATTATAATTTTCTATATTAAAAAAAAGAGGAAAACTGAAATTTTACACATATGGTGGATGTGGATAAAAGAATTCATAGCGAATATGTGTTGCAAATATTATAGTTGTTGCTGCACAATATTTGCCATTGCAACAATAACAACAGTGCATCACTCTTGAACTCAACGTCTCTACACACACACACACACACTGTGAGCATGAGTGTTCATATAGTTAGTTTGCTATTGCAATTTCTGTTGTTATAGTTGTTGTTGTTGATGCTTGAATTGCAGTGTAATTTTTAGTTACTTTGATATTTATGCTGAAATATAGTCTGTGTTAATTTGCGTCAACAGGCCAATATGCACTTTGATTTTCTTGTTTATATTAATTTTACTTTATTTGCTTTCTATAATTTTTCTGTTTTTATTTTTTTATAAATTTTATTTGTTGTTGTTGTTGTTTTTGAGATTATTTCAAATATGTTTTTTTTTCTCGAAAAAATGCCTTAGAGCATGCCAAAAATTTTGATTCATTATACTCTACACCACCGTTGGTAGTTGGGGTATTATGCGTTTGTGCTGATGTTTGCAACGTGCAGAAAAGTTGTGTTACATCCATATTTGAGTATATTGTTCGACACAATCTAACGATGTCCACCTTTTGTCTGTCTAACTGTCTGACTGTCTATGTAAACGTTGTGAACAGTCTTCAGGTCGCAATTTTTGAGATGTCTCGAAATTTGCTACATGCTATTATTTTAGCCTAAAGACGAAGTCTATTGAAATTGACCATATTCGGTCCAATATTGTAGGTACCTCCCATATAAAAGTTGCTCCCGGAATGGGGTTTTAAGGCCACTAAAATCCTTAATATAAAGCGATTTAAACGAAATATAGGATAAGTAAATCTTCTAATGTTCTAATATTCTGTGCCATAATATGCGAGGATCAGTCCATAATTTCTCATAGGTTCCATACAAATCCTCTACCAAAAATCAGAATAAATCAAAACATTAAGTTATACGTGGGTCGTACATTACTCTTTCATAACTACCATGTGTAACCAACATTGTGGTGTAGGGTATTACATAGTAACGCTTGACCGACTATAATATTCTTGTTTTTGAAGTATTTAAATTTTATATTTTGTTGCAAGAAAAAATTAAAATAAAAATAGAAATAAATTTAGAAAAATGCTTTTGGTTTCAAGGATTAAAATCTATTCGATTTTTTGTATGTTCAGATTTTTTCGATCTCATTCCTCTTTGTGTGTATTTATAAATAAATTTCGAATTGTCAAACGTTTAAGTCATTTTGTCACAAAACTCATTTTCTTAGCGTGTAAATTTTGTGACATTTCAATAATATTCTTTTGCCAGCAAAACAAAGCAAAAAAAAATCGCCAAAAATTCTAATGTTTCCAAATTGAAAGTGATTGTCAGTATAATTGCGAATTTTTGTCATTTAAGTTGAAATGGCAGAAATTATTTTTCTTAATTATTATATAAGTTTTTTTTTTTTTTTTTTTTTTTTTTTTTGAAACGGTTTATTAGATTTCTTGAAAAATTGTATAAAGTTTCAACTCCTTTTCAACGTAGAACAATGGGGCAGAATTCAGTGTTTGTGGAAACTACTTTTTATGTAACAATGCAGGCTACAGTTCCCACTATAGCCCAGACTATTCTTCAGACAATATTTTAGACTAAAGTAGGACTATAATTCAGATTATAGTTCATACTATAATTCAGACTATAATTCGCACTACGTGTCTTGATTCCATAACATCTTTTTGAAGAGAAACTTCTTTAAAGATTATTTTGAAAATTACTAAAATCAGACTATAGTCCAGACAACAATACAGTGTATAGCTTTGACTATAGTTCACTCTATAGCACAGATAAAACTTTAGACTATAGTTAAGCTAAAGTTCCGACTATATTCCATACTATAATTTAGGTTATACGGAATGAGATCGAATTTTTTTTAGTACCTTCTGCTAATTTATTCGAACACGAAGTTCATCGCGGTTTTAAATCAACCACCTTTTTTGTACTTCTCAATTCCCTTTTCACAAGAGAATAACATCTCTCTACTTGCCTTAGCTCCGAGCAGTTTTGCCTCTCTTGGTACAAATACCATATTATTTTCCTTGTTCCACTCAAGGGCTTTTTTACCATAGTTGCATTATGCCAAATCAGGCCAAAAGTCCGAATACTGATTTCAGTTCTTAGTTTCTGCTATATTCCAGACCAGAGTTTAGAAATATGGTTAAGGCTGTAGATTAAACTATAATTTAGACTATTGTTCATACTATTCTTGAGACTCTAGTTTAGACTGTAGTTCAGAATACATGTCTTGATTCCTAAAAATCTTTTCTAAAGTAGTTCTATTTAAAGGTAATTTGGAAAATTACTGAAATCGGACTTTATACCAAACCATAGTTTATTAGATAATTCAGATTGTAGTTCACACTACAATTCAGACCAAATTTGCCAATATTTGGGCTCCTACTTTAGACGATATTTCAAACAGTAAGTATGACTGTAGCTCAGATCATAATTTAGACTATAGTAGTTCAAACTGTACTTCAAACTATAGTTCAGATTACAGTTCAGACTATACTTTCGTATATAGTTCAGGCTACATGATCATGTTGATAATGACTGGGTCAATATTTCTTTTTCAAGTTTTGAAAGCAAAAAAAAAAATTAGCACCGGGATGAGAAATAGCCTTATCAAAAGTCTTTCCTATCTATAGATATCCGACGTACCCTCATATAATCCTCCATATCTCCTATCTTGAGCAACCTATGGGGTCTGTTTTCTAAAATACCAATTATTTGTCTTCTGAAATTGGATGAGAAAGTTAATCCACTTTGCATTCTGTCTATCTTTTTAAATTCTATTTAGCCTGATTAAAGTCTCTATAATGACAATCTTGAACCAGATATGGGAGTTCTTTAATAATTTTTTATTAAAATACTCCTTTGCTATTTCAATGTTAAACTTATATTAAATCGATTCCATCGCATTAAAGCTTCAGAATTACTTCCAAAATCCTGCGATTTTGTCCGGTTAAAATTTTGTTAAATCCGATTAACCCTTCTTCGATCAAGAACTTCGCCTATTTGTTCCTACCTAAAATTGTAACTCATTACTCCTCTGTAATCTCGATATTAAATTAAATTCCAAATTTACAGACGTATTTCTAAAACTAATCAATTTTGCCCCACTGTATGTTGCCTATTTTTGTTTTTAATTTTGCGGTTAGAAATCAATTTCTTATGACATCTTTTGGAAATAAGTGAATAATTAAATATTTTATCAGTCAAATATAAACAGACAACAACAACAAAAACAACACATATTTAAATATTATAAAATTAGGAATTTGAAAAGGGTGATAATTGTTTTTTGCGGTTTAGTTTTGAAAAATGTGTGCATCTGTCCGTCCGTCCGTCCATTCTTCCATCCATTCTTCCATCCATCTGTCTTCACACTCAGTTTAGTCTTCTGTTGCTGTTTGATTAGAAACCACAATTTTAATTGATTGTTGGTATTTTGTTGATGGCATAAGAACGTTGTTGATGTTCTCTTATTTAGAATTTGATATTTTGTAAAATGAAATTGGGATCAATGGAAAAGAATGGGAAATTATGACAAAAAAGGCAATTCAATGCGATTGCACAAATGTTATGTGTTTGATAACTTCTAAGGTAATTTGTGATAATATTGATTGAAGTTTGGAAGGCAGAGGTTATTGGGTATTTTTTGGAAAATAAAAAAAAATATTATTAATTATTGTTGCCTCATTAGTTGCAACAAGGTCTGACCTTCCGTCCATGATTGCATATAAATAAGAAGTGGATCGTGTATTTAAATTGACATTTCTGCTTTGAAATATATAATTTAAAAAGAGATCTCACAACTTCTTAATTACAAAGTGGCCCAATGAGGCTTTATGAGTTTTATTTATCATTCCTTTAAGTCAACTGGTTCATGTGGATTTTCTTAATATTGTTCAGAATCTATCATACCTTTTCTGATTGTCAACTAAACCACATTTCGATATCAGAATTTCAAAATTCTAAATGTCTTCAAGAAAGAGTTCAAATGAAGAAAGGAGATGTACTTATAGTTCCGATCTGTTCTGTCATTAGGTTTGGTTAGATTAATTCACCATGATACCACGAATTAGAAATTGCATAATGTTGCTTACTTAGGTCCTGAAGGTTCTTTTGTGTCACCTGGAAAGAGAACGAAAATAATGAATGGAAAAGGTGTAGATGAAGCGAAGGGAAGATGTAAGTTGAAGCGGGGTATAAGATAAGTAGTGGTTGATTGATTTCTGAAGTCGATAGATGTTGAGTGCTACATTGGATAAAAAAACTGTAAGAGGAACAATCCGCAATAGTGCATAAAATCACAGATATATTTCAATAATAGTCGCCAAATCTGTCTGAGATTGTAACGTGCTGCAGCCAAAGAAAAACGCCAGTAGGGTCGCGATAACAGAAAAGATCCGGAATTGTGTTAATTTCGTATTAAAAACCGATAATGTCCAGATATCGTAGCAACTAATATCTTCAAGAGAGTTCTTGAGATCTTGGCAAAGAATAATGTCCTAGATCCATCCAATCATGGCCAAATTATCCTGATAAGCAGAATCCTGATATCTGCCCCACACTTTATCTTACAGCACAACCTCTATAGGTTTCTTACAAACAGGGCAGTGGTGAAATCCATAGGCGTTCAATGTATTTATCTGTGAGGTTCGCCCATCTTCGCCAGTGCATTAACCTCCATGATAAGTTTATTTCTGTGCTAACAGACTAATGCAATGCATAAATGATTCCCGAACAAGATTTACTATATTTTGGACAGCTGTTATGGTCCCTATTGCAGTATAGCTATCGGTAAAAATAATACTTTCTCAATCGTTCATAATACTTAAGCCAATTAGTATCTCTCCGCATAGTTGCATTATTTGTATGTAATGAGTGCCCTGTGGTAATTCACAGGACTCTCACTCGACGATACATTCTATGCGTACATTCAGTTTTCCGTGATATTCAGCCCTATTGGTATTTTCTGGTCATCAAATCAGAATTGTAAATATACTCATTGTTATTGTGGACCTATATAACCCGTTCTTCGAAGAATAGAGTTAAATTTCGAGCAGTTAGATTTAAAGTGATTTCCATCGTTTACATGCAAGTTCTCATCTGTCATCTAAGGTCTTGCAAACATACATGAAAGGATATATCATGTATGTTCGAATTCCACATCAATATGCTTTCGAGCATTATACAAAGGTATTAAGCTCTCCTCCTGGGGTTATTCGATATCTATTATATATAAGACAGAATCGTTAAAAGTTACCCTTGTATGTGTCAGATGAAACATTTTCAATCAATAAAGGAAAGCAGTTGTGGATGTGGAACATAATAGAAAAGGGTCATACTGGTGTTGCCTTCAATAGTTAAGTGACTATATGATGGATAAACAAACTGGCAGAAACAGATTGTCGCAGATGGTGAAAACGAACGTTTTCACCTTTTCAGTAAACGTTCAGCTTTGGGAAACCAAAGGCGAACTAAAGAAATTAAGAAGTAAGAAAATTAAAGGGGTTAAAGTCGACCATATGGAAGAAGTACAGGCATATTTTGGGATATTATTTTGAAGAAATAGATATGAAATAAATTGCTGGTAACGCTTTTTTTATGAATAACTGTTTAAGGTTTCGCAATAACGAGGACTTCACCATCCAGGCAAGAGCATGGAATTTCATAAAATACTTAATAGAAGAAGTTATGAAATTGAGAATAACAATTTATATTGAGTGTTAAGTCAAAAGTTACTTTAAGGAACATTTTTTGGAATGAACTTAAATATTAGATTTTTTACTTGTTTTTTGATAAGTTAATGTTTAAACTGTTGTAAGATTCAAAGCAATTTGTTTGATATTGGCGGCCAAAACGCCTCTGCTATCGCTATTTCAAACATCATTGAAATCGAACTATCTGTTCTGAAATTACATATTTACCCATCACTACTGTAGATGGTTGAGATATTATACGTTTGTGATGATATTTATAACAAACAGAGAAATGGTATTACCCCCCAGTTTGACTCAGAATCAATTTCTAAGTCGTTGACCGTCTGTCCGGCTGGCTGACTATGTAAAGGTTGTGAACACCAGATTGCAATTTTTGAGATTTCTTAAATTGGTACATTTTATTATTTTTTCCTAAAGACAAATCATATTAAAAGTGCTACTGTTCGATCCAATATTTGAGGTAGTTCCCATAAAATTTTCCTAACGAAAGGGGTTTTTATCCTCATGAAACCAACAAATATAAACTTTTTTACTTATATTTGGCACAAATAAATTTTCTATCAGTTCAAATTCACCTAACGAATTTCAAACAGATCGGTCCACAATTAACCCACTTCCGACAATCACTTAAGAGTGCGTAAAACTTAAAAAAATCTTAGCATTTCGATGATCTTTCGTATATTGAAAATTTTCTACCACCGGTTCATAATTTTCTATAGTTCTCCACTGTCATTATTCTTTCACTGCTTGTGGTGGATATTAAATTTGTCATTCCATTTGTATCGCCAAGAAGGTATCATCTAAGAAAATCAGAAAATCAGAAACGGAGTCAATTTAGGTATTTCCGTCTGTCTGTCTGTCTGCTGTTGGCCTAAGTATTTGTTATTGTTCTATGAAGTTCCCTATTTAAAATGGGATTATTCAAGAGAAATAAAGTAATAGGCCGATATCTGAGACACCTTCCTAAAACTGAAAAGAATTTGTACATCGATTACGACTAAAGGGTTAATTAAATTTTCATAAATAAAATCGGAGCAAAAGAGCATCGGAGAAAGATATCACCCATACCAATGAAAGATTTAATATCGCCTATCACTACAACTAATACAGTAACTCTTGAAAAATCACATGTCTCTGAAACTGAAGCAGGGTATTAATGAAATTTGTTGTAATAAATGATTGGATTTATTTGTCGCAACTCCATATCGCTTGCCGTACCAAGGACTTTTTTGGAAGTTTTAATTACTATTGAGTTCTAAACTGTTATTCTCCAACATCAGCAAAATAAATTTTTTCACTTTTGAAAATGCATTTTATTTTTAGCTTTAGAAGCATCATGTGGACCATTTCTTCTACCTGGACAAGGTTTTCAATCAATGGGAGTGTCCGGTACTGTTTAATTACATTGAAAATGGTCTGATGCTAGTCCCTTGAATGTTTGGCAAACTTTTTGTAGGACCAAGTTGTCTTTTGTGGAAAATAATAAACGTTTCTAGTTCTCACATTTTTCTAATCACACATTTTAATCAAATTAACAATATCTTAATTTGTTTGACATTTAACTTAACAAGTTACATGTTTTAAAATGAAAAACGTGTGTTGAGAATTTATCGATCACACTCTTAGTACTGAAATATTATAGACTACGTTGTTTTAAGTTAGAACACTGGAAGGTGTTAAATAGGTTACTACAATTATGTCTAAATTGATTGTGGCAGGAGTATTTAAGATCCGACATTACCGTATATAGCATTCTCACATGTACTTTCTCACACCAAACCAAATCCCTCCTTTTGTAATCAGATTAAGTTTTATTAGACAATGTCCTAAGTATAAGAACCAGCGTGACCTTTTGTACACTGAACCAAATGTCGTAGGTAATATTTAGGAAAATTTGTCGTAGAACTTTAATGAAAGAAATGTGTTAAAAAAAGATTTTGTAATTAACATAATTTTTCTTCAAATTGATGAATTTTCTTCAAATATACGAAAGAAATTTAATCAAAATATTTTTGTAAAAAATGTTAAATTGAATAAAATTTCGTTAACAAATTAACGAAGAAATATGTTATATCAACAGATATTTGGTAAAAACGGCGCATCGTAAGTAAAATAACAAATTAATTTAATTCTACATACGAAAATAAAAATACTATGTTTTACCCGGTGGGCTTGGCTGCAAATTTTTCTCAATTCTAGATCTGGAAAGAAATTTCACAAATCGCCGTTTGTTAAAAAAAATTTAATTGGGACCAAATTCTCGCTGTAATAGATCTACAGATATTCAATAATCAATATTTGCTCTGTATGGGGGCTACTTTCCCCTGCTCTTATCCGTCTTACATGTTGTCCAGTAAATTAGTTTCTTCAGCAAATCTAAATTTGAAAATTCTCGCTGCTACAGTTCTTAAGTTGTTCTATAAATGTATTGTTCAAATGGAATAATATTCATTCAATTTAACTCTATTTTTGTTAACAAATTCAAGTAGTCATATTGAGAAATTTTCGTCAATTTGAAGAATCAACGAAAAATTAACAAATATTTTCGTTATGATGAATAAAGGTTACGTTGACTGATATTTAAGCTACTTTTCTTCAATTCTACACCCTTTTTCGTTATATTTACTAACTTTTTTTGGTTCAGTGTAGGATAATTTTTAACGCTTAAATATTTTCTATATCTTATTCATTTAACATATTAGTTTCGATTTCGTTTGTCATGTCTGGTAATAATTTATAAATATTTACAAAAAGTCACAAAATAAAGTTATATACATAGATATTTAATAAGAGTCATAGTTTTATCTACATAAATAGACAATAAATAATCTATAGTTATTTTTGTATTCCTGAGACCTTTTAGCTCAACAATTAAAGTCGCCCCCTTTGCAATCATAGAAATTCTGCTTAGAGAAAATGACCATTAAGATGGGAAATTTCCATTATCGTCATTATAAAATAGAAGTCCTAAATTCAAAACGTTTTCTATTGATAACTTTCCTTCTTGTTATTCCTAATAATCTCTGTCTCCAGTTACACGAAAAAAACTTTAAGTACAATAATTTAAAGTACCTTTTTGTTAAAAGTTTATTGTGTTGTGTTGTTGCCATTTTGTGGCAACATTGTTGCTGTTGTCTATTTGGTCTTTCAGCGATTGTCGTCATGCGCGTTAAAAATTAATTTTGTTAAAATTGTTTTCATTTATTTTGGTATTAAAATGGACGTGGGTGGGTTTTTTTGTTGTTGGTATTATAAAGTTGGGTTCCTATAAATGTTTCATGTTTTAGCCAGTATTTGTTGTTAAAGTTTGCAAATGAGACCAAAAAAAAAAACAAGTGAGAATGTTATTATTCAGCCAAGCCGAATCTGCAGTACCCTCCATTACAAATGCGTGTGAAGTAAATACGTTATGTTTTGTACATAAAGACTCACACGTTCACTCACAAACGTATGAAAGATTTTCTTTAATATACAAAATAGTACAATTTTATGAAAGTTTCTTCTTGAATGAAGATATTGCCTCAGATATCGGTCTATATCTTTTAGAAACTTTCAGAACTATAACAAATACTCAGACCAAATTTCATTGAGATCTGCCAATTTCTGTAAATGTGAGGGTCCCAAGTACGGGCAGACAGGCATACATACAGACAAACAGACGGACATAGTTAAATCGACCCAGATTTGGATTTGGTGCAAGAAAATATATACCTTATGCTGTCTGAAAAGATTCCTTCTTAGCGTTACACAGGTAATCATAAATTTAATATACCCTCTTCACCACTTATGGTTGTGGAGGGGTGTGTTATAACAAAAATCTTATGAAAAGATAAAAAGAACGTTAATCTAAGTATCGTTGTTAATATGTTGAAATTATAATGTATAACTTAATTTTTGTCTATTTTTATTAAAAAAGGCTTATTTTTTCTATTCATTTTTATTAAAAACCATTATTTTCATTTGCCATTGAATTGTGTGGGTGACAGCAGGTTTAATTGATTGGCTGCACAATGGGTCTTATGAATTTTTTAATAAATTGATTTCGTATTTATTTATTTTGCATTCTCAAATAACAAACAAAATAATTAATTATTGTACAATAAAAGTAATTATCATACATTAAAATAAATCAACAATAAATTATTTATAATTTTTTTTTTTTATAAAAACCTACAAAATATATTAGGGGTGTTCACAGTGAGATTAACAAATTCAATTTTGCTTTTCTTTTATTTACAGATTTTGGAATTTTAATTAAAGACTTTAAAGGTGAGTAATGAAATAATAACTAATTTAAATTAAAGAGCAAAGTTACATGCTAAAATTGGGGCACAAAAGGGGTAACCTTCTTTAATAGCCTATTCATTAGAAAATTCTAGCGTATTCGTTTGTTTATTTATAAAGAAATCCTTAAAAAATGTACTACCGTTTTGGTCCATATCCTACGGTCAATTTTGACCGTAGTAGTGAAATTAACCTCCAATTATCTCGTTTACAGCAAATATAAGAAGCAAAAGGACATTTTAAAATCTTAATTTGGAAGACAAGTTCCCATCGCCAATACGTTGATTATGATACTACCACTTTAATATGTTCCAAATGATTAATTCCAGTTGGGATAGCGCAAGCAAATTAAGTTTTATTAAGGAGTGAGATCGACAAATTCTTAACATACATATCTTTATATATCAAATAAAATATAAATAGGCTATAAAAAGCTCTGATAGGACCTGGGAAGGGGTACCCACCACACAAAGCAAATATTGGTTATTGAATATCTAAATAATTATACAAACGAAAGTTCTTGAACAAAATGTAGTACGGATAGGACCAAGGGGACATGTATTGCCCATACAAATGAAGCGTGACGTTAAGAATGTGTTTCCAATTAATTCCGCAAGGATCTGTTTTCCTGGCCTAGTGTAAGGTGCATATCATTAGGGGAAGAAGTAACTCCCATACAACATTCTAAGGAACTACTACAGTGAGAGTTTTCAAATTTGGTCGCAATTACTTTTCTTAATACACGTCGCGTTGTGAAATTTCTTTAATAATCTAGGACTAAGGCAAGGCGCTTCGGGTAAAAGCTAGTACGTTAATAAATATGAAATCACTACTAAACTTTTTTACAAAAACAGAAATAACAGGTCCATCTACTTTAAAAATCTACCAAAGTTTTAGGTAACTTTCTTGTGCTTTTTAATTCTCTTCTACTGATTTTAGCTCCGAGCAGTTTGAAGGACTAATACAACATGGATCGATATTGGTCAAATTAGAATATATTTAGGAGAGTTGCAGAAAGAATTGTTCCGAATTTCAATATAATTTTTGTTATATATTTATGAGCTTTATAAGCTCAAACACGTTTTCCCGGAAAGGGGCCTTTTTGTAAGCTAGGCCAAAAAAATTGGCCAAGCATAATCTAGTTTATTGGAGTTGATTCTTATATCAAATTTCAGGTACTCATTTTAGGGATGAATTAATATTTTCCATATATTAACCTATAACTTTTATCAATTGAACCGATTTCGATTATTTTTTGTGCAAAAAGTAAGTAAATATAACTATATTTTGTGCCTAAATTGTGTCTAAATCCAAAAACTTTTTGTTTAAAAAAATTAGTAAAGTTATTCGGAATTATTTAGGTTATCTCAGATATCGGTCTATAGTTTGCTATTGGATTAATAAAGCCGGTTTTAAATAGTAAACTGTATTAAATAATTTTAGCGATTTTTCTTGAATACGGACAGTTATTCAAGACTCGTAATAACGTTTCCAACAGACAGAAAAACGGACATTGCTAAATGGTCTCAGAGTTTGATTTGTTGCAATAACATGTACTTTATATGGTCTCAGATGATACTTTTTTGGGCGTTACAAAGTTATATAGAATTGAAATAATGTTTATTTTAGAATTCACTATTCGTAGATAACAGACGTAAGCGAATTTTATTTTTGGTACATTTCAATTCTCAAGATCGCTTCACTTGAAAACGCCGCTCTTAAAGAACCATTGATAAAAATTCTATTGTATTTACCTTGTTAAACCCCACTCTACGGTTTATCAGTTTTGGAAAGAAAGTATTCCAACTTCTTTTAAGATTTCTGCGAAGTTTATGAACAAATGGTATACTGAACCGTATTCCTTAAGTGCCTCTTTAAAGCTTCGTTTAATATCTCTTACTTTGACATATAACATTGAAAATATAGTGGTGTTTTATATATTTAATGTGCGATTGTCCACTTCACCCAGTCTTAGATCATTCAACCGAACCTTAACCGAACTTGTTATGCGCTAAGTATAGTAAAACCTTGTATTGTAGCAAAACTTTTTCTGGTCTCAAATATTTTAAATCAATTTTTATTTCAAAATAATAAAACAATAAAAAATATTGATAGAATGAGTATCAATAAATTTATGTAACAAATTTGAAAAAAAAATTCAAAACGTTCAAGGAAAAATCCTTGAACTTCCCATAAAATATATATAAACAAGGAAAATATCATTAGCATAAGTAAAACTATTACAACAACTTAATGTTGTTACAACAAATAAGTTTTAAATTTCTATAATATTAACTTAACTAAACAAGTTTTCTTTATTACAAAAACTAAAAATTAAATAAAGCAAAAAAAAAAAAAACTATATTGAACAATTTACACCACTTAAAATATATACATGCAACATATTTTTCTTTAAACATGCAACATGGAAACCAAAACCATTGTATATAAAATACAACAAAAAAAATGGAGTAAAAAAAAACAAAAAACCCAGAGATGATATTGAGACATGTGATTCCAAAAATATTTAATTTTATTTGCCAACAAAAACTTAAAACCTGAACTAAACCAAAAGTTAACAAAATGAGTTCTAAAATTTAAGTCATCCTTCCCTGCTTTTTTGGCAACCACAAAAGTTAATATGAGGTTTAGTGTAAAAACCCCCAAAAAAAAGAAAAAAGAACATGAATACAAAATGTTTGCAACAATTACACTTAAAGTGTTATTGTAAAAATTACACTGGAATACACGGGAGAGGAAAGAATCACACAAACTCTGTTACACAGAAACGTGGCAAATACATAGAAATATTTTCTGTTTGTGGCAGCATTGGTTTGCCAATATTACAGCAAGTCATGCCATATCCAACAACAGCATAGTCATCATCATCATCATCATCATCATCACCATCTTCCTCACCAAGTTGCACACATATGTCTACCATAACATGTTATAGTTTCTTCCCAACTCATTCCAATACAAACTCATACTCTCGTTTTTTGTTGGTTCCCATATCTGGACTGAGTCACTCAAAAAGTTGTTCATATTTTGCTGCTGATGATATTGAAATGCCAAGAAGACACATTTGAGTGCAACTTTAAGTCTTGTGTCTTTTTGCCAATTGATTGAGTTTTAAAATCTGGCAAACATTTTCTCTTCTTGTAATCATAGTTGTGGTAAACAAATTTAAGTGCCACATTTGCGGCATATTGGAGAATGTTATAAGTTTAACAACTGTGACAAAGGGATTTTTAAATGAATAAGAGTCTTGGAACAATGATGTTTATGAAGTTTGCAAATGACTGTTAGTAGTTTTGGTCTAGAGGAGAAAGCTGGAAGAGTAGGCATCCTTCGCTTGACGTTGTGGCATGATTCTCATATCTCGTTCTCTTTAAGAGATACGAGAAGGGAATGGTATATATTCTCTTGTAAATTGAACAAATTCTGTGGTTTTAAGTTGTAAAATATTTCACAGAGTCTTCACCCTTTATTTCGGCATTTTCAGTAAATCTCTCTGGAAAGGATATGTAAACCTTTTGCAGTTCTTCAATTGTAGAAAACAATAGCAATAAGAGTATTTTAGCTGGCGCTGAACGCAGTGAAACCTTAATTTCTTTACGTACTCTACTAAAACTAGCTAAACTTCTAATTCTGGATTAAAGGAAAGAATCATAAGTGTGATTTGTTGAACCAAATAATGGATTTCCACTGTAATACTATTTCCAAACTGTAATACTATTGATATTTATAAAAACACTTAAATATCACCTTGACACTTATGGCACCTCCAATTATCGGTTGCATTTAGGAATCAATTTAAGAATTGGTCAGACTCAAAGACAGTCATGAAGAAGGCAATGGTGTCATGAGTTTATCATCTGAAAAGTGGAAATATGCAAGACAAAAGAAACGGGCAATTAATAGAAAAGTCCGATTAAAAATGTCTAAAGAAAATGTAATCCTATTAATCCATAACCGGATGAAGCCATGCAAATTAACAATTCCTTATATTGCAGTTGGTTTAATCCGTTCTAGAATTGAATTGCGTTTCAATAGATACGGAAATCTAGAGCTGGAATAGAATAAGGAAGAAATAATTTCTTTTTCTCTTTGACTACTGTTACCGTATTCCTTGATAAAAGCCCTCAGTTGTTGATTATTTCCAGACTGTATAAGAGTTTGTAGACCGTCGAATCTATTATGTTCTGTGCGATCATATAGTTCATGCTCTATGCGTCTTTCGCATGTGAACAATCTTATTCTCATCACTACGAATCACCTCTCGTTAAGTTAAATGATCAGGCTTGATGTTCTCTAATTTAGTGTCATAACCTTGTATTAACTATGTTTGTGATATGGTAAATCATATAAGTCCGTTTACTACCTCTCATTTGCTCAAATTGTTGGTCTAATTTATCACCGGGTTTTATAGTTTTAAGAAAAATCTATAAATCTTTCTTGGACTCACTTAAATCATTCTAGTTTTCTTTGTTTACTTGATTCATTATCATCTGCGTTAACGATATATCAAGTCCTATTCATTAGATATGTTATTACTCTACGTTGATATTTTTCAGAACTATAAAGATCCTTATAACACTCATTTTCCTTAAATGCCAGAAAAGCAAAGTCTTTTCTTCAACATCAAGCTTCATCATGACATTTAAGGCTTAAGTTTCATTTCGGTGAATTGAAATATGTTAGCACAAATCGGATGCATTTGATTCTTTAGAGTGTTTATGATTTGTGGACTTCAAGATTCAAGACTTCTGTCCTGAATCGTATAGTTTCAAGTCGTGTTCACGGCATTTAAAGGTCTCGTATAGGTATTATAAGTTTGCTTCTCACTTAAACTCATTTTGTCGTCATTTTGTCTTCTCTACATTAAGTTATTGAAGACGCATTATTAAGGACTATTTTGTACAGTTATAGTTGTTGTTAAAAAAGTTCTGCTGTATTTGGTTTTTATTTCATATGGAAAAAAACCTTCGACTCATATATCTGTCACCGATTCGACAATCTTTGTCGTCTTAATGATTTTCGTTTAGTTATTTGTCATGCTTTATTCTATAGAAAATGAGCATAACTACTGCAATGATCACCAGCTTGTCCCCAGGGAACGAATTTTCAAAAACATAATACAAATTGCTATGAACTGCCAGATTAGTTAAAGATTAGCTTCTCTCCTTTTTGATTTTCACTGTCCTTTAGTCACATTTGGATAAATTTGAGTAACTGCTTCGAAAAGTTTATACAGTATGAGGTAATTAGTTGATGGTTTTAAATTCGGTTTTTTCCACTTAAAATTGATGTAAATTTTATTTCGTTTAATATATATTTAAGAATCGGTAAAGGGAGAGAACAATGGAAGAACAAATAAGTGAAGAGAAAATTTTGGAAATATAATGAAAAGAGATTATCCTTCATACCATTGCGTCTTAGTGAAGTGTTACAAAACTGCTGCAGCCTGTCATTCGGAATATATTAACAGATGCTGGCCAATGTTGTTCTTATCCTGATTGCGCAGAAGAGAATAATACCGAATCCGTTATTAGTGATTTTGATATATGAATGAAAATTTTAGGTCTCTTCTTAATGACTGCACCGATATAATTCTGCTTTTATTCAGTAGTTTTACATAAAACGTACTTCCAAAGATTATTGGACATCCTAATATCTCATCTCTGCTGTTTTTAAACTCTTTGTTGAACTCACTTCGAGGTCCTGTACTTCAGATACTTATTCAGAGTCATTAGCTTTCATATCAGATCTTCCAATAGAATTATTTTTAGTTCAGTTTTCTTCTCATTCCAATTAGACTTTAAACAAAATGTTTGATCATCTCCATCTTCAAACAATTTACAAACGTTAAGTGTTTTATTAGACTCAAGGTTAAAGGAATTGTTCAATGAATTCATATCTTCAAGGTCTGACTGATGGTTGTATGTTTTTATTATAACACTCTCAGACTCCTACATGTGTTAGTTTAGTTGTATGTGCTACTAGTGTAGATTGGTGTTATTCAGTTGTGTTGGATGTCTATAATTGAAGTATTCAACAAGTGTTTTTTGTTTTGTTTTTGCTTTTTTCCAACAACAATAAAAGAACACACGACGGGATTGTGTAAGACTGAAAAATTGTATTTAATTATTGCAAATAACACCCTCAGTTTTATACAAAAACAAAAATAACAAATACAACAAAAAATAACAAAAACAAAAATACTTGAGTAATAATATTTAATGGCAAACAATACGTTTGGTGCGATAACCATGTGTGTTGGTGTTGTAATTATATTCTATACTAGACCAACACTTGCAACACAACACAACACAACACAACACAACAAAATGCATTAAATAATAAAAGTTACATGAATATGATGTATATATGTATGTATCTCTGTGCATGTGTATGAGTATGTTTGAAGGTAAAGTATAGAAAATGCACGTGTAAAATTTTACTTACTAAATAAAAACTAAAACGTTTTAGTCATAATACTTAAATTAAATTTTATAGTAATAAATGACTAAACCAAAAATGGAATATAAAAAAACCAGGAAAGAGACTTTTAAGAGGAGGAAGAATAACAAAAAGGTAATAATAATGAAAAGCAAAAGTCCAAGACGAATCTGAAAGTCCAAAGACGAATCTGAAATACACTACATTAGATGTGAGTACAGTTAATAAGTTTCAAGAGTCATGACATCTGCATGTGTAGTTGAACCCGTTGTGTTACCCTAAAGAACAGTCAACTTATTCGATTGCTATTCAGCGGTCTGCATGAGAGCTTATCCAGCCAGTACCTGAAAGGAAATAAAGTACAGTGGTACAGTAAGAAAAAACTGTCACTTCGTTATGGGAATTGCGAAAGAAGTCAGCGAGATTCATACATTTGCAATGACGATAAGAACACAATATCCAGATGCCTAATCTTCTTTCTATTAAACATGAATATTTGTCTCGATGTTCAAATGTTGTATATGGATCAAATAATGCCGGAATTTCGACACGTAATTCCATATAGTTTATTCTCAAAGATTCTTCTAAAGTATGCCAATAGTTTCCCAAGCAGATGGTAGACACACCAAGCATCGCACCATGTCTGGCTAGTTCATCGGCAATGTCATTCCCGTTACTGTGACTAGGAATCCAAGTCAGTAAAGATCCAAATATCTCCTTATCGTTGAACCAATCGGTCGCCCTCTCCATAGCAAATTTTGACCTCTGTATATCTTCTCCTGAAAACGGTTTAGCTAATCTCAGATGTCTTATACAAGGTGCTTCCCATACGTTTGACGAGTGCAGTGAACCAAAAAAAAACTAGTGAAAAAAAATCAGAATATTCGAACAGGCATAATCTTCTTAGATGACTTTAGGTTTCAAAACAGTGTTTCGTGTTCCACTGGATGACAATTAGCTTGAAGGAAACACTCAACGAAGAAGGAGGACATGAAGACAAAATCTCCGTTTCTGATTAACATCAGTTCCGATCGGTGCAGAAAGCCATGCTGAAATACGCTTTAGGACCATTTATTTTGGCGAAATTAAAAAATTGTAGTGGCGATGAATATTCTTACGTATCAACTTTTCAGCAAGGAAAATGAGGTCATAAAATTAAAGTATTTTCAGCGAACGATTTTAAAAATCCTGGATCCCCATTATAAGTTTTGGAATCAACTGACTACGCCTCTAGATTCGAGCAGCTGTGCGCTGCCAGGCTTATGTTGTGTGAGGGCCGTTTTACACAATGTGTGTTTTTAAGTTTCGGATATTGTACAATTGTAACGATCCCGACGAATTTGAGTTTAGGCGTTACTCACGGAATAATAAACTTAATATTCCACCAATCGGTGGCTCCAAATACTGCAAAAAATCAAAGGAAAATCCAACGCCTTTCCAAGTTACAAAAAACATTTCAATTTATTACTTTACAATTGATCTCTCTCTTTTCCTTCCCTCTTGCTATGAGAAACGTTAGACATGAAATATTAAAAGAAGCAACATGAATGGATGGATGAATGGTTTGAATGTTTGGTTGGCTGGACTGGACAACCCCCTTTTTTATTTATTCTTATTTTTTCCTAAAGACGAAAAAAAAATGTTCTTTGTTAAGTTAACAAAAAAAAGTTCATGTGTTTATCTGTCTTAAAGGTATCACATGTAACGCCATGCATGTTAGCTTGATTTTCTATAAGTTACAGATACTTTTTACTGACATTCACACCAACACCACGTTCGTCATTTGTGATATGGTGAGCAAAGTAAGAGCAAAAGAGAGCGAACGCTTTATTTAAGTCACACATGAGTAGGTGTTTGTTGACCAACCAGCCACAATGCAAGAGCATGTTTAGAACAGGGAGTTAAGACAGGTACCCAGCTAACTGCAGCAGCAGCCGCTACAGTCGCTTAGAATATGAAACTAACACGCAAACTTTATGCCAACGAAAACCCTGGATAAAGAAAAAAAAAAAAAAAGAAAAACGAAAATAAAAAACAGCAAAATGTGCTTAAGTTGCATGTTTTCTTTAAACTATTTTTATTATTTTCAAATTTATTTTTAATGGCTGAACTCAGTCAAGTCACTCGCTTTAGTATTTAACTTCTAGACATTTCAAACAAAATATATTTTGATCTTGGAAATGGTCATCGTAGATTATGATACAATGTTTTACTAAGACCAGGAGGGAAAATGAAAAGGAAAGAGCATAATAGTTTGCTTGTTTTTCCTACTTTCACTTGGAGGCTTTAAATATTGGAATCCAAGTAAAGTTTGGAATGTTTGAGAGTAATCTTGATTGCCTACCAAATGAAGCAGGTCGGGTTTGAGGAAAAGTTTTAAAGTATCAGAATGCGTTACATCTGTACTATAAATTATTATATTTATAAATTATAAATATATTTCGAACAGTCTTGCAACATGTGATCGAACGTTTTTATTTTGGAAGATTATGGTCTCTTATCTGGTTAGTTATTTTTGGTAGGTTTTCGTTGATAACTCACTTCGACTGAGTTTGCTTTAATTATGTTCGCTTCAAATTCCATATGATCGCCTGATGTTATCTGATTAACTTATAATACTTAAGATGATCATTGCCCAACCGTTCGTTTAGAATACTTAGTGAGAAATGGATCACCTTATCGCTCAATTCGATAATTTTGATAATTGTTCATCCAGTTTCCAAGAAAGAAGATGAATAGAATAGTAGTAAAGGGAACTGACTAAAAGTATTTTTAAGGAGTTAGAACTTGAAACCTTCATTTCCATTCTTTACTTGCTCATATACGATTATCTGTCAATTTCAACATTTGCTGATGATACGGCAATTCTTAGTACACACAAGGACCGTAATTCATCATCTTGTACCCAGGCCATTTATTTGGGATTCTTGGAAATATATTTGAAGTTTAAGTATTAACTTCGCTCTTAGAAAAGAAAACAATTCACCAGTTTCTCTTAATAGTGTAAAAATCCCTCAGGGTGATTGTCTTATATATCTTGATATTAATTAGGCTAAAGGCCTTAAAACTTACTAATTTTCGGCTAAAATTAAGTATTGACCATAAAGTCATGCTGTCTATAACCGTTTCAATACCAATGCAATATCCAACTATTGAAAACTGCTTGCGGATCGAGTGGTGATATTATACAGAATACACAATCAAATATTCTATGGACTTTAACTGGCGCTCGATTGTATATGTTGGGAATAACAACATCCATAGAAACTTGAATATTCTATTAGCTAAGGATTCATTGGATCTTCAAAGCATTTCAATCAGGTTTTTAATTTAAGCGACCCTCAAAATTGAGCAGCCTAATATCTGTAATTCTTTGATTATGTAGTGCCTTTCATATAGGAGTGCTCTTTGGACTACTATGTCTAATTGAGTCTTGAGGATTCCACTGTAGATCGATCTTGTTATATTCTCAGAACTCTTTATGATAGTTGCTAGATTATAAGGATGTCCCTATCTACTTGTTTGTCAAATAGTTTTTCACAGATCTGTATATTCTTTGTTCTGGCTTAATTTCGATAGTTGTTCTCATTCTATTCTTTGGACGACTACGTCTTATTGAGTATTGACTACGTCTTATTGATACTCTAAATCAACATTTAGTATATTTCTGGACTCCTTATGTTAGTGTAGTTGATGTATCTTTATTTCCTAAATATTATTGATTGCATTCTGATTCGAAGAATAATTGTTGGCCAGAAGGATCAAGATACTGGCTGTAAGGAAAAACGCTAAAACGTTCTTTCCACTTGTTTTTCAAGTAGTTATAACTGCTACGTAGTTTTGTTATCTGGTAGAAATTCGATATTCATTCTCTTCAAACAAATTCGTTGTTATCGGTATAATTCCCCTGAGATTGCCTAAACCAATTTCAATAGCTCATGAATAAACACCTTTCTTATACTGAATATACTGTTTGGCAATCTTAACATATGGCTCTCTGTGCTGGGAGTTTTCATGCCCAAACAACCGTCTCTCAGTATCCTTCGATTTCAACTCATCCTAAATCCTAAATGTTGTAAAATGGCTTGTGTGTCCTCCAATGATAATGCAAACTGTAGAAGAGATTTAGACAGTTAAAGTTACAAATTCCTCATCTTCAAATGTTTTAACGATGTCTAACGATGAACTCACAACATTGCATCGCACTAAGCATTATTCACAAATTTGTATACCCGCAATAACAATTACAATTTGTGAAAATGGTATATTAACTTTGCCATTCAGTATGTAACGTTAAAAAGGAATCATGTAAGAGCCCACTATGCCTATATATTCTAGCATCAAATCAAAATCTGAATTAATTCATCTATGTCTATCTGTTGGTGTAACGTTCAGAAGGAGGTCTTCGCTTAAGCCGCTATTTCGGTTTATTGGATGTACCCAGTTGGAAAAGTATTCCGTCCCCGTATAATATAATGGAATTTCGTTTCATGTACGTTATTCCTCAATAACTTTCAGTCTACAACACAACAGATGGCAGAGTTCACGAATTTGTATAGCATTTCTGTTTTCCTAACTAGACTCAGCGT
>PYHX02000413.1:42101480-42194114 GCA_004302925.2 Cochliomyia hominivorax | reverse complement strand
GTGGTATTCAGCCTTATTGCTATATGAATAGCAAATTTTGTGGTCATCGAATCAGAGTTGTAAATTATGTTCTTTGTTGTTGTGGACCTAAATACCCCATTCTGCGAAGAACAGACTTAAATTTCGAGCGGTTTGATTTGAAGTGATTTTCACCGTTTACATGCAAGTTTCTCATCTGTCGTTTATGGTCTTACAACAAATGTAGATAGCAGTCATTGCACCAATACATGAAAGGATTCCACATCAATATGCTTTCGAGTATTATACAAAGGTATTAAGCTCTCCTCCTGGGGCTATTCGATATCTATTATATATAAGACAGAATCGTTAAAAGTTACCCTTGTATGTGTCGGATGAAACATTTTCAATCAATAAAGGAAAGCAGTTGTGGATGTGAACATAATAGAAAAGGGTCATACTGGTGTTTCCTTCAATAGCTAAGTGACTAGATGATGGATAAACAAACTGGCAGAAACAGATTGTCGCAGATGATGAAAACGAACGTTTTCACCTTTTCAGTAAACGTTCAGCTTTGGGAAACCAAAGGCGAACTAACGAAATTACATACTAAACGACCTATTGGTCAGGGATAAAACCTTATGACCCGCGAGGAAATCCCAAGCATCGGAAAGGATCTTGCTGAAGATGACTTATATCGTAATGAAATTTGTGTTTTGGCTTCTTAATAATTAAAGTCATTAAAACAAGAGGTACAAGAAACAACTTTAATAACAAAAAGTACTAAAACAATAAACGACAGTTTAGTACCTAAAACTACAAATTTCTAAGACAACAAAGTTTAGTACCAAAAACTAAAAAAAGACAACAAACCCATTAAAAAACAAAAAAGGGATAAGCCGGAACCAAGAAACAAAAAAACACGGAACCTAAATTAATACAATAATTGAAGCCAATTTACATATAATTTTCTTGACTATAATTTTTATTGCTGATGTTTGTTGTTTTTGTTGTTACTATTATTGTTAATAAAATATTGTTTTTAACAGTTGTTGTAACGATTTTTGTCGCCCAAACTATAGAAAATTATATATAAATAAAAAAGAGTAAGAAGAGCATTTAATAGATGTTGTAGTTGTAAGTAATTATAGGGTTTTTTGTGTTGCAAGTCATTTAATGGGTTAGAAAAAAATAATAGACGAACAAAAAAAAAAAAAAAAAATAGTGAAACAAAATAGAGTTGGATTAGAAATTAAGAAGTAAGAAAATTAAAGGGGTTAAAGTCGACCATATGGAAGAAGTACAGGCATTTTTTGGGTCATTATTTTGAAGAAATTGATATGAAATAAATTGCTAGTAACGCTTTTTTTATGAATAACTGTTTAAGGTTTCGCAATAACGAGGACTTCTTCACCATCCAGGCAAGGGCATGGAATTTCCTAAAATACTTAATAGAAGAAGTTACGATATTGAGAATAACAATTTATATTGAGTGTTAAGTCAAAAGTTACATTAAGGAAAATTTTTTGGAATGAACTTAATTTTAGATTTTTTACTTGTTTTTTGATAAGTTAATGTTTAACTGTTGTAAGATTCAAAGCAATTTGTTTGATATTGGCGGCCAAGCACTTCTCCTATCACTATTTCAAATATCATTGAAATCGGACTATCTGTTCTGAAATTACATATTTACCCATCACTACTGCAGATGGTTGAGATATTATACGTTTGTGATGATGTTTATAACAAACAGAGAAATGGTATGGTAATGGTATTCTAAGTCGTTGACCGTCTGTCCGCTGGCTGACTATGTAAAGGTTGTGAACACAAGATTACAATTTTTGAGATTTCTTAAATTGGTACATTTTATTATTTTTCCTAAGGACGAATCCTATTAGAATTGCTCATGTTCGATTCAATATTTTGAGGTAGTTCCCATAAAATTTCCTAACGAAAGGGGTTTTTATCCTCATAAACCAAACAAATATAAACTTTTTTACTTATATTTGGCACAAATAAATTTTCTATCAGTTCAAATTCACCTAACGAATTCAACAGATCGGTCCACAATTAACCCACTTCCGACAATCACTTAAGAGTGCGTAAAAACTTAAAAAAAATCTTAGCATTCCGATTATCTTTCGCATATTGAAAATATATACAATCTAAACATCGACCGGTCCATAATTTTCTATAGTCCTCCACTATCATTATGCTTTCACCACTTGTGTGGGTATTAAATTTGTCATTCCATTTGTATCGCCATTAAGGTATCATCTAAGAAAATCATAAAATCAAAAATTTAAGAGATCACTAAAACAAAAACAATTTAAGTATGTCCGTCTGTCTGTCCGTTGCCTATTTTAAAATGGATTATTCAAAGAATAAGTAATAGGCCGATTATCTGAGACACCTTTCTAAAAACTGAAAAGAATTTGAACATCGATTACGATTAAAGAGTTAAATAAAAAATTTGGATAGAAAAATTTGGAGAAAGATATCACCCTACCAATGAAACATTTAATATCGCCTATCACTATAATTAATACAGTAACTCTTGAAATTTGACACATGAATAGTGATTTGACAACGTTATTAGAATCAATATAGAAATTTGGATAGGACACAGGGTGATATCATATGTCTCTGAAACTGATGCAGGGTATTAATGAAATTTGTTGTAATATATGATTGGATTATTTGTCGCAACTGCTTGTATTGCTTGCCGTACCAAGGACTTTTTTGAAGTTTTAATTACTATTGAGTCCTAAACTGTTATTCTCGAACATCAGCAAAATAAATTTTTTCACTTTTGAAAATGCATTATATTTTTAGGTTTAGAACATCATGTGGACCATTACTTCTACCTGGACAAGTTTTTCAATCAATGGGCGTGTAGTCCCTTGAATGTTTGGCAAACTTTTTGTAGGACCAAGTTGTCTTTTGTGGAAAATAATAAACGTTTCTAGTTCTCACATTTTTCTGGTCACACATTTAAATCGAATTAACAATATCTTAATTTGTTTGACATTTAACTTAACAAGTTAATGTTTTAAAATGAAAAACGTGTGTTGAGAATTTATGGATCTCACTTCTTAGTACTGAAATATTATAGACTACATTGTTTTAAGATAGAACACTGGAAGGTGTTTAAATAGGTTACTACAATTATGTCTAAATTGATTGTGGCAGGAGTATTTAAGATCCGACATTACCGTATATAGCATTTTCACATGTACTCTCTCACACCAACCCAAATCCCTCCTTTCGTAATCAGATTAAGTTTATTAGACAATGTCTTAAGTTTTAGAACCAGCGTGACCTTTTGTACACTGAACCAAATGTCGTAGGTAATATTAAGCAAAAATTGTCGTAGAACTTTAATGAAAGAAATGTGTTAAAAAAGATTTTGTAATAAACATAATTTTTCTTCAAATTGATGAATTTTCTTCAAATATACTAAAGAAATTTAATCAAAATATTTTAGTGAGAAATGTTAAATTGAATAAAATTTCGTTAAAAATTAACGAAGAAATATGTTATATCAACAGGTATTTGGTAAAAAACTTAGGTTTTACCCGGTGGGCTTGGCTGCAAATTCTCGCTGTAAATAGATCTACAGATATTCAATAATCAATATTTGCTCTGTATGGGGGCTACTTTCCCCTGCTCTTATCCGTCTTACATGTTGTCCAGTAAATTAGTTTCTTCAGCAAATCTAAATTTGAAAATTCTCGCTGCTACAGTTCTTAAGTTGTTCTATAAATGTATTATTCAAATGGAATAATATTCATTCAAATTAACTCCATTTTTATTAACGAATTCAAGTAGTCATATTGAAAAATTTCGTCAATTTGAAGAATTAAAGAAAATTTAACGAATATTTTCGTTATGATAAATAATGTTTCGTTGATTGATATTTAACCTTACTTTTCTTCAATTCTACACCCTTTTTCGTTATATTTACTAACTTTTTTTGGTTCAGTGTAGGATAATTTTTAACGCTTAAATATTTTCTATATCTTATTCATTTAACATATAAGTTTCGATTTCGTTTGTCATGTCTGGTAATAATTTATAAATATTACAAAAAGTCACTAAATAAAGTTATATACGTAGATATTTAATAAGAGTCATAGTTTTATCCATATAAATAGACAATAAATAATCTATAGTTATTTTTGTATTCCTGAAACCTTTTAGCTCAACAATTAAAGTCGCCCCCTTTGCAATCATAGAAATTCTGCTTAGAGAAAATGACCATTAAGATGGGAAATTTCCATTATCATCATTATAAAATAAAAGTCCTAAATTCAAAATGTTTTCTATTGAAAACCTTTCCTTCTTGTTATTCCTAATAATCTCTGCCTCCAGTTACACGAAAAAAACTTTAAGTACAATAATTTAAAGTACCTTTTTTGTTAAAAGTTTATTGTGTTGTGTTGTTGCCATTTTGTGGCAACATTGTTGCTGTTGTCTATTTGGTCTTTCAGCGATTGTCGTCATGCGCGTTAAAAATTAATTTTGTTAAAATTGTTTTCATTTATTTTGGTATTAAAATGGACGTGGGTGGGTTTTTTTTGTTGTTGGTATTATAAAGTTGGGTTCCTATAAATGTTTCATGTTTTAGCCAGTATTTGTTGTTAAAGTTTGCAAATGAGACCAAAAAAAAAAAAACAAGTGAGAATGTTATTATTCAAGCCAAGCCGAATCTGCAGTACCCTCCATTACAAATGCGTGTGAAGTAAATACGTTATGTTGTATACATACACACACATTCTATAAAACACAGTACAATTTTACTAAAGTTTCTCCTTGAATGTAGAGGTTTCCTCAGGAATCGGTCTATATCTTTTATATACTAAATAGAAACTTTTCAGAACTATAGCAAATACTCAGACCAAATTTTCATTTAGATCTGCCAATTTTATGGATGTGAGGGGTGCCAACAACAGACAGACGGACATACAAGCATGCAAAGCTAAATCGACCCAGATTTGATTTGATGCAAGAAAATATATATCTTATGCTGTCTGAAAAGATTCCTTCTTAACGTTACACAGGTAATAATAAATTTAATATACCCTCTTCACCACTTATGGTTGTGGAGGGGTGTGTTATAACAAAAATCTTTTGAAAAGATAAAAAGAACGTTAATCTAAGTATCGTTGTTAATATGTTGAAATTATAATGTATAACTTAATTTTTGTCTATTATTATTAAAAAAAGGCTTATTTTTTCTATTCATTTTTTATTAAAAACCATTATTTTCATTTGCCATGAATTGTGTGGGTGACAGCAGGTTTAATTGATTGGCTGCACAATGGGTCTTATGAATTTTTTAATAAATTGATTTCGTATTTATTTATTTTGCATTCTCAAATAACAAACATAATAATTAATTATTGTACAATAAAAGTAATTATCATACATTAAAATAAATCAACAATAAATTATTTATAATTTTTTTTTATAAAAACCTACAAAATATATTAGGGGTGTTCACAGTGAGATAACAAATTCAATTTTGCTTTTCTTTTATTTGCAGATCTTGATAACTTTAATTAAAGACTTTAAAGGTGAGTAATGAAATAATAACTAATTTAAATTAAAGAGCAAAGTTACATGCTAAAATGGGGGCAAAAAAAGGAAAACCTTATTTAGTAGCGTAATTCGTTAGTTTCATTTATAAAAAATCTATGAAAAATAGGCTACCGTTTTGGTCTTTATTCTACGGTCAATTTTGACGGTAGCAGCGAAATTAACCTCCAAATATCTTGTTTATAACAAATATAGAAAGTTAAAGGACATTTTAAAATTCCAAATTTGAGGGACACTAAATACATCTTCCCATCACCAACACGTTGTTTATGATACTATCACTTTAATATGTTCCAAATGATCTGATCTCTGATTGAAATGATATATAAATGGTTATTGATTCCAGTTGGGATAGCGCAAGCAAATTAAGTTTTATTAAGAAGTGAGATCGACAAATTCTTAACATACATATCTTTATATATCAAATAAAATATAAATAGTTCTGATAGGACCTGGGAAGGGGTACCCACCACACAAAGCAAATATTGGTTATTGAATATCTAAATAATTATACAAACGAAAGTTACTTGAACAAATATCTTAAGAACTGTAACAGCGACAAGTTAAGAATGTGTTTCTAATTACTTCCTCAATTATCTGTCTTCATGGCCTAATGTAAGGTGCATAGCATTAGGAGAAGAAGTAGCCTCCACACAAAGCAAATATTGACTATCCAAAATCTAGAGAATTATTATATCGATATTTTAGTCGCAATACACATCGCGAGTTGTGATTTTTTATAAGCTAGGAATGAGACAAATTTTTGTGCAGAAAGGCCGGGTAAAAGCTGTATGTAAATATAAACGAAACCTCTAAACTTTTTTACAAAAACAGAAATAATTTTATAATTTTGAACCTTTTCACTTTACACGAACAGGTAGTCCATCTACTTTTAAAATCTACCAAAGTTTTGGGGTACCTTTTTTGTGCTTTTTAATTCTCTTCTACTGAGAGCCTAATATATCTAAACTGATTTTAGCTCCGAGCAGTTTGGTGGACTTTGAACAAATACAACATTTTTGTTCTTGTGCCACTCAAAGGCTTGTTTACCTAATAGTTTTATAAGTTTTGAAAACCGTTTTCAGGAAGGCGCCTTATATGGTAGCTACAGGACAACATGGATCGATACTGATCTAATTAGAATATATTTAGGAGAGTTACAGAAAGAATTGTTCCGAATTTCAATATAATTTTTGTTTATATATTTATGAGCTTTATAGGCTTAAACCCGTTTTCCCGGAAGTTTATTCTTATATTAAATTTCAGGCAAATTTCAGGTGCATTAACATTTTCCATATATTAGCCTATATCTTTTTAATTGAACCGATTTTGATGATTTTTTTTGTGCAGAGAGTAAGTAAATGTAACGGTATTTGCGCCTAAATTTTGTCTAAATTCGATAACTTTTTGTTTAAAAAAATTAGTAAAGTTTTTCGGAATTATTTAGGTTATCTCATATATCGGTCTATGGTTTTAATTAGGAAACTGCAATAAACAATTTGAGCGATTTTCGTTGAGTGTGGACAGTTATTCTAGACTCGTAAGAACGTTTCCAACAGACAGAAAAACGGACATTGCTAAACCGTCTCAGAGTTTGATTTGTTGCAATAATATGTATATGTCTCAGATGATATCTTTCTTTCTTTACACAAGGAATGACAAAGTTATATAAGATTGAAAGTAAAGTTTGTTTAAAAATTCACTATTCGTAGATAACAGACGTAAGTGAATTTTATTTTGGTACATTTCAATTCTCAAGATTGCTTTACTGAAAACGCCGCTCTATGATTTATCAGTTTTGGAAAGAAAGTATTCCAAATTCTTTTATGATTTCTGCGAAGTTTATGAACAAATTGTACACCGAACCGTATTCCTTAAGTGCCTCTTTAAAGCTTCGTTTAATATCTCCTACTTTGGCATATAACCTTGAAGATATAGTGGTCTTAGATCATTCAACTGAACCTTAATCGAACTTGTTGTGCGCTAAGTATAGTAAGACTTTGTATTGTAGCAAAACTTTCTTTCGTCTCAAATATTTTAAATCAATTTTTATTTCAAAATAATAAAACAATAAAAAATATTGATAGAATGAGTATCAATAAATTTATGTAACAAATTTGGAAAAAAAATTCAAAACGTTCAAGGAAAAATCCTTGAACTTCTCATAAAATATATGTAAACAAGGAAAATATCATTAGCATAAGTAAAACTATTACAACAACTTAATGTTGTTACAACAAATATGTTTTAAATTTCTATAATATTAACTTAACTAAACAAGTTTTCTTTATTATAAAAACTAAAAATTAAATAAAGCAAAAAAAAACTATATTGAACAATTTACACCACTTAAAATATATACATGCAACATATTTTTCTTTAAACATGCAACATGGAAACCAAAACCATTGTATATAAAATACAACAACAAAAAATGGAGTAAAGAAAAACAAAAAACCCAGAGATGATATTGAGACATGTGATTCCAAAAATATTTAATTTTATTTGCCAACAAAAACTTAAAACCTGAACTAAACCAAAAGTTAACAAAATGAGTTCTAAAATTTAAGTCATCCTTCCCTGCTTTTTTGGCAACCACAAAAGTTAATATGAGGTTTAGTGTAAAAACCCCCCAAAAAAAGAAAAAAGAACATGAATACAAAATGTTTGCAACAATTACACTTAAAGTGTTATTGTAAAAATTACACTGGAATACACGGGAGAGGAAAGAATCACACAAACTCGGTTACACAGAAACGTGGCAAATACATAGAAATATTTTCTGTTTGTGGCAGCATTGGTTTGCCAATATTACAGCAAGTCATGCCATATCCAACAACAGCATAGTCATCATCATCATCATCATCACCATCTTCCTCACCAAGTTGCACACATATGTCTACCATAACATGTTATAGTTTCTTCCCAACTCATTCCAATACAAACTCATACTCTCGTTTTTTGTTGGTTCCCATATCTGGACTGAGTCACTCAAAAAGTTGTTCATATTTTGCTGCTGATGTTATTGAAATGCCAAGAAGACACATTTGAGTGCAACTTTAAGTCTTGTGTCTTTTTGCCAATTGATTGAGTTTTAAAATCTGGCAAACATTTTCTCTTCTTGTAATCATAGTTGTGGTAAACAAATTTAAGTGCCACATTTGTGGCATATTGGAGAATGTTATAAGTTTAACAACTGTGACAAAGGGATTTTTAAATGAATAAGAGTCTTGGAACAATGATGTTTATGAAGTTTGCAAATGACTGTTAGTTTTGGTCTAGAGGAGAAAGAGGGAAGAGTAGGCATCCTTCGCTTGACGTTGTGGCATGATTCTCATATCTCGTTCTCTTTAAGAGATACGAGAAGGGAATGGTATATATTCTCTTGTAAATTGAACAAATTCTGTGGTTTTAAGTTGTAAAATATTTCACAGAGTCTTCACCCTTCATTTCGGCATTTCAGTAAATCTCTCTGGAAAGGATATGTAAACCTTTTGCAGTTCTTCAATTGTAGAAAACAATAGCAATAAGAGTATTCTAGCTGGCGCTGAACGCAGTGAAACCTTAATTTCTTTACGTACTCTACTAAAACTAGCTAAACTTCTAATTCTGGATTAAAGGAAAGAATCATAAGTGTGATTTGTTGAACCAAATAATGGATTTCCACTGTAATACTATTTCCAAACTGTAATACTATTGATATTATAAAAACACTTAAATATCACCTTGACACTTATGGCACCACCAATTATCGGTTGCATTTAGGAATCAATTTAAGATTGGTCAGACTCAAAGACAGTCATGAAGAAGGCAATGGTGTCATGAGTTTATCATCTGAAAAGTGGAAATAAGCAAGACAAAGGAAACGGGCAATAATAGAAAAGGCCGATTAAAAATGTCTAAGAAAATGTAATCCTATTAATCCATAACCGGATGAAGCCATGCAAATTAACAGTCCGTATTTGCTTTATATTGCAGTTGGTTTAATCCGTTCTAGAATCGAATTGCGTTTCAATAGATACGGAAATCTAGAGTTGGAATGGAATAAGGAAGAAATCATTTCTTTTTCGCTTTGACTACTGTTACCGTATTCCTTGATAAAAGCCCTCAGTTGTTGATTATTTCCAGACTATATAAGAGTTTGTAGACAGTCGAATCTATTATGTGTTGTGCGATCATATAGTTCATGCTCTATGCGTCTTTCGCATGTGAACAATCTTATTCTCATCACTACGAATCACCTCTCGTTAAGTTAAATGATCAGGCTTGATGTTCTCTAATTAAGTGTCATAACCTTGTATTAACTATATTTGTGATATGCTTTCGGTATATAATATAAGCTCGTTTACTACTTCTTATATTGCTCAAATTGCTAATTCTAATTTATCAGTTTAAGAAAAATCTATAAATCCTTCTTGGACTCACTTAAATCATTCTAGTTATCTCGGTTAGCTTGATTTATTCCCATATGCATTAACGATATATCAAGTCCTATTCATTAGATATGTTATTCGTCCACATTGATATTTTTCAGAACTATAAAGATCCTTATAACACTCATTTTCCTTAAATGCCAGAAAGCAAAATCTTTTCTTCAACATCAATCTTCATCATGACATTTAAGGCTTAAGTTTCATTTCGGTGAATTGAAATATGTTAGCACAAAATCGGGTGCATTTGATTCTTTAGAGTGTTTATGATTTGTGGACTTTAAGATTCAAGACTTCTGTCTTGAATCGTATAGTTTCAAGTCGTGTTCACGGCATTTAAAGGTCTCGTATAGGTATTATAAGTTTGCTTCTCACTTAAGCTCATTTGTCTTCCCTACATTAAGTTATTGAAGGCGCATTATTAAGAACTATTTTGTACAGTTATTGTTGTGTTAAAAAAGTTTGGCTGTATTTGTCGTCTTAATGCTCTTCGTTCAGTTATTTGTATAGAAAATGAGCATAACTACTGCAATGCTCACCAACTTGTCCCCAGGGGAACGAATTTTCAAAAACATAATACAAATGCTATGAACTGCCAGATTAGTTTCTCTCCTTTTTGATTTTCACTGTCCTTCAGTCACATTTGGATAAATTTGAGCAACTGCTTCGAAAAGTTTATAAAGCATGAGATAATTAGTTGATGGTTTTAAATTCGGTTTTTTCCACTTAAATTGATGTAAATTTATTTCGTTCAATATATATTTAAGAATCGGTGAAGAAAGAGAAATTTGAAATAACAAATAAGTGGAGAGAAATTTTGGAAATATAATGAAACGAGATTATCCTTCATACCATTTGCGCCTTAGTGAAGTGTTACAAAAACTGTTGCAGCCTGTCATTTGGAATATATTAAGAGATGCTGGCCAAAGTTGTTCTTGTCCTGATTGCGCAGAAGAGAATAATACCGAATCCGTTATTAGTGATTTTGATATATGAATGAAAATTTTGGGTCTCTTCTTAATGACTGCACCGATATAATTCTGCTTTTATTCAGTAGTTTTACATAAACGTACTTCCAAAGATATTGGAGATCCTAATATCTCATCTCTGCTGCTTTTAAACTCTTTGTTGAACTCACTTCGAGGTTCTGTACTTCAGGTACTTATTTAGAGTCATTAGCTTTCATATCAGATCTTCCAATAGAATTATTTTTAGTTCAGTTTTCTTCTCATTCCAATTAGACTTTAAACAAAATGTTTGATCATCTCCATCTTCAAACAATTTACAAACGTTAAGTGTTTTATTAGACTCAAGGTTAAAGGAATTGCTCAATGAATTCATATCTTCAAGGTCTGACTGATGGTTGTATGTTTTTATTATAACACTCTCAGACTCCTACACGTGTTAGTTTAGTTGTATGTGCTACTAGTGTAGATTGGTGTTATTCAGTTGTGTTGGATGTCTATAATTGAAGTATTCAACAAGTGTTTTTTGTTTTGTTTTTGCTTTTTTCCAACAACAATAAAAGAACACACGACGGGATTGTGTAAGACTGAAAAATTGTATTTAATTATTGCAAATAACACCCTCAGTTTTATACAAAACAAAAATAACAAATACAACAAAAAATAACAAAAACAAAAATACTTGAGTAATAATATTTAATGGCAAACAATACGTTTGGTGCGATAACCATGTGTGTTGGTGTTGTAATTATATTCTATACTAGACCAACACTTGCAACACAACACAACACAACACAACAAAATGCATTAAATAATAAAAGTTACATGAATATGATGTATATATGTATGTATCTCTGTGCATGTGTATGAGTATGTTTGAAGGTAAAGTATAGAAAATGCACGTGTAAAATTTTACTTACTAAATAAAAACTAAAACGTTTTAGTCATAATACTTAAATTAAATTTTTATAGTAATAAATGACTAAACCAAAAATGGAATATAAAAAAACCAGGAAAGAGACTTTTTAGAGGAGGAAGAATAACAAAAAAGTAATAATAATGAAAAGCAAAAGTCCAAGACGAATCTGAAAGTCCAAAGACGAATCTGAAATACACTACATTAGATGTGAGTACAGTTAATAAGTTTCAAGAGTCATGACATCTGCATGTGTAGTTGAACCCGTTGTGTTACCCTAAAGAGCAGTCAACTAATTCGATTGCTATTCAGCGGTCTGCATGAGAGCTTATCCAGCCAGTACCTGAAAGGAAATAAAGTACCAGTGGTACAGTAAGAAAAAAAACTGTCACTTCGTTATGGCAATTGCGAAAGAAGTTAGCGAGATTCATACATTTGCAATGACGATAAGAACACAATATCCAGATGCCTAATCTTCTTTCTATTAAACATGAATATTTGTCTCGATGTTCAAATGTTGTATATGGATCAAATAATGCCGGAATTTCGACACGTAATTCCATATAGTTTATTCTCAAAGATTCTTCTAAAGTATGCCAATAGTTTCCCAAGCAGATGGTAGAAACATTCATCACCAAGCATCGCACCATGTCTGGCTAGTTCATCTGCAATGTCATTCCCGTTACTGTGACTAGGAATCCAAGTCAGTAAAGATCCAAATATCTCCTTATCGTTGAACCAATCGGTCGCCCTCTCCATAGCAGAGATCTCCACTTGTAGGAAGTTGAAGTCAAATTTTGACCCCTGTATGTTGTTTGAAGAGAGCAGTGAACCAAAACAACTAGTGACAAGAAAAATCGACGTAAAACTATCAGAATATTCGAACAGGTATAATCTTCTAAGATGACTTTAGGCTTCAAAACAGTGTTTCGTGTTCCGCTGGATGACAATTAGCTTGAAGAAAACACTCAACGAAAAAGGATCAGAATGTTCGGGCGGACATGAAGACAAAATCGCCGTTTCTGATTAACATCAGTCCCGATCGATGCAGAGAGCCCATACTGAAATATGCTTTAGGACCATTTATTTTTAGTGGCGATGAATATTCTTACGTATCAACTTTTCAGCAAGGAAAATGAGGTCATAAAATTAAAGTATTTTCAGCGAACGATTTTAAAAATCCTGGATCCCCATTATTAGTTTTGGAATCAACTGACTACGCCTCTAGATTCGAGCAGCTGTGCGCTGCCAGGCTTATGTTGTGTGAGGGCCGTTTTACACAATGTGTGTTTTTAAGTTTCGGATATTGTACAATTGTAACGATCCCGACGAATTTGAATTTAGGTGTTACTCACAGAATAATAAACTTAATATTCCACCAATCGGTGGCTCCAAATACTGCAAAATATCAAAGGAAAATCCAACGCCTTTCCAAGTTACAAAAAACATTTCAATTTATTACTTTACAATTGATCTCTCTCTTTTCCTTCCCTCTTGCTATGAGAAACGTTAGACATGAAATATTAAAAGAAGCAACATGAATGGATGGATGAATGGTTTGAATGTTTGGTTGGCTGGACTGGACAACCCCCTTTTTTATTTATTCTTATTTTTTCCTAAAGACGAAAAAAAATGTTCTTTGTTAAGTTAACAAAAAAAGTTCATGTGTTTATCTGTCTTAAAGGTATCACATGTAACGCCATGCATGTTAGCTTGATTTTCTATAAGTTACAGATACTTTTTACTGACATTCACACCAACACAACGTTCGTCATTTGTGATATGGTGAGCAAAGTAAGAGCAAAAGAGAGCGAACGCTTTATTTAAGTCACACATGAGTAGGTGTTTGTTGACCAACCAGCCACAATGCAAGAGCACGTTTGGAACAGGGAGTTAAGACAGGTACCCAGCTAACTGCAGCAGCAGCCGCTACAGTCGCTTAGAATATGAAACTAACACGCAAACTTTATGCCAACGAAAACCCTGGATAAAGAAAAAAAAAAAGAAAAAGGAAAATAAAAAACAGCAAAATGTGCTTAAGTTGCATGTTTTCTTTAAACTATTTTTATTATTTTCAAATTTATTTTTAATGGCTGAACTCAGTCAAGTCACTCGCTTTAGTATTTAACTTCTAGACATTTCAAACAAAATATATTTTGATCTTGGAAATGGTCATCGTAGATTATGATACAATGTTTTACTAAGACCAGGAAGGAAAATGAAAAGGAAAGAGCATAATAGTTTGCTTGTTTTTCCTAACTTTCACTTGGAGGCTTTAAATATTGGAATCTAAGTAAAGTTTGGAATTTTTGAGAGTAATCTTGATTGCCTACCAAATGAAGCAGGTCGGGTTTGAGGAAAAGTTTTAAAGTATCAGAATGCGTTACATCTGTACTATAAATTTCAAATATATTTCGAACAGTCTTGCAACATGTGATCGAACGTTTTTATTTTGGAAGATTATGGTCTCTTATCTGGTTAGTTATTTTTGGTAGGTTTTCGTTGATAACTCACTTCGACTGAGTTTGCTTTAATTATGTTCGCTTCAAATTCCATATGATCGCCTGATGTTATCTGATTAACTTATAATACTTAAGATGATCATTGCCCAACCGTTCGTTTAGAATACTGAGTGAGAAATGGATCACCTTATCGCTCAATTCGATAATTTTGATAATTGTTCATCCAGTTTCCAAGAAAGAAGATGAATAGAATAGTAGTAAAGAGAACTGACTCAAAATATTTTAAGAAGTTAGAACTTGAAACCTTCATTTCCATTCTTAACTTGCTCATATGCGATTATCTGTCAATTTCAACATCTCGTACCCAGGCCATTTTTTGGGGATTCTTGGAAATATATTTGAAGTTTAATTCGCTCTTAGAAACTTACTAATTTTCGGCTAAAATTAAGTATTGACCATAAAGCCATGCTGTCTAAAACCGTTTCAAAACCAATGTGATATCCAACTATTGAAAACTGCTTGCGGATCGAGTGGAAATATTATACAGAATACACAATCAAATATTATATGGACTTTAACTGGCGCTCGATTGTATATGTTGGGAATAACAACATCCATAGAAACTTGAATATTCTATTAGTTAAGGATTCATTGGATCTTCAAAGCATTTCAATCAGGTTTTTAATTTAAGCGACCCTCAAAATCTGTGATTCTTTGATTATGTAGTGCCTTTCATATAGGAGTAATACGTCTTATTGAGTCTTGAGGATTCCACTGTAGTTCCGTCCTTGTTATATTCTCAAGACTCTTTATGATAGTGTAGACTATAAGTGCCCTTTGTCAAGTAGTTTTTGACAGATCTGTATATCTTTGTCTGGTCGAATTTCGACAGTTGTTCTCATTAAGTGAAGTTTCTGTCTATTCTATTCTTTGGACGTCTTATAGAGTATTGATGCTCTAAATCAATATTTAGTATATTTTCTGGACTCCTTATGTTAATGTAGTCGATGTATCTTTATTACCTAAATATTATTGATTGCATTCTTATTCGAAATAATTGTTAGCCAGAAGGATCAAGATATTGGCTGTGAAGAAAAGGCTTAAACTTTCTTTCCACTTGTTTTTCAAATTCGATAATCATTCTCTTCAAGCAAATTCGATGTTATCGATATAATTCCCCTGAGATTGCCTAAACCAATTTCAATAGCTCATGAATAAATACCTTTCTTATACGGAATATACTGTTTGGCAATCTTAACATTTGGCTCTCTGTGCTGGAAGTTTTCATGCCCATAGTAGTACAGTCCAAACAACCGTACCGTTCGAGCTTAATAATACACATGTAAAATCGTCTCTCAATATCCTTCGATTTCAACTCATATGGGACAAAATTTACTAGCTTTTGCATGAATCCTAAATGTTGTAAAATGGATTTTGTGTGACATCCAATGATAATGCAAACTGTAGAAGAGATTTAGACAGTTAAAGTTACAAATTCCTCATCTTCAAATGTTTTAAGGATGTCTTTTGTTATTTTATTTCTAGAACTCATAACATTTGCATCGCACTAAGCATTGTTCACAAATTTGTATACCCGCAATAACAATTACAATTGGTGAAAATGGTATATTAACTTTGTCATTCAGTATGTTACGTTAAAAAGGAATCATGTAAGAGCCCCACTATGCCTATATATTCTAGCATCAAATCAAATCTGAATTAATTCATCTATGTCTATCTGTTGGTGTAACGTTCAGAAGGAGGTCATGGCTTCATACGCTTAAGCCGCTATTTCGGTTTATTGGATGTTCCCAGTCTGGAAAAGTATTCCGTCCCCGTATAATTAATGGAATTTCGTTTCATGTACGTTATTCCTCAATAACTTTCAGTCTACTCCACAACAGATGGCAGAGTTCAACGAATTTGTTAGCATTTTGTTTTCCTAGACTAGACTCAGCGTAGCCGAATATAGTATTCTTACATGTTGACCGGTTTTACCAACAATCTTTATTTTGAGAGATTTTGTTTTTGGATAAATAAATTATGCGATAACTTTTTTCCAAAAAATACTTCTACTTATTTACATTTGAGGACTCAGTGCTTTTTGAGAAACGTTAATTATTATATAACCCATTTTTGTGCAATTTGCTCCCAGTATGGCCTTTTTCCATATATAATGCTGTAAATATTAACCTCTTTTTCAAAACACTCAACTTTATTTCAATTAAAATTCTTTTGTCCATTTTAACATAATAATAACAAACTTGTATTTAATTTAATTAACAAAAATGTTCAAACGTTATTAAAAAAATAAATAAATTAAAATTCAATTGCACTTTATTATAGTAATTTTTTTTCTGCATAATTGATTTATTTAACACCCTTGGATTTATACAACACTAACGATGTAACTCCTGCAACCGATAATATTTTCATATTTCCACCTTTTTTTTAAATTTAAATTTTTTGTCGTCAGTTGGCCACACTTTGGGTTTATTGAAATAAACACTTTCGCCACTTACCACCACTACTGCTACAACTCCTCTCTAGTCTAATTGCAAAACCCCTTAAAAGTTATAGTTGTAGTTGTAGTTGTACTAATTGAATATTGTATGTTAATTTTACCATTACGTTGGTTTTATTTATTAAATAATATAATTAATATCTTATTTATTATTAAAATGTATAATTTACAATTTAATCTCGGTTATAATTGAAACATTTCCACACAAACACAATGACACACATATGAACAAATTATAGGCAGACGGCTGCAAAAAAATGCATGTATATATATATGTACTCATTCGGTCAGAGTCTATATAGACAAATGTATACTTTCATATTTCATAAATATATATATAGAGTACATTTTTAACATGTAGATTATTTACGAACAGTTGGGGCGAAAATAATAGATAACATTTCAGGATTTGTTTAATGTTGTAATAAATTTGAGGTTATGAACTTTATTTTTCAATTTAAAATTTTTATGAAATTTTAATCTCATACTGAATAAAATAAATGATAAAGTTAGAATGAAAGATTGAGAAACTCAAGCGATGTCATCTGATCAATGTTGCCAAAAAAGCATACGGTTTGAAGGACCATAATGTAATGCAAATGACTTGTTTCGTTGATACCATTTGATATTATGCTGATATCGGTGACACCTTTCTATTCAGTGGATTCATGTTGAGATCCTTAATATAAATTGCTGACATAACCTTGTCATATAATATCAGGTGCCATTTACATTTGCAAAAATTACAGATTATTTTATAGACTATAGATTATACTTAAGTCCCGATTTTTCTATATTTTCAGATTAAGGATTATTATATTATTCTTTAGCCATGACTAAAGATTATTCTATTGTCCAGACTATAGATTTCTTATAGTCCTACTATACTTTATTTAGATCTTAACTGGTCAGTTTGTCTATAACTTTATCAACTGGTAAATTTTTTAATTTTTTCAATGTCTTAACTTCGATTAAATCATTTGAACGTAGAGTTCGCTTTTAGAACGATTATTAAATGTTAGAATTTAAGGACAATTGAAATCGTTGATATGAAATGTTTTCCATGAGATGGAATGACATCAAGAACATTTCATAATGATATTGTAAAGTCACATCTGGTCTATTTCTGGTTATTATTTCTCCTTTATGATGCTTTTATTTTACCCTCCTCTGTTCATTTATAAAACTTTTGCAATCATCTGTGTAAAACAAAAAGTCCCACAAAAATATCAGTAAAATATTTATGCAAATTAATTTAATTGTTGGCCATTAAAATAATTTGAACAAACGGATGTACATTCATACACACAAATATATACCTTTTTATACTTGAATACAAATATCAGCTTTTATATATTCTGTAATGAAATCAGAAACAAACAAAAAATAAACTATAAAATGTTTTAAATATTAAACTCATTCCTGTATGATGAATGTATTCATACGAGTTCACATATACATGTACATAACTTTTGCTACAAATGGATAAAGAGAGATATGAGTAGATGGGCAGATGGACGGACGAATGGATGGACATTACAGGTGCAGTAAACAAATAAAAAGTTTTATTTTAAACTTGATAAAGTGTGTAGTTGTAGGGGAACTAAAATATCTTTGGGATAGAAGAAATATAGACGGTTCCATAGTCAAGATTTTAGGCGGTACTATGGCCTAGAATACAACTAAAGTGTCCGGACTATAGATAATTTTATATTCCCGACTATAGATAATTCTATAGTCCAGACTACAGATAATTCTATAGTCCAGACTATAGATAATTCAATAGTCCAGACTACAGATAATTCTATAGTCCAGACTATAGATAATTCTATAGTCCAGACTATAGATAATATAGATATTTCAGACTATAGATAATTCTATAGTCGAGACTATAGATAATTCTATAGTCGAGACTATAGATAATTCTATAGTCGAGACTATAGATAATTCTATAGTCGAGACTATAGATAATTCTATAGTCGAGACTATAGATAATTCTATAGTCGAGACTATAGATAATTCTATAGTCGAGACTATAGATAATTCTATAGTCGAGACTATAGATAATTCTATAGTCGAGACTATAGATAATTCTATAGTCGAGACTATAGATAATTCTATAGTCGAGACTATAGATAATTCTATAGTCGAGACTATAGATAATTCTATAGTCGAGACTATAGATAATTCTATAGTCGAGACTATAGATAATTCTATAGTCGAGACTATAGATAATTCTATAGTCGAGACTATAGATAATTCTATAGTCGAGACTATAGATAATTCTATAGTCGAGACTATAGATAATTCTATAGTCGAGACTATAGATAATTCTATAGTCGAGACTATAGATAATTCTATAGTCGAGACTATAGATAATTCTATAGTCGAGACTATAGATAATTCTATAGTCGAGACTATAGATAATTCTATAGTCGAGACTATAGATAATTCTATAGTCGAGACTATAGATAATTCTATAGTCGAGACTATAGATAATTCTATAGTCGAGACTATAGATAATTCTATAGTCGAGACTATAGATAATTCTATAGTCGAGACTATAGATAATTCTATAGTCGAGACTATAGATAATTCTATAGTCGAGACTATAGATAATTCTATAGTCGAGACTATAGATAATTCTATAGTCGAGACTATAGATAATTCTATAGTCGAGACTATAGATAATTCTATAGTCGAGACTATAGATAATTCTATAGTCGAGACTATAGATAATTCTATAGTCGAGACTATAGATAATTCTATAGTCGAGACTATAGATAATTCTATAGTCGAGACTATAGATAATTCTATAGTCGAGACTATAGATAATTCTATAGTCGAGACTATAGATAATTCTATAGTCGAGACTATAGATAATTCTATAGTCGAGACTATAGATAATTCTATAGTCGAGACTATAGATAATTCTATAGTCGAGACTATAGATAATTCTATAGTCGAGACTATAGATAATTCTATAGTCGAGACTATAGATAATTCTATAGTCGAGACTATAGATAATTCTATAGTCGAGACTATAGATAATTCTATAGTCGAGACTATAGATAATTCTATAGTCGAGACTATAGATAATTCTATAGTCGAGACTATAGATAATTCTATAGTCGAGACTATAGATAATTCTATAGTCGAGACTATAGATAATTCTATAGTCGAGACTATAGATAATTCTATAGTCGAGACTATAGATAATTCTATAGTCGAGACTATAGATAATTCTATAGTCGAGACTATAGATAATTCTATAGTCGAGACTATAGATAATTCTATAGTCGAGACTATAGATAATTCTATAGTCGAGACTATAGATAATTCTATAGTCGAGACTATAGATAATTCTATAGTCGAGACTATAGATAATTCTATAGTCGAGACTATAGATAATTCTATAGTCGAGACTATAGATAATTCTATAGTCGAGACTATAGATAATTCTATAGTCGAGACTATAGATAATTCTATAGTCGAGACTATAGATAATTCTATAGTCGAGACTATAGATAATTCTATAGTCGAGACTATAGATAATTCTATAGTCGAGACTATAGATAATTCTATAGTCGAGACTATAGATAATTCTATAGTCGAGACTATAGATAATTCTATAGTCGAGACTATAGATAATTCTATAGTCGAGACTATAGATAATTCTATAGTCGAGACTATAGATAATTCTATAGTCGAGACTATAGATAATTCTATAGTCGAGACTATAGATAATTCTATAGTCGAGACTATAGATAATTCTATAGTCGAGACTATAGATAATTCTATAGTCGAGACTATAGATAATTATCGACTAATTAGTCGAGACTATAGATAATTCTATAGTCGAGACTATAGATAATTCTATAGTCGAGACTATAGATAATTCTATAGTCGAGACTATAGATAATTCTATAGTCGAGACTATAGATAATTCTATAGTCGAGACTATAGATAATTCTATAGTCGAGACTATAGATAATTCTATAGTCGAGACTATAGATAATTCTATAGTCGAGACTATAGATAATTCTATAGTCGAGACTATAGATAATTCTATAAGTCGAGACTATAGATAATTCTATAGTCGAGAACTATAGATAATTCTATAGTCGAGACTATAGATAATTCTATAGTCCAGACTATAGATAATTCTATAGTCCAGACTATAGATAATTCTATAGTCCAGACTATAGATAATTCTATAGTCCAGACTATAGATAATTCTATAGTCCAGACTATAGATAATTCTATAGTCCAGACTATAGATAATTCTATAGTCCAGACTATAGATAATTCTATAGTCCAGACTATAGATAATTCTATAGTCCAGACTATAGATAATTCTATAGTCCAGACTATAGATAATTCTATAGTCCAGACTATAGATAATTCTATAGTCCAGACTATAGATAATTCTATAGTCCAGACTATAGATAATTCTATAGTCCAGACTATAGATAATTCTATAGTCCAGACTATAGATAATTCTATAGTCCAGACTATAGATAATTCTATAGTCCAGACTATAGATTACAGTAGTTATTTGTTTGTACTTCTACCACAATGTAAAACTTTTCAATCCTGGCAATTACACCCCCGTTTACCTCCTCCCATTTGACCCACAAAATGAAACTTTATTTTTATTATCACAGGATTTATGTTGCAATTTTATTTGTCTGGTTTGGTCTGGTCTGGTGTAGAGTAAATAACTATTTTGTGGTTAAATATTTATTTATTTCTAAATAACAACAAAGTTTTTTTGTTGTTGTAGTTTATTTAGTTGTTTAGAGTTCAGTTATCGCACAAAACACAAAACAATTTCATTATAAAATTGTTTTATGGTTTTAAGACCAGAAAAAAAGAGACTTTTATTATTTAGTTGTTGTTTGCAAATAACTACCGGAAATTTGTGTGTGTGTTTCAGCTACAAAAAAGAGAATTAACATTTTTTTTGCCAGGAATAGTGAACTTTGAGACCATCATTATTCATTTCAAATTTAAAAGTCATCATCATCAGTTGCAGCAGCGGCAGCAACATCAGCATTTTATGTTGTTTGATGCAACAGGCAGCTAAAAGTTTTTGCTACATTTTTAGTAGTTTTTTTTTTTTTGTTTTTTTTTTAAGTGAGTAATTTTAACGCTAATATTGGGGTATTTTGTTGACCAAAGTTTTGTGGTCGGTATTAGAAACACTTGATGTTAACGCAAATATTATTACGGGTGTAAATTCTTGTCTGTTATTTAATTTTTTGTTAGACAAATTATGGGTTCATTTGTCTGAATAAACATTTATTTCCTAAAATGATGTTTTAAAAGCACATTGGGAGAGAGTTTTTAAATTTAGAACTAGAATGATCCTGCTATAATGACTGAAACGAATACTCAGTCAGTTCTCAATGTGAATGGTTCTTACACCAAAGTTATATTTAAGCAGATTCTTCTTGGAGATTAACAAAAGTAGTTTTTTCCAACTTAATAATTTTTTAAGAAATTTTCTTAAACTATAAAAAAGAAGAAATGTTTTCAATGCCATTTTAAGTTCATTATACCTCTAATTATCGCTCTCAAGTAAAATTATTATTAAAACGAAGAAGAAAAGAATTTCAATATTTGAAATATTTTTGATCAGAAAAATATAACTTCGGAATTTTAACAATATATAAATGATGTATAATTTATATTAAACAATTTAATTTTATTATTTTACTTAAAGAGATCAAAAATATTATTTTCAAAATTATGTGAGAAATGAAGTGAATAACAATAAAATTGCTGTGACATTTTATTGAAACAAGGAAAAATAATTGAGGTATAAATATATGGATTAGTGATGATAAATATTTTGTAAAGGAAACAAAGTAATCAGACTAAAGATCCAAAAAGTCTTGATATTCTAGAGGGTAGATCATATTATAATCCTGACTATGGATCAATCTACAATGCTGGCTACCTATCTGTCAGCAAAGATTAATTTCTAGCCCAGATAAATTTGTAGATTAATATATAGTGCAGAATATGGATCAATCTGTAAATCCGATTTCAGATCATCTACAGACTAGACTAAAGTTCACTTCTATTGTACAGACTATAGATCAATCTACAACCCAGACTAAGGATTATTCTCGGCTGTAGATCATTCTAACTTCCTGACTGTATATAGTTTTATATTCCAGACCATATATCTTAATATACATCAAACTGTAGGTCATAGTTAAAACTAAAGATCATTTTAAAGTCCAAACTACAAATCTTTATACAATCCATATTACAGATTTGTCTGTAGACAGAATTTTCTGCAGTCCACATTTTAGATTGTTTTATAGTTTCCACCATAGATTTTCCCTGTAGTTCTGACTACAAATCATTCTATAGTACCGCCTATATATCGTTCTAAAGTTCTGATTGTAGATCATTCTATAGTCAGTGTAGATTTTTATAAATAGAACAGTCCAGAATATAAAAAATTCTATAGTGTGGAGTATATATAATTCTATAGTATAGGAGATTTTTCTCTAATGTAGACTATAGATCATTATATAGTATAGACTGTAGATCATTCTATGGTGTAGACTATAGATCACTTCTATAATGTAGACTGTAGAGCTTTCTATAGTGTTAACTACATATCATTCTATTGTCGAGATCATTCATTCTATTGTCTAGACTTTTAAACTTTTACTGCCTTGACTTTTGCATATTCTCTAGTCATGATTACAGATCATTCTACATATAGTCCAATCTACTGATCATTCCTTAGTCTAGGTTATATATCATACTTTAATCCGGACGGTAAGTCATTCGATTGTTGAGACTTTAGACTATATAATCTATAGTTGAAACCCTTCGGACTATAATTCAATCTGTAGTTATTTTATATATAAATTTCTAGTTATGTTTAACGATCAGCCTTTAGAGGAGACTAGATCAGCCTATTAGTCAGTGTAACGATCAGTCTAAAAATCCTGATTATTCGTTTTAATAAGTAATCATTCCTTGATCTCCTTTTTTAAGACTCCAAAGTGTTTCATTTTCGCAATTACAATTTGCCACAGAAAGAAAAAACATAAAAACATTTTACTTTAAGTAATTTTTGCTACAATTCTTTTAATGTTTTTTTTTTTTTTTTTTGATTTTACTCAAACTTGAAGTATTTTTTCTGAAGTTTTTCCCACAGGGAACACGATCTTTTCATTGTACACTTTTTTCTGTCGCTGTTTATTTGGTTTAGTTTAAATTCAGTTTGAATTTTTTTTAAAGAGACGACTTTTTTTGTTTTTGGTTTTCTTATTTTAAGTTTACAGATTCAGTTAAACGACATCAGTTACAGAAAATATTTACAAAAAGAGGGCTAAAACCAGTCAGTCACTCATATCGGTAGTAAATGTAGTTGTGTTGTTTGTATTTTTTTAGTCTAGATTTTTTCAACTGGAATGAGGAAAAATAAAACGGATAATAAACAAAAAAAAAATCGCAATTTTTGCGATTGAGCGGGTAAAGTTTACGAAAGTATAGCATTTTTAGATTTTCTCCTTTTTCTACGATTGAAAAATTCTTAACACATGTTTTTCATTAAAACTTTTAAGCCAAGTTAGGCTTGAGATCAAGTATGATTTAAACAGTACCGGAAGAACGTGTCCGTTGATAAAAAATCTGGCTCAGATAGAAGCCAAAAAATAAAAAGCAATTTGAAAACGGCTCCCAACACATCCGGTAAGAAAGCACCTCGGCTAGCTCAGTGCTCAGACTATTTGGTATGAAAAGATAAAAACATCTCAGGCTAAAAAAAAAGTTCCTGACAGGAACGCTGCTTAAAATTTAAGAGGTCAAAGACAGAATATGGAAATTGAAGTCAAGTTTTATAAATGATATATGATCGATGACGATGTTCTGACAGATTTTTCGGAACTTCCACCGAAATTTATATCATGAAATGTTGACAATGAAGGCAGCTCTTCGATTCCTAAATCTTCATAATGTGTCCACTTATTTTTAGCCTGACTTATCAGGATGGTTCGCTTGCCATAATGACATTATCTCCCCACCAGCTTGGGTTCTTGTTAAAGGTAAATTGAAGAGCACAAAAACAGTGTTCAAAAGTGTGGTCAATTTTAAACTGAGGTGGTCTATCTGTTTAAGCAGAGTGACAGAAGGAACTATAAAACGTTAATGGAAAAGTTCCCGAAAAAGTTCAAAATTTGTAATTTTTCGTCATACAAACTACAAACATAAGTTTATATTCTACACCACCACAAGTGGTAAAGAGGGTATATAATATTGACATTTCGTGTATAGCGCTAAGAAAGAATCAAATCAAAATCTGAGTCCATTTAGCTATCTCCGTCTGTCTGGTCCTCTGTATGTTGTTGACATGATCACATCCACAATAATTGACAGAGCTCAATGAAATTTGACCTGAGTATTTGTTGTATAGTTATCTATTTAATACCAGCAAATAGATATAGACCGATATCTAAGACAACCGCAAAGTTTAAGCGAAGACCTTTCGAAAAATTTTTAATTATAAATAGACAAATTAGAGGATGGCGGAGGGTATTAAAAAGTTGGCATTGTCGAGTATAACATTCTTACCTTTTTTTGTAAATTGTAATAATAATAAAAAACACTTAAAAACAAAATAAAACTTTAAGTGTAGTAGTTTCGTTTTTATTAACTTAAATGTATGTTTAGAATTTTTCGATCTTACTCCTGATATGGTTATCTAATAAGGAGTTCCACTTAGTTGAATGGAGTGCAAGATTTTTTAATAATATTTTCATGGAATTCTTCAAATTAAATATTTTTCAAGATTTTTCTATCACAAGATATCGATCTTTTCGAAATTTTGATTTCATATTTGTAGCATTTCCAGGTCTTCAATTAACTGATCTTGTTTAGAGGTTAAGTTGTATAATTACCCGTGAAAATTCTGAGTCGTAATTAATCATTATTGTTTTTTTCACTCTGAGCTGTGCTTGATTTGGAACTGTGTGTCATAAATTCGTTGCCCAATTCCATCCATATGTTTCAGAATTTTGTATCCCTTTAAGTGTATTAGTTCTAAAGGTTAAATTATAATTATACTTTGTTGCTACAACATGACATTTTATAAGTTTTTTTTTCAACAAAATTGTATTGAGTCATAGCGATTTGGTTATATGGAAACCAAAAAAATGTATCTTTAAAATACCAAATATCGTTTTTATTTTTTATTTACTTTTTTAAATTTTTATATTTTTTTCCAAAAGATGATTTTTCCAATTGTGTACATTTTATATAAAGTTTTTTTTTTTACATTTTGCTGAATACGTTTTTCTGTGGGTTCAGCAACATTGTTGCGGATACAAATCATGCACAGTGTTGCATGTTGGTTTGAAAACCTTATAAAATTTTTATTGTTGCAATTGATTTTAATACAAAAACCAATACAATGATTCAGTTCATATTCTTTAATTCACTCACTGTGCGACTTTACCATCATTTCAATAAGAAGAAAAAAGTGATGCAATAAAAGCAACCACATTATTGACATGTGATTGAGTGATTTTTCCGAAAAACACTTTATCACCGGAAATCAAATTTAATATTATAAAATTTCAATATTCATTTTAAAAGAATATTTGATTACGTTTGCAGTTTCATAATTTTTTGAATTTGATTTTTATTTGATCATTTTCAAGTCCCTAATTTGTCAATTCTTCTGGTCACCTTGTTTTTTCCTTTATTTCATTGTACTGTTTTTTTCCTTTTGAATTGTGAAAAAAATTGTTTACAAATTTGTTTTGTCTTTTTCTTATGGATTTCACCATTTACGTGCGGGTTCATTAAATCATTTATTTTCGTTTTATTCTGTTGTCTTGCATTTTTTTGTAGGTTTTTTAAGTAGGATGTGCTGCCGTTTTAGTTTCGCTTTTAATTTTCGATCTCATTTTTTTTAAATTTTTTTGAAAGGGTGTGCTACGTAAATGTGGGCGGTATATAGTGATGTAATAGCGGACTTGATTCAAAAGCGTACAAGGTATAATTATAGCATTATATGAATTGGGCTTGGGTTATGTCATTGTATAGTCTAAAATTCTACACTATAAAGCACTTGATATTTCGTACTATAGATCGTTTTATATTACGGACTATTGATCATTTTATAGTCCACATGATAGACAAATGATGGTCCAGACTATAAATTATTTTATTGATCATGTAGAAACATCATTCTCTAGATCGTATACGTCAGACTATAAATCAATGTATAGTCCAGGCTATAGATCACTCTGTAGGCCAGTCTAAGATCGCTTTGTAGTCAGACCATAGATCATTCTAAAGTCCAGAAGTTAGCACATTTTATAGTCTAGGCTATAGAGCATTTTATAGTCCAGACTATAGAACATTTCGTAGTCCAGACTACAGATCATTCAATAGATTCTATAGTCCAGACTATTGAACATTCTTTAGTCCCGGCTATTGATCATTCAATAGATTAAATTATAGATCATTTTGTAGTCCAGCCTATCAAATATTCCATAACCCAGACTGTAAATCATTTTATATATCAGACTATAGATCATTCTATAGTCCACGGTAAAAAATATTCTATTGTCAAAACTGCAGTTCATTCTGTAGATCGGGTTGTAGATCATTCTACAGTTCACATTATAAAAAAGACTTAGACCACTCTGTAGTCCATAATATGAATCACACTGCAGTGTTGTCTACTGATGATTCATTCCAAGCTACAGATCATTCTGTAGCCCAGATTATAGATAATTTTATTGTCCTGATTATAAATCACTTTATGCTCCCAACGATAGATAGTTCTGTAGTCCAGAAATGAGTCCTGACAAGACATAATTCAATTGTTCAATTGTCCAGATAGTAGATCATTATTTAGTTACGACTATAGATCATTCCTTAGCCCATACTATAGGTCATTGTTGAGATCATTCTAAAGTTTAAACTATCTCTAGATTAATCCATTAAAAAGACTGGAGATCGTGCTGTAGTCCAGGCTATAGACCATTTTATAATCGCCTTTTAAAAGGTCAAAGTTGAAAGTCCCAAAAATAACTTTTTCGAACTGTAACATCTTTCCTTGTAGAGATCGTTTTTTTGAACTGTTTTAACCAATTTTTTTGTATAAAATCTCAATTATAGGTCCCTCGAGATCGTTTTATTGGCTGTGCGATTTCTAAATGAAGATCTTCACCGCTTCTTTTCAGATATTGCCTATGTTATTTTAATCTTATTTCGATTTTGGTTTTAATTAAACCATTTGCAGGGTACTTCTCGCGTCATAATTACCCATCACTTCTTAAAATGTTCAATATTTTCTTTCATTTTTCTCTTATTGAGCAGGAAGAGTCTTCGTCCATATATGTAGTTCACGTGAGTGTGTATATGTTAGACCTTTTAAAATTTCATAACAAATTGAATTTTTTTCCGAAGTTTTTTTTTTCTCTGGATTTCATAAACAATTTTTAAATGCCAAGGTTAAAACCTGTTCTCACAAAATTTCATTTTTGCTCTCCTTTTTTTCGCTTTTTTTACAAAAACACAAAAAAAAAAATAATAATATATTGATGCTGTTTCTTGTCTCTATAAGAAAATACTCCTTATTCGGTTCCCCCTATCGCAGACAAGCCAGGAAGAACCAGAAAATAAAAAAAGAGAATCACAGTTAAACGTTGATCATCATGATCGTCTTCATCGACAACGTTTTCACTTTTTTTCGAGACAGAGAATTTTTGTCAGAATTTTTTTTATTTCGTTTGTTTTTTTATTCCATTTTCAGCATTTTTTCTGAAAGAGGGATAAAATCTTCTGAATTTGTGTTTTAATATTAAAATATGTTTTTTCTTTATTTCCAAAAAAAAAAAAAAATATTTCAATTTTTAAGTTTTAGTTTTTTTTTTTGCGGTTAAATTTGTATATTTTTCTTCCATAAAACTGGTTTTTGATCTGGAGTTTAATGTTTTTTGGGTTTCGCTTTTTTTTTTTGGCTCATTTTCGATTCATTTGAAGGAAGGGGTAGCAGAAGTTCTCTGGTATGATTTATTAAGGTCATACAATTTATATGGTGTTATTTCTGAGAATTTTATTAAGGCAAATTTTAATGTTATTTTGCGTTTTTTTCCCCTTTCTTGTGTCCTGACCAAACCCAGTGATTAGTTTAGGAATTAATTTAAATTTTTAGTCTTGGTGAAGAAAAAAAATAAAAAATTTCATTTGTCCTTTGCTATGGAAAAGGGTGGTAACATAAGGATATTTCGATGAAAATATTGTATTATTTGTGAGAAAGAGAATAATTATGTTTTTAGTGAACAAATGTTATTTTTAGTGAAAAATTGGTGAAAAATCGCATCTTTTTTTTTTTGTTAAAATCTTATTTTCATTAGTGAAAAATCGTATTTTGAGTGAAAATTATATTTTAGTGAAAAATCATATTTTTAGTGAAAAATGCAATTTTTGGTGAAAATCCTATTTTTTTACTGAAGAATACATTTTTAACTAAAAAATCGTTCGTTTTATTAAAAAATCATATTTTTAACGAAAAATTCAATTTTAAGTGAAAAAATTCTATTTTTTTTTTTTTTGCACTGAAAGGAGAAGATTCATTCATCTCACTTTGTCTGTCCAGCTATACATGAAGCGTTGCATTGATTTCTTTAGAAATATTTCTGTTGCTTTCGAACTTTTCGAGATATATTCATGATTTTTACTTGGATTTTTACTTGATTAAAGCTGACGTTTTTAAGTGTATTTGGGGGAATATAAACAACTATTTGATTAGGAGCGTAATCAATAGACCTCTATAATTCGCCATTTTTTGGTTTTCTGATTTTTTTTTAATTCACCACAAATTTATGAATTGAGACGAACATCTTCTTTAAAAAATAGTCCTTGTAAATCTGTATAAAATAGGTCATTCCATAGTCCTATATATATAGACTAAAGATCAGTCTATAATTCAGATTACAGATCATTCTATAGTCCAGAACATTCTAAGTCCACACTATAGATCATTCTATAGCCCAGCCAATAATGGATTTTCAGTAAAGTGTTATATATTTTTTTTAAACTTGAAAACTTGTCTTGAGTACAAAACCTCTTGAAATTGTTAATGACCGGTCCATTAACTCAGATTGATAGAGATATTATTCCGGAATGAGCTTTTAAGCTCAAAAAATAATATATAAAAATTTAAAAATGTTTTGATTAACAATGACACAAATAAATATTGTATTAACGAAATTCAAAATATTTTAAATTATTGAACCTTAAGTAATTCTATCTTCCATATAGACCAATTTGCAGAGGTCTGCAGGAAGAACTGAACTAAAAATCAACTATGCAGAATATGCTGCCATATTATTTTGCATCTGTTGAAACTGGAGATGACCGGTTCTATGTTTACAGTAGCTCCAATACAAATATCATACAAATATTATCCCGGAATGAGGGTTTGAGTTCATAAAATTAGTAGATATGAATAATTTTAATTAAATATGTCTGAAATAAATTTCATATTAGTCCAAAATCAAAACATTTCAGAATATCTCACCTCAAGTAAACTGCACTTGAACTGTACTTGAACTGAACTTGAACTGAGCTTGAAATGAACTTGCATTGAACTTGAATTGAACTTGAACTGAACTTGAACTGAACTTGCATTGAACTTGAATTGAACTTGAAATGAACTTGAATTGAACTAGAACTGAAGTAGAACTGAATTTGAACTGAACTTGGACTGAACTTGAACTAAACTCGAAGTGAACTGGAAATGAACTTGAAATGAACTTGAACTGAACTTGAACTAAACTAGAACTTAACTAGATCGATCTTAGAAAACTTTGATGTTGAAAAATAGCATATTCTTAAAGATTCTTAATTGATTGAAAAGAAAAACTGAAACGTTATACAAAAACGAAAATGAATTTAAATTAATTGTTAAATTTTTCTAAGTGTGAATATTATTGTATAATTCCCTTTTAAGAAAAACGAAAAAATATATCTAATCTTTTAGATCCCAAAATTTGGTCTGTGTTTCTCACTATTGCTCAATCTTTGATAAAGATTTTGAATTTCGAACTGACTCTTTTAAAAATCCTAGAAATTAACTACTACAGACCAAATATATGTAAAGGAATTTAAACTCAAAAATGATCAAATAATTTGGAACACAGCCAGTTGAAGCCTTATGATCCATGGAAGAAAACCGACATCTCCCAATTTAATAGATATTGAGCACTATTCTTCAAATTAAAAAAAAAATGTTTTGAAGGATCTGTTCTCATCATTTTTAGTAAAATATTTCTTATTTTATTTTGCTATTTATTCAATTTATTTTGGCTACACCCTTTTAAAATTTTTTATAAGAAAATTATGATTGATTTTAAAATACGCCCTTTAATATACCACATTCTTTTATTTATAAAGTTAAATAAAATATATAACTTTAAAGAATGAATGCTCATAATTGACACACCCAATGCAATAGTTAGATACCAAGCTTTACCATTAACCCTAAACAGTCTTTAAGGATCGAAGAAACCTCCTTAAACCTGTAAAAATTTCAATATTTAAGTTTTCCTATTTCTTTATATTTTCCATTTCCTTAAAATCCTTTTAATGTTTTTTTTTGATTCAAAATCCTTGAAAAACAAATAATTTTAAGGAAAATATAAATTTAGCTTGTTATAGACAAAAGACTTAAAAGAGGAGATCTACAATTTTTTATCTTTCGGCTAAAAAGATAAATAAACCCTTTTTTCCAAACATAAAATTACGATAAGATTTTTTAGCAGCCACCATTTATTAATGGCAGAAATGAAAAAAAATCATCAAAAGTCGTTGTTAAAACGACAACAAAATGCAACAAAAAAAGGAAAATATCCTTTATTTTTGACGCTCCTCTTTTTTTCCAGTCATTATACAAACAACAAATTTCCTTTTAAATACTTTTCTTGCTTTTGAGTTTTAATTAAAAGCTGTAAAAGAGAGATGAATGAAAAAATACAAGAAAAATTGAAATCTTAAAGGATTTAATTTTATATCCTTTTTTTCTATATTTTCTGGGCGAAAAAAAAAAAACATTTAAAATAAAAATGTAAATTTTCAACTTTTACTGGCGTTTTTCCTTTTTCTTCTTTTACTTTAAATGCTTATTTTTCTGGATCTTTTTTTATTATAGAAAAATAAGGATATTTTTCCAAAACAGGATAAAAGAAAATTTGAAGTATAAGAAAAAGTTGTTTCATTAATCATTGATTGTAATAGCGACAGGAAAGAGAAAGAAACGTAGCAACAAAAGATGAATATAAAAAAAGGATTAATCAAACTTATTTTCTCTTCCAAAATATCCTTAAATTTTTGAATGGACTATTAATTAGAAATTGTTGTAGAGTATTTAAATTTACAATAATTTACATAAATGAAGAAATTACAATTGTAATTTTTAAGTGAAATGACTTTAATAAAAGGTGATTTCGAAGAATTGGAGAAAGAAGAGGGTTGAAGGATACAAATTGAGAATAAAAATTATTCAGATAATTGTTTTTTTTTTTTTTCATACCCTACACCACCACAAATGCTGAAGAGGGTATATTTACTTTGTCATTCTGTGCCACCAATTCCAAAAAAATTTTTGAAAATAATAACATGAATGGAAGCTTATGGTCTCGTTTCGGTAGTTTTTCTTTGACTCATCTCTTTAAACTAATCAATTGTCATCGGAAGAGGTCTCCGATCCTTTTTTCAGTTTTTATATTTCACTAAAGTGTTGATTTGGCAGGTATAACGTTCAAGCATCATTCCTGACATACTAAAACGCTTATGGAATAATTGCTTACAAAAGATTCGTATTGGAAAATGTTGTTTCAATTATATTTTATGTAGGAATAAAAAGAATCACTCCAAAAATTCAAAACGATTTTATTTAGAATCAATTAAAGAACGACTTTCTAGAAACACCGCATGTCGTGTTAGATTGAACTGGAAACGATTTATGCCAAATTCACTATAAAATTTCTCAATTTAAGATTTACGTATGAAATCTTTTTCCAGGTGAACTTTAAAATTCTGTCTTAGAGAATCATAAAGTTATGATTTGTAATTTCTTCACCAAGTCCACATGAACAGTCAGTGGTTTATACGATCGGACGGATAACGTTTAACGGATTCAGAAAGTTAAATCGAGTCGATCAATAAGGTTTGGACGGAGGTCGTTTAATTGAGTTAGAAAGAGATACAGATCAACTGTTTTGTGCTCTTCATACTTATCTGAAATGTATCATATTATCGTTGATTTCCTCCTTAACAATCTGCTTTTCTATATGTTCTTGTATTTTCCGCGGTTTTCTCCATACACAGTTGTGGTTGCGGTAAATGATATCAAACATTAACATACTATAGTTGCGTTATCTTAAAAGCACGGTTGTGACATAACCATGTTATGTTAAATGACTTGAATATGTGAAGTCCACAGCCATGCTATTGTGATGTTAGGACACAACTATATAAATCGCATGTCTTTGTGTTTTTATGAAATTTTCTTTATAACTTTCCTAAGGGACTGAGTAAATGACTGTGCCGAACATAGCCAGATTTGATTGTATACTGAAATTAATTTTGTGTTGAAGTAAGATAATTCATGATGACTCAGACGCTAACGAAATTTCTCATTTGGTAGAACGACCGATTTTCGAGAACTATTTATCTACTTTGTGTCATTGCAACCGTTATAAAAGTACCGAATTATAAATGTGTGTGTAAGCCAAACTGGCACATATACTTCATATGATTGGGAATTATTTTCAACCATTAGATTTATATAAGAATAATGTAATTGTGAAAAAGTGAACAGCTGCCCGTTTTATATTTCGTTTTCTGTTTAAATGAGTACTGCGATCTTTTTGCTTCAAAAACTTTGCAATTTTTCTATACGAAACTTTGAATTTCAAATCAAAATTTTTGGTTCCCTTTATCGTTAAGGAACCATTCTGGCAGTCATGATTATACCCATTGCCACGCTGTAAAGCCCTCCCTGGAATTGACTATGAAATTTTCGAATCATTCTCCATAATGTGTCACATGCTTTAAATTTGAATTCTCTTTAAAAAAACTCTGCGAAGAATAATTTTTGAAATTTGTTAATGATGTGATTTTGTAAAGATTTAAATTTTCCCTGAAGTACTTTGCAGTAGGCTTGCCTTAGAGGCCTAAGTTCATTTATTTTTATTCCAGGAATCTAAATCACAATAAAATCCCAAGACTCTTTCTATAGTCCATTCCAAAGTACGATCTATATAAACCTACAATTAAATGTCATAATTCCTCTCTTCTTTAAAACTGTGATCAACAATGACAGCAAAATATAAACGAACAGATGACGATGACGCTGACGACATAAAGCCTGCTGACAATGATGAAGTTGATGTTTAAGGTAATGACAAGACACACACACTCGCTGTGAGTGAATGAGTGAGTGATGGCAACAATGATGATGACGATGATGATAATAATGATGAAACCACAACTAAATCAGTTTGATATCAAAAACTACTTTTGTTTTGCGCTCTTCGTGCTTTTTTTTGTACCTAAAAACTTCAACTGAGTTTTTGTTAAAAATATTCCTTCTTTTCCAACTGAAGAGCCAAAATGTTTGTGTTTACGATGATGACGATGACAATGACTGTCATGCATTTAGTTAATGTTGGTTGTTTGTACGGTTTTTTTGTTTTGTTTGTTGCTTTTTGCCGTTTCTTTTTTAAATTTGAGTTCAACAAATTATATGCTGAAGGGGGGGGGGCCTTTTTATCAAGTACTCACAATCTCTTTTTTTTAATAATTTTATTTCCATTTTTATATCTCCACCAACTAAACTAAATCAACCATCCAACAATCATCATCTTCATCAGCTTCAGTGGCGGCAGTAGTGAGTGGATCTGCTTTTTTTTTTTGTTTTGTGTGATTTTGTTTTTAATTTCACAGTTTTGAACGACCGCTGCGTTTTTTTTGTTTGCGTTTTGAATTCGTGTGTGATTGTGTGTGGTGAATTTTGTTAACCCTTCTTTATTGTAGTTTATATTACGAGATGTAGAAGAAGAGAGATATTGTTGTTTTTGATGACGATTCTTTGAGTTTTAATAACGCTCAGCTGACGTTTTCACATTCTCAGCAAGTTTATTATGTTGTTTTGTTTGTCCTCATTTTTTTTCTGGGACTTTGGACAAAAGATCTTTTATATTTTCCCTTTTCATATAAAAAATCATTTTATATTCAGATTTCAATTTTTTTCTGTTGTTTAAACGTAAACAACATTAATTCATTCCCTTCCGTTTATGATGTTTTCTTGTTGTTGTTATTTTGATTTTCACTTTTATTGCTGCTGATTTTCGTTTTTAATATACAGTTTTTCTGCTGATAAAGATCTGTGCAATATAAATTTTAACGTGGATTTTATATAGTTCTTGGTGGTTTTTAGCTAAATCTATAGAAGAGATTTGAAGAGATTTAAGTCTTGTAAGTCCGCTTGCTTGATGAAAATTTAGTGTCTAAAAGAACTAAATATTACAGGTTTACTGTTATTTAAGTGAATCTAATTGACTCTAATTTCTCAAATTGAAAACCGGTTCAAGTTCACTTTACACTGCTGATCATTTAAATACTATAATCTGACAACATTTTGAGGTTATTAAATAGTTCGATAACTTTTTGTTGGAACGATGAAAGCAAGCTTTTCCTTGCTCAGAGAAGAATTTTTTGACCGTTTGTTTGGTTTTCAAATTATTTGTTTCAATTCTTGCATATTTGACACATTCGACCCAAAAATGAAATCTTTATTTAATATATATCTATTGATTGGTCCTGTGTTAGCGTTGGACTCAACTGTATATAGTATAAACCCCAGAAGAATGGATCGTTTTATTAACAATTTTTATCAAAAATCCCGGGATGAGGTATTACAATTTTTCACTAGTTTAAATTACTCTCAATATTGTTCTGGTTTAGAGAAGATCTCTTTTTAAGCAACTTATCGAAGTTGACATGATGATGGAAGCGAAAATTTACATTTTAAGTGACTGTTCAGTATTATAAGTTCTAATAACTTGCTGATGGAATTTGCTTGGCCAACAATGTGATTTATGGATATTAGAAACGCACGTCAACGGATTGAACCTCGATTATGGTGGAGCTATCACGATCAAGCAAAGGCAGGAAAGGTTTTCAATTGTTTTATACAGCAGCCCAGTATTAGAAAAGCTAGGGGATTATGGAGTTGGTACAACAAGGTGAAGTGCATTTTGAATTTACGATTATCGTTTCTTTTTCTGTTTTAGAAAAACATCATTTGTTGACACTGAGTGCTTGGAATCATATCAACATAACGAACTTCACTCCTAAAGACTTTGAGTTTTTAACTCTTTGTCTAGTATTATGAGAGCTAAAAGAAATTACTCTAGAATGCTGCGCTCTGCCAAAAATCAATGTATTCGAACTTGAGATTGCACATTTTGTTTCTCACTAATTAATGCTGGTTTACAAAACCAGTTTCGACCTGTATTCTGGCTGTTTGAAGACCATGACAATAAAATGGCTTTAGAAAGCATCTTCTCTGAACTCAACAGTAACCAATTCGATTTTTGACCTTTTTTTCCAGTATTAGAAAGCTAAATTATTTTAGTCTTAGAAGCTGCACTCTTTTTTATCCTGTTTCTTAATAATTACGTCGCATATTTTGTTCCTTACTGTTTCCGACTCGTTTAAAAAAGCATATTGTGGGTGTCTGTAAATCCTGTCAAGAAAATGAATTTAACTTGTCGGAGTTGACATGAGTATGGTAAGGAGAAAGGAAGTGATAGTTTTCAACAGAATTATGATTGCCAAGGTGACGAGTTTATTTTTAAATCACGATCATTTTCCTCAGTAGTTATTAGTACGAATATTTCAATGTCAGTCCCTGTGTTCAAACGGTGACGATCAACTTCTTGCTTTAAAAAGGCGCTGGTAAGAAATACATTACCAATTGGTACCCAAAACATGCCAACCAACTAAAAGTGATTATTTTTTCATGACTACTTTTCTGGACTAATTTTTGACCTTTAACTTCAAAGTTACAGCAAATAATTTAAAGATAGTAAATTAGTAAGCGCGATTGTTTTTAAAAGCTTCATAACTTTTTAATGTTTTAAAGTTTACTCCTAGAGGTGAATTTCAAATCAACGTTTCCTTTTCCTCCATTTATTCTCTTTAAAGTATTTACTTCGCTTCCAAAGTGACGAATATGCAAGAGAGTAGATTACTCTCCTGGATCCGTCAAACTTTTGAGGTTGAGAAGCAAAATCAAGTATTTGTTTTGAACTGAAAAATTTCTGTCATTCGGTCCTTAAATAGGACAAGTTTAATAAAGTCTATGCGTATACTAAGCGACATGATAGTTCTCCCCAAACATGTTAAAAGTGGTTGAGAAAATTTGTGGAATATTCATCGAAATGTTAACTTTTTTGTTCCCCCAACTCACCTATTAAAACATCATTTTCCAGAATAGTTTCAAATCTTAATCCCATAGATATGCAATATTCAACTTCTCTTTCCAATAAAAAACAGTTAACGATAAAAAACAACATCGTAATCATGATAATGATGTCTGTCTCTGGGCAACTGTTGTTAACGTGGCGACATTGAGAAATATTTAGATTTAAGATTTAATAAAAAACAAAACAGTGGTAAATTGTGTGTTAAGGTAGGAAAGGGTTCTTTAAACTTTTTCAACTTCTTGTTGTTGTTCTTCATCGTCATCTTGTAAGATTCTGCTACCGCTGCTGCTATTTTCCGTTTGTATAGTAAATATCTTGTGTTAAGACGACGTATGCATCCGTTAAACGGTTAAACAATAAATAAAATCAAGTGAAAAAAATCCAAAATGCTAAATAAAATATCAGCAAGAAGTCACGGAGGAAGTTTAACAAAAACTTCATTGGTACTGGTTTTGGAAATACCCTTCTGCAAGTACAAAGTTCATGGATTTTTGTGTTATTTTCAGTGGATGGAGAAAATTCTTATGGTTTTAAGTGGGAATAATGATTACCTAATCAATGAACAAAAGGTGTTATCTTGAGCCATGATTTGGTTGGAGATACAGCAAGTGATAGTCTTCTGCATGTGAATCGTTATCAGATTTTTTAAAAGCGATACGAAGCTTCTAAATGATAATGAATCTGTTGTTGAAATTATCGGACAGACACATTTCAGATTCCAAAAAGGGCTTTGGGTCATCGAATTACGATTGGAGTCAAAGCTTTTTATTTAGGCCCTATATTGCAGGTTATCTAGCGGAAAATTTTCATTAAGATCATGCAATTAAATATTCCAAAAGTATTTCGAACATCCTGAACACAAAGTGATTTACAGCAGATTATGAAGAACGAGATCCTTGAAATTTGGAATTTAAAACGAAGATGAAATTCGAAATTCCAGCATGTCTTCGAATAGTTAAATGTCGATTGGCCTTGAATCGATTTATTGAAACCCTAACTGGTAGGATATCTAGCAGGAAATTCACTGAACTTTAGAGAGGATTGTAAAGAGTGGAGTAGACAGTTTGCAGAATAAAACATTTCAAAATGTTGAACAGAAAGTTGCAATTTAAATGAGATGAGAAAAATGTAGGATGGTTAGCATCGTGTCAATGATCTCTGTTCATCAGACTTTAGGAGAGCTTAGTAATGACTTTTAAAACTATTAAGAAATTAAACTAATTAAACCCAAACTTTAATTGGGATGGAACCGTTTCTGAGGAACCTATAATTGACAAATAGAAATTAATTAGTTTAAGGAAAAGTAATAAACATTTGGTCGTTTTTCTTTAATTAGAAGCATTTCACTGTTCTAGGAAGTAATTGGAGAGCAATAATCGAAATAAAAATATATTTTGACAACACTGATCTAAGAAAGTAGAATTGGTACTCTGGAATTCCAACTACGGTTAGCCGGAAGTCTTCGCCAAATGTTGACTTTTCAAAAATTTTTAAAAAACCGATCGAGGACAATAATAAACCAATAAACCCACAATTTACATATTAAGATGAGTATCGATTGGAATATAAAATTTGACGAATGACCAATGGAACTGTTAAACTATGCAGTCTTGTTGCAGACCATCTTTCTTGTAGTCCATCTGAATTGCCTTTGACGTATAAAAAGAAAGGCCTTTACGATAGAACATGTTTAGGGAAGATTTAAAATTTCTTCATTATTGAACTAAGGCAGCAGTATTGCAGCATCAACCGTGGCTAATTGGCTGATTAAGCACCAACATATTAGTACGCACAAGCAGATAACCCAACAACAATGACTCCCAAATGATTTCTCTATTTTTAACTTTTTCTTCTTTGAGATCCTGTTGTCCGATCTAAAGAGAACTAGTTACGGAAACGAGAATTATTGAAGCTTTTTTTGTTGAATTAAGCTTTAAACCTTAGCAACGGTTTAATTCTCCTTTGAGTTGGTTTTCTTTTTTACTAATGATCTGACTATATTTTTTAATAATCTGTTCAGGATCCCAGGATTTTAGTCACTAGACAGGTTTGTCTCGGCAAACAGTTCCTGTTGTAACTGTTAAATAAAAAGAGATGAGGACTTATAGACTGGATTTTAAATCGTTTGAAGTGTAGAGAGAGATATTGTTTCATGTTAATAAAAATGGGCAGACTTTGAATATGACTTAGCAACAGTAACTTCGTTAGACTTATGAGTTAATTAAGATGAGACCTTACAATATGACCGACTCCAAAAATCTGTCCTTAACTTTAGTAAATTGTCAAGATCGGCAAACAGAAAGCTTAAGTCACAATACCTTCCGATTTTTTTTTACGAGAGTGTACATGTGTACCAATTCACTATAAATGCATATAAATTTAATACTGATGTTATTTTAATTTCAAGGTTTTGTTGTTTTTTTTTTTCTACAGATTTTTTATTTTTAACTTGCAACAAAGAGGGGCATATGTTTCTCTTGAATTTATTTTATTTCTTGGCTTCTCTACTGCTGATGTTGCTGAGATATTGTTGTGGTGGTAGTGATTTCCTCAATGAAAGGGAAATAACAATTGTTTTTTTTCATCTTCTGCTGTTTTTTTTTCGATGATCGTAAAGTAGGTCTGTAGGATGATGTTCTTCATTATCATCATCTTCATCAGTAGTAGCAGCAGCAACAGCAGCAACGAATTCATTAACTTGAGCAACAATAATATTTTCTCTCAATCGTTAACATGAATATAACTTCTTTATTAGTGGATTCATCATTATCATCATTCTTCTTCTTCTTCTTATTTTTGGTTTTATTATTAGTTTAATAATAATCATAAACAACAAAAAACAACAATAAATGATGATCTTCATCATCATTATTATGATCACTTTCAATTTTTATTGCTGTTTTATTGTTATTTTTATTTTCTTTAAATTCAGATGTTGTTGTTGTTATTTATATATTTTTATTTGTTCTTGTAGTTTTGTTTACTTTGTAGTTGTATTTTATAGTTTTCTACAAGTGGTTGTTGCTTTATATCTTATAGGTATTTTGTTGTTGTATTTACTGCAGCAGTCACTCTTGTTGTTGTTTGTTTATTTGTTGCTAAGACTGTCTGTTGTTGTTTTTTTTTTTGCGTAGATTTATGTTGCTGATTATATTTGACACAATACATTTATTAAATAACTGACAGTTCACTTGTCTTGTCATATTGTAAGTTTTAATCAACATGTGCATTTTGCTATAATTTATTTTAGTTACTTTTATATTAAAGTGGTTTTATTTTATGTTTTTAACTATACTTGTTGTTGATATTAGTGTTGCTTATGGTGGTTGTTGTGGTATTTAAACAAACGTGCAACTTTTTTATTTTTTATTATTTAAAAGTGAGAGTAACAATTAAATGGAATAGAACTTTTTAAAATTAGAACTGAACTACTAGAACTAGTCAAGACTTTAAATTAATCTATAGTCGAGATTATAGCATAGACTATAGTGTAGACTTTCAACTAGTCTATAGTCAAGATTTAATTTAGTCTGTAGTCTAGATTATATGAACTAGTTCAGACTATAAAGTAGTCTATTGTCCATACTATGAACTAGGCTATTGTCTAAGCTAGTAGCTAGTCTATAGTCTAGACTAGTCTTTAGTCTGGACTCAAAATAATCGACACTAGACTATAGTTCAAACCATAAACTTGCCTATAGTCCACAATATAAGCTAGTATATAGTCCACTCGTAAACGACTATAAATAGTTTTTACCCCGAAATATAAACTTGCTATAATACAGATTATAACTAGTCTATAGTACTGACCATTAATTATTGTATACTACAGACTAGAGATTAGTCAATTAGTTAATACTAATCGATAATCTAGACAGATATTTATGTTTACAATATGGGCTATAGAATTGTGTGGAATGGAATTGATCTAAACAGGAACTATAGCACTAAGATCTTTACTGGTTCAAAAATCAGATGTGGCTTAGGGACTGGTGTCTTGTCGGAAAATATTAAAATATACATTTCATATTGGCTTCCAGATGAATGCATTGTATTTCAGGCTGAAAAGTTTGCTTCTAGAAGACATGAAAACTTTCGGAACTATTGCAATTTTTGTAAACAGTCAGGTGGTACTTCTGTCATTGAAAGCTCAAGTGAATAAAGCTGACAAGGCTATTTCGGACATCTTACATTACACTAGTTTAGATACCGGCGACCAGAAACCACTTCGGTAATGAGCAGGCTGATGAGTTAGCCGGGGAAGCTCTTGTATGTAATAAATTCAATACAGAGTCAGTTGTAATTCCGCTTGGTTTTATTAGGAGCAATATTTTCAAATATTTTCTTGAACACGCTGAAGAAAAATTGTCTGAACTAGGTACATGCAAACTCGTCAAGGAGATGTTGCCTGGATTTGGATTACATTTAATGAACATTGTCGCTGTTGTGATAATTTGGACATCAAGGAATATGATTTTCACCTCCTTTGTGAATGCCAGGGTTGGCAAGCAAAATAATAGATTGCTGTTCAACAATATAATAAACTTTATTTGTGAAGTATTACACCTCAAACTAAACGACAAACTTAAATGCCATACAGCGATGGATTGGATTTAGTACTTCCACTTACGACACTATGCACTTACTGTCTTATGTGTATTATGACCATGAAAAAAAACGAGTCATTCCGACTCTACTTGACAGGTCTTGGACTATTTGAACTACCATAGTACCCAAACCTTACAATGTAGACAAATAAATTAGTCTATTTTATCTATCTTAGTTATACACAGATTTCGACTATAAACCAGTGTATAGCTAAGGATGTTAACTAGTCTATACTACGGATAATAAACTTTTCTATTTTTTACTCTATGAACTAATCTGAGTCCAGACTTTAAGGTAGTGTTAGTTCAAACCATATTACTGAATCCTGACTGTAGAATATTGTGTCTATATAATGTACTTCCGCACATTAACTGGTCGAAAGTTCACTCCGTTAAAGGTCTGCAGCTTTACTAGAAACTGGTCTACAATCTAAAATCTATACTGTTGAGACCGTATGGTGGGTTTTCTAGATATCATATAGGTCTTTACCTTGAACTATATTAAGTTTCATTTACTATGAATATTTTTATTATTACTGTGTATCATACATTATTATGATGTTATTAATAATTAAAAATTAATTAATTAATTAAACCGTTGCTACAAGTACAAGTCCTTTATAATATTAATATTATTTTGCTTTATTTTAATACAATAAATTATAGCGTTTTTTTTCTCTAAATGAAAAAAAAGAAACATAAAATCTCATTTTCTTTGTGATTTAACTTCATCATATTAAAGTCCTTTTATCGCTTACGCACACACATGTGCAAATAGCATTATAGCGCTTCTGTATTGTGTGTGTATATGTGATAGAGTGTGTGTGTGTATATATATTTTATATATGATATTAAAATATCAATATGTATCAATATTTAATATCACAAATAAAATAAATTAAATGTAATTTTCACAATTTATATGTTATTAACATTAAAAAACAAAAACAACAACAACTTTTCATACAATATGATAATGAAAATATCATTAAATATGGATGAATAAAAATGTATTTTTACTTATTTTTTTTCGTATTTTTATATTTAAATTTGTTTTTATATCTTTTATTTTCATGTTTTTATTTTATTCAATTTTTTGTTGTTGCTGTTGTATTTTTCCCATTTTGATTTTTGTATGTCTGGTCTGGTCTCTTCTGTTTTTTTGTTGCATTGTTTTCAGTTAGTCCATGTTGCACCAATGATGAGTTTCGTGTATCATGTGACCCATTTAACGTGACGTTTTGTTTACAATTTTTTTTCATTCTTGTTTTTTGGTTGATGCTGCAGTTGTTGATTGGGAAGTTGTTGTTATTGTTGTTGCGCGTATTGTTGTTGATGATATTTATGTTGTCATTATATTAAACCCGGTCAATTGCGAAAAAACATTTTCTTGCAGAAAAAGACATAGAGGTACATTAGGGGAGTTGCTGATGAAATATTTATCGGGGTCTTAACCGGTAATTCATACCATCCAATAAGGTACTAAAACAACCTAAAGGCCAAACTAAATATTAGTCTTGAACGAGTCTGCCTACCAAACTATTAATTCGTCTATATATCAGATCATAGAGTAGTTCCCCGACAAAACAATATCCGAATTTATTGATTAGACTATGAATGTTCTGTTCGCATACCAGACTACAAATAAATTTTTAAAGGAGAATGTGTACTATATGTAGTCCAGATTATAAATGAATTTGTAGCATAGACTGTGAAGTAGTCAGTAGCCCACACAAGAAACTAGTATATATAGATGGTACACTAGTCTATTGTCTCGACCATAAACTGGTGCACAGTTCATACTATAAACTGTTTATTGTGCAGACTATAAATTGGTCTCTAGTCCAAACCATAAAGTAGCCTATGCTCGAGAGCATAAACCTTAATTAAGTTATTGTCCAGAGTTATAATAAGTTATAAGTCTATACCATAAACTAGTTTATAGTCCGGAATATAAAAAAGTCTATAGTCCAGCCTATAAACGAGTCTATAGTCCAGCCTATAAGCGAGTCTCTAGTCTAGACTATAAACTAGTCTATGGTCCAGACTATAAACTAGTCTATGGTCCAGACTATAAACTAGTCTATGGTCCAGACTATAAACTAGTCTATGGTCCAGACTATAAACTAGTCTATGGTCCAGACTATAAACTAGTCTATGGTCCAGACTATAAACTAGTCTATGGTCCAGACTATAAACTAGTCTATGGTCCAGACTATAAACTAGTCTATGGTCCAGACTATAAACTAGTCTATGGTCCAGACTATAAACTATTCTATGGTCCAGACTATAAACTAGTCTATGGTCCAGACTATAAACTAGTCTATGGTCCAGACTATAAACTAGTCTATGCTCCAGACTATAAACTAGTCTATGGTTCAGACTATAAACTAGTCTATGGTTCAGACTATAAACTAGTCTATGGTTCAGACTATAAACTAGTCTATGGTTCAGACTATAAACTAGTCTATGGTTCAGACTATAAACTAGTCTATGGTCCAGACTATAAACTAGTCTATGTCCAGACTATAAACTAGTCTATGGTCCAGACTATAAACTAGTCTATGGTCCAGACTATAAACTAGTCTATGGTCCAGACTATAAACTAGTCTATGGTCCAGACTATAAACTAGTCTATGGTCCAGACTATAAACTAGTCTATGGTCCAGACTATAAACTAGTCTATGGTTCCAGACTATAAACTAGTCTATGGTTCAGACTATAAACTAGTCTATGGTTCAGACTATAAACTAGTCTATGGTTCAGACTATAAACTAGTCTATGGTCCAGACTATAAACTAGTCTATAATCCAGACTATAAACTAGTCTTTTGTTCTCACTATGAATCTGTCTATAGTCTTCAATATGAACTAGTCTATAGTCAAGTCTATAATCCAGATTATAACCCAGACTATAGTCCAGTCAATAAACTATTCTGTAGTCCCGACTGTAAACTAGTCTATGAATCAGTCGATAGGGTATCAATCAATCTCTGGACCAAACGAAAACCTTTATAAATCATTAGTTATGTAAACCATTAATTGCCCCATATTATGTCACTGTCGTCTATCTGTCATTTGACTTGTGTTTATAGTCGTTTTTATATAAAACGACTTTAATATATTCTCCCATTGGTGCAGCATCAATCTGCTGCCATGAAAGTAATAATTTTTATCTGCATATAAATGAAAAAAAAAATAAATAAATTTAATTTAATTTTTTCCACTTTTTTCACAGTTATTTTTTATTTTATTTATTTTTTTTAAGGAATTTATAATAAATTTTGTGGGCGTAACTGTTAATCGATTTTGTTTAAATTTAGTTCATTTTTATGTAATTTTTTTCATATTTTTCATATTTTGTATCATAAATATTAATCAATCACAAACATAAAAATTTTTTGAAAGTTGTTTCATATATTTTTATTATTTTTAACACATATTTTTTTGGATTAAGAGTTTTTTTGTGCTAAAAATAATAATAATAATATTATTTATGTATAACAGTTTGAAAATTAGTTCAATTGGCATAAATTTATTCATAACTTTGTTTTCTGAGGCAAAATTTTAAATATTTTATTCTAATTTTTTTCTTTTTAGATTTTCAAGTTTTGTTTGGAAGGAATAAAATTTGATTCTGTGTAACAAGAGGTGAGTTTATTTGATAATTTTTAATAAATATATTGAGTTTAGCTGTCATATTTGATTAGTAACTCGAGTACGAGTTTGGGGTTAATTCCCATTAACCCTTAAGTCAATAAAATATTTATTTATTTATTGTTTACAATATTTTTGTGTACCCTACACCACCACAAGTAGTAAAGAAGGTATATTAACTATGTCATTTTGAGTGTGACGCTAAAAGGGTATCATTTCAGGCCTGTTTATTTGTTGTAGGCTCAAAAAGCTTTTTATTGAAAACCAGCAAAAATTTATGTACTAAATTTTAGTCTAGTTTATAGACTTGTTCTAAGAGTTGTTAACAGACTATATTCTAGTCTATAAATTTAAATAGTTTCAATTTTAGTTTGTATACTAGTTTCTTATTTAATTTAAAGACTAGTTAATAGTATCTGGTTTATAAACTCAGTTTTAGTCTAGTTTGTAGACTAGTTTCTAGTCTAATTTAGACCAGATTTTAGTCTAGCTTATAGTCTAGTTTCTAGTAAATTCTGTAGTTTTTAGTATAGTTAATAGCCTGGTTTCTAGTCTTCTTTTTTAAATTGATTCTTATGTATTTTCTAGACTAGAAATTAGTCTAGTTTACAGACTTGAATTGATTTCAGTTCCGAAATTATTCCTTGATTCTAGTCTAGTTTATATAAAGAATCGAGTTAAGTTTATATTTTATTTTGTATACTACCCAATAGCTAAATCGGTTCAGTGTTTTAAAAGCTATAGATCGATATCTGAGGCAACCTCTAAGTCCAAGCAAAAAAATCGTAAAATTGTCAATTATTAATCGACAAACACGTGAAGTGTTTCTGTGTTTCTTAACGTTTATATATTGTATACAGCTGTGAGTGTGATGAAGATGTGTGAGTGTATATGTATGAAACATAACGTACCTATTCCACACACATTTGTGGAGTAAATTATTGAAGATTCAGCATAACCGAATTAAGTATTCTTACTTATTTCAATCGAATTTTTAATTTTCCATTTAAAATTATTTTAATTCTTCTCCCAATAATTTCATTTTATGTTAAAATCTTTAGAAAAAAATTATTATAATTTATGCTTTTTTCTTCTTCTGCAAATACTTGTTTTATTTGTTGTAAAATATTTTTCATTTAATACCCATAAATTACATTTAATTAAAGTCTTTTATACAAGATTCTGGTGCAAAAATAAGTGGAAATATTAAAAACATATTTAGAAACCAACAAAAACTATTTGTAATAATAATGTTTAATAGTAAAGTGTTTACCTGCTTCTAAGACTTTTAGAGATAAATTAAAGTTGTATAAATAAGAATTAAATATTTATGATACAACAACTTATTTATACTTGTGTGCATGCACACACATACATTTATAAGGATAAGAAATTGAATGGTTACATTTGAAATAAATATATAATTTGGAATATACGAGGGATGCAATTTTAAGATCTTTTATTGAAATTATTTCTAAATTTTGTAATTAACAGACAATTTGGAAATTTCCTAACATACCCTCGTAATAGTTTTATGTCTTTTAAATAGACACAGTTAAGGTTAACATAATTAAGTTAATGTTAATTACATTACATTTTGTAAAGTGTTGCCATGAATCAGAAATAAAGTATAAACCATAAACCACGTTACAGACTGCGCATAGTTTAAAGTTTGATCTATGAACTTGATTATAGACAGATCAATAAATCATTTTGTTGTCTGATCTATAGATTATTTTAAAGTCAGATGTATAGAATAGTTTATTTTCTTGAATATAGTTTTTATTTAGAACTATAGACTGATCTATATATATTAGTTTATAGTCTCATATGTAGATTATAAACTGTTCCATAGGCGACATTATAATCTGATCTATATACCACTTTATGGACTATTTTATATATCGTATATTTAGGCTATTTTAAATTATGATCTAGATATACAATTCTGATAGACTTGTTCATTACCTTAAAAAGTGAATAGTTAATAGCCTGTTTTTAAGACTGTTTTAACTGTTCCATAGGCTAATTTATATCCTGATTTATAGACTACTTTATTAAATGATTTGTTAATTAGTCTATAATCTGATCTATAGATTAGTTTATAGTCTGATGTATTGACTATTTTATATTCTGATTTAGACTCATAAATTTTATAGACTAATTATAATTTTATATATAGACCTGATAATAGACTGGCTTATAATCCAGTTACCTATAGACTATTTTATAGTATGATCTAAAGGCAGGTTTATAGTATAATTTATAAAAGTATAGTCAATATACTGATGTTAAGACTGATTTAAAGTCTTATCTATTTAGCAGGATCGATGGATTAGTTTATAGTATTAATTATAAATCGTTTGACATCGTCTAGGTTATTGCGTAGATAATATATTATATTGTAGTTAAGTTTAAATGCCAAATTATAAATTAGCAATCATCAAGATTGCTATAAGTTATAAGCTATATTTTAGCATAGTTTATGACTAAATAATTCATTTTCATAGATTCGATTATAATCTAGTTTATAGACCTTGTTCTCTGATTGAATATTGCGTAGACTAAATTTATAGTCCAATTTATAGACTATTTTATAGTCTACTTCATTGCTTTAATTACAGTCTGGTTTTTAGCCGAGACTATAGTCAAGTTAATAATTAGATTAGGGTATGAATTTTAATTATAAACCGAAATGTAATATATAGTCTAGTCCATATATTTGATCATAGCCCAGTTCGTAGACTAGATTCTATTATAGGTTCTTTCATAGACACGATTTAAATTTGGTTTGAAAACCATAATATTGATTAGTTTTACAAATTAGTCTTGTTGATAAACTTGATTGTAGCATGAAAATTGTAATAGAATTTTGTCACATTGTTGGTACAGGTTCTAGCCTGGTTAATAGACTCGATTCCATTGAGTTTATAGCCTAGATTCGAGTCTTCTAGATTCTAGTCAAGTTTATAGACTAGTTTTTAGACTACATTCTTGTTTTGTTTGTAGACTTGATTCCAGTATAGTTTATTCACGACAGTCTAGTGTAATTTAAAGTCTATTTTTTAGACAGTGTTATAGACCAGTTTCTAGCCTTGTTTACAGGTTTAAATCTATTATATTTTGTATTCAAGTCTGGCCTACAGACCAATCCAGTTTATAGATTCTGGTCTGATTATAAACTAGATTATAGTCTAGTTTAAACCAGAATATAGTAAATAGTTTCGTTTATAGAATAGTGTCGAATCGACTTTATAAACCAAATTCTTGTCTTGTTTATAGACTAGATTCTAGTCCAGTTTATGTTTTAGTTCATTCGTAATTCATAGAATGATTTATATGCAAATTCACTAAGAATCATACTAAAGTCTAAATCATAGTTAGTTTCATATTTAAGATTATATATTTATTAGTCTTATTTGTAGTCTAGCTGATGTATAATATTATAGTCTACTTTGTATTGCTTTAAAGATAGTTTAATATATATTTCAGAAATCAGTCTAGTTCAAATACAAATTATGTATTTTTCTTAGACCATATTTTTGTTTGGTACCTAAATAGTGCTACAGTCTTGTTAATGAACTGAATATTGTTTAGTCTATAGAATGTCTTCTCAGTCTTTGACTTTCCCTTTGTTCCATTACTTTTGCCAAGACTGTCTATAGAAGTACTTTACCAAAAAAGACAACACCATTTCAAATTCATAGTTTTTCATAAACGAACATTAATACATATAAATAAAGTACCAGATAAATCCAACAATGGTCACTATTACCAACAGTATCTTTTGGATTATACACAATCACACACACACACACTCACTCCAATAATTCATGTTTAATGGAAAATTCCAAAATCAATAGAATTGAAAACAAAAATAAAACTTCAATGTCACTGTTCACTTTTTTCTAAACAAAACTGCTAATTTAAGAATAAAATCAATAACTTGAACGACATAAATAAACTGAAAATGAAAAACAAAAAAAAAAAACACTTCCACAGTTTATGCTCGTTATGCCACTCGCTCACTTAAGTTTTAGCTTTAACTTTAAATTTTTGTTGTTGTTTTCGAAATGGCAAAAACTACATAATTTTTATAGTCGACTAAATATGTTGAAAAGTGAGTGTGTGTGTCTGAGTGTGTATGAGTGTCAATACAATTAACTTTGATGTGATTTTGTGTTATAATTTTTACGTTGTTATTGTTGTTATTACTAAAACTATAACATATTGACGCCACAAAAACCAAAAAGATCTCGCCAACATTGTAATGAACCATCGAATAGGAACCAACCAAAAACCAAACCAAATTGAAGTAAAACTTACTGAACTGCAACTCTTGTTACTGTTACTATTGCTGCTGCTGCTACAGTCACATTGCTGCAACATTTATGTGTTAAGCCACAAAACAAGAACAACAACAGCAATAGCAATAGCAATAATAAAATGTTCATAAACATCAACAGCAAATAGTAACAGCTACAGCCAACAGTAACAACAGCAAATATTAGTGAAATGTGTAACAACAACAACCACAATAATAACAGCAACAACTAATAATAACAGGCAACAACATGAATAACAGTGACACAATGTCACAAACAATATTTGAGTTATAAATCACCAACAAAACAACAACATTCACACATACAAACATGCTGCCAAGGAAAAATATTATACCAACAACAACAGAAACGTTCTCCCGAAAAGAAGAAAAGTAACAGAATTCATTTACTGTAAACTCATAACTAAGAATATGACTTTTTTTGTGTGTTACCCTCATGGAAAAAATTAGACTACAATTTAGTCTAAAAAAATATAGTCTATAAATTACACTAGAATGTAATCAGTAAAATAGGTTAGAATAAAATCTATTAACTAGAATCTAATCTGTAAGCTAGTCAAGAATATAGTCCATTAGCTATACTGGATATTAGTGTATAATCTAGCTTTTGCTCTGGAAAAGAATGTAGCCTTCTTGTTTAGAACATAGACCATATTCTATTTTAGAAACTGTACCGGAAATTGGTCTATATAAAGTAGATCAAAATCTGGAAAATTGTCTAAAAATGGAACAAAAATTGGTCAATAAGGTCTATAAACTAGCTTGTCTATAAACTAGCTTAGAATTTAGTCTATAAACCATAATCTAGTATATAAACAAGTCTACAAACAAAAGTAGAATCCAGTCTATAAACTACACTTTAATCTGGTCTAAAAATTAGATTAGAATCTTGCATGTAATCTGGACTACAAGCTAGTCTATGAGCTAGACTATAATTTAGTCAATAATCTAGACTTTAATCTAGTCTATGAAGTAGACTATAATCTAGACTATAATCTAGTCTATGAAGTAGACTATAATCTAGACTATAATCTAGTCTATGAAGTAGACTATAATCTAGTCAATGAACTAGACTATAATCTAGTCAATGAACTAGACTATAATCTAGTCAATGAACTAGACTATAATCTAGTCAATGAACTAGACTATAATCTAGTCAATGAACAAGACTATAATCTAGTCTATGAACTAGACTATAATCTAGTATATGAACTAGACTATAATCTAGTCTATGAACTAGACTATAATCTAGTATATGAACTAGACTATAATCTAGTCTATGAACTAGACTATAATCTAGTCTATGAACTAGACTATAATCTAGTCTATGAACTAGACTATAATCTAGTCTATGAACTAGACTATAATCTAGTCTATGAACTAGACTATAATCTAGTCTATGAACTAGACTATAATCTAGTCTATGAACTAGACTATAATCTAGTCTATGAACTAGACTATAATCTAGTCTATGAACTAGACTATAATCTAGTCTATGAACTAGACTATAATCTAGTCTATGAACTAGACTATAATCTAGTCTATGAACTAGACTATAATCTAGTCTATGAACTAGACTATAATCTAGTCTATGAACTAGACTATAATCTAGTCTATGAACTAGACTATAATCTAGTCTATGAACTAGACTATAATATAGTCTATGAACTAGACTATAATATAGTCTATGAACTAGACTATAATATGGTCTATGAACTAGACTATAATCTAGTCTATGAAGTAGACTATAATATAGTCTATGAACTAGACTATAATATAGTCTATGATAGACTATATAGTCATGAACTAGACTATAATCTAGTCAATGAACTAGACTATAATCTAGTCAATGAACTAGACTATAATCTAGTCAATGAACTAGACTATAATATAGTCTATGAACTAGACTATAATATAGTCAATGAACTAGACTATAATCTAGTCAATGAACTAGACTATAATCTAGTCAATGAACTAGACTATAATCTAGTCTATGAACTAGACTATAATCTAGTCAATGAACTAGACTATAATCTAGTCAATGAACTAGACTATAATCTAGTCAATGAACTAGACTATAATCTAGTCAATGAACTAGACTATAATCTAGTCTATGAACTAGACTATAATATAGTCTATGAACTAGACTATAATATGTCTATGAACTAGACTATAATCTAGTCTATGAACTAGACTATAATATAGTCTATGAACTAGACTATAATATAGTCAATGAACTAGACTATAATCTAGTCAATGAACTAGACTATAATCTAGTCAATGAACTAGACTATAATCTAGTCAATGAACTAGACTATAATCTAGTCTATGAACTAGACTATAATATAGTCAATGAACTAGACTATAATCTAGTCAATGAACTAGACTATAATCTAGTCAATGAACTAGACTATAATCTAGTCTATGAACTAGACTATAATCTAGTCAATGAACTAGACTATAATCTAGTCAATGAACTAGACTATAATCTAGTCAATGAACTAGACTATAATCTAGTCAATGAACTAGACTATAATCTAGTCAATGAACTAGACTATAATCTAGTCAATGAACTAGACTATAATCTAGTCAATGAACTAGACTATAATCTAGTCAATGAACTAGACTATAATCTAGTCAATGAACTAGACTATAATCTAGTCAATGAACTAGACTATAATCTAGTCAATGAACTAGACTATAATCTAGTCAATGAACTAGACTATAATCTAGTCAACGAGCTAGACTATAATCTAGTCAATGAAATAGACTAAAATCTAGTCAATGAACTAGACTATAATCTAGTCTATGAACTACGACTGTTTGCATCCTTTTATCATGTTATATCAGTTGTTACCATTATTTTATCCTCGAGTGTTGTTCATATGATATGTGTTTATAAATTATTATGGGTGTAATTTGTTCATACAGTAAGTTGCATTTATGTTGCTGTTACTGCTGCTGTTTGTTGCAGCTACTACAATTTTTCTTCAAAATTAAAAAAAAAAAAAAAAAAAAAAAAAAAGATTTTTTCTTTTTGGAAATATTTGTTGCAACTTCTAATACAGAATATCAAACTATCATGTTCCTGTTGCAAATGTTTTTATAGCGTGAGGTTTGAAAAATAGTTTTTTTTTTTTTATTTTTTTTGGAATTGTGGTTGTTGCTGTTGGTTATTTTAGAATTTCTATAACTTTTTTTTGTTATTTTTGCCTTATGATTATGACAAAGATTTATTGCAATTCGTAAACAGTTATCGAATAAAAATTGTTGCTACAATTCAAGTTGCCTCAACACAATTATCGCAAGTTTTCTGTTTAAAGCTCCAGCAAAGTGTGATTTGAGTTGATGATGTTCCTACGTAATCGTGTTATCTTTAGTTTTATGCAGAGAACATTGAAAAGGTCGTCACATAATTGCACAGTAACTAGATTTTGACAGAAAAGAATATTTGATGAAATTCATTACTAAAATTACAATTATATTTCTTTAATGTGGTTACTGGATTAAAGGTTTCTATAGGACTTTCTCGGAAAAAATCTATTTGATAGGACTTTTTTCCAATATGGTTTTATAAGTACTAAAATTTATGAATATTTGTACAGTGTTAAATCTCTTTTAAAATGTTTCAATAGCTGATTTTTCGTTAATGATCCTTTGAATAGACCAAAGGAAATACCTGGCTGATATGTGGTAGTAAGGTTTAGTCTGTAATTCGTGTAGTGTGTAATTTAGTCTATAGAGAAGACTATAATATTATCAATAATCTAGATTATAATCTGGTCACTTTTTGGGACTATAACCTAGTGTGATGACTAGATTATAAACTCTAATCAATAAACTAGAATATAATATGTATCGATTTTATTCAAATGTATCGATCTCTCGAATTAGATCCCAGATAAATTATTTCATAGTACCGCAGACCTTTTTCAATGATATTTCGGATAGTTTTAAGGGAAATACTTTTTCTTGTCTATAAAGTAGACTATAATCTAGTTTATAAACTCAATAAGGATTTTTCCTGGAATTCAAACCTAAAAAAAACCGAAAAAGTGCATATTGAAATTATTAAATATTTTCAACAAAATCCAACTTGGTTCTATAAAAATTTGACCCGGCATTCAAAGGTCAAACTGTTTCCGCATGAACATGTAAGTTGATAGAAAAACTGGTATGGTTCACATAAAGTTTTTAAAGCAAAAAAAAAAAAATCGAAAGATCACCCAATACATCTGGCAGGAAAGCAGCCAGCACGGTTATCTCAATGCTCCGACTATTTGGTACGAAAAGTTAAAGCTAATGCAGGTTTAAAAATTTAGAGGCCAAAAAATAAAGCACCGAAATTGATATCAAATTAAAAAAATGTTAATTTTTTTTATTAAAATTAACCCGATTTTTATTAATGAATTCAAATAGTCATATTGACAATTTTTCCTCAATTTGAAGAATTTTTGGAAAAATAAACGAAAATTTTTGTTATGTTGAATAAAGGTTTCGTTGGCCTTTATTCATCATAAATAAATTTTCTTCAATTCCACATCCTTTTTTGTTGTATTTACGTAATTTTTTGCTTCAGTTCAATTTATTTCATTAAAGTTAATAAATATTTTGATATGACATAAACCAGGACTAATTAAATTTTTGAAAAAAAAAATCCATCGAATAATAAATTAATAAGTAAATAAAATCAAACTTAAATATCTGAATCCACCACCATCACCTCCCACCCTTAAGTATGTCCTTATACAAATACATGTTCTATAACAAACACACATACTCACACACACACACGTATTCCGAAACATTTATTTTGAAGAAATAAAAGTGAGAAAAAAAGGTATCAAAATGAGTGTAAATGTCAGATCGTCATGTTGTCAGAACTAGTCAGGCATAAAGACACAAATACATATAAAACTATTAAAATAAAAAATATATATTTTCTAACATTTTAACGTGTAAGTGTATGGGTGTGTGTGAGTGTGTGCAGGAATTGAGTGTAATTTTTTAGAGGAAAAATATCGAAAAAAATTGAGGGAAAAAATCCTGTTTTAAGGGCAAAAAAATATATAGAATAAAATTCTAAAGCGAAAATAAATATTGTATAAATGACAATATAAATAAAAACATTGGAGGGTGATTTATGGTGCTCAAAATAGGATGAATGGATTAAGGGTAACAAACGAAGAGACCACGAAACTGAACACAGGACCTTTATTTTTCTACAGACAAACATACGAGAACATTTATGTTTGATGATAAACCAAAAAAAAAAAATCCCAATTGTGTCATCATCATCAATTTTAAAAAGGGGGTGGGGAGGTGGTATGTATGACTAAAGAGAGTTAGAGACTCAAACTAAACAAAAAAAATACAACCCTGTTGATTTAGTTAAAAGCGGCAAAATACAACAAAAACAAAACACCAGCAATGAAAATAAAAATAACCGTTAAAAAATCAATATGGCTTCTTACAGAGCAGCAAGTCCATATTCCATTACAAAAAAAATCACTCAAATACTCTTTACAAAAAAAATGTGAAAACAATTTCTAAACGTTATTTTTATTCTCTCTCTGAAGGAAAAAATAAAAAAACTAAAACGGAAAACCAGCGTAAAAAATGGAAAAAAATTCTAAAAAAAATTGCAAATAAAAAAATTTTCCATTCTTTATAAAAATAGCAATAAAAAAACTCCGCCCACTTAAGACGCTTGCGCTTTAATTGCATATTTTTGCAATGCATTTTTTATTATTTCCATACAAACGCTATTTTAAACGCTTGTGAAAATAAGAAGAATAAGAAAAATATAATTTATACCCCCTCCAACCTCCCTAAATAAACACCTCTAATGACCGACCCAACGATAACGTTCTTTCCAACGTTTTTATAATATAAAAAGACCGTATCGTATATTGCGGTCTTTTGTGTGATTGTGTGTGTTTGTGTGTCTTTGTTATGGAAAATGAAACTGTAGAATTCTTTTTTATTTAGATATTTCAGTTGTTGGTTCTGCTGTACCCTTAGCGTCATTATATATATGTTTTCTTTACTTTGAAATTGTTGTTGCTGTTGCTGACGACGACAACAACAACATCATCATCATCATCACCATTATTATCGTTTACACTAATGTTATCATCAGTGTTAATAAATATACTATATAATATATATCGTTTTTTATATAGTTACAATACCATTACGTACTTGTTAGAGATTTGTTTTAAATGTGTTAGTTAGTCAAGGCAACTTTGTGTCTAATAGAATCTGTGAATGTGGAGGTGGGAGGGAATCTGTTTAAGGTTTTATTAAATCAAATATGATCATTAAGGGTCACCCTATTTTAATTTATCACCCTATGAATCATATTGAAGATTACAGATTCGTATCGCTTTTCATTAATTTCTCTTTCAATTGAATCAATTGTCTTCCATACAGTCTTCCTTATTGACGCCTATAATATCCTCTGACCCTATCAAATTGAAAGCATTATCTTGACTCCAAGGACTTTTATTCATTAGCTTAATTACTCTTACCTTAACTATGGTATTTAAGAGGGTAAATATCGTTCTATATAGTATAACATTTTATAGACTTAGTGTAAACGCACATTCTTTTCAATCGCTATAATATTGAAGTTAATACCAAAAACAGATGTTTGCGAAGAAGTATGAAAACTTTCATGGTTTTCTCTAAGTGTGATTATATATGTATCAATCGATGTTCAATTTCTAGCTCTTCCCTATATAATGTAGAACTCTCTAAATAAAAGTGATTAAATTCCCCGGGCTTGACGCCAAATCATTAGAAGTTGTGTACTGAATTAACATGAAGAACTTCCAAAATTGACCTTAAATATGGGTATAGATTATTAATAAGGGACTCTCGGAATGGAGTTGCATCCAAATTGTATAAAGATGACTGAAATTTAAATTTTTGGTAACAGATCAATAAGACAATCTATTTACAGGAAGAATAAGAAATCACTAGCGAAATTGCAATCTTAAATGCGAATATTCTTTAATTGTATCCACTTTCAAAATTGTTGGCCCACAAACAATTATCAGATTTCTAATATCTGATATCTGCTAAGCAAATTTTAGTGATTGTAACCGATCATCTAAAAGATTCTTTAGTAATTGGAGCTTAAAAAATCAGAGCATAAAAATTAAAACGACATGAAAATCTGAAGACTACAAAATTGTCTTGGATTCTTCTTGAGTCATATAAAAAATAGAGTCACGGACTCTTCGCTGTAAGAATTAACCTAAAATAACCTACAGGAATATTTATTTTAACTGTTGCAAGAAATCTACTTGATCCAAATGGCGTATTCGCTATATAAACCCGTACGCTTTGCTGTACAAAAATTTTTCTACGTGTATTGAGAAAAATTTTCATAATTCAAAAAAAAAAAAAACTTATAATAAAGATTTGGCTAATTTCAAGATTTTCGCCGTAAAAGTACATAACATATTATCCTCCGACCCTGTTCTAAATTTTTCCAGTGAAACTGTTTTAAGTAAAATAGATTCTTAATTTGGTCTATGGTGAAGCATTACTTTTCTCTTTATATGGTCTCATATTTTTCTCCTTCTCTGTATGGAGAGTTTGCCATGATCCTATCGTATATTTTTTTTATCACAGCAGTATCCTAAGAGAGTAATTGCAATTAAATTTTTTAAATCTCTCTCTCTCTTTAAAAGTGCTACAGATAATCGATAATTAATTTTTGGCTTATATAGCGTCTTCTACTTTTCCGTCCTACTCTTCCTACATTTATAACTATTGAAGTATGGTGGTGTGCCCCCCCCCCTGGACCTACCGAAATTTTTTTATAGTATATAATTGTAAAAAATTGATCCAGTAGTTTAGGTGTTTCTAAGACCCAAAAAAACAAACACTGTTACACTGTTATATATACAGTTGAATCTCAAAAATTAGAAATCTCACAAATTCGAACTGCCTAGAAATTAGAACCGACGAATTTTCAAACATTTAACGTTCGTTATAAAGTTATAATCCGATATCAGATTTTATTCCTAATTCGAAAGTACTTCAAATCATCAATAACAAATAAAAATTTCTATGAAAGTGAAAATGGTCAGAAATTAGAACATTTTCTGAGATTCTACTGTATATAGATTCAAATAATTGGCGATCAGTTGTAAAGTCCATGATCAGTTTTTGATTTCATTTCAGAAACTGATTGAAAACGTGGTTTAAATAAATTTACGATTTGAGAATGTTACACCGCCATTTTTACACCATCGCTGACTTTGGCGATGGAATCACATGTTCTGAATTGTGCATAAAAGTGTAATTGTGTGTTTGTGTGTGTTTGTATTTTAGTTGTAGCAATCTAAAAAGCATTTACAACATAATTAAATGCCAGTTAACGGTTCGATGATTTTTTCCCTTGAGTTTATGTTTTATATTTGTTGTTGTTATTGTTTTTTGTTTTTAGCTGCTGCTTTAAATGCTGGTTTTTAGTAAATAATTTCTGTTGCTAACTAAAAAATCTACAACATTTTTGTTTCTATTCTTTTTTTTTTTTTCCATCAAAAGCAACCATTCTAAAATAGAAAAAAAAATAATAATAAAAATTAAAACAAAAATCACCTACAAACAACCAACAAACTACCCCTTCTATCATTAGTGAATAATGTTGTTGTAGTTGTTGTTGCTGCTAATGCTGCAACTGCTGTTATTATGATTGCGGTGTTAAATATCTCGAATGAAACAGCAAAAAAATGAAAATAAATCCCTTCTTTTTACTCAGAGTTATGAATAAAAATAAGTGGGATATTCGCTTTTTTTATTTTAAGCCATAAACGAGTGAAAGAGCACAACAGACCCGCTCTCAGTTGGTAATACAACAACCACCCCCCCTCCCCCTACTTCCTAAACTACCCACCAGTAGTTAGTGGCATCTACTAGTTTTTGTTTTACAGAGAAAAATTAGTTCTCATGCAGGGTTTCAGTTTTTTGTGTTTTAATTGTTGTTGTTGTTGTTTTTATTCTTTCTTTCTATTTTCTTTGTTTTTATTCAATACAAGCTGTTGCTGGTACTAAAAGCTTAAACTAAGCTAAACTAAACTACGTGTATACAACAACAATAACATTAATTGCAATATTTCAAAAATTATCCAACAGTTCTGGAAGTTGTGCTTTAAATAGTGAAATGTTGGGTATAAAAAATTATTTTTTCCGTTCTTTCTACAAGGAGCATAAAGTTAATCGTGGCCTTCGCTGTTGGTTTTTCAATTTTGCATCCTTTGTTTTGTATTTTAACTCGCATTGAGTAGAAAATTGGTCCCCAGGAGATAGAATACCACCGATAACATAGCCTGGCGTTTAGTCAAAAGGATTCTTCGATTTTTTAGTCTTGTGAGGAGATGAATCCAGCCACATTTTAATATTCGCTGAATCTTGTTAACAATTTTGCATGCGGTTATATATTTTTTGGAGTCCAAATTTTGAATCCTGTGAATAAGTCTCCTTTAGATCCATAGATCCTTCTTATTCTCTATAGGTATTTTTATAAATGGACTCATGTTGACGGCAAGCTTCTACCAACTTTCGATAAGTTTCAGCAGCTGTGCGATAGCTTCAAATTTTTTGTCTTCAGTTTTGAGGTTAAGAATATATTAAGCAAACTTCTGGCATCCTGTTCTGTTATAAAACGTGTTCCAGTAAGGGAACCTTCCATTCTTTTAGACAAAGGTTAAGAAGGTTAAGGTTAATACCTGGAAAATTTTGATCTCTAGTCGGATCGAGTATTCTGATAACTACATATGTATTTCGCGCCAAAAAATCAATTTCATCATCAGAATACCAGGGCTTTTATAAAACTACATTTGTATTTGTTAAAACTTTAATATAAATACAGCATTCTTGTGTCTATGTGTGTGTGTGTTTGTATAAAATTTTTATTCTACAATTGTTTTTATATATTTTTTTCTGATATTTCTATTCTCTTTATGATTTTTTTTCATTTATTTCAAATTTAGTATTTGTTGTTGTTATTGTAGTACCTACACACATTAGTACATGGACTAAGTACAGTAGTTATTTTGTTGTTATTTGTATTTCATAGTATATATTGTTGTTGGTTTTATTTTTATAATTTTTCTAGCATTAATTGGCTCTGTACATGCACATGCATGCATATGCATTTATTGTTTAGATTTAGAACTCATATTCACTCATATACAATTTACAATTACATACAAACAATCAGATGATTACTTTTGAATAGCACGGTAGCGCGATTCATTACTATTTCTTTTTTTTTTGCTTGGTTCTATTCGAGTGACGCCATTTTGAAAAAGAGCATAATTTTTTGTTAACTTTTTTAAATATTTTTTAATAAAAAATTATTTCAAGTTAAAAAAAAAATAAAAAAAAATATTAATGAATAGATGATGTGATTTAAACATATTTTTCGATTTTTATTAATATAATTCGGACTTTTAATAATCAGTTTTTTGAAACTATATGATAAAATTATTAATCAAAACTGTACAGCTTTAAGTTCTGAAATATTTTGACACCCTCAAACATGATAAGTGGTAATGAGGTTATATTGAGTTCTTCATCCGTGTGTAACACAATTAAGAATCACCTAAAGACCAAGTCAAAATCTGAGTAGATTTAATATATATCTGCCTGTCTGTTGTTATCATGAAACTCTGAAAATTGATCAGACAATTTATTGTGGTCCTAAAACAACCATCGAAATCGGTTTATAAATAAAATTTTAAATTAAATTCTCTATGTCTGCTTGCAATCCGATATCTAATTATAATTGAAATATATCATTTTCTGATGCATCCAACCTCATGTACTGAATGTGAAATGATCGCATTTTAAGTCAAATTTAGATGTTAATGGTCCAGCTATTACAATATAAATGTGGTATCAACACAAATCAAATTTTGAAAGCAAAATGAATCTAAGATCTCCTGTCCTGATTAAAAAATATGGAAACGGTCTTTAAACCCAGGTTTAAAACAGTTATATATCCATATATGTGCAATATGACCATATTTCAAAGCTCACATTATTACTTTGGACATTACAGTTAAACTAATTAACGACATAACAATTTCAACTCCAACTTTGCTATAGTTTAAGAAAATATTTATACACTGAAACAAAATAGGTAGTAAATATAACGAAAATGGGTGTAGAATTGAAGAAAAGTAGGTGATAACGAAATCTTTATTCATCATTAAGAAAATATTCGTAACTTTTTCAAATTGACGAAAAATAGTCAAGTTGACTATTCAGATAAACACAATTTCGTTTATAAAAAGGCGGTAAATTTGTAAAATATTATTAAATTTGAATAATACATTATTCAAATTGACAAAAATTAATTCAATTTATCTTTATATTGATGAATATTTTTCAATTAAAATACAATATTTAAGTTAAATTTACGAAATTTTACTTGAATTGCAAAAAAAAAGTACGTTACATTGTTGTAATAAATTAAGACATAAAAAATTAAGAACCAAGGGAAGGAGTACTCCCCATACAAAGCAAATATTGATTATAGAATATTCAAAGAACTCTACCAGCGAGAACTTTCAAATTTTGTCGCAATTAATTCCTCAAGGAACTGTTTTACTGGACAAAATGTAAGACGGATAGGATCAGGAGAGAATCAGATATTGATTATAGAATATCTTAAAATCTACTACAGCAAGAATTTAGTCCCAAAGAAATATATAAAATTATTTGACGAAAAAAATGGTTAAATCAACGAAATGTTTATTCAAATTTACTTCACTTAGTATGTAGAATTTTACTGCCACTTTTACTAAATACTTGATAAAATATATTTTTCGTTAAATTTTTGACGAAATTTTATTAAATTTATTTTTATTGAAACATTTTTTTGATAAACATTTTTAGTATATTTGAAGAAATTCCTTCAATTTGAAGAAAAATTTTATTAATTGGAATAAAAATCTTTTTATTTTCGTTAAAGTTCTACGAAAGTTTTTCGTTAATTTTTCCTACGACATTTGGCTCAGTGTATGTACTAATATGAAATATATGCGAAATAACAAACTTTTATATAAAAATTCCTTGGAGACATTTGAATTTTTGATACGGAAGCTATCTGAAATATTGAACTTAAGTCAGCTCCCAAAAACAGAGTAGCGTAACTTCTCATTATTGGTAGTTCATTAGCTCCTAATTATATCTGAAGTGTCGTAGTCAATTCTAAGTTTTAATATGTCGAAAGAATTCCCTGGGGTATTGATATCCGGTGTTCAATCCATGACTTGAATACCAACAGGTAGTAATGCCTTATAATGTTGTAGTATTCTGTCAAACATAGTGAAATGTAGAGAGAGACACAATTTCAGTGAAAATAATACACGAACGTATATTTTTGTTTGGATTTCTGCAAATGGATCAACTCCTCGATTCTCAAACGGATACTGAGTTTTACTTTTTTCCCAATTTAAAATAGAAATTCTGAATTTATATAATTTTTAATTTTCAGCTTAAAAGCTGTTCCAAAACCTTGCTGATTCTTAAATAATGTGTATTTACTAAAATGCATAAAATCAATCAAAATGGGTGAATACATTTTGAGATTTTTTTGTTGAAATTGCTTACATTTCGAACAGCGATTTTCAGAATAAAATTTTGTTTTTTATGTTTGTTAATATCTGATAGTAAAAATTTTATTAATCTATTTAAAATAGAGCTCTCCAAAATCGACTTGAGAGTTTAGACTACTGTTTATTTCAAAGGTACATAACAAACAACTGCTGCTCTCTTATCAAATTTAATAGAGTAAATATTCATTCAATGATATTTTTATCACTTCACTCACACAGTTTGTGTGAACGTCTTTGATTTAAAGATATTGCATTTGTAGGTTTCGACCCATATAATTTTGAAAAATCAACTCAGAATTGAATGTGATCCAAAGGTATGTACACAAACAGTTCACATTAAATATCCCTTTTGATTTTCGATATCGTTTAAATCTCTTCAATTTATTTAGGTTATTATGTCCGCAGAGATTCTCTCTTATATATCACACACACAAGAAAAAACATAAAGCAAAATCAACGTTGAACATAGTTGATTTAAGATTGAATAATCTTAAAATTACTTTTAGGAAGTAAATTTCAAGAAGCTGTAATTATGGTGAACAAATGTTAAATTAACATTTTTTATCTATGAAGCAAAATCATAACTAAAAAAATTAAGTTACTTTTTGCATTGTTTCTGGATCCAAATATTTATATTTTTTTAAAGTTGCTTTGCCATTAAAATGTCTAAATCTGCTTGAAAAAATCGAATAACTGAAAACAGAATTTTGCTCAGTGTAGTTAAAAGTTTTGTGTTAACAAAATCGTGAAAGTGGTTTCTTGATATCTTAATAAACCTCAATGTTACTGTTGTATCAAACTTCATGAAATTGGTTAAACAAGAATCCATAAAATTCGATATCTGGAGGAATCTCAAATTTAAGTTTTTTTTTAATAAAAAGTAATTTGATTTACACAAAACTCTCATAATTTATAACATGATTAAAATCGTTCCAATGGAATAAATGTTAGAGTCAACTTCAGCGGGTAGACAGTGGGACGGACATTACTATTCACCCAAAAAATTTCATTGTTTTCCCAGAATGTACTTTTTTCATTACGTAATAGAAACATAATCAGTAATGATCATTAAAAGTCAACTTTCTCGGAATAAATCGGCTTTAAAAATGAATTAACACAGATAGAGGGACATTACTATTGTTCCGAAGGGAAAATGCAATACGATTAATCCGATATAGAATTTCGGAACTTTTTGTTAATTATTAATCACACAAGCGATCATTGATCGGTGATATAATTATAAAAAGCTAAATTACCGAATCATACATTTACAATTTCTGTTGATGTATGATTTGAAACGTTAAAATAATGCGAATTAGAGATATAATTATAGCGATGATTTTTAAAATGAATTGACGCGTTTTAACATTTTCTTTTTGGATGGAATCTAAAATTTTTATTTGTGAATTGTATTAAATCGAAATGATTCTATGATTCTGATTCTCTTCTTCTTTATATGTACTAAAATTTTTCAATTCTCCCGGTTTATCTTTAAGATCGGAGGATTCATTAGATTTTAAAATATTTTTATTTCACTTTATAAAGTTTCTTTCGAAACTTACAGTTAAGATTTATTCGAAATTGAAATTTTCCGATCTCGAAAAATTTTATTCAACATTCAGAAGGGTTTAAATTTGTTACATTACGGGTTTTCTAATCTTTTTTCTTTCATATCTTATTCAAAATCCAGTTCCATAATATTTCGATAAAATTTTTCTTTCTATAATTTTGTGATTATAAAAGCAATTTTCACATTCAAATTCACACCAAAAATGTTGCCATCATTCCATATGGATTCTCCAAATAAAAATCGATAACACCATGAAGCAAAAAAAAAATCCAAAAAGGGAACGACAAAAAAATTCATTTTTATGAACTTTGGGTAGGTCATCTTTAGCGCCACGTAAAAAATAACAAAAAAATATGTGTCTAAAAAAACGAAAAAGGATTCGATTTGTTTGCACGAGTATGTGAATGAATCATCATGAATTTCAAAACGGAAAAACTGCAACAACAACAATAAATTTCGTTCATATGATTTTTATTTGTTTACAAACTTAAAATCTTTCACAATGTGCGTTTGCGAAAAAAAAATCGAAAAATTCTACTTCGTAGTCCTCTCGCACTTTTTGTTGTTGTTTTGTTATTATTGTCGTTGTCAATACGCACTCGTTAAATGCGTGTGTCACGTGTGCCAAACATTGCGTAACTAAAAGAGTTAAAGGAACGACTAAAGTATTTGACCATCCAAAAATACATGAAATCACAAAAAAGCGTTATAACTCGTGAAACAACAAAAACAATGACGAAGGCGAGTAACCAGCGGGAAAAAAATAAGCTGGAAAAACTTGTTAAATTCTAGACAATAATTTAAGCACAAAATTGGAAGAGTTCAAAACAGATATCAGACATACAAAAAAAAAACGAAAACGAAAACGAAAATTAACAGCTGAAAACAGGATTTTTGTGTTCAAAATTTAATTGAATGAAACACCAGAAAAAAGGGAAGAGACCTTCTAATGAAAAACCGGAAAAAAGGGTTGAGGACTTGTAATTATATTTTTGTTTTCCGTTTTTTTTTTCTAATCATTAGAAAACCGGTAGAAATTGAAACATATGTCTAAAACAACAACTAAAAAAAAAATACACGACGGCTATTTTTGATAATAGAAAAGAAGAAGAAAGGTGTACGAAAATCTGTTTGTCAGACAATAAAATTGGTCATCTTGCTAAGTGTGGATATGGGGAAAAAAGGTTTGCAGCCTAAAATTTTTAGCACCCAGTTAAAATGAAATTATCACCAGAAAACAGAAAATCAAATGAGTTTTATTACCACAACGATGAGCAAATTTTTTTTAATATAAAAAATCCAGCCATCATTTAACCCCCTTCTAAATGAGTGGAAAAAATCCACTCATCTCAAAGTCTCTTAATTATGTCCCTTTTTGACAGAATCGCATTAAAATCTCAGGCGATGTTTTTTCTCTATTCCCCTGATTTCATTCAAAATAAATAATTTTTCACTCATCCCCTCTTTGGCATGCACTTTATACTCTGAACAAGTACTTAACTCATTCGATTGCTTGCAGCTACACATATACAGCTTCGTATTTTAGTGGTGCGCCCATACACTTGAGAGCTCCGCCTATTTTTATTTTATTTTTAATATTTCTTACAATTTCAAAACCCACAACTGGCTGCCAAACATTTGAGTTTTCTCTCATTGAATTTTTTAAAGCGCACTCTGGTGTTATGTAGTTGAAACATTTCCATTTTCATAGTCTACCAAATTTGAGTGAGTTTAGGCGATGTTTTCACTTCCCCTTCTTGCAACAACTCAACCAACCACATTTTGAGTACTTTTTTTTTAAAATGCAGCTGCAAAAGATTTCAGTTCAAATGCTTGAGAAAAGTTTTGTGCTGATTTTGTACAGCAGATATATTTCTTAAGTGATTGTTGTTACACTGCTATCTATGCGATGTTTTTGTTTCTATTAAAAACTGTTCTCATTTCTATTCGGTTTCTATTTGAAAGTGTTATATTGAATGATATTTAAAATGTTCTACAGGATAATGTACTTTATACGATATTGATGATGTTATATAACATAATATGAAAGTTTTATAAGGCTGCTATAAAAACGTAGTTAAATTTGTGCGCGTGATTTATCGTTTGAAAAAAGTAGAAATCATGAAACATTAAAAAACATATTAATTTCATCATTTTTGCGTTTTAAATTCTTCTTTAAAGATTTTGAAATAATAGTTTATGTAAAAATTGTCTAACCCTGTCAGCTGTAATCTGGAATGTGTTACACTTCACCATTAACAGATGGCAGCAGCGAGAGTTTATTAATTAAGACCCTTTAGAGATATCATACACTTAAGTTTGAAACCTTCTTTATATCTGTTTTGATGGTAATAGACTTCGTAATGACAATAATTTTCTCTTTGGACACACACTAATGAGTGTTATCGGCATCGCATATTCTCAACAGACTGGAGTAAAGTCTAAAGTACAGACTATTTTAGAATGTCAACTATATTCCCTTTAGTCTGAACTATTGACTATTTTATAATTTCATCAAGAGAAGAGTTTACAAGATCTTTAATAGCGTAGCTAATATCCTCCATTGCTAGACAAATTTATAGTCTCACGGATAAACTAGTTTATAGTCATCGGTGAATTCGTGTGTCATAGCTTGTAAAACACATACTACAATCAATCTTGCTGCCAAGTGAATCGTAGGGAGCAATAAGTGCTACAAGTGTCACTATTGTGTTTCTATATATAAAATAGGATGTGTACATATATGTATGTTTCATGTATATATGTATGTAACGTATAGACTCTAAAACGAATGATACGTAAGTAACATAGGCTATAAAAAATTCATATCGAAACAGGTGGAGGGGTACCCCCAATACAAAGCAAATATTGATAATCGAATATCTGAAGAACTATATCAGCGAGAGTTCTCAAAGTTGGCCCTCACCTACCTTCACAAGGAATTGTTTTACTGGACACAACGTAGGACCGATAGCACTAGGGGTAGTGATATTTCCATTACAAATCAAGTTTTAATTTTCGAATATCTAAAAAACTATAACAGCGAGAGTCTTAAAATTATGTTACAATTATACTACTGCGAGATGCCATTAAAAAATATAGGCCTTTTGGGATCTGCAACGTCCTAAAAATTTGTTTTGGCAGAACGTAGTTTGTCGGGTCTTCTAGTCGTGAATAAAGAAACAATTGGTTATCCCCTATGATAAGGTGACTGAATGGGAGTTTATTGAAGTAAATAATTCTCCGATAACTAGTTCGGAACATGTCCTCAAACATCAAGCCAGGATAATATGTTGTCGTTTCATTAATTCGAACTTGCTTCGATATTATTATCGACTTATCAGAATGCATGATTGATTTTCAATGACAACCAATAGGTTAATTGCGTTGCCAATTTAGCTTTAGATATTGGTTCTATTTTTTAAATAACTTGAACAACTGCTCCAGGGTCAAAATGAAAATGTTTTCCTTATCGTAGAATAATAAAGAGTGGAATTTGAAATAAGCCTGAGGAATATGGATTCAATTGCCTCCAGCTTTAAGCAGTATTGATTACTACTGCCTAATTTTGCTTACTCCCTTTTGCGTTGCATGTTCTCTTCATACATTTCAATGATTTGATATGGTGATCAGCCAGATAAAACATAGAATATAGAAAAGATAGTGTTTCACAAATACTTCCCTATCATGAGTGGCAGCGTTTCATATTCCTACAAAAAAATATGTTTTACATTCGTAATGAAGTTTGTAAGGTCCAGATATATATAATATGGCTTCTGGAAGAAATTAACCGTTGTTATAATGTTCGTCCATGAATGCTAATTGAAACCACTTAAATGGAAAATTAGTCACAATTATAAAATAATTTCTACATGTCTTTACATCATAAATTATATTTGGTAGTTTATTCGATAGGTGAAGAGAGAAAGAATCTGAATTTCTGAGTGAATTTCAAAGAATTTACCACATTAATTTTGACATTCGAATTTTAAATTGGAATCAGCATTTAATACGATTGAATAAGATCGTAAGAATTTTTCTAATGTTAAATTCTGTAATTTTATCACGAATGGAATTGCGAAAGAAAGTAAAAATATAGAGTTGTAGAATCTGTGGAGAAGAGGCAGAGAATGAAATAAAGAAGGAAGAGAAGAATAAATGAAAGACAAGAAGCAAAAGAATGCTACACAATAAAAAATGAAATGGAAATAAATCTGTAAATTTCGAACGGCTTGTCCGATTATAAGTTCAAAGAGTAAAAGCAGAGGTGTAAGTAGATCTGATTAGTTTGAGCTTTGTAAATCTAACTGGGGCAGGTCTACAGGGTCCCAAAATAGGAAACCTCGGTTCATAAAATATTCATATGAGTGTAGGCTATCTCTTATAGTTAAAGAGATATTTATATGTCAAAATCTACTTTTTGATCAAACTAGTCCAAGTTTTTGTGCTTTTACGGAATCAAAAGTGATAAGCGCTTAAATTTAAATTTAAAAAAATGGCGATTTTCGCCGATTATATTTTTGCAAAAATAAAAAAGTGATTACACTCTTTAAGAGTTACACAGTTTTTGTACTTTTATTCAAGATTACTTTATAGGCGTTTGTGTAATACAAAGAAGTTTCAAAATCATAAATTTCAGAATCAGAGTTTCCCAAATATGATTTTTCTTTTATAATATTTGAATTTTCAAAAATGTTATATTTTTATAAACAGTTTGATGTGTTTTACAATTCTTGGTAAGAGAACTTTTTGCGCCCCGATATCGGTTGGAGAGATATAGAAGAAAAACGAAATACATTTTATTTCATATAGAGAAGTTACAGATTTATTTCCACTTTATTTTTTTATTAGAAATACTGTGTGCAGATGCGAATATCACACAGATTGCGAATCATACAAAACGTTTTTATCATTCCAGCTATAAACCATTATGACAGTTGTCTATGAATCCACAGATATCTCCCATATTGGCGGTCAGTAGGGTGAATAAAAAAGATGATATATCGTTACCTTCTGGTCCTTCTCATTTCGACAATTTCTGCAGACATCATTTTTCGTTATTCATGCAAGCACAACTACATCTTACTCTCTACTCTCATTCACTTCTTTTTGATGTGGAATAAATTTGGGACACACTAATAAAAGATCTCCCATGAATACTCAATGACTAGTAACTTAAACAAATTTTTACTATCCATTTTATAAACATCCTTGATGACTGTAGAAAAAAAACGAAATTGCAAATTAATTGAAAATTGTTATTTTTTGTTAAAACTAAAGACAACATACAATTTTAAGAGCAACAAAAACAAAAAAAGCCAAGTTAATTAAATAGACAAACAGCAACAACATTTTATAATCACTTAATGAAAATTTATAACAGTGTTTGTTGACAACATTTTCAATTCACTCTGTAAAACGTCAGACTAATCAAATGGTATCCCGCCAAGTTGAATGAATAAACAGAAAAATAAACATACTTACACACACACACACATATGTATATATAAACATAGTGGCTAAAAGAATGAAAAACAAATAGAGAAACAAATGGACAGACAGAGGGACATATAGCCAGATATTGGTGTAATGCGTATCAATTTACAAAGTCAATAGATTAAAAATCAATAAACAAATGACATTTACAAAAACAAAGAAAAAATAATACAACAAACTAAACACACACGCATACACATGCTAAATATTAATTGGTTTTACATATACACAACATACACGTAAACAGATATTTACCAATACATTTTAAAACAACTAAATGAAAAAATTACAAATTCACAAAAGGACATCAATGGGGGGGGCTGAATCAACAAAAATTGATATGTAACGGTAAAGTTTATTTTAGTTAATTTAGTTTTAACCAGTACACACACACATAAAATTACTCATGTAGTGTTAGTTATAGGAAACGGAAACAGGGAGGAGGGCATGTTGCATATTAAATGATTGATTTAATTTAAATGATGTTGCTAGAAAAACAAAAATAATGAATCTATTAAATCCAATTTGTATCTTTCTCTCCATCTACCTCTTCCTCTCCCCCTTTGTATTGTTGACTTATTAGAATTTAAATTTTAAATCAGTTGGTTAATTTTATTTGATTTCTGGTCATCCATAAAATGAATCCCTGAACAGGAGGTTGAGATTACAAAGAATTTCTAATTCTTATTAGAAAAAAAAACAGTGAATAAAAAAGACATTAATGAGAGTTTGGGAAAAATACTGTTTTATCGTGATTTTTTCCAAATAAGATACACGGTTTAATTGGATTTTTTGTTAGGTGTTTGTCTAAGGTTGTTGACTTTACTAAAGTAAAAGTTTTCTAGTTTTCCGAAATTAATTCATAGAGGGTGAATTTTTACATATTTTATTTTCTCTTTACAGAGGGGTAGAAGTTGGGGTGACTCTAAATCATGATTTAGATATTTTATTGAAATCTATTTACTTTTAATTGTCTAAATTATCAATCAATTACGTCTGCAACCGGGACATATTGATAAAATTTCACATATTTAAAGCTGAAGTGTTTTCAAACTCATTTGCAGAAGCTCAGATCCCTATTTGGTCAAGGGTGTAGTCGGTGACCCCAAAAAAAACCACCTATGATATGTTGATTTTTAGACAATTCGCCAGAATTTCATTTTTGAATTGAGAAAAAAATTAGTATAGATTTTTCTTCAATATCTCTCTTATAATTTCAGAGATATTCTAGACGAAATAAATTGTTGACTCATTTTTACTCTCAGCTGTTTTGTATTGTTAATGGGCTTAATATAGGTCCCAGTTCCCCATATGCAAGACTCTCTTTAAAGTTTTTAGAAATGTTAATGCAATAACCATTTAGATATATCAATCCATTAAGAAGTTGTTTTCATCTTTATATGGAACTTTGAAAAATTATCTATTTTTTTCAAAAAGGTGGCAACATTTATTCACTGATAAAACCATTTTTTATCCTAAACTTAAAAAATTTCGTTTTATAAATTAATCTTAAAGGAAATACAAAATTTGTATGAACTTGGGGCGAATATCTGCCCAAAGGACCTCTCCAAATTAGCCATTAAAAAAAGGAAAAAATTCTCTTAAGTTCTTAGGTTTGAACTTAGTAGTTGCCTCAGATATCAGTGGATGTGAGCTTAGCAACAACATAGAGACGAACAAAGCTAAATCCACTTAAATTTTGTTTTGATGCAAGAATATACTTAGACAATTCTATCTTAGCGTTACAGTATGAACTCTCAGCTTGTACAAACAAGGAAACTAACAGGGTAACTGAAATGTTGTTACATACAGCGAAATTATCAATTCAAAGCTTTCGCAGACAATGATCATTAATTATCGAATGGCTTGTCAGTTTGATTCGTCAGTTACTGATTAAATGGATCAGAATTTAACAAGAAGTTAAAGAATATCAGCAGTAAAAAACAAAATTAAAACTTGGAGACATAGTAGATTAACATCACCTTAAAGCCTTTCATTTCAAAAACTGGTACTTTTGTCACTGAATATATGAAAAATCGTATTTTGAGTCAAAAATCGTGTTTATAGAAAAAAGCGTATTTTATTAAGTAAAAAATCTTGTTTTTAGTTAAAAAATCATATTTTTAGTAAAAAATCGTATTTTTAGTAAAAAATCGTTTTTTTAGTAAAAAATCGTTTTTTTTTTTAGTAAAAAATCGTATTTTTAGTAAAAAATCGTTTTTTTTTTAGTAAAAAAATCGTATTTTTAGTAAAAAATCGTATTTTTAGTAAAAAATCGTATTTTTAGTAAAAAATCGTATTTTTAGTAAAAAATCGTATTTTTAGTAAAAAATCGTATTTTTAGTAAAAAATCGTATTTTTAGTAAAAAATCGTATTTTTAGTAAAAAATCGTATTTTTAGTAAAAAATCGTATTTTTAGTAAAAAATCGTATTTTTAGTAAAAAATCGTATTTTTAGTAAAAAATCGTATTTTTTGTAAAAAATCGTATTTTTAGTAAAAAATCGTATTTTTAGTAAAAATCGTATTTTTAGTAAAAAATCGTATTTTTAGTAAAAATTCATATTTTTAGTAAAAAATCGTATTTTTAGTAAAAATTCATATTTTTAGTAAAAATTCATATTTTTAGTAAAAATTCATATTTTTAGTAAAAAATCGTATTTTTAGTAAAAAATCGTATTTATGGTAAAAAATTATATTTAAATCGTATTTTTAAAGAAAAAAATCGTGTTTTTAGTAAAAAAAATCATATTTTTTGTAAAAAATCGCATTTTAAGTAAAAAATCGCATTTTTAATAAAAAAATCGTATTTTTATTAAAAAAAATTATTTTTAGTAAAAAAATTGTATTTTTAGTTAAAATCGTATTTTTAGTAAAAAATCGTATTTTTAGTAAAAAATCGTATTTTTAGTAAAAAATCGTATTTTTAGTAATAAATCGTATTTTTAGTAAAAAATCGTATTTTTAGTAAAAAATCGTATTTGTAGTAAAAAATCGTATTTTTAGTAAAAAATCGTATTTTTATTAAAAAATCGTATTTTTAGTAAAAAATCGTATTTTTAGTAAAAAATCGTATTTTTAGTAAAAAATCGTATTTTTAGTAAAAAATCGTATTTTTAGTAAAAAATCGTATTTTTAGTAAAAAATCGTATTTTTAGTAAAAAATCGTATTTTTAGTAAAAAATCGTATTTTTAGTAAAAAATCGTATTTTTAATAAAAAATCGTATTTTTAATAAAAAATCGTATTTTTAGTAAAAAATCGTATTTTTAGTAAAAAATCGTACTTTTAGTAAAAATTCATATTTTTAGTAAAAATTCACATTTTAGTAAAAATTCATATTTTTAGTAAAAATTCATATTTTTATTAAAAATACATTTTTTATTAAAAAGTCATATTTTTAGTAAAAATTCATATTTTTAGTAAAAATTCATATTTTTAGTAAAAATTCATATTTTTAGTAAAAATTCATATTTTTAGTAAAAAGTCATATTTTTAGTAAAAATTCATATTTTTAGTAAAAATTCATATTTTTAGTAAAAATTCATATTTTTAGTAAAAAATCGTATTTTTAGTAAAAAATCGTATTTATGGTAAAAAATTATATTTTAATCGTATTTTTAAAGAAAAAAATCGTATTTTTAGTAAAAAAAATCATATTTTTTGTAAAAAATCGCATTTTAAGTAAAAAATCGCATTTTTAATAAAAAAATCGTATTTTTATTAAAAAATTATTTTTAGTAAAAAATTGTATTTTTAGTTAAAATCGTATTTTTAGTAAAAAATCGAATTTTTAGTCAAGCTGAAGTCTGCTGAACATCTGAAGTGTTTTTTAATAAAAATGTAATGGAAATAGATCTTTAACTAAAAAGCGGGTAACTCGATTTTAATAAAATTTCACCTAGTGATAGCCAAGGTGTCGAATGCGAAAAGTTGATATCACAGTTCATAAATATACTTAAAAGGATCTAGATTTTCGGCTATTTTTTGTAAAAAAAAGAAGTTATACTCTTTTTGAGTTCTAAAAACTTTTCCTGAGAAAGACTATTTTATAAGCTTTTGTTTAAAGCAAAAGAGCTTCAAAAACTTAAATATGGAGAGGACCATTATTTCCCGAATGCAACCTATTTTTTCATAACAGCTCCGTTATGTCCTAACTTCTTAGAATTTCTTAATGTTGTTTGCATATCTAAATGTGTTGTAAAATTTTTAGTAATAAAAATTTTTGCTCTCCGACATCGATTGGAGCGATATAGTTACGGAATTTCTTTTAAGGAAGAACAAAATTTTGCTAATTTCAAGTTAAACATCAAAACAAAAAATCTATTTATAAGCAAAATTCTATGGAGGAGAGTTAAAAGGAACTTTCTAATATCGTTTATTTTCAATAAAAAAAAAAGTTTTTAAATTCGGAATCTGATGATTGAAATCCCTTTTACTCCTCTTGTTCTTTTTGTTTTAAAAATTAAACTTTAACTTTAATTTGCTTTGGTTTTTTTTTGCATATTAATATTATAATTACTCAATTTACATACGTATTTTATAATTTAAGACTGTCTCATAATTTCCGCCAAACCTAAAGATCAGCTGCATGAGTGCATCTACATGTGAACTCCAACAAAAAAAAAGGCCTACAAAATATTCAATTACACTTCAAAGAAACTGCAACTTTATACGCCCCAAAATTTTCTTCAAAACTAAAAAAAATATGTTTCGTTTTTACTTAAATGAACTTTAATTAATGATCATGTAAACCAAGTAGTAGTTGTTGTTTTTTTTTCCCCAAAAACAATGTATCAAATTAAAACTCATAAATTTTAATTATTTTTCAATAATTCAATGTCTGCTACTAAATATTGCAAAATACAATGATTCAGGTTTGGAGATCCTTTAAGAGGAAGCTTCTTCCTTTTGGAAGAAATAAATGGACAAATCATAAACAGCTTGTTAAACATGCGGTAAAATATCTTTATGTTCATAAATTTACGCTTGGCGAAACCCTTCATTAAAGAACGATGGAAAACGCACAAAAAAGTATATGAAATAATAATCATGGTAAAACTGTATTTAGCTTAAACAAGAGAATAAAGATAACGTCAAATTAGAGACCATTAACCCCCTTTTAATTTCTGTTCTGAGTAGTTAAAAATTCACTAAAGAAAAATCCGATACTCTAACCCCTTTGCTTAAGTAAGAAGTTATAGTCGGCCAGACTACTTAATACCCTACATCACATTCTTAGTTATAAATGGTAGAGTTTGGAGTTTTTGTGTGGACCTTAGGAGATCTAGGAGAAATTATGAACCGACCCTCGTAAAATTTCGCACACTCATTTTTGCTTACATTTGTCTTGATTTGGCCAATTTTTATTATAATACCAATCTATATCTAAGATTTAAGTCTTTTAAAGTGATATTTGGAAGAGGGGTTCTATGAGACCTATGAAACATAATGAACCCATCCTCATATAATATGGCACATAGTGCACTTGTCCCATTTTAATAAATTCGCTTTATAATAAGGATTTCAGTGATCTTAAATCCCCATTCCGGGAGGGACATTTGTATAGGGTCTAGGTGAAATAATGGACCCATCATCACCAATTTAAATAGACATCGTCCTTGCTAAATTTGATGAAGATATCTTTAAAACTACGGCCAGCATTTTGTTCATAAAGTCAGATGGACTGACATCGTTAAATCGACTCCAAAAGTGATCCTGTGTCGAATGAAATACTAATGCTTAAACACCAATGGTGGTGTAGGGTGTAGAAAAAAATAATAAAATGTTCACATAAATTTATTCAAGCGCTAATAAATTTTCAGTTACAATTTTGCGTAACCCGCTTTTGCAGATCATAAATTTTATAGAATGTGCGCATGTGCTGTAATTACACATTCTCTGTGTGTTTTTATACAAACAGAAACAAGAAAAGTAAGGAGAAGGAGAACAAGGAAGAAGTCTTGTAATGCAAATATTTATTTTCATCAACAGTAATTTTACCTGAATTATTTACTTTGGCAAAAAAATTCAAAAAGATAAAAATTGTCTTACGATCAGTATGATCTTCATCGCATACAAAAGCCCAAGGGGTTGTGCGCCAACTAACGAAAAGGGATCTCAATTAGTTTTTGCAAATACATCAAGTTACCTTCCTTTTCTTCCCTTTTAAATTTGTACGATCATTTTTTTATTATTTTCTTCTCATTTACTTTTACTTTGATCGTAACTCTATAAACTAATGTTAAGGTCATTGATATTACATGATCTTTCCATTGTCTGTTTGGGTTTCCTTTCTTTTCAATAAAATTATAACTACTTTCTTTCCTGAGGATCGTTTTTTCTTTTCTTCCTTTTTTCATTTTTTTTATTATTTCTTGAAGATCAGAAAAGGGTTATGATATTTGATATTTTAACTACTTTCGGTTTAGTTTTGGTGGGTCCAAAATTTATTGCAAATAAATTGAAATGGTTGGTTTCATATTTAGTTTCTTATAGTGCGGATCTTTCTCGTTTATATGTTAATTTTTATCTGAAACTTGGTGGTTTCACTCATCTGCCATAAATTCGCACAAAAATATTCAATGAACCGAAATTTGAAAAAAATTTATTTAACGATTTGTTTTAAAGCTGCCTTCATCGAAATTAATCATTTTTTGAATGAGAAGTAACATATGGAACATGCGTTGCTTTCTTTGTATAGAAGGAAACATGTGCCCCTTATAGGGGCCACATTATGCAATATTTTGCATTCGACTTTCTGTCTGTTTTTCAACTAATCGATTAGTTAAGAACAAAATTTTGTTTATAGAAAACTAAAGTAGTTTCAGCTTAACGTCAAGCCCTTAATCGTGTCTTAACGCTGCTACTGATATTTTAGGTCAGCAACATTGTGGTCACAATATTGATCAAATTTCACCATATCGGATCTAAAGGATATACAAAAACTCAAGCAGAATGTTACTTGGAATTTTGCAACAGAATGGCCGATTTCAATTTTTAGAATTTCACTCTGTGATATCCATGCTTTTAAGCGATTTTAAGGTGGACTTTGTGAACCTAACAGTAGCCTCTCCATATAATTTGGACACCTCGGGTCAAAAAAATATTTAACACTATCAAGATTGCTTACATCTGAACCGATTTTAAGTATTTTGATATGTGTGAAGTCCGTTAGACAATATCTATCAATCTTTTATAGTTTAAGAATCATTTTGCTCTAAATTTTTCTTTTTGTCCGACCTTGCTGAAGTTTAATGATAAAAATTTATAAAGATAACGTATTTCGGTGATATCCAACCACCACTTTTTCCTTTTGTGTGAGATATACAGTTCGATTTGTTTCTGCAATCTTCTTGATCTAAAAATTTTCAGTACAAATAATTCATATGAATCGATATTGGCAGAATCTGCTCTTGTGTTTTTTAAAAAGGTTTGCATGTTTGATTTTTCTACGAGACCGATTTTTGTAATACCAAGATGAAATCGTTGCCGATATTCGACTCAGTGAGATCAAAAATAGAACTATGCCGAATTGTCGTAAGTAGAGATCCCACAAAATGAGAAATAATTTGAATAGAAAAGATCCAAATTAATTTCTTTTATGAAAAATGATGTTCCAATATTGTGTTCGGAAACCTTCCAAGGGAAATACAAAATTTAGAAAAAGACAGATCAACCTTATAAAACAAGAAGCAAATCGTAACATATTTAAATGAACTCGCACGATTAAGGAGACTCTGATCCACTTCGGAAAATCAATAAATATCATCCACTTTGATTATTCTGAGATAATAAATGCGCTTCTATTGGAAAGCTCGGATATGGATTAATGAACAACAAGCTTCTAATTGAATTTCAGCTCCATCTCCGCATAAGAAGACATCTTCTAGAGGCAACTCACGTAATCGAATAGACCGTATACGCGTGAGCAAAAGGTGAAGAAGCTCAGTAACAGATATTAGAAATAGAGGAGGTAGTGACATCGTAAGCGACCAAAGGCCAAAACTATAAGAGGAAATTAAACCAAACGATTTACTATCTTATCAATTGTAAGTGCAACAGATGCCAAGCTATCATTGAACGCAGTGACACGCTACTTGCTAATAATAAGGTACAAACAAAACGGTGGAGATGACACAACTGAGGAAAACGAATGTAAGAGCATTAATACTGCAGAATATACATTAAGAACATCACGCAATTTCTCCTAGTAGAAAGTGAAAAAAGAGGAACTACGGGTAGATATCGAAACCTCAGCTGATTTTTACGGCCACACATAACTTTTATCTGGGAGGAAGAGAGGCTACCTCATTGAAAAGGTATCATTGTAAAGTTACCTAAAACAGCGACCTGAAATATTATAATAACTGGAGAGAAAAAACGCCGCTTAATACAATATACAAGATATTGGCAATCACCATACAAGCTAAATTCCGTTAACTCTACGAGATGAACAGGCAGACTTTTGGCCAAACAATAATTGCGGAGACAAAGCTAAAACCGAAGAATTTTAATAGAAATTCATTTCATAGAAATTCATTTATTTTAAGAAAGCCATCTATACCATCAGACGATCTGCCATCATGATATAATTGAGAAGAAAAGGAGTACCCCAGAAGATAAAACAAATCATCAGAGCTATGTACGAAGATGTTGAACAATTAGTTCTTCACTACTGCAATATCATCCAACCATTCCAAACAAATGTCGGAGTAAAATAAGGATGTCTCCTATTACTTAAGCGAAGTCTCCTCAGAAGGAAGAAGAATCAAATGGATTCTCTGATCTCAATTAGAGGATTTGGATTATGTGGATTATATTTGTCTACTGTCGCACAAGATAACCAACATGCAAGCAAAATTAGAACTTGCGCAAAATGTTGGACTTGAGAGAAATATCAAGATGTCTAAAGCAATGAGAATCAGCAACGCAAGCATGGATAACACCTTTCGAATACGTAGATAACTACTGTTTTTTGGGCAGTGTAATGACTACAAATGGTGGTGCAGGTGCAAAAGCGGCGTTTGAACGACTACAACCTATATGGAGATGCCCAAACAATTTCCAGACAAACAAAGCTTAGAATATTCAACACATGTGTTAAATCAACATTGCCAATCATATAATATGGAAAATGCTTTGTGGAAGCCATATGCTCCATATGCGTAATGGAAAAAAATGCGAAAAATCAGAAGACTTCTTAGAAGCAGTTTGCCAAAGTTTCAAGTTATAATTGAAAAAGGGCAGGGCAGTGCAAGGCTTATTTAAAGGGAATTCAATAGAACCTAAATAAATAAGAAAATTGAAATTAAAATATTTTAATTTATTATCCAGACCAGTTATTTAGCTTCCATCATTATATATCAGATATTTTGAAAATAACTTTAATTTGAAATTAATATTTAAATTCTTTTCTTTAATTACAGACATTTGATTAATCGCTCTATTCACTTCAACAGCAAATTCTGTAAGTATTTCTCTATAAATAAATTTTTAATAATTATAATTTATTTTTAATTGCAAAAACACTTTATTTTTAATTTATTATTAAAATTTTATAATTGTTGGTTAACAGCCCTCCAAGAGCACGGTATTAAGTTCCTACGAAAGTTTAAATGAACGTAGGAACTCTATACCTCGCTTATGGCAATAAAGGCGTCTCAATAGAACTGTTGGCGTTTCATTAAATCACTTTTTCTTTATAAATCACATTATTTTATGTAAAATTTTTAATACACTCACACATACACTTTAAGATATTTATAAATAAACTTAATAATAATTACACGTTACTTACCATTATTACACTCACTCGTTCACCCAATCACTCACTTGAATTTACTCCCAAATCATTATTTATTAAGACAATTAAAATTTATTATAATGCGCTGAATTTCTTCATATTTTGTTTGCTATAAAATCACCAATCACCAGTCAAATATTTGTTAAAAAGCTAAAAAGGAATTAAGAAAAGATTAACAAAGTTATTAGACAAAATTGATTTCATTTTTTGTGGCCAAATTGAAAGCCATTTTCGGTTGTTAATTTAACGTGTCTTAAATTTATGTATTTGGGAATAATAACAGGAGTGTCTTTATTGAATACTGCTCACTTCTTAAGGAGGAAGACAAAAACCTCTTTATCTGCTGGTTTAATATTGATAATGTATTTTCGTCTTTTTTTTTTGTATTTATCTCTTTTACTAAATATATGAAAGTATTTATAAGTTTTTTAATCTGTTTATGAGCAAAAAACAATTTCAATTTATGTGCTGATAATACCGACGATGTGTGTTAAAAGTATTTATTTGTTATTAAGGGTTTTTTGCCTCTTTCTTACCGAAAAAAATATAAAAGCTTTTTGGTGCCTTAATGTCTGGTTTTTAAGCAAAAAATTATAAGTGATTTTTTAGAAAAACAAATAAAATATTTTAAATTATTGATACAATTTTAAAGTCTAAAGAACGAATGAATAAATGAGATAAATGATTCATAGAATAGTTATTTTCTGGAGGGAAGAGGAACTATTTTAGGAAAAAAGATAAACTTGAACTGAACTAGAACTGAATCCAGAACTGAACTAGAACTAAAGTGAACTAAAACTACACGAAAACTGAACCAGAATTGAACTAAATCTGAACTAAAATCGAACTAGAAATGAACTAGAAGTGAACTAGAAACGAACTAGCACCGAACTAGAACCGAACTAAAACTGAACAAGAACTCAACAAGAACTTAACTAAAACTGAACTAAAATTCATTTCTCAGATTTTCTACAGAAAACAGGAAACTGTTCTCTTTTAAAAATTTTATATAGAAAACTTTTTCCATCAGACATTTTTCTATAGAAAACTATTTCTTTTGTAAATTTTCTGTTGAAAACTGTCTTCATTAAACATTTTCCACAGGAAACTGTTCCCATTAAAATTATATCTATAGAAAAATTTACATTTTTCCGTTGAGAACTTTAAAACTTTGTAGTTTTTGTTTAGAAACTGTGCTCTCTAAGTATTTTTCTTAGAGAAAACTGAAAAACTGTTCTCTACAATACTGTTCCTTTTTGAAAATTTTCTGTGAAAAAATTGCTCTGTTTGTTTGTTTTCTGTAGGAAACTGTTTCTTTGACATTTTTCTTTAGAAAACTGTTCCCATTTGTCATTTTCAAATGGAAAATTGTTCTTGTTGACATTTTCCTTTAGAAAACATTTTTCTGTAGAAAACTGTTCTCGTCTGAATTTTTCTATAAAAAAAACTTGTTCTCATCTAACATTTTTCTATTAAAAACCTGTTTCTATCCGAAAAAGACATCACACGTTTTTCTGTAATGGGAACATTTTTCCCCTTCCTCAGTTTCAGTTAGGAAACTGTTCCAATTTCAAAAGTTTCTGTGTTGGAGAAGTTTTGAAATAACTCTTAATTGATGGCTTCTTCTCACCCTCACATCGTCTGTCAAACACACCTTAAAACATTTTGTACTTTTTTATGTGATTTTTTTTTGTTTCTAATTTTATTTTGCCTTTTATTCGATTTTTTTTTATATAAAAATGTTAATTATGTCTAAAAGAAATCACATTGATTGACTTATCCGACAGATCTAAACGATTTTATTTAACAGCGAATGAATAAGTGACGGTAGTAGAGTGAGTGTTGGTTGCCTATTGTTCTTATTATCGGCAAAGGTGGTGGTGGTGGTGGTAGTGGTGCGGGTTTAACACTGGGTGACATTTGAATTACACACGATCAAAAGTACACAACACACACACACACACTTCATGCAAACCATGTATGGAAACAAACTAGCAATTATGGGCCCAAAAACAATTGGCAACAACCAACAACAATAGAAATCAAAACCTTTAAGAATTTATTAAGACAACAATTATTGTTTATTATTATTTATTTTGATGTTGTTGTTGTTGGTGGAGCTGCCGCTAATATTTCAATATCTTTAATTTTGTTTTTATACCCTACACCACCGTAGGTGGTTGGGGTACAATGCGTTTGTGCTTAAGTATGTAACTCACAGAAAAAATATTGCTACCACCAATTTTGAGTTTATTGTTTGACTCAGTTTTACTTTCTGAGTCGATTTTATAATGTCCGTCGATCCGTCTGGCAAGCTGGCTGCCCATGTAAACCTTGTGAACAAAATGCAAGTCGCAATCTTAATGATATCTTGATAAAGCCTGACACATGCCATTATTTTAGTCCAAGCACGATGCCTATTGAAATTTGTGATGACGGGTCCATTATTTTACCTAACCCCATACAAATGTTCTTTCGGGATTGAGGCTTTAAGGGCATTAAAGTCCTGAATATAAAGCGATTTGTAAGAAACTTTGCACAAATGAATCTAATAATTTTCTAAAATGATGTGCCAAATTATACGAGGATCAGTCCATTATTTCTCATAGGTCCCATATAACCCAACTTTAAATTATCACTTTGAAAGAATTAAATCCCTCATATACGTTGGTATTGTGATAAGACTTGGTCAAATTAAGATAAATATAAACAAAAATCAATGTACAAAATTTTACGAGGGTCGGTCCATAATTTTTCCTATCTCCCCTATTAACCCCCAGAAAAAGTTCTCTTAAGCTGCATAAATCCCACACCCTTAAGCACAAATTAGAAAATATATTTATACGAGGGTCCATCATTATTTCTTATAGCCACCATTAATAACCACCAATGTGGTGAAGGGTAATAAATAGTTGGACTTGATCGACTATAAATTTTAGTTGGTTTTTTTTTTGCTTTTTTCTTCTCTATTAATAATTTAAGCAACATTTTAAAGCGAATTGTCGTTCTTTGTGGGCTTGTTAGCAAATTGTATAAGATATTGTTAATAGTTAAAATAAATAGAAAAAAACCTTTAAATGAACGCCCACTTTTTCGCTTTTTTTTCTCTATAGAGATTACGACTACTTTAACTACCTAAAAATATTATTAAAACAATACAGTTTCATATGTATGTGTGCGTGTGTATATGTGTGAGTGACTGACAAAATGACTAACTGACTATAAATTTTACATATTTATTTTTTCATATTTTTTTCGCTTTTTTTTAATAAAATAAATTTATTTATGGCGTTTTTATGAAAAATAGAAATCTCTTGTTTATTTTGCATTTCATTTGCAGTTTGAAAGACAATTTTAGGCATTTAATATGCATTTATATGACGTTTTTATATGCAAAATATTGTTATTGTTATTAAATGATTTTTTCTTGTAAAAATAATCCATTTGTTTTTCCTTTTTCTATGCAAATAATATTTTTTTAAATATTTTTTTCTAAATATCGAAAAAATTGCAAATTTTGAACAGTTATAGTAAAAAAAACAAAAGAGGTGTGATTTGTGATCTGTCAAACTCACACAATTTACCTACAGATCACTTATTGTTGATCGTTGTCGTCGATTGTTGGCAACAGTAGTTGAGTGTTGGTAACAAAACTACAACAACAACATAGAAATCAGTTAAATGCCACTAAACAAATTTAACTGCTTTGTTTGCGTTTCAACTACAACAACAATGCGTTGACAGTCTAATGTTTTTAAGCCTTTTTCTTATTATTTTATTATTCCCTTTTTTGCCCTCTTTTGCATTAAATGTAAATTTGTTTGTAAAGTTTTTTTTTTTGTTTCTAAATTGACAAACGTTTTAAGAAAGCAAAATTTAAGTGACAAATGCTGCCACGTTATAGGTGAAATATTAACCGCCCTACAGAAGTGAGGGAACTAGAGCTGAACTGAACTAGAACTGAACTGGAACTGAATTAGAACTGAACTAGAACTGAACTAGAACTGAACTAGAACTGAACAAGAACTGAACTAGAACTGAATTAAAACTGAATTAGAACTGAACTAGAACTGAACTAGAACTGAACTGGAACTGAATTAGAACTGAACTGGAACTGAACTGGAACTGAAATCAAACTAAAATCGAATTGAACTAAAACTGAAGTAGAACTGAACTTAAACTGAACTAGAACTCTCTGAAAAACCTTATTAAATTTAAAGAAGTTCATTCTGAGAAACATTCTGTCATCAAGTAAAATTTTCTCTGAGAAAACTTGCATTTTAGCTGAGTTTCCCTGATTTCCACTAAATAAAGTTTCCTCTCAAAAACTTGTTTTACCAAATAGAGTTTTCTTTAAGGAAACATACCTTTTCTAGTTTAAGTTTTTCCTTTTAAAGGCTTAAGGTTCAGTAAAGCTTTCTCTAGATAACTTTTCTGTAAGCAAGTTCTACAAAACATTGAACTAAAAAAGTTTTTTTTTTCCTTAAAAACGTTTTCTTTCGAACTTTTCACCATGAATTCATAAAATATTTTCGTTTTGAAAATTTCAGTTACTTTTCCTTTACGCAACCAAAACGCTCATGACATTATTAATGACATCCTTTTGATAATTTAGTTGCAGCAACAATTTAATTGCAATTTAAAACGTGGGTTACAATCTCTTCGTAAAGTCAATTATGCCTACTCATCCCATAATGAGAGTAAACAAAACTTATAGATACAAAAGACAATTTAAACAGAATCAACAACAACAACAATAACAGACATGAACAGAACTTGCAAATCAATTGGTAACTGTATGTTTACTGTTACTGTGCATGACAGCACCAAATAAATCAACATTCTGTCAAGAGACTGAAATGAGTAAAAAGCAAAATAAAGCAATAAATCCAAATTTAAATACTCACAGATACACACTTATACAAACATATAAAAAACACACACACATACACATACATACACTTGTACATAACACTGAACGACAGACATTTAGGCATTTGATAAAAGGAGTGAATAATGAGTGAGTGAGTGAGCGAGTGAGCTTGGAAAGTGTGTGTCACACGTTCTTGCTGTGCTGGTGTCACATATTCAAATATACAAATTTTTTTCAACTGATTTTTGGCAAATATCCCACTGTGTATACGAAGATAACCCAGTGAACATTTTTGAAAAATGTTAAAGTTATATATCATTGAAAAAGCTTGTCCATTGATGTGCTGGGTTTTGGATTTTAATTCTGATTAAAACTACATGATAAATTTAAATTCCCACAACATAACTTTGACTTTAAAACATAACAATTTCGAAATAAATTAAATTGCAAATAGTCAAATCATGCTCCACGCGTGGTTAGAAAAATATAAATAGAAGTTTATTATTCGAAACTTCAAAGCTCCCGCAACTTTTTTTTTTTGAAATATTTTATTGTCGCAGCAGAAGCAGCAGCACAGAAATTGTAATCACTGTTTTAGTTTTTTCTTCTTCTTCTTCCTTCATTCAAATACAGTTTAATTTCATGAATACTCGATTAAATATTTATTTTTTGTTCAAAACATTCCGAAGTGCATAACATTTTTGCGATTTTTAAATACGTCAAAGAATTCGTCTTTTTAAGATCTTAAAAAATTTACGGTATTTTTATGTGCTAAGAAAGCTTTACACTTTACTTTAATGCTTGAGAAATAGTCTAGAATTTTTAATTATTTCTAATAATAATATAAACTACTGTTATGTATGATCCAAATGTGATCACAAAATAACCGAACCGTAAGAACATAAATCATGTTGATCGTATCAAGCGCCATTTGAAAGTTTTTAGAAGATTTAAATGTACAAATATTGATGAAATTTAAAAAAGAATATCAGATTTGATGTAAAAATTATCCATTCAAAAAGTTCAAAATTCATTTTAAAGAAAACTTTTATCAGAAAGAAGTTAAATCAATGTGCTCTCATGAAAACTTTACCGAGAGTAAAACACTATTTTCAATGAAACTTTTCTCAGAACACTTTACTTAGAGCAGGGATTTCTAATGAAGAGCTTTTTCAAAGCTGAGTTTTCTTTGCTCTGGGCAATCTTTTGTAAAATTTTACTCAGAATATAATTTTCTAAAAATAATGTTTATTCAGAGCACAGTTTTCGCTGAGATAAAAGATTTGTAAACAAAAGTTTACATAAATTAAAAATTTACAAAGAAAGCTTTACTCAGAGCAGAGTTTTCTAAAGAACCAACCAAAGTTCTCTCAGAAAACTTTAGCAAAAGCTTTTTTTAGAGAAGTCAGATTTAAGTAAAAGAAAGTTTTCTCAGAGAAAAATTTATCCAAAAGAACTTTTCCATAGAAAATCTTTTTCAATTATAATTAATCCAAAAGGAATTTTATTCTTAATACAATACAAACATTTTTCTACAGAAAATTCGTTTGAGTACATTTTTCTCTTTGCGAACATTTTTGCTACAGAGTTACTCTACAGCATATGATTAGTTTTTTTTCTTAAATATTTCATAGTTTTGCAATGAAAAAATTGTTTTGTTCCTCTCCGGCGAAAAATTGATTTATAAGAAATGCTCTTTTTTTAGAAATATTTTCCCTAAAAAACTTTTCGCTTTGCGTTCAATATCATATAGAAACTGTTTGAGACATTTGCCTGTAGAAAAACTTTTATCAATAGAAAAAACTTTCCTTTAAAAAAATCCTATAGAATAATTGTGACTTTCCGGAAATATTTTCTATAGAAAAACTGTTCCATTGTTCGAACATTTTTCTATAAAAAAAACTTTCATTTCTTAGTACATTTTTCTACAGATAATCTTATACTTTTTGAGAACCATTTTCTTATAGAAAAACTATTCCTTTCAGGGAACATGATCTAATAGAAAAAATGTTCTTTCTGGAAACATTTTCTTATAGAAAAATCATTTTTTTCTGGAAAATTTTCTTCATTATCTTATAGAAAAGCTGTTTCTCTCTGGAAGCATTAACTTATAAAAGACTGTTCCTTTCTGGAAATATTTCTTTAAAAAAGCTGTTTCTTCTTTGGGAATATTTTCCAATAGAAAACTGTTCCTTTGTGTTGCCATTTTTCATATAGAAAAACTTTTCTTTTTGGAAAAAAATCATATTAAAATTTGATATACGTGGAAAAATTTTTTCTATGGAAAATCTCTTATGGAAACACATTCTTGTAGAAAACTCCCCTTGCGGGAACAGATTCTGTTATTTTTTTAATTCTTTTAAACAAACTTTAATTGTATTATTTTTATTCCATAAGAATATTGTTTTCTAAAGAATGTTATCATCGAGTTATAGAAAAATGTCTATTGGAAAATATTTTAATTAAAATATGACTGAAAAATTTTTCATAGAAAATATTTCATAAAGAAAAGCGAAAGGAAGGTCCTGTCAAAAAATTAAGAGTGAGAGAAAATTCTCACTGAGAAACTCTGATTTTAAGAGAGAAGAGAGAGAGAGAGAATGGATAGACAAAGGAGCTTTAAGCGAAAATTTAGAGAGAGAGAGAGAGAGAGAGAGAGAGAAAAAGTGGATGCTTTCATATTAAGCAGATTTTAAATTACAATTTTCGCTCTTAATATTTTTAAAATAATTATTTTTAACTCAGTTGGCTTTTAGCAATCTTTGCCAAGAAGCGATTTCTAAGGAGGAGATAGAGAGAAAAAACTTTTCTTTTTCTATAGAGAATTTTCTAATATTTTCTTAAGGAAATAGTTTTAGAGAGCAAACAATTAAGAAAATACTTTCTTGATCATTAAATAATCAGCTTCATCAATTGAGAAAATCATTCAATGAAGAAATTAGTTTCAAAGGAGAAATCTCACCTTCTTAAAGAGAGAGAGAGTTTATTTTATTGCGGTATATAGAAAATATTTTCTTGATCTTTATAATGTCAATAGAAAAACTATTGAAAAATTCATTCCATGAACAAGGTTTCAAAAGAGTGGGGGAGGTGTTGAAGAGAGTTTGTTTTCATTGAGAGAGATTCTGTCTTGATTGAAAGCTCTTAAGTTGAAGTTCAAAAAGAACAATATAAAATGTTAATTATTCCTTTCATTATTGACCTTTAATTGCAAAAACTGTCTATAATTTTAAACAGATTTATCTTATATTTTTAGCATGTGCCACTGTCATTGTCTCACTTACTTGGCATTGACGTTTGATAAATATGCTTTTTAAAGCGTTTAAAAGCTAAAGTAGTTATTTATATCTAATCTCTGGGTTTCTTATTTCCAATAAAAAACAAAAACTGAGAAAAATTAAATAAATAAATTTTCTTATTGACGGCCAAATGATTTTCGCAAGTTAACTTTTAAACAGATTTAAACTCAATATCGGTGAATTTAATTAATAAATATTTACAAAATATTATGAATATTTAACTTAAATAAATTGCATATTAATAATATTTATTGCCTTTTACAAGATAAAACTAAAACCTACGCAATTTTCTTGGTAAAAATTATTATTTTTTTCGCTATTTTTCATCTTCATGGGAAATAAATGGAAACGATGAATAGATTTTTGTGAAAATAAAATTAAAAACAAGAAAAGTTTCAAAAACTGCACATGTGCAAATTGACAAGATAGAGGTAAATATGCACATGTCTATAAACAACATTTTGATCAATAAGTTTTATTATTTTTTTTTTACAATTTTAAAATTATTTTAAATTCAAAACTTGTAGCCAGACCGAAAAAAAACAACTATTTTTTCTTAAGTCAACGTCATAGACTTAGGGAACCAAAAAGAAAAAAAATGTGGAAATTATTATTTTAAAAATTGCCACTAAATATGATGTATTGCAAATACTACAAAAACGACAAGCCAACTTATTTTCTGTTCTTTTTTGCTCATTTTGTTGTCTTCATACTAAAATAGCAGCAGCAGCAGCAACAGCGGTAACAGCTCAAGAAAACAGCAATTACCACCTGCTTATTTTTGCATTGATCTTTGTCGAGAATGTGTCTTTGAATAAATATGAATATTGAACGATCATATAATGATATATGTATGTATGTATGTATGTATGTATGTATGTATGTATGTATGTATGTATGAGTGTGTGTATTGAATATGCATAAATAGTTAAAATAAAAGTTAATTTATGATGCAAACTAAATAACAAAAACAACTCAACTTAACCAGAGGAAATATTAACTATAGAATTCTTAAGTGGGCTTGTAGCACCCTACACTACTGTGTATATTTAGGGTGTGATGATGTAAATTACCCAGATCGTTAATTGAATGATTAATTAATTTTGTTTTAAAATGTAAATAAACTTGGTTTTAAAACTACAAAACAAAAAAAAACATAACTGGGTACTTTTAGTGGACAATAATGGAATGGTGAAACGGGTTTGGTAATTTTTCTTTAAAAACAGATCTTGGATAATTAAAAATAAAGTAATATTTATATTATAGCTGACACTATAGACCAGCCTACACTTTAGTCGACATGAAATATGGTAAAACAAAAATATGTTCTATCCTTTTCAGGTCAATATATTCGAAAGTCTTCAAAAGGAAGATTTCATCTGAAAATTTATTAAATGGAAAATTTCACAATTTCCTAACCAAAAATATCACAATTTAATATTTTCCTATAGAAAAAATATTTGATTGAAAATCTGATTATACGAAATTGTTTTTAATAGAAAGCAGTTTCTATTGATAACTTCTATAAAAATCTCTTTCCATTGAATTGAATGTTTCTGTATAGAACAATATCCGAATTGAATATTTTCTGTAATGAGCATTTTTCTATAAAAAACATTGAATAGATTTCTATAGAAGAAAATACTTATTGAATAGTTTTCTATAGAAAACTGTTCGCATTCTATATAAAACTTTTTTTCCTACAGAAAGCAATTCATATTGATCATTTTTCTATAGAAAACTGTTCACATTGATAATTTTTTTATAGAAAACTGTTCACATTGACCATTTTTCTATAGAAAACTGTTCACATTGACCATTTTTCTATAGAAAACTGTTCACATTGACCATTTTTCTATAGAAAACTGTTCACATTGACCATTTTTCTATAGAAAACTGTTCACATTGACCATTGTTCTATAGAAACTTTCACATTGACCATTTTTCTATAGAAAAACTGTTCACATTGACCATTGTTTCTATAGAAAACTGTTCACATTGGACCATTTTTCTATAGAAAAACTGTTCACATTGACCATTTTTCTATAGAAAACTGTTCACATTGACCATTTTCTATTAGAAAACTGTTCACATTGACCATTTATTCTATAGAAAACTGTTCACATTGACCATTTTTCTATAGAAAACTGTTCCACATTGACCATTTTTCTATAGAAAACTGTTCACATTGACCATTTTTCTATAGAAAAACTGTTCACATTGACCATTTTTCTATAGAAAACTGTTCACCATTGACCATTTTTCTATAGAAACTGTTCACATTGACCATTTTTTCTATAGAAAACTGTTCACATTGACCATTTTTCTATAGAAAACTGTTCACATTGACCATTTTTCTATAGAAAACTGTTCACATTGACCATTTTTCTATAGAAAACTGTTCACATTGACCATTTTTCTATAGAAAACTGTTCACATTGACCATTTTTCTATAGAAAACTGTTCACATTGACCATTTTTCTATAGAAAACTGTTCACATTGACCATTTTTCTATAGAAAACTGTTCGACATTGATCATTTTTCTATAGAAAACTGTTCACATTGACCATTTTTTTATAGAAAACTGTTCACATTGACCATTTTTCTATAGAAAACTGTTCACATTGATCATTTTTCTATAGAAAACTGTTCACATTGACATTTTTCTATAGAAAACTGTTCACATTGACCATTTTCTATAGAAAACTGTTCACATTGACCATTTTTCTATAGAAAACTGTTCACATTGACCATTTTTCTATAGAAAACTGTTCACATTGACCATTTTTCTATAGAAAACTGTTCACATTGACCATTTTTCTATAGAAAACTGTTCACATTGACCATTTTTCTATAGAAAACTTTCACATTGACCATTTTTCTATAGAAAACTGTTCACATTGACATTTTTCTATAGAAAACCGTTCACATTGACCATTTTTCTATAGAAAACTGTTCGAATCACATTGATCATATTTTCTATAGAAAATTGTTCACATTGACCATTTTTTTATAGAAACCGTTCACATTGAATTTTTCTATAGAAAACCGTTCACATTGACCATTTTTCTATAGAAAACTGTTCGAACTGTACACATTGATCTTTATATTTTCTATAGAAAATTTTCACATGACCATTTTTTTATAGAAAACCGTTCACATTGACCATTTTTCTATAGAAAACTGTTCACATTGATCATTTTTCTATAGAAAACTGTTCACATTGATCATTTTTCTATAGAAAACTGTTCACATTGATCATTTTTCTATAGAAAAACTGTTCACAATTGATAATTTTTCTATAGAAACTGTTCACATTGATCATTTCCTATAGAAAAAAGTTCACATTGATCATTTTTCTATAGAAAACTGTTCACATTGATCATTTTTCTATAGAAAACTGTTCACATTGATCATTTTTTCTATAGAAAACTGTTCACATTGATCATTTTTCTATAGAAAACAGTTCACATTGATTATTTTTCTATAGAAAACAGTTCACATTGATTCATTTTTCTATAGAAAACAGTTCACATTGACCATTTTTCTATAGAAAACAGTTCACATTGATCATTTTTCTATAGAAAACAGTTCACATTGATCATTTTTCTATAGAAAACAGTTCACATTGATCATTTTTCTATAGAAAACAGTTCACATTGATCTTTTTTCTATAGAAAACTGTTCACATTGATCATTTTTCTATGGAAAACTGTTCACATTGATCATTTTTTCTATAGAAAACTGTTTACATTGATCATTTTTCTATAGAAAAACTGTTCACATTGATCATTTTTCTATAGAAACTGTTCACATTGATCATTTTCTATAGAAAAAAGTTCACATTGATCATTTTTCTATAGAAAACTGTTCACATTGATCATTTTTCTATAGAAAACTATTCACATTGATCATTTTCTATAGAAAACTGTTCACATTGATCATTTTTCTATAGAAAACAGTTCACATTGATCATTTTTCTATAGAAAACAGTTCACATTGATCATTTTTCTATAGAAAACAGTTCACATTGATCATTTTCTATAGAAAACTGCTCACATTGATCATTTTTCTATAGAAACAGTTCACATTGATCATTTTTCTATAGAAAACTGTTCACATTGATCATTTTTCTATAGAAAAAAGTTCACATTGATCATTTTTCTATAGAAAAAAGTTCACATTGATCATTTTTTCTATAGAAAACAGTTCACATTGATCATTTTTCTATAGAAAACAGTTCACATTGATCATTTTTCTATAGAAAACTGCTCACATTGATCATTTTTTCTATAGAAAACAGTTCACATTGATCATTTTTCTATAGAAAACTGTTCACATTGATCATTTTTCTATAGAAAAAAGTTCACATTGATCATTTTTCTATAGAAAACAGTTCAACATTGATCATTTTTCTATAAAAAACAGTTCACATTGATCATTTTTCTATAGAAAACTGCTCACATTGATCATTTTTCTATTAGAAAACAGTTCACATTGATCATTTTTCTATAGAAAACTGTTCACATTGATCATTTTTCTATAGAAAAAATTCACATTGATCATTTTCTATAGAAAAAAGTTCACATTGATCATTTTTCTATAGAAAAAAAGTTCACACATTGATCATTTTTCTATAGAAAAAAGTTCACATTGATCATTTTCTATAGAAAACTGTTTCACATTGATCATTTTTCTATAGAAAAACGCCGTTCACATTGATCATTTTTCTATAGAAAACTGCTTCACATTGAATCATTATTTCTATAGAAAACAGTTCACATTGACCATTTTTCTATAGAAAACTGTTGACATTGACCATTTTTCGACTGCAATTTGTCATCTTTAAGTAAATTTCTGGAATCTGTAATTAAGGACGTTTTTTTGCTGAATGTGACCCCTTTTAATATTTAATTTCATAGTGTTAACTTTATTAATAAA